>CM057449.1:369485000-370085000 GCA_016271365.2 Neoceratodus forsteri | reverse complement strand
CCTCCTCCCCCGGTCCAGGACTGCATGGAGGCTGACCTGCCTGGAATGAGTTTCCATGCTGGGATTCTGCCTGCTCAGATACAGCCTGAAGAAAGGCAGTTGGTTGCTCAGTTGAATGAAAAGAAAAAGGTTTTGTGGGCCATGTTGGAGGATGAAGAAGAACCTGTAATATTAAATTGTCCCAGCCTGAACAGAAAAAAAAAGACAGCTTTGCAATTATCGCCACCTAGGGATGCTTTGCCTGCTGTTTCCCAAATTAGCCCACTTGCTTCTGCTATGACTGATAGTATGGCTATTTCTATGGACACTGCTTTACCTGATACCTCAAGACATGAGGCAGACTCGTTGTCCCAAACAATGGAGTTAGTCGAAACAGCATTTCTTTGTGATCTGTGGAATACCATTCTTGTCAGATTTAATGCGACAAGCAAATCTTTGCAACATAGCAAAATTGATCTTAAATCAGCTGTTGAATTACTGACATCTCTCGAAACCTTTGTCAACACATTACGTGATAGTTTTGATAAATTTGAAATGCGAGCACAAGAATTATCTGGCTCCTCTACTTACAGAACTGATCAGTCAAGGAAAAGGAAAAGAAACATGCAGTATGATGATGTGCAATCTGAAGGAGTTGTTCTAACTGGCAGAGAGAAATTCGGACTGAGACCTACTTGGTTATAATAGATTGCCTCATTATGGCTTTGAATTACAGGATTTCGGCTTACCAAAGTGTCTATGATCGCTTCAAAGTTATAGCGGACTCTGACGTCTTAACTGATGAGGCAATACATCTTGAGGCTCAGAAATTAGCTCAAGAATACCCATCAGACTTGTCTGTTGAGGTCTTCCCTGGTGAAATGTCTCAGTTCATCAGCTTTTCAAAGGCAAGAGGTTGTGATTCACCACTATCTCGAGCATCACTACTTCATACTGAAGAACTGCAAGAGACCTTTCCGAATGTTTCTGTCGCTCTTCGCATGTACCTGTCACTGATGGTGACTAACTGCTCAGGTGAACGCTCATTCAGCAAAATGGCCCTCATTAAAAACAAACTGCGATCTACAATGCGAGATGACCGTCTGAGTGCACTCACTCTTCTAAGTATTGAAAGTGATATACTTCAACAAATCAGCTTTGATGACATTATTGATACATTTGCAACTGCTAAGTCACACAAATGCCATGTTCTAGTAGCATAAATTGATTTTGTTTTGGGGAAATTATGATGAATAGAGAATGGGGTGACAAACGACCAAGTGTCAGGGGTAAGGATCCCATGGGCCCTTCCACCAACCAAAACAAGGGATTTTCTGGAATGCAACTTATTTCTACCTTTTTCTTTCTTGTCCTCCTCCTCCTCCCCCCTGCCTGGGGTATATTCCTGATAGTTACTAAATGCAGCACATGCCCCTGTGCACTATTCAGTGTAACTGTGCTTGGAAGTTGTTCTGCTCATGGGACATCCTATGCACCTTTTTGGATTGACTACACTAGCTCTTACACAGGGTACATCCCTATGGTTGATGGAGAAGCTGGCCCATTTTCTTGATGAAATTGTTTCTTATTGACTATGTCAGACTGTCTTGATTGGTATGCCCCTTTTATTCTTGTGTAACTGGGCTGTTTGCACACTACCTGTAAGGATGCTGGGGTAGATGAACACATTTCTACTACCTTTGACTGTGTAGTCCAGTCCTGCAAATCCATATTCATCTAGGTTCCCCTTTCTTCTAAGTTCTCCCTGATGTACACACTGAGTCTTGTCTTCTTCTGAGGCCTCACCACTTTTACAGAGGTTGTCCACATTCAGGCCGGATGGGCCACTATAATATAGAAAATACAGAGATTTTTTTGTTGCCTAGATATCTTCCATAGGGACTCTGGCGTGGCCAAGTTCTGGCCCTTCTTGGCACCTGCAGAAGTGATGTGAGGCTTTGACACCAACAGACCCTGGAGTCAGTGCCTTATCCCTATCGCCGTCCACCTCAGTGGCCAGTGAATCATCTTTACACTTGTCTTTGGCTGCTGAGTACTCTCTGTACTAGCAACTCTTTAGGCACTCCAAGATATCACTCTCAAAAAAAACAAAAACAAAAAAAAATGGGACCTCTCCTGTGCTCAGAGACTCAATAAACTGTTCTGATAATGGCTATCCTAGCTCCAACCTTAGCTCCTTTAGTACCCTGGGATGTATGCCATCAGGTCCCACTGCCTTGTCCACCCTGAACTTAGCGAGCTCTTGTAGCACCCTTTCTTTTGCGAATGGAGTAGTAAACACCTTCCAGACTCAAGCCCCCACCAGACCTCCCAAAGTTTGAACACTGCCCTTATCCTACGCTGTCTCACTTTGCAAATATTATATATATTTGTAGTAATATCCACCGTATGTTTATATATTCATATTCTGAAAGCACATACAAATTTGTACTATCCATATATGTGACTATGGAAACATACAACATATGATTTGAGGCAGTGGCATGTACAGTATTTTTCCAGCATAAAGTGTCACTTTTTACAGTAGGAAAAAAAAATCAGAAAACGATAAGGAAACCCCCTAAAGTGCACCATTTTCAACCATTTTTTTCAAAATGTTCTTGGGGGGCATGCCCTCAGACCCCTCTAGATGGGTTGGGGATTTTCACATGTCATAAACACTGCACACGCATGGGCCCCCCAGAGGTCCAAGTGCCCCAGGCCCCCCAGGAGCTTGATCTGGCCCTGCCTGATACAGGTGTTTTTGAGGCTCTGCTGGAGTACTATGCCTTGCATTCTGCCTCTTCTGTCCCTTTACTGTCTGCCGCTGATTGGGACTCTGTACTGCCTGGGCCCTCTGTGCAAAATGCTACCCCCTGTTGTTCTCCCCTTTCTGGCATCTGGAAATATGGCCACACAGCCGCAGTCAGTGCCAATACCTTCCCCTAGGACTATGAGAAGTTCTGGACCCCGAAGCCCTCAACCTGATCCTGTGCACAGGTCCAGCGAAGAGTGGTTGGTGGAACGAGCCCTTGTTGGAGCTGGTTGGGTACAATCCCCTACTGGTAAATGGCTGCTGAAATATGACACAGTCCCACTGTCAGCTATACTTAGTGCACTCACATGCCCACTCGCTGACATGTCATCCCAGCAGATAAATCAATCAGGCACTATGTCAGCAGCCCCTCCAGATGATGTTGATGCACAATGTACAGGGCTCGCTCTATGGGAACGCTTGGGGCCAGCCGATGGAGATCGCACTGTTGAACAGCTCTCAGTACTGGTTTCTCCTGCTGCTAGCCTGCAAGGTAAAACATCACCTGTGGTTCCTGGTCCTGTGGTTTCCTCAAATCTGCCTGTGCTGACTGCTGACCCTTCCCGGGAACTGGGAGAAGTAAGCTTTGCTTCTAGCTCTGTGCAGTTTGTTACTACTGCCTCAGTTCCTATGCCCGTTGCCCTCCCAGACCCCACTGTGGGTACCAGTGCTTTGGCCAGGGAAACTGTTTCTCTCCCAGCCCAGCCATCGTTGACTTCTGGTACTGCCCCCTCCAACTCTACTTCTCACCAGAATGCCAATCCTGCTCCCCAATGATCTTTTTGACTGCAGCCCAACACTAGAGCATTCAAGATGTCTGATTTATTTCACCCACAAGATTGCCTGCTCGGTAGCATAACGTAGTCCATTTATGGTACAGAGGTGGTTTGGAACCAGCCCCCGACAGAACTTACGTGGGGCGCACTTTATTGAAAGACTATTAACTTTTTTCCTCAGAAATATATGCCCTCATCCATATCTCCAGGGATATTATATTCGACATTAGCTTCAAAAAGGCTGTTACACTTGATAAATTCTGGCTGAAGTATGACAAGCTGAAATATTTTGCCTTATGGTTACTCTTTCAAGCACTTCCCCTTACTAAACCAGCCTTACAGACAGTGGCTGTTCTCCTTAAGAATGAAGGGGTTAACGTTTTTTATATTAGATATTGGTTGGCCCAACGCTGTGAAATCCTTGCTCTACCAGTCCCTATTATTGGTTCAGAGTATATCTGGACAGAGGGCGAGAAGTTTCAAGTCAAGTTGTATCACACAGACAAAGGTACTGCACACTACTCAGTTGTTTTTACCTTGGTAAGGAGAGAGGACATTGTCTTAATCCTGGGCGACCTAAAACCTGTTTTAAGTGTGGTTCTCCTAACCACCTTAGTAGTGCTTGTGACAGCTTAAAATGTACTTTTTGTATGGACTATGGTCATGTGAGTCAATACTGCCCTAATGATATGTGCTGTAACCTGTGCGAGGAATCCGGCCACACCTACCAGTCTTGTCTGTGGGCCTCTAACAATTTTATTTATTTATTTATTTCAGATTTGGATTATTGCCTTTGAGCCAAGTAGGCTCTTTTACAAAGGTTCCAAGTCAAAAAGACAATACAATGCATAGGTTACAAATCTGGTACATAAGGCAAGGTAATTGATATACTGATATACAAAAGATTGGCAGTTACAGAAGTGCAAAAAAGTTTAACAATAGCATCAGCTCTCTTTTACACAGTAATAAAGCTTCATTAACACAGTTATGTTACTAAGTGCAGGACAGTGGGGTGGTAGCAACCTGTGCAGACTTTGTCTGGGAAGGAAGAAAGGGGAGGGGTTAAGGGGAAGGAGATGGGAAGATATAAGAAGAAGGGGGGAATCTTCCCAAGGTGGAGCAAGGGATAGCATGCATTTATGAAGGGCAATCACGGTGGTTTGCTTGGGCTAGGAGTCAGAGGTCACTTTTAAAGGGGCCAATCTTACCATAGTCTAAGAGGGAGGAAGGGAGGTCATTTAGCCACTGAGGCCCCTGATAATCAGGAGAGCACTGGGCAAAAGTGGTACATTTGAAGGGGGCCCGGAGTACACCTTTAGCTGTTCTTCTATTCTTCAGAGCTAAAGGGTGGCTCCATAAAGCAGCAGTTGATTGATGCTCATGAGCAAGAACTGTCTTCTCAACCTGATGTTGCTCTGCCACACGGTGTCCAAATCACACTGCAAATCCCATGGAAGTTGCCTCTGATGATGTCTTCTTTGTTCCTGATCAGGCTGTGACCCACACACAATCTCAGTCAGAGCCTGACACTCCCTCTGATGGACAGAACCTCATACCTGACATTGACACTTGTGGTAGTAGACTCTGCCACGCCCTGTACTGTTTCACAATCTGTTGCTCTTGACCAGAAACCCCTGGTCATTCCAGAAACCCAGTTACATGAGGACCCTGATATAATGCCCACCCCCACACCAATGACTATAGTGACTCGACAGCGGAGTATGCGGAAAACAGACCCCAAAATCTAAAATGCTGTGACATGATATGGGCTCTTCTGAAGTACCCCTTGACAATAAATACAATGCTCTGGCTTGCCAAAAGGACTGGGAAGACTCACATGGAGATTAGGACTCCGAGGCTTCCTCCTCCAGATCCCTTAGGATGGGGTCCTCTGAAACTGAAGAGGATGCTGTGATTCCGTGCACCACAAAGAAACAGAACACAACTTTGTCCAGAAAGAAATTACTTGGTAGTGCTCTTCTGACTCATCTCCATTTTCTGCTGCTATGGCTTCACCAGTGCAACTAAAAATATCATCTATTAATGTCAACAGCATTAAGGCCCCTAAGTGTTGACTTTAAACTTTTTCAGTCCTTAAAGATCTTAGTCTTGATGTATATTTTTTACAACCCACAACTGGGGTCTCATGCTGAACTTACTGCTGCAAGAAGGGCCTTGTGTTGGGGTCCCTCCTTTTGGTCCTATGGAGTGGATGCATGTGATGGGGTGGGCATTCTTTTCTCTAACATTACTGTGCTTCATTTGTTAGATATTTTTGCAGGCAAGACTTTACTGCTTGACGCTGAAAGTGATACCCAGAAATTTAGGTTCATTAATGTTTATGCTCCCCTCACTAAGCATGCTAGGGAGGATTTATTTCTTCAACTTCGTCCCTTTCTGTTTATTAGTACTTATGTAGTATTGGGTGGAGATTTTAATTGCGCACTCTCCATGTCTGATAGAGCATTGAAAACTGACAAAATGTTTTGTGATTCCAATACTTTGCATACGCAGGTGTTTTTTTTTTCTATTCTATTTAACCTCCTCTCTCTGGTCCCATTGACCTCTCTCTCCAGTGAGGGTATTGAGAGCGTCCATTTTCTGCCCAGCCTGAAGTCCTCCTGTACCAGTCCACTGTTCCCAGGAGCTCTCCCCCATCTCCACTGACCACCCCACTCCTCGACTCTGAGCCCCCTGGGGCAGGACTGCCATTTACTCCTCCGGCACTCTATCTACAATCTAGAAGGGTGGCCAGGGAGTGGAGGACAGAGAGACAGTGACCGGCCAGGTAGGACCCAACTGTGGGTGTGGTGGACGTCCTTTAGCCCCACCTTGATCTGTCCGGGTGAATGAGAGAATAACAAATGTCAAGGTGAATGTGAAACTCACAGCGCTGAAGGAAAAACATGCTCGATGGCTTGAGTGTGGCTTCGACTGCCTAAAAGAAAAGAAAGTGGATTGCATCCATGGATTTGTTGATGCTGGAATCACTGACGCACACGCAGACGTCTGAACTGACAGAGAGATATGCTGAAATTCATTAGAATGCAGTAAACACTGTGGTGCAGTACTGTCTGAGATTCTTATGGTTTTTTGGTTTTGATTTACAGATTTGTGGGACTATGAATGAAATGCTTTTCTGTGTATTCTGTTCCCCAGAGGCATGGACCTGCAATGACAGCCAGCACACTATGGGTGCACTCCTACACCCATCCACATGCCGTCCAGCACTGCTTCCAACCCGTGTGCATGTCTCCCACATGTCGCGATGCCCCCATTCACCACTAGGAGCCACTGTCACAGCGGGAGATGCAACCTACCCACCCCCAGGAGAAAAGAGCAGTCCTCTAGATAGTCAATCCTCTCCTGCCCCTGCCGAACCCCAGCGACCTGAGCTCATTCCCAAACCCGGGTTGCATGCATGGCACAAGGTGTGGGGCCCAGTGCCTCAACCTTCAGTGCCACCGTGCTGGCTAGCTTATTCTTAGCAATGATGTGGATCTGCAGGATGCTTATAGGTCCCTCCATCCAATCACTGGTCATACATATCATGGAAATACTTTAGCTACTAGGACTGATTTTATTTTTCTTTCTCAAAATCTGTTAGTCTAATCAGCTACTTTATTGCTTTCAGAAAATTCGCACCATATGGTTTGTGCATATCCTTGGGTCCCCAGACACCCTCTCACCCCTCTAAGAATACTTTCTGGAGACTGAATAATTCCCTGTTGGATTATAGTACTATCAATTGTTCTCTGTCTGACCTTTTGACAGCAAGAGAATCTGTGACCTGTTTATATGATGATTGCTTTCCTTGGTGGGAAGAGACCAAACATGATATTAAATCCTTTTTCTCTGAGTTTCTGTTTCTAGAGGTAGGGCATGTTATCATAAATATTTAGATTTAAGACATCAATTGTCTTTTCCATTATCCCAAGCTAGATTGGGCCGATGTACTTTACACTCTCAAATTTCTCTGCTGAAAAGTGAAATGAAGGCTTTGCAATATAATAGGGTGGTGTCCTTGCTGTCAGAACATAAATATGGTGCGCAAGGCCAAACGGCAGCTGGAGCTATTTTTGCAAGCTGTAAATCTTGTGTAAGAAAAAAAGATTTTTCTGGCCTTCTTGCTGCTGATGGGTCTTTGGTTATCGACCCTGCTGAGATGTTACAGGTTGCAGACACTTGTTTGACGTCTAAGTTTGGTACTCCTGTTCAGCCTCAGGGTGATATGTATGAATTTTTATCTGCTTGTTGTTCTCCCCCTAATTTATCTGATTTGGTCAAAATGGAAATTATTTGCCCTATTTCTTCTGCTAAAGTATCCTGGGCCATCTCAAAATTAAAGAGCAAGTAGAGTCAAAACAGGCAGACACGAAAATAATACAAATTTTAAGAAGTAGTCAATTGCAACTTTCTATTTCTGATGTAGTTTTCTTTTTCCTTTTGCTCATTAGAAAGTCTTCTATGTAACAATATTGTGCCTGAAGTATGGAGCAGCTCTTAGCCTGGCAGCTGATATATCTATCTATATCCCCCCAACTACTGTACATCATCAGCATTGTGATCTCAGTGATAGTGACATCACAGGTGACTTGTTCTGGCAGTCACTGAGTGGCTGTTCTTAAGTAGCAGTGATGTCACAGTCAGTGAGGCCACAATGCTGATGATGTGATCGGAGGAATAGAGATAGATATGTCAGCTGCCAGGCAGTTCTGTCCCACACATCACACCTACTAACATCAGGTAAACAATCTACCAATTAAACAAAAGGAAAAGGAAAAGTACTTCAGATATAAAAGATAATGGTTGACTGCGTTTAAAAACTCACATTAGTTTTAGGCAGTAAACTAGCTCTTTAAGAAATAAGACTGCCACTGAGATGGATGGTCTTACCTCGGAATTGTACAAAACTCACATTGACTATTTTTCCAGAATATTGCCTATGGCTTGCAATGCTCTTTTACACAATGACACCATTTCTAAACAATTTTGCATGGCTATACAATTTTTTTGTTTGTTTAAAAAGGGGAATGCTGAGCCGGCCCAGTGGCGCTTAGGGTTGAGGCGCTGGACACCACACCTCAAGCTACTCCAGTGACCTATGTTTGGGAATAAGCCTGAGCCATTGGGGTTGACTGGGGGCAGGAGGATTGAACATCTCAATGGATGCTCTCCTCCTCCAGGGTGGGGTGGGTTACCGGGCAGTGGACACGCCCACAACACTACCGCCAGTGGAAGCATAGGCAGTAGGGCGCATGGCTCTTCTGAGTCCAGGTGGGGAGAGTGCTGTTGGGTGCTTGACTACAAGGCTGGACATCAAGTCCTTCGCGCTGATGCCCTAAGGGGATGGAACCTATAAAAACAGGAAAAATGTAAAACACCCCCAGGGCATCGTGCACTGTGATGCCAGGATCCCAGTATGACGGTACCTGGTGGAGGAGCCAAGGGGAGTAAAACAGCCCTTCTCCCGGAGGGGCTGAGTGCCCAGGGCAAGTACAAAAAAAGGGGGGAATGCTCATGACCTTCAGAACTGGTGTCCCCTCTGTACTTTAAACTTTGAATTTAAAATTATGATGAAAATGTTATGTAAGAGACTTTCTATCCCAGCACAAATTCAGATTTCCAAACCTGTTCTGTTTCTGGCCATAATATGTATGAGAACTTACTTGTACTGCAAGAAATAGTGACTCAGGGTAAGCAGGGGACTCTTGATGGGTTCCTGCTCTCCCTTGACCAAGAAAAGGCATTTGATAAAATCAGTCATTCATACTTATTTATTTATTTATTGTGATCTCAGATTAAAACCTTTGATGACAAGCTCATTAAACAGGTTCCACGTCGGGTAAAGATAGAATGACAGTTACAACAGATAATAACAATAGCTACAATAGGTAATACCGTATGCAAACAGTTGGAAATACAGGTAATAGGTAAGTACTTTTCTTTTTTCCAATTGTTTAGCCAGGAGTGGCACACTAAGCTGAAAGCTTGTTTACAGGTGTGACCTGGGAGCACAGAGAAATTAAGTGGCTTGCTCAGGGTAACACAATATGCAAGTGGGGGCTGTGGGGTTCAAACCCAGGTCTCCAGATTTGCAGCTCAGAGCCTTAAACCACTGCGCTATACTGCCTCCAAAACTTGATCTACGAATATCTACGAATCAACGAATTTGTAGATCTACGAATCTATAATTGAGTACTTGAATATATGTACTGTGCTAAACAATATTGGATTATATTCCCAAGTAGTAGAAGACACTGTGACACTTGGACAGCTGGTTCTGATTACCCTAGGATATTTTTTCTGCAATATAAAATATGTAGGGGATTGTCTGTCAGGAGAAACTACTGTCTTGCTCAAATGACACATCACCCCCCCCCCCAGTATAGTTCAAAGGACAGAACGTAGGTTTAACTACAGATATCAGGGATGCGATTAGCTTTGTCAGTTTGCTTTGAAGCCAGGAACTAATATATCCTATTGTATGACATCCTCAGGGAAATCCTTTAATTTGCACTAGGTGTCATGAGGAAAGAGGCATATGCATTTGTTTGGAGTGTCATCAGAGGAAGCTAGTTAATTACATCAAAGAGACTTTGATGTCTGTGTGAAGCAGATCACAGACTGGTTTGTGGAGTCACATGAAGAGAGGAGATTCACTGATGTCACTTATTTTTTTAAATATCTTATTAGGACATCCTGTGTTATAAACTATAAATTTTAATACACCAAGGTGGAGTTAGGTGACCTCAGAGAGAAGGCCGGCTCAAAACTGCTTTTAAGTATACTGAGCAGACCTTAGAGACTGACATAGATTTCATTTCTGACTGAGAAAGAGGAACATCAACGCACTGAAAGATCAAGAAAGTAAGGATACATTAGATAAGACCAGTCTGAGTGTATGGGTTGTAGGAATTTGCACTTTTAAACCTATTTTGTTTTTAAGAATGTGTGTGTTGGGATATCTTGTTCTGTATTTACTCTTTTCCTATTTTTACCTATTTTAAAGTAAAGATATATATTTTAAAAACAGAAACTGCCTGGTGTGCCTTGAAACTTCTTTTTTTATAAGTGAAGCTTAGATGGCTACAATTGACACTGTGCATGAGCTTATTATGTTACCAAACTGGGAAACGGGTAAGAGTTCTCTAGGTCTTGCATAGAGTTCTACGAGTTCATTTTGTAATACCTGGTTAGGTGCCTGTAGGCAAAGATATATGGCCCCCCAAAGACAGACTTATCTGAGCCTGACTATTGGGTACGCTAACAAGAGGTTATCAGTTTGAATCCCTCCAGAACTTGGGACAAAACGTGACTCAAACCCACAAAAACAGTCACGAGGGTTACCTTGTTCTGTTAACTGTTCACAAGACTGCGCTCGGAGGTTGGCACTTTGGGAGTAGAGGGCTGACCTGCTGAGTGGGTTTGTGACAGATTGGTTGGCAACGGTGCTAAAAAGTTTGGTGGTAAAAGCTTTATTGTTCAGTGAGTCAGCTTGAGACTGTTCAGCTCACCTGGAAAAAAAGAAAGGCAGTGTTTTATTTCAAAAGGAAACAGAACTATGTCCCTTGGCTTACAGTCAAGTTTCTACCCATTTTATTTTTTTTTCTAAAGTGCCAGTCAGAGTAGCAGTAGTTAGGAGATGACTTCCGACTACAGCAGGCACACTGTAAACTCCTTAAAGCAGTTGTGCGGGGACAAAGGAGTCCTGTTTGCAGTGAAAGCCAGCAAGCAGAACCTCATAGATGCCCTGATGGTAGCAGATACCCAGAGCAGCGAGTCACAGACCGTGACTGAAAGGACCAAACCTTAAGTGTGGCAGGGCTAGCGGCCAGTGCTATATCCACATCCGGTGAGGATGACAGTAGGGTCACTGTCAGTAAAGGGCCACAGCAGCAGGGGAAGGTCACCAGTATCCTGGATCCAGAAGTGCTCAGGCTGCAAATTGAGTTGCGCAAGATGGAGCTGGAGTTCCAGGAGAAGAGGGAGCGAGAATGCCGAGAGGCAGAGCGAGAACAGAGGGAGGCAAACCGTGAGGAGCGTGAGCGCCAGCAAGCTGCAGAAGAGACGGCAGAGCGAGAACGCCGTGAGGCAGAGGAGAAGAGAGAGGAGCAACAGAGGCAACATGAACTGGAGAAGCTATGACTCCGACCAGCGGCACCAGAGCAGGTAAGTGGCTTGGATTTAACTGGGACTGTAGGACTGGGTTACAAACTGAATTCTAAATTAATAGCCGAATTTAAAGAGGGGGAGGATATGGATGCCTTTTTAAATTCTTTTGAAAAAGTTTGTATTCAGGCTAAATTTCCTAGAGAGTCCTGGAGCTTTCAGCTATCCCCGCTACTTACCGGGAAAGCTCGGGATGCATTGGGTCAAATGGACAATGAGGACAGTAATGATTACAGCAAGCTAAAAGCTGCACTGTTAAAAAAAGTTTGAATTAACTGCTGAATCATACAGAGCTAAATTCCGTAAGCTCAGAAGCCCTGATATGAGCTATGAGAAGCTAGCCATGAAACATCAGTTTTTAAAACGTTGGTGGGAAGGAATTGAGGCAAACTCTGTTGATAAAATTGAAAATATGATTTTATTAGAACAGTTTTATTGGGCATGCCCAGCAGAGCTAAAAACCTAGCTAAAGGACCGAGATCCCAAAACAATGCAAGAGGCTGCTGAACTCTTGGACCACTATGCCAAGAGCAGACCTGCTCTGAGAGTGAATGGGGTGGGTGTGGCAGCGCAGAAAGGGAAAAGCAGGCCTTCAGGGCAGCTAAAACCTTCACTGCCTCCACCAAAACCAATTAGCCCCAGATTTCAGAGAAAAGATTTCTCAGAGAGAAGAAATGAATGCTGGTTGTGTAAAGGAACTGGGCATATTGCCAGACAGTGTCCAAAAAGGCGAGCAATAATACACAGCCGGGTGCTAGAAAAGAAGTGGGTTGTTTGTGTGTCCCTGGAATCATGCCAGTGAACATGAGGGAACACATGCACCCAGTCATGATGAATGGTGTACAGATGCAGGGGTTAAGGGACACAGGGGCATCCCTGACATTGGTGAAAGGGGATCTGGTACCGCCTGGTCAGCTTATACCCAATAAATACATCACTGTACAGGACTTTGTGGGTGAAGAGAAAACATTGCCACTCGCTAGTGTTCTCCTGGACCGGGGTGAAACAGGGGGAACTGTGCAACAGGTGGCTGTAGCCAAAACATTAGCAGTGAATGTGAGCCTGGGTAACAATCTCCAACAGGGGATGGTAAGTGCAGTTACCTGTAGCCAAGCAGCAAGGGAAAAGTGTAGTTCTCGGAACCCCACAGAAGCCATTGTGGAAACCTCAGAGAGAGGCTGGTTCCCCAGCCTGTGTCTCCAGATGGGGAGACTAACGAAAAGGGGGTAGAAATTTCCCCAGTAGCAAGTAACCACACAGCTACCGAAGGTTAATCCGAAGAGGGAAGGGTGACCCATTGTCAGAGGGTTGGGATTGACAGTGATCCTGAGGGCCCTGACGCTAGTGCTAGGGACCCTAGTTGAGCGACTGAAGGGGACCTGTCCCATGCCTTGGGACTGTGTGAGAGGTTTGCAGCTGCTCAGAGAAGTGACCCTAGTTTAGAGAAACTGAGGGCTTGGGCAGACTCGGACGGTGCACAGGGAGGTGATGGCAGACATAAGGTTTATTGGGAAAATGGACTTATGTATACTCAGGCTGTGCAGACAGAGGAAGGGATGCTAGGCAGACAGCTTGTCATTCCCCAGGGGTATCGTGAGCAGTTGCTCAAGGTTGCCCATGATATTCCCTTGTCTGGTCATCTGGGAATCGCGTACTATGCAGCAGTTGGCCCAAATTTCTATTATTCTTCACCCAGCAGATGAAAAGAGTATGCAGGTCTTGTCACGGTGCCAAGAAATAGGGAAGCGGGCAAGAAAACCCAAGCCATCCTGATCCCCTTGCCCATAGTGGAGGAGCCATTCCAGAGGGTGGGAATGGATATTGTGGGGCCTTTAAATACCCCCAGCTCCTCAGGGAAGAGAGTCATCCTGACTGTGGTGGATTATGCCACCCGGTACCCAGAGGCAGTCGCCCTATCCTAACTGAGGACAGAAAAAGTGGCAGATGCCTTACTTGGGGATTTTCTCCCGTGTTGGGTTTCCACAGGAGGTAATCACCGATTGAGGGGGTTCCTTCATGTTGGACCTGATGAAATGTTTATGGGAGAAGTGTGGGGTGGTGTAGAGATGCACGACACCATATCACCCACAAGCCAATGGGCTTGTGGAACGTTTCAATGGTACCCTGAAGTCCATGCTCCTGGTGTTTGCTGAACAGCATGGGAGGGACTAGGAGAAATACCTTCCCCACCTGTTGTTTGCATACAGGGAGGTGCCCCAAGAGTCGACATGATTTTCCCCCATTGAACTCTTATATGGACACCGGGTACGTGGGCCCCTACACTTGATACGGGAGGACTGAGAAGGCAAGCACGCCACCCAGAAAACTCCCATTGAGGATTACGTTCTTAGGTTTGGGGAAAGGCTGAAGGAGCTTATGGGGACAGCCCAGAGCAACCTGGCAGCTGCCCAACAGAAACAAAAAGTGTGGTATGACTGCAGAGCCAGAGCTCGCTTGTACATGGTGGGTCAGGAAATCATGGTCCTTATTCCAGTCCGGAAAGACAAGCTGCAGGCTGAGTGGGCAGGACCGTACAAAGTGGTTAGGAAGGTAAATGACGTGAACTATATGTGGAGTTACCTGACCAAAGACACACAGAAAGGATGTACCATGTCAACATGATGAAGCCATATGCAACTAGGGCTGACATGGTGTTTGCAGTGTGTAGTCCAGGGGAGGGGATGGACAAAGGAGACCCCCTTCTGGACTTGCTGGAAGACAGTAAATGGGTGTCCTTTGTGGAGGCAGAAAAATTGTCTCCCCAGCTGACCCCAGGCCAGATCCAGGAAGTAAGGGAGGTTTTAGCAGAATTTGCCCCTTTGTTTAGCACCAAGCCTGGACTAACCCCCTTAGCGGCACATGATGTGGAGACAGGGACACAGACGCCCATACGGCGGACAGCATATCGGGTGTCAGAGGCTGTCCAAAAGGACATTCGGAGGGAAGTGGAGGAGATGCTGGATTTAGGGGTAATCCAGAGATCCCACAGTCACCCGTAGTCCTTGTACCCAAGCCAGATGGCTAGACTCATTTCTGTGTAGACTATCATGGACTGAATGCAGTCACGAAGTCAGACACCCACCCGATGCCCCGGACAGATGAACTCCTGGACAAGCTGGGGGGGCAACCTACCTTACGACAATTGACCTGACCAAGGGGTATTGGCAGGTAGAGTTGACAGACAGAGCTAGGGAGAGGTTGAACTTCTTCACTCCGATAAGCTTATTTGAGTTTAAAGTAATGCCTTTCAGAATGAAGAATGCACCGGCCACTTTCCAAAGGTTGGTGAACCAGGTGTTAAATGGTGCTGAGAAGTATGCCGTGGCATACCTAGATGACATTGCCATCTTTAGTACCAGCTGGGAGGAACACCTATCCCACCTTAGGGAAGTGCTGGGCAGGATACAAAGGGCCGGGCTCACTGTCAAAGCCGGGAACTGCCAGGTGGCCATGGGAGAGGTGGCATACCTCGGGCATGTGGTAGGCTGAAGACAGCTCCGTCCTAACCAAATAAAAATAGAGGTAATCCAGGCATGGCCCAGACCAGAAACACAGAAGCAGGTCAGGAGTTTTCTAGGGACAGCAGGGTACTAGAGAAAATGTGTTCCCAATTACAGTGCCCTGGCTGCTCCCCTATCTGACTTGACAAAGAAAAGGATGCCCAAGAAAATTACCTGGGGCCCAGCCTGTGAGGAAGCCTTTTCCAAACTAAAGGAGGCACTATGCAGTGCTCCTGTTTTGATGAGTCCTGACTATAGCAGATCCTTTATAGTTCAGACTGATGCCTCAGACGTGGGTATTGGGGCAGTACTGAGTCAGACATCCAGCCAAGGGAGGGACCACCCAATAGCCTACCTGAGTAAAAGGTTACTTCCCAGGGAACAGGCATATTCCACGGTGGAAAAGGAGTGTCTTGCCATAGTGTGGGCCCTAAAGAAATTGGAGCCACACTTGTATGGGCAGCATTTTGTGGTGCAGACTGACCACAACCCCCTGGTTTGGCTTATGCAGATGGGGAAAAACAATGGTAGATTGCTGAGATGGAGTCTTGCTTTGCAAGGACATGATATGACCATTCTACATAGGGCTGGAGCGACCAATCAGGACTCAGATGGGCTGTCTCGTGTCTATGAGGAGTGAACTGATTTGGGAAGCTCATCTCATGCAGGGGATAGAGCCCCCAAATTCAGTCTAGGTGGGGAGGATTGTGACACTTGGACAGCTGGTTCTGATTACCCTAGGATATTTTTTCTGCAATATAAAATATGTAGAGGACTGTCTGTCAGGAGAAACTACTGTCTTGCTGAAATGACACATCAACCCACCCCCCCGGTATAGTTCAAAGGACAGGACATAGGTTAAACTACAGATATCTGGGATGCAATTAGCTTTGTCAGTTTGCTTTGAAGCCAGAAACTAATATATCCTATTGTATGACGTCCTCAGGGAAATCCTTTGATTTGCACTAAGTGTCATGAGGAAAGGGGCATATGCATTTGTTTGGAGTGTCATCAGAGGAAGCCAATTAATTATATCAAAGAGACTTTGATGTCTGTGTGAAGCAGATCACAGACTGGTTTGGGGAGTCACATGAAGAGAGGAGATTCACTGATGTCACGTATTTTTTTTAAATATCTTATTAGGACATCCTGTGTTATAAAATATACATTTTAATACACCAAGGCGGAGTTAGGTGACCTCAGAGAGAAGGCTGGCTCAAGACTGCTTTTAAGTATATTGAGCAGACCTTAGAGACTGACATAGATTTCATTTCTGACTGAGAAAGAGGAACATCAATGCACTGAAAGATTAAGAAAGTAAGGATACATTAGATAAGACAAGTCTGAGTGTAAGGGTTATAGGAATTTGCACTTTTAAACCTATTTTGTTTTTAAGATTGTGTGTTGGGATATATTGTTCTGTATTTACTGTTTTCCTATTTTTACCTATTTTAAAGTAAAGATATATATTTTAAAAACAGAAACTGCCTGGTGTGCCTTGAAACTTCTTTTTTTATAAATGAAGTTTAGATGGTTACAGTTGACACTGTGCATGAGCTTATCGTAATACCAAACTGGGAAACAGGTAAGAGTTCTCTAGGTCTTGCATAGAGTTCTAAGGGTTCATTTTGTAATACCTGGTTAGGTGCCCATAGGCAAAGATATATGGCCCCCAAAGACAGAATTATCTGAGCCTGACAATTGGGTACGCTAACAAAAGGCTATCAGTTTGAATTCCTTCAGAACTTGGGACAAAAGGTTACTCGAACCCACAAAAACAGACAAGAGGCTTACCTTGTTCTGTTAACTGTTCATAAGACTACGCTTGGAGGTTGGCACTTTGGGAGTAGAGGGCTGACCTGCTGAGTGGATTTGTGACAGACACCATTAACAGGCTAAGAGCCAATGTGTCATGCTCATGGAGTGGACAGTGGAAGTACTGTAAAGAGGGCAGAGGGAGAATTATGTGCAGTCAGGAGTCAGACAAGTAGGGACCAGGGCAGGATACAGGTAGGTGTGGGGGTTTAGCAGAGACAAAGTAAAGAGAGAAGAAAAAGAGGTAATTCAGTCCAGGGGACCATGTTAAGAGAAAGGGGCAAGGCCCGAGGATCAGTTGGAGGGAGACCCAGGTTTGGAAAATGTGTAAGCATATTAGGGAGCTGTACGAGGGGTTATGGTGAGCAGTCACAGGAGGCCAAAGAGACCAGGTGCTTCCTAAGTTTTTGTTTGAAAGTGCCTAGTGCTGAAGCAGCGGCAATGTCATGTGTCAGGGCATTCAACCACATCAGTGCATGGTAAGTAAAGGCTCTTTGGCCTAATGACATTGACAACGAGGAACTCTGAAGGCCATACTGTCAGTGCTCTTGGTTATGCGGCAGTGTTCAAGTGGGGAAAGGAGCTTCTTCACCCCAGCAGGAGCCATTCCTTGCCTTATCTTTTTGGCCAGCAGACAGGTTTGGTACCAGAGTCTGGCATCAAACTGAAGCCAATTAGCTTGTTCATACACCTCACAGGTGCCAGCCAGCAGGCTTTGTTTAAGGCTACTATAATGCGGCGGAGGGCCGTGGTTGTAGCTGAGCCATAGATTACAAGTCCGTAGTCAATGAGCAAGATCACCAAGCTGTGGGTGGCCAAGTTGAGGGCCTCCTGCATGAGATTTTTCTTGCGTCTATGCAGGGCACCAGTTCGTCTGTTTATTGCCTTAGCAGTGTTGTCTATGTGAAGAGAGTAAGACATCCAACGTTATCCCAAGATATTTAAAGTGTTGGACTAATTCCAAAAAGGTTCCGGCAATGTTTGAGATGCTGAGAGGGTACGTGCGATGCCTGTTCTGAGTGCAGGAGAACAACATTAGTTTAGTTTTCTTGTAGTTGAGGATTAGCTTTTGCTGACTAAACCAATGTTCTGCAGACAATCAGCATGTTTACATGTCAGGAAGTAATCAGATATCTGAAGAAATCAGATTAGTTGAAAATCTGATTGAGTTTTCTGCAGTGCTGTTTACATGAAAGGTCTCTCAATAATCTGATTCAGTTATTAGATTATTCAATAATCCAGTTCAAATCAGATATCTGCCTGCATGTAAACATGGTGATTGACTTCAATGACTAAACTTATTTTCTGTGTTATATCATCACGGTATTCCTCTGCGTTTTATTAATTGTTTACAGTTACTGTGCACTCAAGCGACCTTTCTCCCAGCCGTTAATAGTCAGCATGGCCTAGAGAGAGCTCTGCACTGTGCAGTCAGGCAGGGCTGCCCCCTTAGCCCACTTTTAAACATTTTTTGTTTGGACCCAGTATAACGGCTTATTTCTTCCAGTCTGCAAATTTGGGGATTGCGGATTCCTGGTATTACTCACCCTGTTAAGATAGTTATTTATGCAGATGATATTGTTCTCATGGGAGACAGGGTGCAATCTAGATTTCACTTTTTACAAAGTTTTGATAAGTACTCTGATGTGTCCAGTTCTAGGATTAATAAAACTAAGAGTAAGGGTCATTGTCTCAACCCGAGTCAGTCTACCTTTCCTGAGATAGCTGGGATACCGATTATGCATGACCCTTTGATTATTTTGGGAGTAAAGTTTGGCCACAGTGATTTGGCTGCCCTGAACTGGGGAGAAAAACTTGATGAAGTCCATACAAAAGCTGATAGTTGGAAAACGTGTTAACAGTTGAAAAGAAAGCGTTATCATTAAAACTTTTTTCTTTCACAGTTTATTCTGTTAGGTATAGTTTTCTCCCCACCACAGTTTGAAGCTCAGATTTTTAGCCTTTTTTTCAGACGGTCTGGGAAAGCAGGCTTATGCCTGTTAAATAGAACATTTTGTACTTGCCATTAAAAGCTGGTGGGCTGGATTTGATTAATCGCTTGACTTTCTTTTTCAGCTTATTTTTTGTGTATAATATTGCCTCTTTTTTCGTTTCCATGCATGGTATGTGGTATCACTGGTGTTAATGTCGGTTACAGCCACTTAGTGAGGCCTTGTCTTGGGGTCTCTCTACAATAAAGCAATCAGTCATATTTCCTGCTTATATGAATGTGTTTACTGCTAAAATAAAAACATGGAAACTGGGCCGGCCCGGAGGCACTGAGGGTTGAGGCACTGGATGCCACACCTCGTGCCATACCGGCGACCCAGGTTCAGGAGTGGACTGAGGTTGTTGGGGTTGGCAGGGGAGGAAAGGATCGAGCATCCGTAGGACAGCTTTCCTTTTCTGGGAGGGAGGAGGGGATGTGGGACTCGCCATCTGGTGACCCTAGTGGAGACTGGAGGTCAAACCAGCAGTCGGGTCCTGGCAGATGGGGATTGCCCAAGGTGTCATTCTTGTGGGCATGAATGGGAGCATTCACGTGCCATGCTGGAGTGCATTTCACTGCCGGGCCAATGGAGGGGGGGAGAAACCAGAAATACCCCCTTCCCATTGGTAGGCAAAGGCGAGTCTAGTGGCCTGGCACCACGTCCAATTCCAGGCTTTTCAGTCCTCCTGGTTCTCCTCTCGCATGACTCCTCACCAGACACTATAAAACAGAGCACATGTGGTGTGGTGGCCCTTGCTCCCCGAGGGGCTCAGATCTGGGGGGGGGGCTTGGGGATCATATCAAGGGGGGAGATCAAGCCAGTGAGGGGACTGATGGCTTCAGGAGGATGGGAGAAGCTGGAGCAGAATGACCACGCTGGAGAGAGGCCATGAGGTAAGGGAGCTAGAAAAAGAGTTGAGAAAAAAAAACGTGGAAACTGTTACCTTCGGATTTTGTTCATTGAACTTACCTGAGTTTGTATATTGCTATTCTACTCCAAGATTATCCTGCCCACCCTGATTTTGGAGGAATCCTGGATGATTTACAATCTCTGATATATCTACACCTGACAGATCCTAAAATACTAGAGCCTGTGTGGCTGGCTTTGTGTGTTTGTCTCTGTCAGTAGTTTAGTTTTTGTGGATTTTCCTGTGTTTCTGCTTTGAGGAATTGGACCATTCTTGGACATAACATCTATGAACATTTCCTGGACTAAGAAACTGCAAAACATCACCACCAGGTATTGGCATTCTCATCATAAATCAACTTTTTTGGAAGCCATCAAAGCCAAAAGTAAGGTAAGTAAATCTGTTATACAAGCACTGAGTTGTGGAGTGCTACATTGAATCCACATTTCCATCTGACTTGTTCTTGAAGGATGTGTACTTGTCTTTGAGGTCTATTCACAACCATTTTGGAGAACAAAGGCTAGATACTAACAAAGGATTTTTACATCCTGCATATGCCCCAGGCCAATGTTCATCACCTTCAGGAATTTAACCCTTCAAGAATTTATCACATTCTGGGTCTTTGAGCTACAATAACAGTTTTCTGGTCCCTGGTAGTTCACCATTTCCTGTGGATTTGAATACTTTTCATCACTCACGTGGCACCTCTGAGAACATGGCTTTATGTATTGTGCTCTGCAATATCACGGGGCCAACGCAGACCAGCAAGACCAAGAGGACTAGATGCCCTACAACAAAACTAGTCTGCAAAATGATTAAAGCATACCTTCTTAGGATACTACTTATGCTACTTCTGATATCTGGAAATGTTCATCCCAACCCGGGGCCTACAGACCGAGCACCCCATGCCACAAAAAGGTGGGAGGGGTCTCTCACATTAGCCTCAATCAATGTCTGCAGCCTCTTTAACAAACTTGACATCTTGCAAACCTGGGTCCAGCAACATAGCCCTGATGTACTCTCTGTTGTCGAAACATGGCTTAACCCCAAGATACCAGATGCTGCAGTCACCATCCCTGGATACTCTATATTCAGGCAGGACAGGGTTTTCAAACAAGGTGGAGGCTGTGCCATCTACCTGAGGAATTCCTATCTGGGTCAAGTCTTCCCGTTCTCAAACCCTAAACCACCCTCGCAGGTTCTCGCTATTAAAGTTTTATTCGGGGCGCACAAGGAGCTCATCATTGCCTCTGTGTACCTACCCCTAAAGATCAGCCCAATGGATTTATGAGCATATTGGAAAGCCTACAGGGATTACACCATAACTCTGAACTCATAGTACTAGGCGACTTCAACATAAATTGGCTATCACTGGAGGCCAGAAACTACAAGGATGCTGTCACGTCACAGAACCTCACCCAGCTTGTTACCACCCCCACCAGGTGCAACTATAGGACAGGGTCGCACACATTTCTGGACTGGATCCTTACTAATCACCCTGAACAAATCTCAAAAGTCTCAGTGCTCCCTGATGGGATCAGTGACCACTCACCGGTCACATGTGCCTGAACAAACAAATTCATTAAGCCCCCTCCTAAAATAATCCACACCAGAGAAAAGCAGGGGTACCCTGAGCTACTAAAGATACACCTAAGCCACCTGGACTGGACACCAATCGACTCTGCCATTGATGTAAACCAAGCCTTAGACCTTTTCATCAGTTGCTTCACTGCGGCCTGCAATATCTTTGCACCTCTCAAAAAGCTGAAGGTCAGGGGCAGAGCTAACCCTTGGATAACCCCTGATCTAATCACTTTACTCAAACATAGGGATCATCTCTGGCATTGTGCCCGTGCAACATCTAAACCTGGGGATATTCATAAGTATAAAGCTGCCAGAAATGAGTGCACACGTGCAGTTAGGAGCGCCAAAAGCAAATACTTCAAGGAAGTTCTCTCCAACTCCTGGGGTGATGGAAAAAAATGTTGGAGTAACTTGAAAGACCTTACAGGTAAGGACAATAAATCACCACCCACCATGCTCAACATAAATGGAACACCAACAGCTGACCTGTACACAATCACCACCACCTTTAACAATGCGTTCTCCAACTTGGATAGTGTCCTCCCTTCTAATTTCTTTGATGCCCCCTCTGGTAGTAACCCTCCTGCAACTACTCCTCCTCTCCTACACCCTGCCCCACAATTCTACTTCAAGGAGATCCCAGTGCATGAAGCCAGAACCTATATTCGGAAGGCCATTCACAACGCAGGTTACAGTGGTGACTCCCTTGACCTGAAGTTGTTAGCACTTGTCCTTGAAGAAGTCCTTGAACCCCTGACAAAGGTCCTCAATCTATCACTAAGGATGTCCCAGTTCCCATCTCGCTGGAAACAGGTGACCATCACACCGGTACACAAAAGTGGAGACAAATCACTGCACTCCAACTACAGACCTATCTCCATCCTCCCTCCATTGTCTAAGGCCCTGGAGCGCATCGCCTCAGAACAACTAGTCAAGTACCTGGAAAAATACGACATCCAGTGTCCTGAGCAACATGGTTTCCGAAAAGGGCACAGTACCACCACTGCACTATTAGAATTCACAGGCTTCATCCATACCACGCTCGATTAAGGAAACTGTGTAGGGGCAGTACTCATCGACCTTACGAAAGCCTTTGATACTGTGAACCACCCACTCCTACTCAAGCAATTATCAAACATTGGGCTCTCCAATGAAGCGCTGCTCTGGTTTTCAAGCTACCTTGGGGAGAGGGTCCGGCAGGTTAGGATTGCTGGTGTCACCTCGGAAGAAAGCCAGTCCTTTCAGGGGTCCCACAGGGGTCCATCCTGGGGCCACTACTCTTCAGCCTCTTCCTCAACGACCTTCCCAGTGTCTGCCACCAGAAATTACTGCTCTACGCCGACGACGCAGTCATGTTTGCTAACCACCAAAACGCAGAGCTCCTTGAGAAACAATTACAGCTTGAATTCATGCGCATCGAAGAATGGTTCAAGTCACACAAACTGGTCATGAACTACAGCAAAACAAAAGTTATGACCTTCTACAACGCCAGGAGCAAGTACAAATCCTGTGACCTCACCATCCTAAACCAAACAGGGACCTTACTTGAACACGTTTCTGATTTTAAATACCTAGGTGTCACATTGGACAGCTCACTCTCCTACCATCGGCACATAGATTCTGTCGGCAAAGCCACCAACATCCATATAGGCCTGCTCTACAGACACAAACACTGCATGACTCCTGACACTCTCTGGTTGGCTATCAACAGCTCTGTCACTTCCATCATTGATTACGGGCTAGCAATTTATGGCTCTGCCTCCGCCTCTGCCCCCCGCAGAATTACAGTTGCACTCAACAAAGCATGCAGGCTGCTAACTGGGGCTGACCGACTTACACACACTTGTGAACTGTACACTTGGGCAGGATGGCTTCCTCTCATCAGCCGGATACAGTATCAAACCTGCCTCTTAGCCAAAAAAGTTCTCCTCGGGGTCATGCTCCCAGGCATTGAAAAGCTCCTCATTGACCACCACAGCACCCAGTGAACTAGAAGTTCACAACAACTAACCTTCCTTGTCCCAAGATGCCAGACTACCATGGGTCAGAGGGCCTTTGCCCACAGAGCACCACAATGGTACAATACTCTCAACAAAGAAACTCTTACTGCTGCTGCTCTTGGCCTTTTTAAGAGACAGCTCCGACTTCATCTCGTTTCAACTAGTCGTTGTGACTGCCTCGCCTAATCAGGGGCCCACCGCTCACTGCCCTCCACTTCAGTCTTGACAGCTACCTCTCCCCGCCTTGCCCCCTCCTACCTGCCTACCCCTTGGTCCCTCTCCTCTCCTCCCCAAGGCATTTCCTGACTTTATCCTCCCCTCCCTCCCCTTTAGAGCTCTTACCCTCACCCTCTACCCTCCGACAATGGCCTTCCTGCCTGCATGCCCCTTCCCTCACCTGCAGTGCTTATTTCTAGATTGCCCTTGGCTGGTATGTCATGCCACCTAACATTTGGCATTTTGAATTACTGGAATTTCCTAAGCCTCAGTCTCGTACTTCTTTTTATTGTGTAACTATGTATTATTATGTTGACCTTTGTATGTATGTATACCCCCATTCCTTCGACGTGGAACCTTTGTAAACGAGCTGTTCCTGCTCAAAGGTATTTGTAATCCTAGATTTCAATAAAATAAAAAAAAAATAAAAAAAAGACTTGGGATGTGAAATGGCTTTCAGGCCATGGCAAACTGGGAGTGCGAGACAACTACAAGCATAATAGCTTAACTGCGCGTTTTTGCCCTCAGACTTGTTGCATTGCTTATTTTGAAACTCAGAAACATCTATCTATTCATGGGCTGTCCTTGCATATGGAATCTTTGGTCTACTTTGGCATAGAAACATAGACTTTGACAGCAGATAAGGACTGCTTGGCCCATCTAGTCTGCCCATTTCCCTACCTACAGGATAGGCCGCAGATCCTAGTTAACCAACAGCCTATTTCTTCCTACCCCCCACAAGAATTGCCTTATGTCTGTCTCATGCATTCTTGAATTCTCCCACAGTTTTAGACCTCACAACCTCCTCAGGAAGGCTGTTCCATGCATCCACTACCCTCTCTGTGAAATAATACTTCCTCACATTACCTTTGGGCCGTCTCCTCTCTATCTTCAAATTGTGTCCGCTTGCAGTCTACTGTCTGCAAGTGTATTAGAAACATAGAAACATAGAATTTGACGGCAGATAAGGACCGCTTGGTCCACGTAGTCTGCCCATTTCCTTACCTAATGCATAGGCTGCAGAGCCTAGTTAACCAACAGCCTACTTCCTCCTTCCCCCCACTAGAATTGCCTTATATCTGTCCCATGCATTCTTGAATTCCTCCACTGTTTTTGAGTCCACTACCTCCTCAGGAAGGCTGTTCCATGTATCCACAACCCTCTCCGTGAAAAAATACTTCCTCACATTACCTTTGAGCCGTCTCCTCTCAATCTTCAAATTGTGCCCCCTTGTTCTTGCACATCTCTTTTTCTGAAAGATGCTACCATCTTGGACTCTGTTGATTCCCTTGATATACTTGAAAGTTTCTATCATGCCCCCTCTCTCCCTCCTCTCCTCAAGTGCATACATATTAAGCTTCTTTAATCTCTCTTCATATGTCTTCTGGTGCAGACCCTGCACCATTTTAGTTGCCCTCTCTGGACAGCCTCCATCCTGTCTATGTCCTTGCGGAGATGGGTCTCCAGAACTGGACGGAGAACTCCAGATGGGGTCTCACCAACTGTCTGTACAAAGGGATAACAATTTCCTGTTTTCTACTGGTGATGCCTCTCCCTATGCATCCCAGTATCCCACCAGCTCTTCTTACTGCCTTCTCACATTGCTTGCCCACCTTAAAGTCATCTGATATGACTACCCCCAGGTCACTTTCCATTTCTGTAGTAGTTATTATCTCCCCGTGTACTCTTCCACTGGTTTTTGTTTCCCAGGTGCATTACTTTGCATTGAATCTAAGCTGCCATATATTTGACCATTCCTCCAACCTTGCCAAGTCCCTTTTCCTCCTTTCCACCCCACCTAGCTTATCAATCCTGTTGCAGATCTTTGTGTCATCTGCAAAGAGACATACTTTTCCTTCCAGTCCCTCTGCAGTGTCACTTATAAAGATCTACTGGCTCCTTTCTACATCTGCCACATAATTATTATGATAGCACTGTACGTTTTATTTTTTGCCTGTATTAAGTTTCATATTTGCCAAGCACGCTGCAAATTTTTTTAACAGAAAGAATCTTCCTTGCATGACTGAATTGATCTTGTTGAAAGAGACAGTCCTTTCTTTCTGAATGCAGTTCCTTTGCAGTACCAAATGTCACCACAAGGTGGCAGCATATCACCAGTGTATGGCTGCCAGTTGTTATCTATGTTTAGTATTGGCTTGGATATATTTTTTTGCTTCTTTATGCTTTCTGGCTTGCTTTCTTTTCTTTTTTGAGATTTTTCATTCCTTGTTGCTTTTTATTTTTGTGAAACATGCCTAACAAGGGGAATGTTGTATGCATTTCCTGTTTATTTAGATGTTTTTTTCTTTGTGGATTTTTTTTGTCCTGCCATACACTGGTGTAACCCCCCTATGGATGGGGGTTCCCAAAAGGTTTCCGTGAGCTTGCCCAAATGCTCATTGCCAGGCTGGTGTCCTGCGTTTAGTGGTTAAAAGTATTGCCCGTGAGTGCCTGTGTGGCCTCCATGTACTGTCCCTTTAAGGGCTGCCTGTTTGCAGTCATAATAAATCAAATGGGGGGACTGTGTGTTTCCATGCCCGAGTCCTGCCCAGGCTGCTGAAATCTTGCTCCAGTTCTGCCATCGCTACATGTGCAGAGGGAGCTCTGCTGAAAGATATAACTAATTGTTGGTGAACATTTAGAGTAATAATGATAATGTGGTTTGTGCTAACCTGCCTTATTTGCAGCAAGGACTGTTCAGCTTAGCTCCACCATTTTGGTCCCAAACTGCCGAATTGGACCAATCAGTATGGGAGGACTCTAAAATGGAGACTGCTAAAGGGGGACCGTATGGATTACCCGTTAGGATTTGTAGTTTTGGACTGTTGGCGCCTTTTGCATCTAAAGGGGGAACTCTTACTGTGATTGACAGCTGGACCAGCTAATCAGACCTTTTGGATCCAAAGGAAGACCCTCGAGCTGTCTGCTGGCAAGCCAGATCGATGTTGGGAGGAGAAGAGAGGAGGCAGCTTGTGATAGCCGAGCCGGTGTGTGTCGTAGTTCACGCGGCAGAAGTGTGGAAGGCCTGCCTTCTGGTCTGTTCACCTGTTTGCTGCCCTGAGAGGGAAACAGGAGTATTTCGGAGTAATTCCATTTCAGTGAGATCGAAGAAGCTACCGGAGTGAAACCAGGCTCAACCTGAGGAAGAACGAAGATTTTGCTGAATGCGATTGGCCTGTCAGGAACACCCACTGCCTTTGTGCTCCCGGGTTTTTAGCAGTGACTTTGCGATCAGGATCGAGGAGCAGTCTGCCTGGTACAGTAACCTTTTCCTTACATATAAATGTGCTGTGAACTGGAGGAGGGTCGCAATCTGTTTTTTCCCCAAGAGCTAAGTGGTGTGCTGAGGGCTGGAAGCTGTACCCAGCTTGTACCGGACTGAATCTGCTACTGCCTAATGCAGTTAGGCCTTGCCATGAGGGCCTTGTCTCCCCACCCGACTACACAGAGAAGCCCCATCGACGCAAGACCTGCCAGGGGATCAGTCCCTGCTTCATGCCTGAACAGGAACGACGCAGTAGCGACTTGGGTGTGCCCTGTTTCTTCTGGAAATCCAGAAAATCCCTCTATCGTCTCGATCACCGTCCATACTGTGTTCAGCTTGGGGTATCGTGAGTAACAAACAGGGTAGCTCCCTGCAACATATAGCTAAAATCAAAAGTGTGTCACCTGATTGTCATTTCTTTTCCTTTGCACGAACTGAGCCCTCCAGCTCCGGATTATAATTAGGGTGTGGTGTATGTTGCTTCTTTCTTTCACAGGGCCCCAACCAGCTGCAATGCCGGCCTACCCCGGGCAACAGATCTGGCCAGCCCCTTTTCCATTCACTGGGTACCCAGAGAATGTAACTGTAGTGGGGACTGTAGATACCCGCACCATATATTAATGATAGAGTGTACCTAACAATTATCCTGATTGTGCCCCTCCCATGTTACTGCCCCCTAAATAAATCAGATCTACTTTTTTTCTGCAATTTACATTGGCTGTGGTGTCGGTTTATGTGCAGGGTATTGTACTGTTGCTTGTTGTATTGCTTCACCTTATTTTACAGGGGGTCCTCCGAGCCTAGCGAGAGAAGTCAGTCCTGGGGGTAAGTGCCAAATATATGTGTATGTACAGAGCATATCAGGGGTATTGTGGAGGTAAACACGGTGTATTGTGTGGGCCACTAGTAAGAGACAAGGGGGGGGGTCACAGTGTCCCAGAGGGCTGTGGTCTGGTTAGTCTGACTAATACCAAACCTGACCTTTGGGTGGAGGCACCGGTCACTGAATCTAGGCCCCTTAACCTGTTAATAGCCAAGCAGGCAAGGATAGTAGCCCTTGGGATAGCGCCACCTAGGGGTTACACTATTGTTTTTTCCATTGCTGTAATGTTTGTTTGATTTTTCGTTTAATACAAAACGTACCCTACTTTTTCACTGGGAGACTCTGTTGCTTCCAGTGAGGGGAATGGTAGACCCAGGAAAGAGGGAGAAAGATGGAGCTACCTGAGTAAAGGAGCAGGTTTCCCTACGGCGAAAATAGGGGGAGAAAATAGTAATACAGTGGAAGCCACTTAAACTGGATGGCTCAGTGGACAGCTTTTAGTCCAGTTTAAGCGGCTGTCCCGATTATCAGAAGGCATTGAAATGGCTTATGTCGCACACACTACTGTATAGTTGTCTGTGCTGTCTTCGCTCACTTCACTGACTTTAAAAGACTGCTCCTCCCCCCCCCCCACCTAGGAGTCTCACAGTTTTCTTAGCTCCGCACCAGCATGTTCAAGAAACTGAAAGTAAGCGCTGTCTTAATAAAAAAAAAAAACAGCTCAACAGGGATCTCGTACAGTCTCTCTCTCTCATTGTGCTCCGCTAGTGTCCACACAAGAAGTGAAGATTTGTGGACATGAGAAAATACTGTATGCTAAACTCTCTGTTAAAAAAAAAAGAAAAAAGTACCTCTTGCTCACTCTCACTCTGCTCCGCTAGTGTCTTCCTGACTAATTGCTCATCCCTCCCACCCATACCTTGCAGTCTCACAGTTTGCTCTGCTCCGGCGTGGTCAAGCAAATGAAGGTAAGTTTTCCCTATTTTAAAATAAAAACACATGGCTCAAAAGGGCTCTCACTCATTCACTCTCTCATCGGGAGACTGAAAGCTCAGGAGGAGGAGGGTAGAAGGCATGTAGGCAGGAAGAGAGTGTATTTTATAGAGAACAGCAATTTAGGAGCACAGTTTACATCTATTCAGATGGGACAAAAGGATTAACAGGATTAGCACAATATACTGAAGGGATTAGTGAGGGATTAGCATGAGGAATAAGTCAGGGCATGTCTGCCAGGGAGAAAATCGACCCAATAAAACATCAGGGACATCCCATTTAACCAGTGAGAGGATCCATAGGATAATATGGGTCCAGCAGAGTGCTCTCTCTAGCAGGCAGGTCAGGTGGTAACAGGAGAGGCTCTGAAATTTACCGATTGCCTTTGAAGGTTTCAGATTGTTTCGTTTTTTTCCTTACCTTTTGCAGGGATCATGTGTTTGCAGCGACACAGGAGAGCCCAAGCCGCAGGAGCAATCTGAGAAAGACACACGGGGGGAATGGAC
The DNA here is from genome assembly GCA_016271365.2 of Neoceratodus forsteri. Taxonomy (NCBI): domain Eukaryota; kingdom Metazoa; phylum Chordata; order Ceratodontiformes; family Ceratodontidae; genus Neoceratodus; species Neoceratodus forsteri. Next base: position 370,055,658 of record CM057449.1, on the reverse strand, counting down.
TAACTGTACCAGTTCTCTTTTTTTAACTTGGGGCAGGAAATGCTGAGGAAATAACCTAAACTGTTTCTGAGTGATTGTTTTTTTCATTGGCAGACACAGACACAGTGAAAGACCCACCCTCCCTCACCCATTCCTACCACCCCTGGACTCATTCACTTACATTAAGCCTGAACAGAGGAGGGCCTAAGGGTACTTCCTGTCACAGGATGAGGAAGGCAGGGTGAGAGAGACAAAGTAGAGGGTAGGAAAGGGTTAAATAAGGCTAAACATGGCACATGAGTCTAACTACAGCAGAAGGAGGGTGTAGCTAGTAAAGCAGGAGGTGATACAGCGCAGAAGGGGACAAGGCAGGAAGTGGAGCAGTGCAGTGGTTGCAGAGCTGCAATCTTCAGAAGGATGTTCTGTATACTGTGGTGCTGCCCCATATCCAGGCATCTCTCTGGGCTGAGGACGGAAATGGCCAGTCTCTGGGCCGAGCTGGCAGGAGTACTGGGGACCTTGGCCCACACCCAGAGGCCACCACGTGCCCAGCCACTGCTGCAGCGGTTGCCCAGGCGGAGGGCTGGATGGACTACAGTGGGCTCAGGGAGGCTGAGGGAGTGGGAGTCAGAGGCAAATCCCCCATCTGGTCCAACTTAGAAACTCCTATGCTGTCCTGGAGAAACGGGAGAGTCCCATGAGGGAACCCGAGGCTGCAACCAAGGAGGATGTGCTGGTCCTCCAGGAGGGAGACCCAGGAGCAAGTAGCAGAGCACCCCAGAGGAAGAGGAGGCTACTCCTGATGGGGGACTCAGTTGTCCGGAGAATGGACTTGGGCACAGGTAGCGGGTTGGAGAGGAAGTGAAGTTCCTTCCAGGAGGCACAGCTCGGAAGGAGGGGGAGTGGATCCAGAGGATTGCTAAAGCAGTAGCAAGGAGATGGGGGCTGGAGGTTGTTTTCCACCTGGGAACAAATGACCTAGCCTGGGATGAGGCAAGCATACAGCAGGTGCAGGACGACTTCAGGGAGTTAGGAGGGTGCCTTGGGGAGGTGGCAAACCCTGTGATATTCTTGGAGGTGCTGCCAGTCCATGGCAGGGGAGAGGCAATGAGTCTCCGCATCAGAAACTTCACCACTTGGTTGGAGGGCTGGTGCAGGGAAAAGGGTCATGGCTTCATCGGGGACTGGGGATCCACCTGGAACGATGTGGGCCTATTCAAGGGTGATGGCCTACATCCTTCCAGAAATGGGACAGTGGTTTCCAATGAATGGTTTAAATGCTTTCAATCACATGGGTGCAATGTGCATATTTATGGAACACATACAAACAGAGGAGAGACATAAATAAGTGCCTCAGCTGGGATTTGAATCCAGGCCACCAGGAATACTGTTCTGGTTGTGCTAACCAGTTGCACCACCAAGGCAACTTAAACTTGAGCTGTCCTGGAGCACACATTACTCTTTCGTCTTTTTTTCTGTTTATCCCATCCCTCGTCCTTCCAGCTCCGTTTCTTCCAGAGCGCCAGTGGAGTCCACCCCTGCTACCCGCCTTACCTGTACTGACCAGATCCCTCATCAATCTACAGTTTTCCCCCTGGGCGGGGACAAGTGGGGGCCCATGCAGCCCGAATAATTTGCCTCTTCGGGCTCTTGGCAGTCAGGCAGGTGGGAGCACATCAGGGCCATACGCCGGTGCTCCATCTACTCGGGGCTGGAGGGTGTTTTCCTCTTTTTCTTGTGGGCGTCACATGTGCCCTGATGTCAAGGTGCATAGCGCCGACATCCATGACATCCTCCCAACTGTGTGGGCCTCGGTGCTTGCTATACCCCAGACTTCCGCCTGGGGCCAGGCAAGCACCGAGTCGCTACCCCCCTTCCGGAGAAGATGAGCTGTCCCTAGGATGCTCAAGCCTTCTCACCTCAGCCAGCCCTCCAGCTCCTGGTCCCATTCCCAAACCCAGATTGCTGGCGTCACAAGCATAAATCCAACCGCTGTACCAATGGGCCAGCTTCATTACTCTTTTTCCAATGCACAACATGGTGCTGCACAAATAATTACTAAATTTTCAATCACATGGATGTGGTGTGCATATTTATCCAGTTGCCTTGGTGGCACAGCTAGTTAAAGCAACCAGAATGGTATTCCTGGTGGCCTGGGTTCAAGTCCCAGCTGAGGCACTCACTTCTTTCTCTCCTCTGTTTGTATGTGTTCCATAAATATGCACACCGCTCCCATGTGATTGAAAATGTATTAATTATATGTGCAGCACCAGGCTGTGCACTGGAGAAAGAGTAATGTGTACTCTGGGACAGCCCAGGTTCCTGTTGCCTTGGTGGCGCAGCTGGTTAGCAGAACCAGAATGGTATTCCAGGCGACCTGGGTTCAAGTCCAAGCTGAGGCACTTACTTCTTTCTCTCCTCTTGTGTTCCATAAATACGCTCACCACACCCACGTGGTTTAAATGCTTTCTTGGCAAGCATTAAAACTAGCCGGGGGGGCAATGGGAGCAGGGAGATTCACACAGCCCACCCCCACAGCACAGGTTAAAGCAGACAGCAAGAAGGATCAGGAAGGTAAGCTGTGGACAGGGACACCGAACCAGTTATAAAGGGTATAGCAGGGGAAGGGAGGCAGCAAAAGAAGGAAACCAGAGTTGGGGGGAAGAGACAAGAAGGCAGTAGCGAGAACAGAGGGCAGGCAGGTAGTAAAAAGTGGAAGGCCATGTATACAAATGCCTGCAGTCTGGGAAGTAAAATCCCAGACCTGGTAGCCTTGATGTCAGAGACTAATCTATACATAGTGGCAATAACCGAAATGTGGTACACCGTAAACCACAACTGGGAGGTGAGCATGCCAAGTTTTGCTCTATTCAGGCAGGATAGGGAGGGTAAAAAAAGGGGAAGAGTTGGCCCTGTATGTCAGGGAAGGGATAAAAGCAATTGGGGTACAATGTAGACAGGTGGAGGCCGAGGCACTGTGAGTCACCCTTGAGCCAAGCATTGGCACAGCAATTCGCACGGGGGTGATTTACAGGCCTCCAGCTCAGGGGGAGGAGGTGGACAGAGGGCTAGTGGAAGAAATATATGAGATACCAACAAAAGGGGAGGTACTGCTGCTGGGGGATTTCAATATGCCAGTCGTGGATTGGACCATCCCAGTTGCTGCCTCAGCCAGGAGCCATGACATCTTGGACTCCCTGCAGGGCGCAGGCCTAGGCCAGCTAATGCTAGAATCCACCAGGGACAGGGCAGTTCTGGACCTAGTAATGAACAATGGACAAAGAATCACAGAAATCAGGGTAAAAGGTCACCTGGGGTCCAGCGACCACCACACAGTGTGGTTTAACATGGGTACAGGGTTACAATCAAGCCACACAAAGGTGAGGGTCTTGGATTTCAGGAGGGCAGACTTTGCCAGGAGGGGGAAATGTATCAAAGAATCCCTGGCAAGGAGGGAGGCAAGGGGCCGGGTTGAGGAACAGTAGGCACACCTAAAAGGAGCCATAGTGGAAGTGACAAACCAGTGCATTAGGCTGAGAAGCAAGGGCAAGAGAAGGAAGAAATCACTAAGGTTCTCAAAGGATGTAGCACAGAAAGTAAGGGCCAAAAGGTTGGGTTTCAGAAAATATCGGGAGATACAGAAGGAAGAGGATAGGGTGGTGTACCTAAATTGTCTGAAGGAGGCAGAGAAAGCTGTTAGGAGCGGAAAGGCGCAGACAGAGGAAAGATTAGCACAGACAGTGAAAAATGCGGACAAGACATTATATAGTTACATCAGTGAAAAAAGGAAGTCTGGGATGGGATTGCAGGGCTCAGAGGGGATAATGGGGAGTGTGTAGAGGGAGACCTGGAACCACTCTTACTGATGTTACAGCTTCTTTTTCCATTTCCGGTACACTGTTCATTTTATATTCTTTGCACAGCACACTGTAACAGAATGCTGAAAGGAGAGAGAGAGAGAGAGAGAGAGAGGGAGGGAGGGAGAGCGAAAGAGAGAGAGAGAAAACCCACCTTTCAAGCAGTTCTCACTGTGACTCTCTCACTCACTTCCCTCTTACCCTGAAGCACTGTAGTGTGGGCTTTCAGTTATTTATTTAGCTTACCTGGCAGCTTTTTGGGTTAGCTGACAACTTGGTTCTAGGGCTTCCAAACCCCAACAGGAGAGCAATCAGCCAGCTTTTAACTCTAGTTTGGCAGCCTCAGATATCACAGTTTAAAGTGTAGCATAACTATTGATTTATTTGTTCTATCTGGTGACCTCTCTAGCAGCTTAGTTTTTTTAGGGCTTTCAAGTCCAGCAAAAGAAAGTGAAAGTCTGCAATCAGAGATGCTGCCTGCCACAGGCTTGTTCACATGGCCAGAATTTACATCAGAGCAGTGTAGATCGGTCTGTCCATTCTCCCTGAAATGCTGTGGAGCAGCGTTCAGATGTCCTGGCTCTGGAGCACTGGAGATGCTCCCCCAGAAGTTCTTTCTGGGGTTTTGGGGAGGGTTCCGGCAGGGAGGAGGGTGATAGAGTAACTGGTAGTGCCACAAAAGGATCGCGGATAGGTCTTTTGACCCAAGTTCAGCTAAAGATTGTGTTTGACAGTTTAAATGTAGTCGAACTCAGAGAAATGGTTGTTTTTTAAAACTGAGTATGCACATGCCCAGTGTCACGTGTTTTCTTGCATTTCTAGCCCTCAGTTTTAAAAAAACAACCACTTCTCTGAGTTCAGCTGCATTTAAGCTGTCAAACGCAATCTTCGCTGAACAGATCTCAAACAAGTGGTTCATGCTGCAAAAAAAGTGCAGGCTGGGAAAAGCCTGTCACAGTGTTATGGGTGGTGTGGGCTGTTTATACAGCAGCACAAACTGATGCAAAATGCCCACACCACTCCATGATCCCAAGAAAAGAGGGATCGCAGTCACACCAGAACAGCAGCCACAAACGGCAAAACTGTGGTGTTCAGACGTGCACAGCGGCAACAACCTAGTTGCTGTGCACCACCAATAACACCGCAGATATGACCGTGTGAACGGGGCTTAAGATGCTCTGCTTTCCGGAGCGCATTTCAACAACAAGGACCGACAAGCTTAGGCAGGGCAGCTGACCTGCAATAAATAAATGAAACTCAACTAAAGACTCTCCATGAAAGGATCAAGGAAAACACCCACCTTCATTCATTTTGAGCCTAGAGGGAGACAGCTTCTCATTTTCCCTCCACTGCTTCACATCTTAGGGCACCTTTCAGCAGCTGAAGAAAAATTATGGCTTTTGACATCATCTCCCAGGCCTTTACCTAATCAGGACATTCCTCAACCATATCCCATCTGGCTTTCCAGACATCCAACTATTTGCACATTTCTGGCAATAAAATGTATTTAAAAGAACTGGAAATCTATTACATCATGCAGGCTACCTAACAGTATTCCAACAGGAGAATGGCTCTCATTTTAAATGTGCACTTATTCCAACAACGGGTCTCAGTACTAGCTAGCTTTTACATTATTTTACTCTACCATTTTGAGTCACTCAGTGTGTAATTGGATTGCACTTTTCGGTGCACTTGAGTAACTGAGCATATTTATAAGGGCTGCATAAGGTAATGAAATAAGTGACTCACATTTTAAACATGCACATATTTTACAGAGGGCATCCATTTCTACATCAACAAATATAATTGTGCTGGCTAGCTTCCATGCATTTACTTTATTACAAAATGACCTAGTCAGCCTTTCAGTTCTTTTATTATATTCACTTTGAGCCAGTCTGGATGCATTTGGAGGGACTTAGAAAGGGAAACATAGAAGTAGACAGAAAAAAGGTGGAGAGGGTGGTGGTCTTGTAGGTGGCCACCCTGACAGCACAGGGACTGGATACGACAGCACAGAATGAACTGATAGCTGTTGCAACAGGTTTGAGAGGAGGCGAAAAAGAGTCCCTCCAATGGCTAGGTAGGACGACCCACCCTACCGCATGGTTCAAGTCAGGCAAGGGGTGCAGCAGGGGTGTCGCTTAGCCCCTTGCTCTGTATCTTTTCCTTGGATCCTCTGCTTAAACTGCTGCAGAGTAATGAGATAGTCAAGAGCATACAGCATACATCCTGACACTCAGGATATTAGAACATTGGTTTAATGCCGATGATTTATGTGTAACAACCAGCTTCCCCTTGGGTTACTAGAACTTTGTGTTAGTGAGTTTAGGTAGGCAGCTTGGGTAGCATAGAGTTAAAAACTTCTAGGGCTCACTTGACAGCCTCTGTCAGTTATGTTGTGCAGATGTTCCATGTGGGAGTGGCTTTTGCAGTATTGTTTATTGAATAGAATCAGAATTACAATCCTTTGAGTCATAGACTCTTTTGCAAAGGCTCCACGTCAGATAAAAGTAAAAGTACAGAGGAAACACAATAAAATACATATACAATAATAATGTAATAATACAGGTCAGACAGTCCTGGCTTAAGCTTATTATGTGGGTTACATCAATCTGGGATCATACGCAAGGTCCTGGGTCAGACAGGGGATTGGGAAAAATAGGAGAGACATAGGAGGGAGGCTAGCAACAAACTAAATATTAGCTACCAGATATTAACAGAGATAGAGGAGGCGCCTGAGAACCACCTGTCTCTGGAAAGAGGTACGGAGGGGGGGTGGAGAGTAATGTTAGAGGCTTTAATTATAGTCACAGGTTATTGAGTCAAGGAGTAGGGTTTTGAGGCCTGATTTAAATAGGTTGAGACTATGGGCCAAGGAGATGGAGGACAGTAGGCTGTTTAGCCACAGAGGGGCACAATAGCAGAAGGATCTTTGCCTAAGAGAGGTTCTACAGTGGGGAACTAGAAGGGTGGGGTTAGCTGAGTGCCTTTGTGTCCTTCTGTGGGGGGGCTGTGCGGATAAGCGGGTGGAGGCCAGTGGGGGCTTGCTTCAGTTGTATCTTTTTGGCAAGGAGGCAGGTAAAGTACTTAACCCTGCCTTGGAAATTTAGCCAGCCAGTATGTTGATAAAGCTCACAAGTGTGAGTTAGCCTGTTACATCCAGTGACTAGCCGGCAGGCTTTGTTGAGGGCAAGGTTGATGCAGCGTAGGGCAGTTTGATTGGCAGACCCATAAATAACTATTCCGTAGTCCACCGAGGATAGAATAGATGAGGACACGGCGAGATGCATGGCCTGAGGGGGTAGGCAGTGCTTATGCCTGTAAAGGATCCCCAATCTGGTGTTACTTGAGGAGCAAACATGTTGTATGTGAGAGTGGTAGGAGAGGGAGGTGTCCAAGGTAACTCCAAGGTATTTGAAATATGAGACTTGCTCCAGCGTTGAGCTATGGGTGTTCATTACAACTAGTGGGGCATGACAGTGGGTGCTTTGGCGTTGGGCAAAGATCATGGACTTCATTTCGTGTAGTTGATTATGAGGCGGTGTTCAGAGAACCAGGTTTCAAGCTCTCTAAAGAAGCCCTGCAGGGCAGATTGAAGAGAATTAGGATGAGGGTGTTTCCAAAAAACTACCGCATCATCTGCATAGAGCAGCATCCAACCACTGCAGGATTTGGGGAGGGAGTTAAGGAAGAGTGTGAAAAGTAGAGGCCCAAGTATTGAACCTTGTGGGACACCAGTAAGAACCGGTTGGCTAGTGGATATTGTTGTGTTTATTTTGACTTGTGTCCGATCTGAGAGATAATCTTTGAACCAGCTGGTGACCTCTGGTGCAAAATTAAGGGATGGAAGGGTATGGAGTAGTAGCTCGTGGCTGACTGTGTCAAATGCCTTGGTCAGATCAATGTACGGCGCCCCAGCCACGGAGCCTTGTTCGAGGGCCTCATGAATATAAGTAGTGAGTTCAATGAGGGCAGTGGAGGTGCTGTGGCTCCTCTGGAAACCATGTTGTTCATGGCAGAGCAGGTTAGGTTAGGTAGTCAGTTAGTTGATCCGATACTATTTTTTCAAGGGCCTTAGAGAGGGGTGGCGGGATGGATATCGGTCTATAATCGCTTGCGGTGGTGGGGTCACCACTCTTCAGGATAGGGGTTATGACTGCTCTCTTCCAAGCTGAGGGGAATTGGCTGAGGCATAAGGACAGGTTGAGGATTTTGATGACATGAGGTAGTGTCACATCCAGTGAAAGCCAAATGAGTTTGAGGTCCAGGGAGTCACTGCTATAACGAGAGTTCACCACAGCCATAGTGAGATAGCGTTTTGCCTCATTACAAGAGGCGACTCTTGAAGGGGAGTGATGGTGGGGGCTGAGGGTGACAGTGGGGGGTAGGGTCAAAAAGTTCGGTGGGAGAATAGAGAGATCAGAAGAAGTGTGCTGAGGGCACAGAAGCTAGCAATAGGGTCCTGGGTGATAACCCTGTCTACTGTAAGCTGAGTAGGTGTAGGGGAAACCGTTTTCCCACAGAGCTCCTTGATATTGCTCCAGAATGTATTCCCTGAGCCCCAGGAGGAGGTGAGGGTATGTTTATAATAAGCAGCTTTAGCTTACCCGGTGGCCCATGTGCATCAGTAGCTTAAGCCATGATGGAATGCTGTTGTAGTAGTCAGTCCTCTGCCTCAGAGCAGTATGTCTGTTTGGGGTGCGGACTGAGGACAACCTCAGAAGAGGTGTCGCCTCTCTCCTGACCCTTTGTAGCCCCCAGTGGTTTACTCGGTTTATAGGACAAAAGGAGGCGGTTTGCCTATCGAGATTGTCCTCCATATACATGGAACATTTAACCCAAATTCTGATCTTCCATCCATTTATCAAGTTTATTCTTAAATATTGTAATAGTTGGTGAATAAACTATGTCCTGTGATAGTGTTTTCCATATTTTAGGTGTTCTGATGGAAAAATAATTTAGCCTTTTATTATTATTTGCCTTTTTTACTTCTAATTGTTTGTTGTGGAGTCTGGCCACAATTTTTCTTGATGAGTAAGCAATACCACATATTGTCATTAGAGCAGGAGATTCAAGAATCTTAAACAACTGCAGTAGGTCACCTCTAATCCGCCTCCGCTTAAGTGAATAAAGTCCTATTTTTTGCAGTCTGGTATCATAATCAAGATGAGCGAGGTGGGGGACAAGTTTAGTGGCTGTTCGTTGAACTTGTTCCATTCTATTAATATCGGTCTTTAAATAAGGACTCCAAAACGGAGATCCATAGTCCAGATGGGGCCTAAAATGCGACCTATACAAAGTCATGAGGCATTGTTCTGTTTTAGAAATAAAAGCTTTATTAATCCTACGAAGTAGCGCATTAGTTTGATTTGCAACTCTACAGCAGTGAGAAGTAGAAGATAATTTGTCATTTATTAATATTCCTAGATCTTTTTCTACATTAGAGGTCCTGATAATGGTGTTATTTAGGTAATAAGTTTGTCTGGGGTTGTTTTTTCCCAGGTGAAGTACTACACATTTAGAAACATTGAAGTAAATTCTATTATTAAATGCCCAGTTCTCAGTTGAGGCTAGATCAAGTTTTGATTATAACTGTTTTTCTGGTTGTTGACCTTACCCCCAATTTTGGTGTCATCGGCAAATTTAACCATAAAATTGTTGGTCGAGATACCCATATCACTAATGAACAAGTTGAACAAAGTGGGACCCAAGACCGATCCCTGAGGAACCCCACTAGTCACCTCTCCTATGTCAGACATTGCACCATTTACCCTTACTCTCTGAGTCCTATTTCCCAGCCAGCTGTCCGTCTATGAAACAGTGGATGTTGAGAAACCTAGATGGATTAATTTATTAATCAAAATGACGTGATACTTTATCAAATGCCTTACTATAGTCCAAAAGAATGACATCCATGGGTATATTACAATCAAGATTGTAACTAATATGGTTATAGAAGGAGAGCAAGTTCGTAGTACAGGAAAAACCTGACTTAAACCCATGTTGGTAATCATCATCGATGTTTAAAGTTGCCATTTCGCTTTCAAGTTGTTGTTTTATAATTTTTTCCACTAATTTACATGGGATCGAAGTTAGGCTAATGGGCCTATAGTTTTCAACTTCTGACTGGGAACCCTGTTTGAAAATAGGTGTAACAGTGGCTGTACGCCAATCAACAGGGACTGAGGATTCTTGAAGGGATTTATTAAAAATAATTTTTAAGGGTAGGATAATTGAGTCTTTTGTCCCTATAAGAAGCTTGGAATTGATGTTGTCTGGGCCTGGGCTCGTGTGATGTTTTAATGAATCAAGTACCTCCTGTGTATCCTGCAAGGAGATTTTACGTACTTCTAATTTTGATATTATTTCCTTAGGTGGAATGATAGTTGGTTCCTGGACAAAAACTGATGAAAAATACTTATCTAGTTCTGTAGCCATCTCACTATCAGATGTTATAGTTATGTTATTAGTGACCAATGGACCAATCAGGTTATTATTACCTTTTTTCCCATTTAGATAAGAGTATAGTGCCTTGTGGCAGTCTTTTGTATGTGCTATTCTAAATTCCAAATTGCATTTAGCTAAGATAATTTGTTTTTTTTTAGTTCTTTGACTGCCTCCATAAATTTTGCTAAGGCTATATCTTTCTGATCTAATGGGCATTTCTTTAAGTTTGAAAAGAGTTTACTTTTATGTGTTATTAATTTTTTAATAGTTCCGTTAAACCAAGGTGGTATCTTGTCTTTGCCATTATACTTGTATTTTTCTGGAACATATTGCTTTTCGAGTTGAAGGATTTTTGTCTTTAAAAATTCTCAAGCTTCTTCAGTTTCTAGTGGAGAAAGAAGCTGTTCCCAGTTGAGAGACTTTAAAGTGCAATTAATATTATGAAAATCTGCCGTATGGTATTGTTTTATTTTCAGTTTATTAGTTTTAGGTTGTAGGAGAAGTTGTATAGAAAAGAATATAGTCATATGATCACTATTACCTAATGGGTTTAAGATCCTAATATCAGATGTGGGAGTCTTTAAGTTTGTTATAACAAGATCTAGTATGTTTGTTCCCCTTGTTGGCTCTGTGACTATTTGCTTAAGACCTAGGTTAATGATAGCCGAAATAATGTATTCATCATGTTGGTTAATACCAGATAAGGTATTCCAGTCAATAGTGGGAAGATTAAAATCCCCCGATATAAGGACTGAGTCTTTATGCACTATCTGGGTGATCTCATCTGCTAGCTGTCTAGTTTGGTTTATATCAGAGGAAGGTGGTCGGTAACAAGTCCCAATAAGTAGCTGGGGGATACCCGTGGGTCTAATATAGACCCATAGACTTTCAGTATGTACTTTAATTGTTGATTCATGAGAGGGGATGTCTTCCCTTACATATAAACTGACCCCTCCCCCTTTCCAAGAGTCCTCTCTATTTCTATAGTAGTGCTTGAAACCAGGAATTTCTACAGTCCATTTTTTGTCTGTGTTACCCCAAGTTTCAGTGATGGTTATTAAAGCTAGATCTAAAGACTGAGCCAATATTACAAGCTCAGCATGCTTGGAAATGGTCATTGATCGTGCATTCAAGGATAGAATATTTAAGTCAGTACTGGGTTGTAAACAGAAATTAGTAATAAGAGATGTGGGTGTGCCCCAGTCTCCCTCTTGTTTTTCAGTTTAATTGTTTATTTATATGGGAGGTTGTCTTATGCCCTAAAACAGTACTTCCCCTTCTGCTGAGATGTAAACCATCCCAGCTGTAAAAAGATGGTCTATCTTCAAATTCCTCCCAGTGTGTTAGACAAGTTATTCCCTTCCGATAACACCATTTACGGAGCCACTCGTTCAGAGCTTTTATTTTGGGAGTGATATACCTGGTGGCTCTTGGGACGGGTAAAATTTCAGAGATACATAAACTACAGCCACGTTCTGTTAATACATTGCATAGGACGACATAGTCCTGTTTAATTTGCTGGAGATGAGATCTCCCTACATCATTGGTTCCTGCAGGGATAATCACTAAATGATTTTCACTGACTGATGATAAAACAGGTTTAATCATTGAAGTGATATCTGCAATTTTTGCCCCTCTGTAGCTGGAACAAGTTCAGTGTTCTTTGTCGGGGTTACATACTGCCCGGTCAATGTATTTTATAATAGAGTCTCCAAGGACAAATACCTGTTGTTTAGTACTTGGTGCTACCTGATTTGGTAGGAAAAAAGGTGTTAAGGTAGTGGCCTGAGGAATAGTGGCCAAGATCATCTTGGCCATCTTGGACACAGTGGTGTCACAAAGTGACCTGCATTGAGTTGTGGTGGTGGCCTTCTCTTGTGTAGTGCCCCTGAGGGGATGAAGAAGCCTGAATGAGGTTGGTTCCTGTAACTGTGAGTAAAACGTGGGGTTCTCCCTCATCTCTGAGAGACTTCTGACAGGAAAGTACAGCCCAGCTTCCGTAATGTCCAGGTTTTGCCCTATCTATCAGGGAATGCCTGCCTTTTGGGACATTTCTACCTCACAAACTGTCAGAAGACTGTTTAAATGCTGAAATGGTGCATTCACAGTGGTAACCCATCAATAGAGTAGAGGAATGAGTGTGGAGTGATGTGAGCGAATGCATGAGGGTGTATGCAATATGTGCGAGCAGGTGTTTGGAGCGTGTGCAAGTGTGGCCATTCTGATGGGTAAGTGTGTCTGGGGTGAGCGTGGATGTTTGGTGCATGTGTCAGCTGTGACTGGGTGTTATGTGACCTGCGTCCACTCCTGCTCCCCTGTGGGCATGTCTCCACTTCCCCATTGTTCCGGGAGGGTGGAGTTGTTTATATATATTTTTTGTGGGGGCGACGGGGTGCTGAGGCAGAACCCCCCCCCGTATCACATATGTAGGTAGGGATCTACTCCTGAGGGGCCAGTGAAGGTCCCCTGATGTAGGAGCACGTACTTCATGGCCGGCATTTTCGGTCTCTCTCACCCTCCCGGCCGAATTGCCTGCCACACTGTTTAGTTTCTCTCTATTGCTTTCATAACTATTTTCCTTAGCAAAATTGTTTTTGCTATATTGTGGGTGACCCCTTCACAGTGATGGGTTTGTTTATGTTTCTTTCCAGAAATGGAACTGCACTCGCTTCTATCTGAGACAGAAGCAGCAAACTTTTGTCAGTTTTGAAAATGTTACTGAACTGTTTTCTCACAGTTTAAGGACATGCCCTGTCCAGGAAAGACTTTGTGAATTTGGTAATGGGGCAGCCCGGGTTTTCACACCCGAGGGCCAAGCGAACCCAGCATTGTTCAACTTCTGGACAAGGAAGGAAATTAGTAAATTGTGAACCCAGCATTGTTCACCCTTTTTGTGCAAGCATTGTCCTATGTTCATAGCCCTGAAGAGGGATGGATGGGAATCTTGTATCTTGTACCCTCTAAGAAAGAAGTGGGGGTCTGGAACATTGTAGTAAATCACTATTGTGAATTCTGTGGACATGTTGTACCTGTTTCTGCACCTGCAGCCCCAGTGGGCAAATGTTCCGTCAGTCCATCATTTCAGAATAAAACCTGCTACTTGGCTCTAGTTTGGTTGTGGATATTCGTTTGTGAGTGGACTGTGCTCTCAATGGTGCCCCCCAGTGTCATGGCCTGGTCCCAGTAAAAATACAAATGTTTTTTGTGTGCCCTTTTCCTCCCCGAGGACCAAGCCAGGTAAACACCCTAGCCACGGGAGTGTCAGGACTTCCGGGTGCCAAATGCCAAATGTTGTTACAAACTAAGGGGTTACACATGCATTGATGATTTATGCATTGCTCTAAGAGATTCAGCTGTAACCTCCCTATAAATGAGGGTTCCCGAAAGTCTTCCTTGGGTGTACGTAAATGCCCACTGCTAGGCGGGCGTTGTGTGTCTTTACAGGTGCAAAAGTGCTCGCATGCGAGTGCCCTGTTAGCCTCCATGCCTGTCCTTTTAAGAGACATTATTTTTGTAGTGTATAATTAATCTGGGTTGGGGACGAGTGTTTCCAGGCTCGAGTCTCACCCAAGTTGCAATAATATTGCTCTGGTCTGCCATTGCTAATGATGCAGAGGGAGCTCTGTTAGAACTGGTAATTGTTTGCTGATTAGTTACTCTAATAATAATGGTATTATAGTTTGTCTAACCTGCCTTTCTTTGCAGCATGAACATTTTTGCCTTGCACCAATCAGTACCTTTTGGAGACCTTAAAATGGAGTCTGTCCCCAGGGGTCTTGTAGGAGTGAATTTCTGTAGGAATTGTAGTTTTTTCATGTTGGTGCCTAAAAGTACCTGGAGGGGGAGCCCTTGCTTTGACAGACAGATGAATCAACCAACCAAACCCTTTTTGGATCAGAAGGAAGTCCCGGTGCAGCCTGCAGCAGAGAGTCAGTCTGAGTTTGGCGTTGAGAGAATGAACTGCTCAAGACATTCGAGCAGCTGCTCCTGTGTAGTAGCGCAGGAAACTGGTGGGAAGGCTATGTCTGGCCTGCCTGCTTCATTTTCCCTTCTGAGGGATCTGCTAGCTAAATTAATCGGACTGAATCTGAACTGGCTTGTGACCAGAAATACCAAATTGTGACTGCCCTGTTACCTGAAGAAGACCAAAGAGTTGCTGTAAGCGATCGTCCTGTCAGGATGTCTGAATCACCACATGAGATCACGGTTTTGCTCAGGAAAACTGAAATTGCGACTGGACTGTCATCCAACCTGTGGTATTGTGTTTTGCTTTACTATAAATGTGCTGTAAGCTGTCAGTGGGTCGTGAGTTGGTTCCCCACGACTTAAGTGTGTCACGCTTGCTGGAAGCTGTCTCCAGAACCTATCGAACTGAATCCGAACTGTTCACCCAGCCTGGGCCCTGCCACCTTGGCCCAGTCAGCTACTTCAGATGCAGAGATCACCAACGACGAGAGACTCGCCTGGGGATCATCCCCCTGCTCAACATCTCGAACAGGAATGACACCTCGGTGAATCGTGTGGGACCTGCTTCTCCTGGCATACCAGCTTGTCGACCAGCAGTCTCCATTTCGTCCCGCCTGTGTTTTGTATTGGGTAGTGTGAGTAAACACCAGGGTAGCTCCCTGCAACAGCAGCTAAATCAAAAGTGTCGACATCAGATTCAATTGTTTTCTTGTCACGAACTGAGCCTCCAGGCTCTGGATTACAAATTGTGTGTGGTTGTGCATGCTCCTTCTTTCCATCACAGGGGCCCAACCAGCAGCAACACCGGCCTACCCCGGGCAACGTGTCAGGCTAGCCCACCCTTTTTTCAACTGGGTACCCAGAGTGTGTGACTGTGAAGGGACTCTACAGTGCATGTATGATTGCCTGATTGAATCAGTTACAAAACTAATCAGCCAAATTATGCCCCTCCCCTGTTCATTTCCCCTGAATAAATCAGATCTAATTATTTTTGCATTTAACTTGACTGAGGTTTCATTTTGTACAAGAAGCACTGTACTGTTGTTACCTGCTGTGTCTAACCTTATTTTGCAGGGGGTCTCCAGGGTCGAACTAGTGGAATCAGCCCTGGTGGTAAGTGCAAACAGAGTAGGGATTTGTATGCTTATTAGGGGTTATTGTAACTATGTCTGTTGTTCATTGCTTAGGCCACTAGAGGGGAAAGAGGGGGGTTACAGTGTCCCGGTGGGCTGTACCCAGGTCAGCTATGCTACCAGTAACCGTGTCCTCTGGGTGGAGGCACACATTGTCAGTACCCAGGCCCCTTAACCTGCACCTAGTCATGCAGACAGGGGCAGTAGCCCTTGGGATGGCCCATCTAGGGGTTACACAGCTTCGGTTATGCCTATGCAGAAAATGTTATGCACTTTCTCATTCATGTTGGGGTCAAGGTTTAATTTTAATAGAATTACTGGTGTAAAGACTGGGCATGTTGACAACTCCAAGGATGTGCGAGAAGAAAAAGTTACTTACCATAGTAACCTTATTTCTCCCAGGGGATACTCCAATATTCATAACTCTTCTGCAGTATACCTTTAAGGGCAGATCTGCCCAGAGACATAATGCTATGCTAATGATGGAATTATTGGCATAAGCCACTTTTCAAATGCGCCACCAATCAACTGCCTTCATTCTAACCCTCAGATTTCGTGGATGTCTGTAAAGACAGGACCCAAAATTTTAAAAATATGTATAAATTTAAACTTCAAAATTCCCCACCCAAACCTCCAACTGGAGGAAATATAAATGTATCATAAACAATCCCACAAGCTTCTATGTCAGAATCACCTGAAAAAGGAGAAAACGTAAGAACAAGTTCTAATAAAAGTAGACTGTGGCATGCAAACACTAAGGTACAACATGGAATACAGAGGTCACTGGTTCTTAAATGGGGAGGCAGGGTGGGAGAGTTATGAGTATTGGAGTATCCCCTGGAAGAAATAAGGTTACTATGGTAAGTAACTTTTTTCTTCTCACCCCAAGAATACTCCAATATTCCTAACTCTTCTGCAGACTAAAAAGCAGTACCTTAGGAGGTGGGAAGAACCGATTTTGGAAACAGATTCTGCAGGACAGCTGTACCGAACCTGGCATCAGCCGTAGCCTGCATATCCAAACTGTAATGGTTGACAAATTTGTGTATTGTTCACCAGGTTGCTGCTTTACAGATATCTACCAAGGGTACATTCCTTGCAGCTGCCAGTGTTGCAGCTGTACCCCTTATGGAGTGGGCTCTAAGCCCTGCTGGAGCTTCTTTGACCACCTTTGAATAAAAAAATTGGATACACTGGACAATCCAATGAGAAATGGACCTTTTAGATGCTGGATTTTCCTTTCCCACATCCCCATAAGTGAGGAAAAGTTGGGT
The DNA here is from genome assembly GCA_016271365.2 of Neoceratodus forsteri. NCBI lineage: Eukaryota > Metazoa > Chordata > Ceratodontiformes > Ceratodontidae > Neoceratodus > Neoceratodus forsteri. Next base: position 370,039,002 of record CM057449.1, on the reverse strand, counting down.
TCTGTCCTGCCTATGGGGCTTAGTGGCTGTCATGTAAAAGCTCAAAGCTCTTTTGACATCCAGGCTATGCAGCCTACATTCACCAGAAGAAGAATGGTCAGTGAAGAACACTAGTAAAGTGATAGATTGCTTCAAATGGAAGTCTGAAACCACTTTGGGAAGGAATTTCCTATTTGTCTGAAGGACTGTCTTATCCCTGTGGAAGGCAATGTAGTCCTTTTCGGTATCCCGTGAGGTGGGCGCATGGGGAAGGGCGCCCTCTGTAATGGTGACTCCTTCTCAGTGAAATCCCTAACGGCGATGGGGAGGTAGGGTGACCGGATGGGGGGTGGGCAAAATGGGCAACAGGATGTCGCTATATGTACTTGCACGGGGGGGGCGAGCACGGCGAGAGTGGGCTGGGAGGGTGCAGAGGGGCTGGGGGGTGGCGCTGCAGTGGGTTGCCGAGCTGCGTCATAGCATTGGGGGTTGGCCTGTGGTTGGGGTGGGTGAGGTACCATGTTCGGGTTCAGGCGCTGGTGCGATTTTATTCCGCCTGGCCCAAACCTTTATTTTTACATGCTTTCACCCCACCCGACATGCACCCCCCTTGGAATGAGAATCCTTTAGTAGGAGGTGCGGGGGACAAAGCCCCAGTGGGGTGTGTGGGGGGGCACAGCCCCCCCTCAGAAAGCATTGAAATATATGTCCCCGGTGCCATTGTCCTGTGCGCCGAGGGTGTCAGAGTGCCGGAAATGTTTTCAACACTCTGACTGCGTGATAATGGCGATCGCCTTTAGGCTTTTGCCGTTATCACACAGAACCTCTTATAAGGTGGATAATTATCTGCCCTCTTCTCATGATAATGATGACTGGACCATTGTCACAAAGTCTCTTAAAAAAAGGAGGGGCGGTCAAATACACAATAGTGCCCCTATGGAATCTCGTAATAGGTCTGAGCAATTGACTGTATCAAATAATGAAGTGCTACATGATTTATCCTGTGCATCACCCTCTGTTGATAATAATGGTTCAAAAACACTTTTCAATCAGGAGTTATTGCCCATGAATACTTGTCCTAGTAAGTCTCAAGCTACCAAATCAATACCTATTAAGTTAATCGCTCCAGAGTGTGCTAAACAATCACCTGTTTCTGATTCTTGTACCCCTACTGTCTCAAAACAAGTGTTAGCCCTGGGAGATTCAATCATTAAGCACATTGACAGGGCGGTATGCAATAGTGACAAGAGCAACCGCACTTGTTCTAGCTTCCGTGGGGCCAGGGTATCTGACATTACCTCCATGATGCCTAACATTTTACAAAATGCGGGGGAAAATCCACTGGTTATCATACATGCTGGTGTTAATGATATAAACAACACCCCATTTAATCAGTTACAACAGGACTATGTGGCATTATGTAACCTGTTACTAGATAGGGGATGTTGTGTATGTATATCTGAAATTCTACCTGTCCCAACAGCAACATCTACCATGACACAGAAAATCAAAGCCCTAAATGAATGGCTGAGAAAGTGGTGTTTTAAGCAGGATATACCCTGTATTACCCACTGGGAATCATTTTCAGATCGTTCTTCCTTGTTTTGCTGGGACGGTTTACATCTTAGTCGTAGGGGTAGTACACTTATGGGGAAAAGTATCACTAAAATCATAAATCACTGTTTAAACTAAAAACAATGGGGGAGAATGGGTCTATTCCCAAGTCTCTGAATACTCACCAAAATATTATTACAACTAAATGTAAATTCCTAGCTTTGAATGCAAGATCTTTAAACCAACTCAAATTAGCAGAACTGGAAGCCAAATGTAAAACTTTAAATATAGGTGTGGTGGGAATAACTAAAACTTGGTGGGACGCATCTTCAATTTGGTCCAGAGAAATTCCAGGTTATAAGTTATATCATAAAAACAGATTTGATAAGCAAGGAGGTGGAGTTTGTATGTACATACGAAATTATATTCCTTCCTTTGAAGTGTGTTCTCCCTTTCCTTTGGAAAGTGTATGGGTTAAAATCTTATTGAAGGAGCAGTCCTATATAACTTTTGATAACATCTATCGACCTCCATCTGCAAATTCAGATTACACAACTGATATGTTTAAAGAAATTACACATTTTTCAGAATCTCAAGATACTGTACTATTTGGTGACTTTAACCTCCCTCATATTAACTGGGACTCATTCTCAGGACAGTCCTATGCTGAGAAAGGACTAATAGATGTGCTAGTTAGTACTGGATTACAACAACTTGTTACTGAACCCACTCGAGGTCCTAATATTTTGGATCTATTATTTACTAACATAGAGCAACAAATTAGCAATTTACAAATTTGGGATTCACTTGGGACCAGTGATCATTCATCTATTCTTTTTGAAATTCAACAGTTTAAAACTATACAAAGGAAGTTATACTGTACAAAAAATTATAACAAAGCAAATTTTTCTAAAATCAATGAATACTTACAAAACATAAACTGGGAATCTAATCTTCTCAATTGTACAACACAACAAGCTTGGGACTTTTTTAAAAACATTGTACATTATTTGGAAAATACCTTTATTCCATCTAAGAGGAAATTTAGTAATAAAGGAAAAATTCCCCCTTGGTTCAACAAGACAATTAAAAATCAGATTGAAATAAAAATTAAACTTTTTAGGAAACTTAAGAATAGTTCTGTTCCATTTAAAACTACTCTACTACATAAATACAGACTATCTGTGAAAAACATAAAAAATTCTATTAAATTGGCAAAAAATAAGCTAGAATTTAAACTAGCTCACACAAAAGACTGTCACAAATCTCTTTTCTCCTCTATAAATAGTAAAAAAGGTGTATCAAGGACCACTGGTCCCATTATAACCAATGGCTCTTCTCTATCTGATATAGAAACCTCGAATCTCTTTAATAAGTACTTTTGTTCTGTCTTCTCTCAAAAATCACCTATTAGTACATTTAAAGTTCACCACGTAGATTATCATAGGTTCTATCCAACTAACATTATACATGCTATCAAAAAACTAAAAAAAATACTAGTCCTGGCCCAGATGGTATTCATCCATGGTTTCTGATCGAAACCTCTATAAATATTTCTATACCTTTGTCAATTATTTTCAATAAATCCTTACAAGAAAGCATTGTACCAAATGATTGGCGTTCAGCAATAGTTACTCCCATATTTAAAAAAGGCAATAAAGGTTCTGTGCAAAATTATCGTCCAATTAGCCTGACCTCAGTGGCTGGTAAATTAATGGAACGAGTAATGAAGTCTCTAATAGATCAAGATTGTAAAAAATTTGGAATTTACAATTCAAATCAGCATGGGTTTACTCTCAAGTATTCCAGCACCACCAATCTGATATCTTTTTACAATAATATAAGTACTCTACTAGATGTGGGTATCCCTACTGATGTAATTATTTTGGACTTTAGTAGAGCTTTCGATAAAGTCTCACAAGAAAAACTCATTACTAAAATGCACAATCTAGGTTTGTCACCTGATATTGTCAACTGGACTTTAAACTGGTTGACAAATCGTTCTCAGAGAGTCAGAATTAATGATAGCTTGTCTGATTCGGGTAGTGTGACAAGTGGTGTACCACAGGGGTCGGTCTTGGGACCAACATTGTTTACCCTCTTTATCAGTGATTTACAAACAGGGCCAAATAACTTCATAGTTAAATTTGCAGGCGATACTAAATTGGGGAGCAAGGTTAATAATCAAGAAAATATTTTTGCATTAAAGAAGGATTTGGAAAAATTAACACTTTGGGCAAATGAAAATCATATGCAGTTTAATCAAGACAAATGTTTAGTACTGCATTTCGGTGTAAATAATCCAAAAATGATATATCATGTAAACGGACTACCACTTCACTCATCAAATTGTGAAAAAGATTTAGGGATATATGTTAATAATAAACTTACATCAAATGATCACTGGTTAGAACTGCTTGCATGACCAACAGACTTTTGAGGCAAATAAAACACACTTTTGTTAATCGCACTGAACAATGCCTTATTCCATTGTATAGGGCATACATTAGACCGTATCTAGACTATAGCTCCCCTTTGTGGACTCCAAACCAAAAAAAGCACATAGCAATTCTTGAACAGGTTCAAAGGAGAGTAACTAGAATGATTCCAAGATTAACAAACTTGGATTATCAGAACACATTAAAAGCTACTGGTCTCTTCTCTCTTCAAAATAGAAGATTAAGAGGTGATATGCTTATGGTGTTTAATTTAATAAATTCACCAGATCTAATGGAAAACTGTGGTCTAACACTCTCCAAAAGGAGACATGTTCTGAGACTGCATAATAAACAGCTTGAAGTAAAAACTTATAAAACCAGCAAAAGAGGAAACTTTTTTCCAATAAAAGCATCCATTGTATGGAACACCTTGCCACAAGAATTGGTAGAGGCAACTAGTGCCACTGTCTTTAAAAACAAATTAGATGTTTGGTTGAGGGATAATAGATAAATAATGTCCCACATAGTGTGGGGAACAGTCTCGATGGGCTCTGGCCTTCTTCTGTTCTTTCATGCCAAGTAATACCAAGTAAGTAAAGTAACCGCCCTTTTCAATGCATAAAGCCTGGAGCTCACTAATTCTTCTAGCTGAAGCAATAGCCACTAGAAACACTCTTTTCCATGTGACATACTTCAAAGGTGCTGAAAACATAGGCTCAAAGGGAGGGGTCATGAGTTGAGCAATGCAGATATTAAGGTCCCAAGCTGGCTCCAGTTCTCTCACTGGTGGATACATATGTGAAAGGCCCTTGAAGAAACCTTTAAAAATGGGGTTTCATGCCAAAGAAACAGACTTGCCTGCAGATGCCTAGGCCAAGACTGAAGACAAATTAATCTTTAGTGTAGAAGGCTGTAAGCCTGAGGAATGTAAGTAGACCGAGTAGTCCAGTACCAACAGTACTCCTGCCTGGGTTGGCCCTATACTCCTACTAGAGCACCAAATAGAAAACCTCTTCCACTTTGCAGCATAGGTTTTCTTGGTAGAGAATTTCCTCTATCCCCTTAAAACATCCATAGCTGGTTCAGAAAGATGTAAACCAGCATACTCTAGGTCCTCAAGAGCCAGGCTTGAGCCTGAGTGACCTGAGGTTCGGATACAGGAGCCTCCCCTGGTTGGAGGTCAGAAGATTGTGCCTCCTGGGAAGGTGTATTGGTTTGTCCACTGACATGGACAGTAACAGGGAGTAGCATGGCTGCCTGGCCCAGTCTGGTGCTATCAGAATCATTGCTGCTGGCTAAGACCTGAGTTTCAACAGCACCCTGTATACCAGGGGAAATGGAGGGAATGCATAGCGGAATGTCCCTGACCAATCCAGAATAAAGGCATTCAAAGGAACCGTGCCCACTACTGGAGGTCTGCAACAGAACTGTGGTAGGTGATGACTCTGATGAGAGGCAAAAAGGTCTATTTCTGGGGTGCCCCACCTCCTAAATAAGGTCTGCACCACTTGCCTGTTCAGGGACCATTCGTGATGGTCCTGGCTGACTCGACTCAGAGCATCTGCCAGAACATTGTCCTTGCCTGGCAGATAAATGGCCTGAAGTGAGGCACCCAGTGAATAAGCTAGGGTCCAAATTCTCATAGCCTCCGTGCAAAGGAGGCATGACCTTGTTTTCCCTTGCTTGTTTATGTAGTACATGGTGGTACTGTTGTTTGTCCAGACTTGCACTACCTTTCCCTGTATCAGTGGTTTGAAAGCTCACATTGCTAGAAACACTGCCCTGAGCTCTAACAAGGTTGTGTGTAAAAGAGTCTCTGCACTTGACCAAGTGCCCTGGGTAGTGAGCTCTGCTGAATGAGCCCCCAGCCCAGGAGGGATGCATCTGTTGTGAGAATCATGAAGGAAGTTCTTTTTGAAAGGGACCCTTCTTTGAGGACAGTTTCCTCTTTCCACCACTGAAGAGCTTGGATAAATGTTTTTGTTACAGGAACGGGCTTTGACAGGGAATCCTTTCGTTGGCACCAATGAGCTCTTAAGTGAAATTGGATGTCCTTCATCTGAAACCTGGAGCCTAGCACTGTGCCTGTTGAAGTTGAAGAAGATGCATTGCAGACCTTGGGACACTGAGCCTGAAAGAGGCTGCCAACCGAAGGATGCTTTTTACCCTGTCTCTGGGTAGAAAGGTTCTGCCCACTATGGTATTCAATTCTTCCCCTATAAACTGCAGAATTTGAGAAGGAAGGAAGAAAAACAGATTTGTCTAGATTTAAGAGGAAAACCAAGGATTGTAGAAGCTGCTGAGTGAGCTGCAGGTGTTCTGCTACAGTAACTGTTGTGGTGAACTTACCACCACCAGCCAGTTATCTAGATAGGGGAATACTGTGACACCTTGTCTGCGCAGGTGAGCCACTACCACAGCCAGACACTTTGTGAACACCCTTGGTGCTGAAGAGAGACCAAAGGGAAGAGCTGAGAACTGATAATGACCTGACAGGAGCCTGAACCTGAGATACTTCCTGTGAGACTCCCTTATTGGGATGTGGAAATATGCATCTTTTACGTCCAGTGATGCCAGCCAATCTCCTTTTCGGACTGCTGGTAGAATCAAAGTCACCATTTTGAACTTTGGTTTGGCTAGGAACCTGTTGAGGAACCTGAGATCCAAGATAGACCATAGCTCTCCATTTTTCTTTGGGGTGAGAAAATACCTTGAGTAAAGTCCTTTTCCCCTTTGATGCAAAGGCACTGGTTCCACTGCTTTTAGTGAAAGAAGGTGTTCCGCCTCTTTTTCTAACCTTCTGCTTTCTAGGAGGGAAGCTGGTTTGAAAACTCTGATTTTCTGAACAGGGGAGGAAGTGAAACTTAGAGACAGGCCCTGGCCCACTATCTCCAGAACCCACTTGTCTGTGGTGATGGTTTTCCAATTCTGGAAAAATGGGTTAGCCTGCCCCCTACTGGCAAAGGAGAGGCAGCCTGATCGATGAAGTCAGGAGCCCTGCTTAGAGTGGGGCTGAGACTGGGCACCACGCCTAGCACCCCTTCTGCCCCTACCCCTGGAATACCCTTGCTGTGGGTATTGGGGTGCCTGAGGAAGTACAGTGGCCTGATAAAAAGGCCTGGAATGAAACTGTCTGCCCCTGCCTCCCCTACTGAATGGTCTAGAGGAGGTGGAGGGTCTTTCTTTTGCGGAATTGCTATGGAAGGTAGCTTTATATTCATCCACTTTCTTCATATAGGCCTCTGTATGGCTGCCAAATAGGGAATTGCCCTCCATAGGAAAATCCAGAGTCTTATTCTGGGTATCCTGCATGAGGTATGTGGTTCTCAACCAAGCAAACCTTCTCTGTGTGATGGTATTTGCCATCCACCTTGCAGCAGTCTCATTACTGTCTGCTGCCATCTGGAACTGGTATTTGGCAGCTTCCATGCCAAACCTAGCAGTTTCAGCTAGGTCTGCCAAAAGAGGAGAAGGTGCTTTCTCAGCCATGTCCAGGACAGACTGCCAGAGAGCCTTCTGGTACTGGGCTGCATAGGCCTGATAGTTAGCTTGCCTAATGGCCAGAGAGGCTGACAGGTAACCTTTCTTGGCCATACTTTCAATTTTTCGAGAGTCCTTCTCTGGAGGGTGGGAAGCCAGTGGGACTTTTGCCTTGTCACAAGCTGCAGCTTGCACCACCCCTTGGTGGTCAGGGTGTGAAAATAAGAATTCAGCCCCTGTTCTGTCAAGCTGATACTTTTTATCCACCCTTTTGTCCAAAGTGGGGACAGACTCAGGAGCTTGGAGGAGTTTAAAAATATCTCTTTTAAAGAACTTATTTATGGGGAGTGGCAGCTTTTTAGTAGGAGTCAGCCCCATCATTTCCAGATATTCAGCTTCCTCCTCATCCTCTACAGCTTCAGAGGTAGGGATGTCTAAGGCATCAGCAATTTTCCTGATAAAGGAAACATGAGAAGAATAATCTTCTATAGTCCTGGGAGGGGAGCCAAACTCCTGTTCAGGGGAGACCTCAGGCTCTATAGGCTCACCTTCTTCTTCCTCCTCCTCCTCCTCCTCACCATACTCCTCAGGAAAGGAGCGTGGGTTGGAGGGTGCAGGGGTCTGGACTGGGGACTGTGAAACTACAGGCAGCAGACCCTGCAAAGTTTGCATTATCTTTATTGCTTGTGCAATCTCTGAAGGAGAAGGCACAGTGGTAGGCATCACAGAAGTCCTCTTTTCCACAGGGGGTTCAGTGTGCTTTGTTTTCTTTGCTTTTTATCCTGGAACCGGAGAGCTAGCCCGTTCAGATGGTCTCTTTTTATCCGTATCAGGGGTAGAAACATTAGAAGTTGTGGTGTCACCCACAGACCCTAAGGGTTTCGGCTGGTCACAGCCAGAGGGACCCTTCAATTTCTTATTTAATCCCTCCAGATGTTTTTCCAATGTCTTTTCTGGAAGAGATTTGCAAATGTCACAATCAGTTTTTAAATGGTCTAAGCCAAGGCAGAAAACAGAACTAGAGTGCTTATCTGCCATGGCAAAAACTTCACCACACTCAGAACAGTTTTTAAAACCAAGTTCTCCGGTTCTCTTTTTAGGTTTTTCTGACATAATGAAGAAAAAAACACAACCGCCAAACACTAAAGGTTTTAAAATTAAAAAAACAATCATTTTATCGGTTGCAATCGGTTCAGGAACCAATTGGGGGAACCGAGTGGAACTGGGAACCAACAGAAATAGAATCAGGACTAGCAGTTCAGAACCAAGGATTATCGGTTCTAAAAAACAAAGATTTTAGCACAAAAAGATTTTCAAAACTAGTAAATAACCAGGGAAAAAAACAAAACTAACTAAAAGTACCTTGGTTCCCCAACGGTTATTCCGAACTGTGAGAAACCGAGAAAACAACACAAAACTAGCTAAATAAACGAACAGTTACTAAAATAAGACTCTTAAGAGGCAGCAAATGGAAATAAATGAAAAATACTTAAGTATTTGTTATTGACAAAGGCTTTTCTGACTAATGAAGAGGAGGAAATCTCCAGGTGTCTGGTCTTGACAGGCGGAGAAAGAAATCTGAGGGTTAGAATGTAGGCAGTTGATTTGTGGCTGCATTTGAAAAGCGGTTCATGCCAATGATTCCTTCATTAGCATAGCATTCTATCTCAAGGCAGATCTGACCTTAAAGATATGCTGCAGAAGAGTTAGGAATATTGGATTATTCCAGGGGTGAGAAGTTTCTGGCATTAGTATTGGTCCCCTATCGGTTAAAATATTCGGAATCTCTTTTGGCTAATCAGACTCAGCCGAGGCTAACAGGACAATCTGCATTAAAAAAGTGGAGTCTAAACTCCTTGTATGGAAGAATAGACTTTTATCCAAGAGTAAGAGAGACTATTTTTGATTAAAACCCTGCTCGGGGGGAAGGGGTGCTAATGAGCAGCTAACTAGCAGGACGCCTTTCTCCAAGCTCCATCTCCACAAGATCTTAATAAGAGAAATTAAAGTAGTTATTTTGATAATTTTTACACTAAAAGTGAATGACTGATGATTAGAAGGTGTGATGGATGAATATCTGTTGGTAAATACAGGGAAACCCTCCAGAGGAGCAGCTAGTTCAGCTAAGAAAGCAGGGGCTTCAACAGTCAATGAAGACCTGGGAACAATCACATTGTCGGCAAAAGAAATGGAGATATCAGGCCGCACAGTAACAGACCAAGTACTCACAGCACTGAGCCTGAAGTTGGATAACCTTACCGTGAAAATCGAGGAATTATTCACACAAGTGTCAGGCCAGGCATCCTGGCTCACTGCCACGGAGGAGCGGGTATCCAGTATGGAAGATAAAATGCAGCAAGTGCCATAGACAGTTACTCAACTTAAAAGGGAGGTTGAAGAGCCAAAAGAACAGCTGGATCATCAAGAAAATTACCAGTGCAGTAATAATTTGCATATACAAGGGCTCCCAGAGGGGAAGGAAGGCAAGTCAGCAGAATATTTTTATGCTATAGTACTACCAAAGCCTTTGGGACTGCAGCCAAAGGGTGGATGTTATAAGACTGAGCAAGCCCACTGGACGCTAGCACCAAGGCCACCAGTGGGTGAACCGCCCAGGCAAATAATTTTCCGTATGCACAATTTTGGAGACAGGGAGGTGATTTGGGCTGCAGTCGCAGAAACATGGTACACACAAAATCATGACTGGGACATAAACATACCAGGATACACTATCTACAGGAGGGACAGGGAGGGTAAAAGAGGAGGAGGAGTAGCTCTTTACATAAGGTAAGGAATCAAAGCAACAGAACAAAAGGGTAAACAGGGAGGAGAAGCAGCACCGTGGGTCAATTTGGAGACAGGCAATGGCACCACAATCCGCACAGGGGTTGTATACAGACCCCCCTCTCAGGGGGAGGAAATGGACAAGGAAATGATAGAAAGTACACTTAGAATGGCAGAAAAAGGGGAACTATTGCTGAAGGGTGATCTGAATATGCCAGATGTTAACTGGAGTGCAGTTGCAGCAGCCACTTCGAAGAGTGGGGTTATTCTAGATGCCCTACAGGGGGCATGCCTTAGACAACTAGTATTGGAACCCACTCGAGAGGGAGCAATCTTAGACCTGGTTCTCTCAAATGGAGATAGAGAGAGATCACAGATGTAGAAGTGGTAGCCATCTGGGAACTAGTGACCATCGAACAGTATGGTTCACAATAAACACAGCAATAGAGTCAAGCCATACAAAGGCAAAGTACTGGACTTTAGGAGGACTTTGCCAAAATGGGTGAGTGCCTAGGAATGCACCAGCAAATGGGCAGGAAGGAGGATGGAAGAACAATGGGAATAATAAAACTGCCATCACAGAGGTAACAAGCCTTTGTGTGAAGCAAATAAACAAAACAAAACGATGTAAGAAACCACTATGGTTCTCAAAGGAAGTGGCAGTGAAGGTTCAAGAGAAAAAGAAAGCATTCAGGAAGTACAAAGAATCACAGAAGGAGCAGGACAGAGAACTGTATCAGTTAAAGCAAAAGGAAGCTGGGAAGGCAGTCAGAACATCAAAGGCCCAAACCGAGGAAAAGATAGCCAACTCAGTTAAGAAGGGGGATAAAACCTTTTATAGGTACATCAGGGAGCGAAGGAAGACCAAGGGAGGGATAGTGAGGCTTAATAAAGGGGAGGATGGGTGGGCAGAGGGTGACTGAAAAGGCAGAGATACTAAACAAATATTTTCACTCACTATTTACAAATGAAGAGGGGGAGGTACTTAAAACAAACAATAGAAACACTCTGGATACAGAAGTTGATACCAGTCCATTTACAGAAGAAAGGGTTCTGAAAGAACTCTTAAAACTGAAGGTGGACAAAGCAATGGGGCCTGATGGGATTCATCCCAGAATTCTAAAAGAACTAAGGGTAGAACTAGTGACACCACTGACTACCCTCTTTAACAAATCATGGGAGGATGGGGTGGTACCCGAGGACTGGAGGAGGGCAGATGTGACCTTCTTCAAAAGTGGGAGCAAGGCAGAAGCAGGAAACTACAGACCTGTTAGTTTAACCTCAGTGATAGGGAAAATGATGGAATCACTTCTGAAGGAAAGAATTGTCGAGTATCTAGAGGCCAGAGGGGCACAGGACCCAAGGCAGCATGGATTCACAGAAGGAAGGTCATGCCAGACGAATCTGATAGATTTCTTTGACTGGGTGACCAAAGTAGTAGATCAGGGAGGGTCTGTGGACATGGCCTACCTAGACTTTAGCAAGGCATTTGACACAGTCCCACACAAAAGATTAATATACAAGTTAGCCAGCCTGGGAGTGGGTCCCAAGATGACAGCCTGGGTAAAGAATTGGCTGGAGAAAAGGACACAGAGAGTAATAGTAAATGGAGTCCACTCTGAAGAAGGGGGGTTACTAGTGGGGTACCGCGAGGAGTTCAGTATTAGGACGGTCCTCTTCAATGTCTTTATAAGCGACATTGCAGAGGACTGGAAGGAAAAATATGTCTCTTTGCAGATGACACAAAGATCTGCAACAGAGTTGATGCACAAGGTGGGGTGGAAAGGATGAGAAGGGACTTGGCAAGGTTAGAGGAATGGTCAAATGTATGGCAGCTTAGATTCAATGCTAAGTGCAAGGTAATGCACCTGGGAAACAAAACCCAGGGAAGAGTACACAATGGGGGTGAGATACTAACAACAACAAAAATGGAAGGGACCTGGGGTAGTCATATCAGATGACCTAAAGGTGGGCAAGCAATGTGAGAGGGCAGCAAGGAGGCTGGGGGATACTGGGATGCATGGGGAGGCATCACCAGTAGAAAACAGGAAGTTATTATCCTCTGTACAGACAGCTGGTGAGACCCCATCTGAGTATCGTGCAGTTCTGGAGACCCAGTCTCTGCAGAGACATAGACAGGATGGAAGCTGTCAGAGGAGGGCAACTAAAATGGTGCAGGGTCTGCACCAGAAGACATATGAAGAGAGACTTAAGGAGCTTAATATGTATAGCCTCGAGGAAAGGAGGGAGAGGGGACATGATAGAAACTTTCAAGTACCTCAAGGGAATCAACAAAGTCCAAGAGGTATCATCTTTCAAAAAGAGGTGTGCAAGAACAAGGGGGCACAATTTGAAGATGGGGGCTCAGAGGTAATTTAAGGAAATATTTTTCACAGAGAGGTTGTGAATGTATGGAACGGCCTTCCGGAGGAGGTTGTGGAGTCAAAAACAGTGGTGGAATTCAAGCATGCTTGGGACAGTCATAAGGCAATTCTAGGGGGTTGGGGTAGGAAGAAGTAGGCTGCTGGTTAACTAGGATCTGCAGCGTATCCATTAGTTAGGGAAATGGGCAGACTGGGTGGGCCAAGTGGTCCTTATCTGCCGTCAAATTCTATGTTTCTATGTTTCTATTCAGACAGAAAAGGGAACTGCTGTACGAGGGTTTCTGACTGTATGTACACCAAGATTTCTCGCAAAGGCTGCAGTGTAAAAGGAAAATGTTTAACATAGTTTTGAATGCCCTAAGGGAAAAAAAGATTGATTTCCAATTTATATACCCAGCAGGGGTGAAAATTTGAATGGAAGGTGCAACAAATATCTACGAGATTGATCGGCTGAGGCAACTGCTGAGGGAGTTGGATGGCACCAATAAAAGTGCTGCCTAACAGGCAAAGGTATATGTGAACTTTACAAAAACTGATTTGTGCTTAACAACATCCATTTTTGTGTGCTGGCATTATGGGATCGGGAATGTTTCGATTACAGGATGCCTGGCTGAGCGTACTGCCTCTCCCCGATGATGGATGCTTCTTGTTGTAGACACATTCAAAGAGATATATTTGTTTGGCTTAAGAGGGCTGTCCATGGATGCTGCTCCAGACTGTCTGTTGCTTAACACTGGCCCAGTCAGAGCTACTGTGATGGTGCGGTAGTACACAGAACTGTTTAGTTCAGGGCCTAACTGCATGTCCTGTGCTGTGTAACCATCCCGGGAGAACACCAGAAATGTGTGATGAAGGCTTGTACAGATGAAGACATGGCAAATCGAGGTGCTGCAGGATTGGGATGTAGACGGTGCATGTGTGTCATGAAATCTGCAGCAGAGGTGCGACGATGGATCCTAGTGGTGTGAAGGGACGCTGAAGGACAGAACTTTGATGGCAAGGAGAAGTGATGAGTGGCATCCAATGGACATTTCAAGGTAGGTGTGGAGGTGGGAGCACAGCAGCATGTGCATTTGAGGGTGCTCTCAACTCTGGGCCTCCACACTGAGCCTTCGTTCTCCCTTGCAAACATGGTTATTAATAGGAAGGTTGACCAAAAGGGAAGGGGGGGGAGCTGTTTAATAATGGGATAAAATATGAAGATATGAATGCGTATACCACAACGGGGAGGGTGCAAATAAGGGCTTGGGGGGGTCCTAATCACGAGTCTGGTGCCAGTCACATAGTGCTGGGGAAGGAGTGGAGAATACAAGGCATGACAAATTAAGGTGCTAAATTATAAAATGACCAAAGTGATGCTTTTCAATAGTGTTCATAAGAAACACAAGTCCAAACCCTTGATCATCACAAACTGCACTGGCACCCCGCTTGAACAAATCCACTCCTTCAAATATCTAGGAGTCACTGTTGATAGCTCACTCACCTACTCACAACTTGTTGATAACGTAGCCCAAGCTATCAACAAAAGGATTGGCCTACTCCACAGGCACAAGTATAGCCTGACTCCCAAGGCGCTAAGAATAGCAATTTTCAGCTCCATCATTACCTTCATCGATTATGTGCTGGTTGTTTATGGCTCTATCTCTGCTACATCCCTTCACAGGATCACTGTTGCTCTTAACAAAGCATGCAGACTCCTTACTGGTGGTACCTGCCTCACACACACATGACCTAAATACTCAGACCGGGTGGCTTCAGTTATTCGGCCGGATCCAATATCAAACCTGCTTACTTGCCAAGAAGGCACACCTTGGATTGCTACTCCCTGGGGTCCAACAGCTCCTTAGCCCTTGTCACAGTACATAACATACTCGTAGTTCGACAGCTCAGGTATTTACTGTTCCCAAATGCCGCACCACCTTAGGTCAGTGGTCTTTCGGTTACAGATCCCCCCCTCTGGCTCAACTCCCTGGATAGGGACATCTCTGCTGAGTCAAAACTCATCCCTTTCAAACACAAACTCCGCAGCATCTATTAACAAGCAGTATATGTGACTGCCGCTATTAGCAGCCTTCTGCTTATGTTATCTTTGTTCTTATACCTGTCGGCACTTTAACTCTCGCCATTTCATTTCACACCTACCCTCAAGCCTTTTCCCCTCCACCCCTCACCCTTGCTTCTTCCCTGCTCGTGCATCTTCGCACTCTTCCCCTGCTTCTCCTCACCTTCCCCTTCCACCCACCACCCATTCTCTTATCTCATGCCACCTCTTTTGCAACACTCTTCCCCTCCTCCCCCTTACATTTCTCTCTCTTACCTTCTCTCCCACCCATATTACTCTCTCTTTCTCTTGGGTTTTCGACAAGGCCTGCTAGGCTGCAACCTCCCCTGGCTAAACACCACCTCTTCTCCTTCTATTAATTTGTCTCCTTCCCCCCCTCCCTTTGCCAGCACTCCCACTTCTCTCTGTGCCTGCCCCATTCCCCTTTTTCCACCTCCCCTCCCCTCATCTCTCTATTTCCATCATCTCCTTTTCAACACCTCTCCTTCCCCCTCCACCTCCTTTGCAACTCTTCTCCTTCCCACCCCTTGTTTCTCCCTTCTCCCCACCTTACACCCCATTACATTCTCTCCTAGACTTTGACAAGGCCTCCCAGGCTGTCCACTCCTCTAGCCCCCTTTACTGTTATATTAAGTAACATTCAGTGCTATTTTGATTGCTTTCAATGTATTAATTTTTTTTTAATTATATTCTTTTTTTTGTACTTTCTGTTTATTGTTTTAAAATTAAACAATACAGCCAGTAATCTCATGCAAGAGAATAATAAATGACAGTAGGTATAGTTGAGTACACAATAAAATCTCTCACAATCTGGTACAGAAGGAGGAGGGGGAAATACAAAGGCTTAATGCCAATTATTAAATGTCCATAGCTAATGCCAGCCACTTCATGGCTTAGGCCGTAGTCCATAGGGAGAATACAAAGGGAAAAAATACACACTAACCAGTAGTGCTATGATACCTATAAACGTATTTGACAATAACTTGAAACTGGGCCCTTATCACCCTCTCCAGCCCTCCGTCCTGCCAACACTTAAATTTAAGTTTTTAACAAGGCACTGATATATGTTCAAAAGAGAACTTACATAGATACATAGACAGTGTCGGCAGACAAGGGCCTATGGCCCACCCAGTCTGCCCATTTGAGCTTGTAAGTTCAGTTTGTTTTCCTAGAAGTCTGTTGCCCCTTACCCCTGACCTCCAGAATTCCTTTATGTCTATCCCATGCATTCTTAAATCCCGTGATTGTTTCAGTCCCCACCACTTCCTCTGGTAGGGTGTTCCACTTGTCCACCACCCGTTCTGTGGAGAAATTCTTTCTCATGTTTCCTCTGAATGATTTCTCCCTCAACTTCATTCCATGCCTCTAGTCCTGGAACATCTTTTCCTTAAAATTGTGTTTTCCTGCACCCTGTTCCTCCCTGTAAGATACTTGTATGTCTCTATCATATCCCTCTCTCCTCCTCTCCTCCAGGGAGTACATGTTCAGTTCCTTCAACCTGTCTTCATAGGACTCGTGATGCAATCCATGCACCATCTTTGTTGCCCTCCTCTGAACCTTCTCTACCCTGTCTATGTCATACGTAGGTATGGTCTCCAGAACTGTACCACTGTACTCCAGGTGGGGCCTCACTAGTGTCTTGTATAGCGGAATTATGACCTCCTTTTCCTGCTGGTGATACCCCTGCTATACATCCAGCATCCTATTTGCTTTACCTGCTGCCTTGTCACACTATTTCCCACCTTGAGGTCATGAGATGATAACCCCAAGATCCCTTTCCTGCTTGGTGCATGCTATATCCTCACCCCCAACTGATATATTGTGCCAGGGTTTTGTCCCCATATGCATTATCTTGCACTTCTTTGCATTGAATTTCAACTGCCAAACCCTCGACCATTCTTCAAGTTTCTGCAGGTCGCTTCTCATTCTGTCTACACCCTCTGGTGTGTCTACTCTGTTACAGAGCTTTGTGTCATCAGTGAACAGTGAAATTCTGCCTTCTAGGTCCTGCACCATGTCACTGATGAAGATGTTGAATAGGACCAGTCCCAGCACTGATCCCTGTAGTACCCCACTGGTCACTCTTCCTCTGTGGAGTGACAGCCATTTACCACCACCCTCTGTGTCCTGCCACCCAGCCAGTTACCTACCCACCACACTACTGTCCTGCCCACACCCATATTCCCCTGTTGTGTAATAGTCTCTATGTGGCACAGTGTCAAAGGCCTTGCTGAAGTCCAGATAGGCCATGTCCATTGCCTCCCTGATCCACCTCCCTAGTCACCCAGTCAAAAATTCAACGAGGTTGGTCTGACATGACCTCCCCTGGTGAAACCATGCTGCCTTGGGTCCTGTAGTCCATTGACAACCAGATGTTCCACCAATCTCTCCTTCAGTAGTGCTTCCATGATCTTCCCACTACCGAGGTGAGGCTGACTGGTCTGTAGTTCCCTGCTTCCTCTTTGTTCCCACTTTGTATAAGGGACTACATCTGCTGTCCTCCAGTCTTTGGGTACCTCCCGTTTCAGTGATCGGCTAAACAGGATAGCCAGAGGTTCAGCCACCACCTCTCTTAGTTCTTTTAGGACCTAGGGTGCACCCATCTGGCCCATTGCTTTATCAACTCTTATTACTTCAGTTCCTTCAGGACCCTTTCTCGTATAAAGGGACTTGTGTCCATTTCTGCACCATTCTCACCCTTGTACTCCCTTCAGACCCATTACCCTCCTCTTCCTCAGTAAAGACTGAGCAGAAATACCTGTTCAGTATGTCAGCTTTACTGTTGTCATCCTCCACGCGCCCCCATCCTCCCCTTCAGTCTCACTATCCCTCCTTTGTCTTTCTTTTTCACTTATGTACCTGTAAAGGTTTTGTCCCTCTACCACTGATTTTGCAATGTGTTCTTCTGTCTGAGCTTTGGCTTCCCTCAGCCTCCTGCCTCCTTTGCTTCTCCTGGTGCTTCTCCCTATCCCCTTCTGCCTGTGTCTTTTGTATTGCCTGAATGCAATCTTTTTGGCTTTCACTTTCTTTGCTACTTCTTTGGAAACCATAATGGTCTCCTCTTCCTTTCCTCTGCTAACCTGCTTAATACATAATTCTGTTGTTCTTGTAATCCCATTTTAAATACTGCCCACTGTTCCTCAACCCTGATTCCTGTCCCATTCCCTTAATGCCTCTTTCAAGTAACTCCCCATTTTCCCAAAGTCTGCCCCCTAAAATCCAGGATCGTGTTTTGTGTGGTTTGGTTCTGCTCTTTCTGTGATTTCAAACCACAATGACTGGTGGTCATTGTTTCCAGGTGCTCCCCATTGTTACCCCATCACACTGTCCCTGTTTGTGAGCACAAGGTCCAGTATTGCCTTCTGCCGAGTTGGTTCCATGACCAGTTGCTTGAGAAGGCACCTGAAGGAGTCCAGGATAAATCTGCTCCTAGTTGATGCTGCTGCCGGGATGCTCCAGTCCACGTCTGGAATATTGAAGTCTCAACCAGTACTACCTCACCCTTGTCTGCCATCCTTGGATGGCTAGCATCAACTCCTATCTGTTTCTTCCTCCTGGGCTGGTGGTCTATAGACCACACCTGTGCAGATAGCTGTCCCATTTTCTTTCCAGCTTAACCCACAGTATCTCTCCCCATTTTGTTCCTCCTGGATCTCTGTGGCCCTTATGTCATTTTCACATAGAGTGCCACTCCTCCTCCCTTCCTGCCTGCTCTGTCTCTTCTGAATATGTTGTAGCCAGGTATGGCCATCTCCCAGTCATGGTTATCATTACACCAGGTTTCAGTGATGGCCACAATGTCCAGGTCTGACTGCACCATGACAGCCTCCAGATCTTCCATCTTGTTGCTAAGGCTCCTGGCATTTGCACACATGGCTTTCCATGATTTGACCTCCCTAGACTGTTTCACTGTTCTAATCCAGCCCCTTCCTTGGTTGTCATTTATCCCTGGTTCTCCTTGCTGTCTGCCCTTCTGCTGAATTTTGCTCCTTTTCTGCTTATCCACCTCTTGGGCACTAATCTCCATCTTTTGCACACTGCTTTGCAGAGATAGCCACTCCTCTGGTTCACTGGTTCCACTGCTAGCTGTGGAGGGTGAGCAATAGGTACCCTCACTTGCTGGCCTGCCACCCCTTTGCTAGTTTAAATGCTTGTCAATGTAGCATTTAAACTTATCATTGAGTGCTTGAACTCCCCTCCAGGATGGATGCAGGCTGTCAGGCTTGAACAAACCTCCATCACTCCACGTGGGTCCCCAGTCACCAATGAATCCAAACCATTCCTCACAGCACCAGTTCTTCAACCATGAGTTAAAGTTCCTGGTGCATGCACTCCTATGCTATCCCTTGCCTCTCACAGGTAGTACTTCTGAGAAAGTGACAGAAGTAGCTACTTGCTTGAGCCCTCCCCAGTTTCCTAAACTCTTCCTGAACTTCCTTTGGCTCCCCATTTGCCAGGTCATTAGTAGCTAGGTGGATAATGACATCCAGCTCACCCTCCGTCTTGCCTTCCCAGTGATCCCCAGGATCTTCCTTCCATCCCTCCATGCCGTGGCACCTGGTGAGCACCTCACCTCCCTGTCCTCCCCTCCTGTGTTCCTAGCTGGATCCCTCTTATGAAAGTCCCCCACCAGGATTGCTTCCTCCTCCTCTGGGGTCCACTGCTTTCCCGCTGAGGTCACCTCCTTAGCTAACCTCACATCCTTTCCTTCCACTTCTCTGGGTACCTCTATTTGGTTGTCCTTGTTTGCCAGTGTGGCATATGAGTTCTTAGTGGAATAGGATCTGGGATGTGCCTCTGCCTGACCGCTCTAACCCTCCCTAAGCCCACTGTCATCCAAGTGCTCCTCGTTCTCGGCATCCTTTGAGGCAGTTGCATTGGACTGGGTGGTCCCTGGATAGGGGTGATGGTACTCCTGACCCAGTTTACTTCCGCTCTGAGTCTGGTTACCTCATCCCGCAGTCCAGAGAGATGCATGCAGATAGGGCAGCACCTCAGTGTCCAGAAGGTCTTAATGTGCATTTAGTTAACCACTCTTATAGGAGACAGCACTTCCAGGAAATTAATGAGGTATTCAAAAATATATATAATAAAGGTACTTATCTCAATTCCAGACATCCTCATCTCCCAAAGATAGTGTTTAGCCCCATGCTCTAAGAAAAAGAAATATAACCATCCTCAATTTTAATTAAGAGCAGAAATCTTTATAAAACAAACTAAAGACAACATTTAGTCCATTAGTCCCCTTCTGATTACAAGCTCACCAGCTCCATCCTCTTAGGTTGTTGTGCATGGAATTCTAACTCGGTCTTTTCGGCCCACCAGCCTGCATCTCCAGGGTTGCTAAATTGCCACATCTTTCCCCCATATGTTACTCTCAAATGGGCAGGCAGGAGAAACAAGTGATTAACCCCCAGATGACAACGTTTTTGCCGTACTGCATCAAATTGCTTGCAGCGTGTATGGGTTTGGAAGTACAGATCAGGAAAAAGTTTTACATCTTGCCCCTGTACACTTAATGGATAGACCACCCTTGCCACAGAAGTCAATATGTCCTGAATTTCTGGCCCCGCCGTTTTCACTACCACAGTGCACGTTGTATCAGGATCCGAGGACCTTACTCTAGGAGTGATGCGAAAGGCCTGCAGCAAGTCAGTCCACTCAAAGTGCCCAGGAAGACTTAGGTTCTCTGCAAGCCACTGCCTCAAATAGGTAAGAAGGTTCATTCCTTCAGTGCCCTCAGCTAGTCCCACAATTTGAACATTGCCTGCTCGGAGTGAATTTTCAATTGCCTCCATTCTCCCTCGCAATTGCTGGTGTTTTTTGGTGAGCTGAGCCGCTGTTGCTTGCGCCGACAGTAATCTTTTGTCTGCCTTGGCCATTGAAGTTGTAAGGGCAATAACTGCAACATCGTGGGTCTCCAGCCGCATAAGAGTCTTCTCGATTTTTGCATCCATGGCATGGACCAAATCTAGGATTGTTGGCCAAGGTGGTTCTTTAGCACCTATGGAGGCAGCCTGGTCTGGCAACTCCACTCCACTGCTCGACTTGGTGTTCAGCGCTGCAGGCCGCTGGGATCCGGAGGCTTTAGGTATGGTATTTTTATTGTGTCCCATCGTTGTTTTTGGTATCGCTGGGTAGGTAGGAGGCTTAGGAAGCTGGTGAGGCTTCTTAAAAAGTTATTTAATGCCTATAAATTTGATTAAGTTGGCACTTTTAGAGAAGGCAGAGCAGAGCAATGAAAGGTGCATCCTGCCTCGAAGCTGGCTCTCTCTGGACCCCCCTTTTTTTTAAAGTATATTCTTGATGTCCGCTACTTACTTATCTATTGTTCACCTTGTTTTGTTTTTGTACTACTGACGTGGAACCTTTGTAAATAAGTTGTATTGCTCAAAGGTGTTGTAATCCAAGACTTAATAAATTAAATAAATAAACATCTATTTTCTTCCTTGGTCTGTCAGAAGTCATTATTTATTTATTGAATTTTGTTGACCTGGTAGGCCCACTGTGCCTAGAAGACCCTTTTTCAGGGGTGGCCGGGGGGGGGGGGTACAGATGGATTAAGCTTCTGGTGGTATTTTTAGTGAATGGGGGAAATTTGGCCAGAACACCAGGGAAATTCCCTTACTCTTTTCATGAAGTGCCATGGGATCGTTAACGTCCACCTGAACCCCCAGAACAGGCAGATAGGACCTCGGTTTAATGCTCATCCAAAAGATGACACCTCAGGAGTGCAGCACTCCTCTCATGCTGCACTACAGTGTCAGCATTGGAATTTAACCCAAGTGCCAGGTGTGGGGATAGAACCCACAGCCTTCTGATCTTCCAGCCTCAGAGGCGAGTGTGCAACCTGCTGAGCCACTGGCACCGCATTAACTAAGTGGGACAAAATCTGTAGAAAATATCTGCGACTGGGGTAGTGCTTAGAACTCGCTCCTATGAGAACCAAGTCCAGGGGTAAGTAAAGGTGCCCTTGGGGGTCCCCAATGCAATTTTAAGGGGGGGGAGCATCCCCTCCTTCTCATTTTGGTTCTTGTACTGTTGCAGTGCATTTCTATAAAATAACTATATCACAATGGTAAGAGTGGTTGAGGCGAGGAGGAAGGGGGGGGGAGTATGGACACAATGTTTGACACAGTGAGCTGTTAAGAAACTGATATAGGGGGATTTCTTATTTATCTCTCTCCATAACCTACTAACATCAGTGCCCTTTGGGGAGCGGTGTGATGAAAATGTTTTTTGGGGGAGACCTTGCTTTGTGGGTTACAAGGCTAACACAGTTTATAAAGTTTTTATAAGAGTTAAAAGTTTACCTGGAGCCCTACCTATTGTAATAGCTCAGTGGGGAAGGGGACTATACATTCTATGATGTTTGAAAGGTGTTACGGGGAGTTCAATTGGTTTTATATTTTATGGCTGTGATGTTATAAACAAGTTGCACTGGTAGAGTGTTACTAATCTGAGCAAATAACCACTTGGAAAGATTGGTAAGGTTGGCAGAGGATCTGATCAAAGGGTCCATGGAGTCTGATATAGTCATTATTTCATGGAACGTTAGGGAATTATCCAATCCCATAAAAAGAGAAAAAAGTCCTTCTAGCAATGAAAAAGTGTTTTGCTCATGTAGCTTTGTTACAGGAAATGCACTTAAGCATGGGCGAGCATAAGAAACTGGTGGGGGGTTGAGTGGGATCCTGTTATGCAGCATCCTGCAATGTACACAAAAAGGGAGGGGTGATTCTGTTCCATTAAAACTTCCCATTTACAGTTGAGAGAGTAGTAGCAGACCCCCATGAGGGTTGGTACATTTTCATAAAGGGTAAATTGCGAGGAGAGCAGGTCACATATGCAAGTGTATGCACCTTCCATATTTGACACTGGATTTTTATAAAAGTCTGTTGGATATTGTGATCAAAGAACAATTTCCCAATCTGTATATGTGAGGGGACTTTAAATGCATAATCAAGCCCAGCCTGAACCATTCAGGTGGGGTTGGGTGGCTGCTAACAGGAAGGAGCTATACACCAATGGAAAAGGGAGCTCTTGGATTTGGATTTGGTGGATGTATGGAGGGCGACCAATCCAGGGGCCAAAGAGTTTACCTCTTTTCAAACCCTCATGGCACTTGGTCCAGGCTGGACTACATTTATGCCAATAAGAGTAAATATGGCATGGTCCGAGATGTGTCACATAGCCCCATTCATACAGTATATCTGACGATGCAATGGTAGTTCTAAGAATTTTCAGCAAGGGGAGAGATGCCCTAGTTTGGGGTGGTGATTCCAAACATATCTGTTAACATAAGAGAAATTTTGGGAGTTTCTAAAGGAACAGTGGGATATTTACAAGATGGAGAATGATGCTTCTGCCCCTTCAAAAGTGATTTTTTGGGAAGCTAGCAAAGCATATGTGAGAGGTATGATCATGAGCTATGTGGCAAATCATAAAAAGCAAAAGTGAGATAGGCAGCGGACCCTGGAGTTGCAACTGAAGGAGGGTTAATGCCCGAATTCCAGTATGCACTGACTTTGAGGAGCTTTGAGAAGATACACATATTAGGCTGCACCTTCTCAACCCCAAGGTTAACCCAATAAGAAAAACTAAGGACCTTAAGAAGAATCAACAAGGTTATTTACTTAGATATTTAATGTCTAGGCTGGAACTTATTTTGGTAAATGGTCATTATCGGGAGCATTGTTGGCACTTGATCAATTCTTATCTAGAAAAAAAAAATTTAAAAATGCATTTCTCACTCCACTCTGTCCAGACATTTGTACACATCTGAATTTGGTTTTACATACCTCATTTTAAAATGAGTACAGTACATCCACAACATATTGCTTGAATTATCACGATGAGAAGCAAGCTATTCTGACTCACTTCCTCTCAAGAATAATTTACAGTACTCTCATTATTTAAGGAAGCAGCCATCCTTCAATGGAGTTGCCACTAAAGGGCGCCAGCACAGTCTAGTGGTTTGGGAAAAGCCTATGAAACCAGTGAGTCCTTGCTTTGAATCCCACCAAAGCCACTGAAGGGGGTTGCACTCAGTACAATAATGAATAAGGAATTCTGCTTGACATTCCAGATATTTGATTATTCAATATTTGACTAGTAGTACACAAATACCAAGTTAACTCAAGGGGTCTCCCATCCTTTTATGTATGGACAACAGGGTCAAGTACAGAAATGGAGCATGGAGAACACTAGATGGGCATTTGGGTACATCTCGGACTAGATGCTCATGGTCTGCCACAACACCTGCTTTAGACCCATCAAGGCCCTCCATGCCACTCCAGGCATGGATCAGGGGTCTGAGAATCACCAATGGTGTCAGTCATGGTGACTCCTGAGGTTGCAGCTTAATGTACCCCAGGACAGTATCCTAGGTCAGACTGTTATCTGCCAGTAGTAGCACACCAGGATGTGGAGTGGAATGGAATGGTCCAAGTTTACTAATGATTGGAGGCTGGCTTGTTAGTTAAACTAGCATTGTCAATGATATGGGTACATTATTACACCCTCTGATCATGGTTTGTGTTTTGGGGAGGTCCTACCTGTGAAGTGTGATGATAAACTACCCTTTGCTTTCAGGGAGGTCAAGTGTAATCATATGTAGGGTCAGTCTCACTATACGGATGATTGCTCACCACTGGGTCTCAGCAAGATCAGTCCACCCAAATCACATGATGCATACTGTGAATATGGGAACAGTGCTGAATTACACCCACAGCATGCAAACAGTACATAAGGGAATTCTGATAGCCTTATAGTGAATATGACACTTAGCTACACAAGTAGGCTAAGCCCTCAGGTACTTAACAAGTGGCACAACAATGAGTGACTATAATGACAACAAAGCCTGCGATAATAGGTGAACACAGGATTCTGTGAATGTCCATCTCATAGAAGCCTACCATAGTGAGAGAGCTTTTTCACAACGATTATACTACAAAGATGAAGATAACAGATGACTTTATTCCAATTAAAACAAGTAACAGTTTCAGACTGCACACACCTTTCTTATTTTCGCGTTACCTACAAATATTAGCTTTTGCCTGACAGTTGTTGTAATCTCAATGGTCATGGAAGCAATCATAATCAACCCAGCAGCAATGCAGATTTTTTATTAAAAAGGCACCACAGTCTGCCGGCCTGGTGGCACTGAGGGTTGAGGTGCTGAACGCCACACCTCATGCTACACCGACAACCCAGGTTCGGGAACAGACTCGGGCTGCCGGGGGCTGGCAGGGAGAGAAAGGATCGAGTGTCCCATGAATGCTCTCCTTCCTTTGGGGTGGGTGGGAAGCGGGATCACGCTGCAGTGGTGACTGGTGGAGGCCAGTCACACTGCAGTGGCGTGCCCACAACAAGCAAAGTGGCGGGCATCCCAGCGCGGATGTGTGGATGCCACTGCATGACCGGCTCCCCGGGGAATAGAAAGTGGAAAATGGCGGGGCAACCTCAGTGGCTAATGACTGTGCCCTGCGCCCCCAGACACGAGAGATGCCTTTGTCGGGGTGTGGCCGACCCTGTGCAATGGCATGATTATCCGCGTGCCAGACCAGGTCCAGGGTGTGTGTGCTGGTGGCCGGAGGTCATGGGGCCTGCTCTGCTGGGGAGAGAAAGTGTTCGATGATACAAAAAAAAAAAAGCCACCACAGCAACACACACCCCAAGATTTCCAAATAGTACACGGTCAGTTTAAAAACATAACTGTCATGCCTACTGAATAAAAGACAGTACAAAGGTTTCTCCTGAGAATACAAACTTTGTCAACTGGAATTAAACAACTGTTACAATATATAAAACTAACCAACATTTTCATTAATACAGTATGAAAATGGTTAGGGGTACACGAGCATATCCACTTTCCTTTTATATGCAGGTAATATTCAGGCTTATTTATGAGGCATGCAGTTATTTATGTCAATAGTTACAAAACAGAACCCATCAGAAAGCAGTATTGTAATTTAATAATGTAATACTTTGACAGTAAGACAATGCAGTGCACAACAGTATTTAACCATTTAAACTCTCAAAACAAGTCAACTTTCAACTTTTCAAATCAATCTTCTTCCACTGTGCAATGTATGACATCTGAAAAAAAAAAAAAAAAAGAGTCATGAACATAAAATTACAGCATACACAATGTTATCAACAGGCTGGGCACTCGTATTATTCATCACAGTTCGGGACTATACTAACATACTAAAATGCCAGCAGAATAGGCCTAACGGTCTTTCGAGTCTGCTCGATTGGTCAGCCCCCACCCTGGGTGCTGACCTTGCTGCCCCCCTCGCCTTCTCTGGCTTCTCCCTTCCCAGTTCGGATATTCTTGCTGCATTGGTTTTGCTTCCAGAACCCTTCCCTGTACCTGTCCCAGCCCCTCCTGAACCCCTCCACCGTCTCTGCCTCCACCAGCCCCCTAGGCAGTGCATTCCATGGCTCCACCACCCTCTCAGTGAAGTAGCACCTCCTCTTTTCTCCCCTGAATCTTCCCCCCTCCAGCTTCCACCCATGCCCTCTAGTGGCCCCCTCCTCCTTCCTTCGAAGCACCCTGACTGTTCATCCCCTATTTACCCTCTTCACATACTTGAAGACCTCTATCATGTCCCCCCGGTCCCTTCTCTCTTCCAATGTGTACATATTTAGCTCTTTGAGCCTCTCCTCATAGGTCCTGTCCCCCAAGCCCCAAATCATTTCGGTTTCCCTCCTCTGGACCCTCTCCAGGAGTTTAATGTCCCTCTTTAAGTGTGGCCTCCAAAACTGCATGCAGTACTCAAGGTGTGGCCTCACCAAGCAGTTATACAGAGGGAGCATCACTTCCCTCCTTCTGGAGGTGATCCCCCTAGCGATGCATCCCAGCATCCTGTTGGCCTTGGCTGCTGACCTCCTACAAGTCTCCGAGTTGTTCATTTTGACATCCACCACCACCCCCAGGTCCCTCTCAGCCATCGAGACTTGTAGCATTTCCGCCCCCAGGGTGTACACTTGGCCCGGGTTTCTGGCCCCCAGGTGGAGTACCTTGCATTTCCCTGCATTGAACCTCAGCTTCCACTTTCTAGACCATCTTTCCAGAGCCTCCAGGTCCCCCTGTAGGGCCACCCTTCCCTCCTCCCCATCCACCACTGCCCCCAGTTTTGAGTCATCCGCAAAGAGACTCATCTCACTCCTGATTCCTGTCCTTATGTCAGAGCGTGGCGTTGAACAGGAGGGCCCAGGACTGATCCTGTGGGACCCCACTAATGACCCTTTTGGGGATGAGACTATCCCGCCAACTCGACCCTCTGGGTCCGGTCCTGGAGCCAATTGCCTATCCATCTGATCATCTGGTTCCCCACCCTTTCTCCCAGCTTATCCAACAGGCCCACGTGAGGAACAGAGTCAAATGCCTTGCTGAAGTCTAGAAAGAGGACGTCCACTGGTCTACCCAGGTCCAAGGCACTTGTCACCCAGTCATAGAACTCCACCAGGTTTGTCTGACACGATTTCCGAGATGAATCCATGCTGTCTATCGTCCAGGCACCTGACTTTTCCAGGTCCCCCAGCCTCTCCTTGACAATGCCCTCCATCACCTTGCCCACCACCAATGTCAGGCTGACAGGCCTGTAGTTCTCTGCCACCTCCCTTGATCCCCCCTTGTGGATAGGCACTATATGCCCCACCTTCCAGTCCTGGGGCACCACCCTGTCCTCAAGAGATGGTGAAAAGCTCCGCCAGGGGTTTCGCCAGGACATCCGCAAGTTCCTTCAGCACTCTGGGATGTAATTTATCCGGCCCCGGTGCTTTCTCCGTCTTAAGGGAGCCAAGGGCTTCCCTCACTCTCTCTGCTGTGATTTCCACTTCCAGTCCCTCTTCTCTCTGCTTAGCCCTCCCCCCTCCTGCCAGTGATGCCTCCCCCTCTCCCCAGACCTGCCGATCGGTAAGGGTCCCCCCCCTCCTCAGTATCTCTGTCTCCTCCCATGTATGATGCAGCACCCCCATTTTCCTTGGTGGAAACTGAGGTGAAGTACTCATTTAGTACCTCAGCCTGCTCCCCCGGGTCTTGTGCCCATCTCTCCCCTGATTTAATCCTGCTAATCTGCCCCGTCACCCTTCGTTTTTCCCCAATGTATCTAAAGAACCCCTTGTTCCCTCTCCTGATTTCCCTGACCAGGTTCTGCTCCTTCCTTGCCTTAGCTGCCCTCACCACCCTAGTGGCCCTTCTAGCAATCAGCTCATACTTCCCTCGATCCCTTTCACTCCTTGAGCACTTGAATTGCCTATAGGCTGCCTTCTTTCCCTGCACCACCTCCTGGACCTCCTTGGTCCACCAGCAGGGTTTTCGCCCTACCGCATTTTCGTCTTACTCTTGCACAGGTGCTGGTAGCATCTTGCACCCCTCTCCTGATGATTTCCCACCACTATCAGCGTCCATGTCTGACCCAATCCCATCCAAATGCTCCTTAAGGATCCTTCCCATTTCCTTGAAATCCGTTCCCTGAAGTCAGTTACCTCCGTCTTTGTGAAGCTTTCTAGCCCTCCTAGGTCCAGGCAGAACCAGACCGTGGCATGGTCACTCCCTGCCAACGGGTCCCTTACCTCCAGGCCCCTAATCTGGTCACTGTCTGCCAGGACCACATCCAGTACCCGCGCCTCCCTGGTCGGTTCCCCCACCTGCTGAGTTAGGAACGTGTCTTGAAAGACATCCAACAACCTCTGTTCCCTGGTCACAGAAGATGTCATAGTCTCCCAGTCTGTTCCTGGCATGTTTAAGTCCCCCAACACCACCACCATTCCTCTGCCCAGTCTGCAGTGTCTCCCAACATCTGCCACCAGACTCTCCTCCAGCTCCTCCGCCAGGGCAGGGGGTCTATACACCACTCCTATTTTTACTCTCTTGCCCCCCCTTGTTATCAAGGGGACCCAAATTGCTTCCACGGTTCCCTCCGCCTCCTCTACTCCCCCTATGCCAATGCAGTTTTTGACTATCATTGCTACCCCTCCTCCCCTTCCCTCCCCCCTGTCCTTCCTGAACATAGTGTAACCCTCCAGGTTCAGGTCCCAGTCATGTCCTGCAGTGGCCCAGGTCTCAGTGACCGCTGCCACATCTACTGCTCCCTCAGTTAGCATCGCCTGGAGCTCAGGCATTTTATTTCCCAAGCTCCTGGCATTTAGCAGAACTACCTTCCACCCTTTCCCTATACTTCCATTTCCCCTGCTCGTGTTCCCATGGGGATTCTGTTTTCCCCTGGTCTGCACTTTACCAGTTAGCCTTTTCCCGCAATCCTCCAGCTCCCCAGAGGGGTGGAGACAGAGTCCCTCCTTATCGGCACCCCTGACAGCCTTTTCTCCCATCCTCCCCCTTCACAAGTTTAAACCCCACTTTTCACCAATGAACCTCTCTATTTTCAACTTAAGGATTCCCTCCTCCAAATTGAGATGGAGTCTATCTCTGCATACAGCTCCTTATCCTCCCAGGTCTCCCCCAATCCCCATCAACCTATACCCTCTGGCCTCACACCACCCCCTGAGCCACTGGTTTATCTCCCTAATCTTCCTTTTGTGTTCCCCACTAGCCCTTGGCACTGGCAGGATTTCTGAGAAGGAAACTGTGCATCCTATGTCATGACAGACCCTGGCAAGCTCCCTGAATCTTGCCTGTATCTCTAGCTCGCTATTTCCTCAATGTCATTTGTACCCAGGTGGACCAGTATGTCCGGGAACCCCACAACCTTTGCCAGCTGATATACCCTCGTGCTTAGCTCCTGTACCATTAGTCCAGGGAAGCATTTTGTTCTAACTGGCCAGACTTCTCCTCCCTATCCCATTTGATACCCTGATCATAGAATCCCCCAACAGGAGCACTCTGACCGCTCCTTTTCCTCCATTTCTCCCCCTTCCATGTCCCTCATCCTTTCTACTGGCCTCTCCACCCAGCTGGCTCCTTGTTCCTCCCCCTATCTGGGTGCCACATGCCACCCCCTCCTTATTTACCCTGACCACCCCCTTCCCTCCAATCCTATGCCTCTCCTCCTCCTGAGTATCCTTCTGTACCTTGCTAACTCCCCCCTCACTGCTCGCAACTGGTCCTTCTCCCCCATCTGCTAAACTAGCCTGGCTCGTCCTCCCTTCCTTGCTGTCTCCATTTAGTCCCTCCTTGCTTGTTGTGCTCCCCTGGCCTAAACCCTCAGCTCCCTTTACTAAATCCTCCTTGTACTTCTGGTCCTTCTCCTTTACCTTTCCTCCCAACTGGTCCTTCTCATTGCGCTTTCCTCCCTCTTCCCCCTGCCCCTCCTGCTCTGATTCACTGCTCCCCCCATTTTCCTGCATTCCAGGTTCCCCCCTGTTCTTCCTGTTATCTGGCCCCTGCCTCCTCCCCCCCACTCCCTGTCCATCTCTAACCACCCGTCATGGCTACATCACCCCCTCATCCTCGAGCAGAAGAAGAGAATTGGCGGTTACTGAGTGTAGATCTGATCCACCTCCTGCCTTGCTTCCTTCTGTCCAGCCTGGCCATCTGCCTACTTCCCTTAGAATGTTGTCCCTCTGTCCCTCCTTTGTAGGGTCCGCAGTTACCTGCCTGCTTCCTTGGTAGTGTCTTTTGGACCCTCTGCCAGGGTCCCTATGTACACTGAGTATTCTCCTGCACTCCTTTCCCTTGCCGCTGCCCCAGTGCTTGGTGCAACCCTGTGGGAGATCCCTGCCCCTTCCCCAACCATACCTCCCCCTCCCCCAGCTGTCTCCTAATCCCCGCAACCTCCTCCCTAAGCTGTGCCAGCTGGTAGCACACTGGGCAACCACCAAACTTCCAAGCCCAGTCCAGTATCATGGCTGCTCCACACCCTGTGCACCCCACCACCCTCCCAAAGATGCCGGCCCTAATGCCATGTGGTTCCATCCCCTTCCAAGTAGGTTTCCTTGGGTGAGCCACCAGGTTCCCCCCAGTCCAAGATACACCCCTACTGCCTAATCAGGTCACCTACTAATCTTAGATACAGTCCCACAATACACTGTTAACCCTGTTACTAGGTGCAGTACAACACAGTAAACTTACTAACATACTAAAATGCCAGCAGAATAGGCCTAACGGTCTTTCGTGTCTGCTCGTTTGGTCAGCCCCCACCCTGGGTGCTGACCTTGCTGTCCCACACGCCTTCTCTGGCTTCTCCCTTCCCAGTTCCGGATATTCTTGCTGCATTGGATTTTGCTTCCAGAACCCTTCCCCTGTACCTGTCCCACCCCCTCTTGAACCCCTCCACTGTCTCTGCCTCCACCAGCCCCCTAGGCAGTGCATTCCATGGCTCCACCACCCTCTCAGTGAAGTAGCACCTCCTCCTTTCTCCCCTGAATCTTCCCCCCTCCAGCTTCCACCCATGCCCTCTAGTGGCCCCTTCCTCCTTCCTTCGAAGCACCCTGACTGTTCATCCCCTATTTACCCTCTTCATGTACCTGAAGACCTCTATCATGTCCCCCCGGTCCCTTCTCTCTTCCAATGTGTACATATTTAGCTCTTCGAGCCTCTCCTCATAGGTCCTGTCCCCCAAGCCCCAAATCATTTTGGTTTCCCTCCTCTGGACCCTCTCCAGGAGGTTAATATCCCTCTTTAAGTGTGGCCTCCAAAACTGCGCAGTACTCAAGGTGCGGCCTCACCAAACCAGTTATACAGAGGGAGTATCACTTCCCTCCTTCTGGAGGTGATGATCCCCTAGCGATGCATCCCAGCATCCTGTTGGCCTTGGCTGCTGCCCTCTACAAGTCTCAGAGTTGTTCATCTTGACATCCACCACCACCCCAGGTCCCTCTCAGCCATCGAGACTTGTGGCATTTCCCAGGTGTACACTTGGCCTGGGTTTCTGGCCCCCCGGTGGAGTACCTTGCATTTTCCTGCATTGAACCTCAGCTTCCACTTTCTAGACCATCTTTCCAGAGCCTCCAGGTCCCCCTGTAGGGCCACCCTCCCCTCCTCCCCATCCACGACCGTCCCCAGTTTCGAGTCATCTGCAAAGAGACTCATCTCACTCCTGACTCCTGTCCTTATGTCAGAACTTATAAGGGAAATGAACAACTCCCTAAGCTCTCTCTCCCGGCCTTTAAGCCAACCCCAGCGGCTAGAACTACATGAGCTGCACCTGCAGCCTTTTCACTCCAATTGCAGGGCAGGTGTTCCCCTATAAATGTAGCAGAACTCTGGGGAGGGGAGGGTGGGGAGGGTGGGTTTTGGGCAGACACCCGACTCAAGAGAGGTGATCAGCCCTGTGTCTCCCCTCCAAGTCCAGCAGCCAAATACCCAGGCCCAAGCAAATCCCACCAAATAGGTTTTAAATCAGAAGAAATAGGCCTCCACCAGCGCAGCCTGTTGCACAGTGAAACATCCAACAAATGAGCCCACTTACAGCCACCAAACCAGTTTTCAAACTTCTAACAGCCCCCACAACAATACCCTGCTAGCCCCTTAGAAGTAAGAAAGCAAAGAAATAATCTTCTACCAAGTAAAATCCACAAGAACCCTGTAAAAACAACAAGCAGCAGCTACTATCCTGGAACACAACTGATCCTGTCCCCTTCTAGTTCCTTTATAATTCCTAGTTCTAGTTCCTAGTATAATTTAACATATATCATCACTACAAATAACAAACAGCATTACTCAGTAATGAAACAATGTCAATGGTCTGCACAACACCTTGAAAACAAGTATGATAAGCTACAATTAAACTTTCACATGTTCAGTTAGGTGAGACAAGTATTGTACACTGGGTGACCAAGAAAAAAGTGTACATATATGGGCAAGATATTCAAAAATGCGCCAAAGGCCGGCGCAAGTCCAGCACAGTGCAAATCTGATGCACCATGGCACAACAGGAGCCATATTCAGAGGTTGCGCTGGCCGCATTGCGCCAGCTCAACACGACTGAATATGGCACAGTTGCGCCATGGCACAACTGTGGATGCACCATGGCGCAACCACAGCTGCACCATGGGCAGACACAGAAGCCCCAGAGCAACCGTGGGAGCAGAGCACCAGAACAATTGAGGGGGGCATGGCACAGGGAGGAGACCCAGGGACAGAGCCAGGGAAGCAGAGTGACAGACCATAGTGGTCCACAGGAGGCCACGACCAGCAGGGCACAGCAAGGCACACACAGGCACACGGACTCCCACCCCAGAACACAACAGTGGCACAGACAGAAAGCAACAGGGGGTGCCAATGGGGGATGGAGGGCCACCAAGGGGGCCCCCGCAGGCAGCAGGCCATGCCCCCCTGCACATCCAGACCAGGCCAGGCCACACCCAGGACCATACAGCCAAGCAGAAACACCCACCACACAACCCTGACAGCCGCCTCAAGGCACGGCCATCAACCGAGGGGAGGGACACCACCACCAAGTGACACACAGCAGCACACAGCAGTGATCCACAGAAGCACAACACGTGCCCCAACACATGCACACCACATGGACAGGCACTGGACTACTGCAGCATGGCTCCTCACACCACCTACAAAGCAGACACAGACACAGGCAGATAAGTCAAAATAAATATATGTTCAAAAAGCTATATACAGTAACAAGGGGTGGGAAAGGGTAGGATAGCGAGGGAAGGGGACAGGGAACAGGGACTGTACAGTGGGACGAGGGACTGGAGAGGGAGGTATGGCTGGGGATACAGGGGAACACAAAGGTGGGCTAGCGGCGGCCACGTCCTGCCACCCCCTGCTGCCATTGGTGCCTCCTGACCACTAGGAGCAGTCTCTGGACCTGGAATACAGCCTCCATAGTCATCGAGGTGATAAGGATGAGTTGCCTCAGGAGCCTGCAGTACAGGGGCCTCCTACGCCGTTGGTGGACACCTAGGACAAGGGACAGGACAGGTGATCAGTGCAATGTCCCATGGAACACAGCCCAACCACAGCACATATCGAGCAGGGGGATCACCCCCCCCGGAGGGCCCATACAGGCCACCCACAGGGGTGTGGGCCAATGCCTGCCAGCAAGGCAGCACACCACAGCAGCGCACAGTGGTGGTCCTTGCCACACGGAGGCCATCCGACTGCGCCATGGCAGTCACATGGCACAGTGCCCCGGCTGCACCACAGCAACATCAGTGGCGGCTGTGTGCACACCCACTCCACTATCAGCTGGCACACGTGACAGATGGATGCACCACAGTGGCAGGCACCACGCACAGTGCGACACAGACAGCTGTCATGGCACAGGGCACAGCTGGCCATGCTCACACCCAAGGCCCCGCCACCCCCCAAGGACGGTGCGCAGAACAATGTCAGTGCCTACCTGCCCTCTGTGGCCCCACTGGCGCTGGAGCCGCTCCTCCCCCCTGGGCTTCTGCGGCCTGGTGTCCTGCTAGCGCCACCTGATGTCTGTCCTCAGGTCCTGGGAATGGAACAGAAAAAGGTACACATCAATAACCAACCACAGCAGCTGCCCACCACCCCCACCCTTGTGCACAGGGTGAGCCCCTGCCCAGCACATCCCACAGAGTGGCAGCGCAACGCAAGTGGCGGAGGGTGAAGCCACCCCGCAATGCGCATGATGGCAGTACTCCACCCTGCAGGACATGCCAGGCAGCCAAGCCAACACCACAGTACAGCACCAGGGCACACATGCATGATGGGCCTACTCACCTGGCTGTGGCACAGCCCCACGCCTGGCGCACGCCTCCAGCCTCTTGAGGTATTCCGGGGTCCCTTCACACCAGGTACCCATATCTGTGGTGACACTGCTGTGCAGTTCTGGCCACCCCTGTGTGCTGGGTAAGGGAGGCAGCAATCGTCTGCCACACAACCACCCGGGACTGCTGCACTGGCGCCTGCCCAAAACAACAGGGTTGCGTGTGGCTGGATGCAGGCCACGAGGTTGGCCAGCTCTACCTGTGTCCAGTTCACTGCTCGGCTCCATCTCTGCTGTGCCATTTCACCGGTTGGATCTGCGGAGTAAAATGGCGGTGGGAAGCGCACATTGCCACTGCATGCGCCGGATGTGCGGGCTGAGGGGAGATGCACTGTGTCCGCCCATCGCCCAGTCATGGAGATGAGCAGCATGGGAGTGGCTAGGCAGGGTCACGGGTGGGGGGGGTCACCCAAGGGCAGAGGTCATAGCAGGGGTCAGTGGTCGGTTGCCGCACAGTGTGCACATGTGCAATATCAGGCATGGCGTACCATGTGCCACGGTCCCTATTGTACAGTGGGCACACAGAGTGCAATAGGCAGCAGCACACCGACCAGTGCATGCACACCGCGGTCCTGCACAGTATGCACACGTGCGCATTGCGCTGTGACTTGCTCCAGAGCAATCTCACTGCGCACAGGCAAATTCACAATATTCAGCCACCACATGCAAATGAACTCATCAGCCAATGCATGGCGCACTGGGGGAATTAGCATGTCATTACCATTGTGCCAATGCTCATTTGCATGCATTGCGCCATAAAAGCGCCACTGTTCGGCACAGGTATTGCAACCTTTTGAGGTAAGTTGCACATGCTGCTGGGGCACACTGAGCCCAGCCAGCACAGCAGGGGGGATGGAAAAGGGTGCTGCTGACACCGACACACTGTGCTATCTGTGTCCACAGGCAGCAACATGTCGGAACGTGAGGAGGGTAAGGAGCGTGGGCCTGCTCACAAGCTCAAGCCCAATTTCACGAAGGCAGAGGCCCTGTTTGAGGCCTACCTCGACAGGGAGCCGCTGTTGAGCGGTGCCACAGGCACACCACAGGCCAGGGCTGCGGCCTGGGAGGAGGTGGCGGCATGCGTGAACCAACAGGGCAGCCACCAGCGGTCAGTGCAGGAGTGCCACAAGAAGGTGGGCACAGATAAGCGGCGCATCAAAGAGAAGGTGGCGGCCATCTGTGCGGCCCGGAAAGCCACCGGAGGGGGGGGGCCTGCTGATGCGCCACAGCTCATGGCATAGGTGGAGTTAGTGGCAGCCACAATGCACTGCAGCACCGTGGAAGGTGTGCCAGGTGGAGAATTCCAGACAGGTGGCAGTCTATCACTGCATGGTTTGTATGTCAGGCACGCACAGCATGCAGTGGCTGAGTTGGGGGGGTGGCGGGCACTCGTGGGCCTTGCATCACTGACACACCAGTTTTCTCTTTCAGCATCAGGATGCCTGCTTGCGGAGGATGGGACGCCAGCAGCAGCCATGGGGGCAGGACCTGCCCCGGAGGACCAGCCATCCACCTCCACAGGCATCCGGGGTCCTGATAGGCTGCAGCACACCACCACTGTCCAGCCGGATATCCTGAGCATGGGGCCGGACGAGGCCTTGGATGTGTTTCTACAGGATACCAGTCTCAGCGCCCTCTGTGTGGAGACACAGATTGGAGCGGGGTCTGACACTGATGATGACCTAACCATAATCCTGGACAGCATGAGTGGTGTTGCAGGGGAGACGCCCATACCAGACACCAACACAGACAGCGCACCCAGCAGCCTGACAGCAGTGGAACAGTTGCCCACCACCACTGTGGGTGATGCTGTGTGCACTGCCACAGCTGTGCCATGTGGTGGTGGTGCGGCCGTGCAGGTGCTGAACAGCGTTCAGCAGCCAGATGGGCAATGGCAGCAGGCTGCAGGGGCCACAGGGCAGCCGGATGTGGGGTCCACTGCCGGGGTGCCTGATAGGGACTTACCCCATGAGGACCCCACTGTGCAGCATCCACTTGAGTGGGGGGCTGTGCAGTGTGGTTGGTCACTGCAGGAGGGTGGTACCACGCCCAGGTTCTCCTGGGTGCTGAACCACTGGCAGAGCACACCCATTTGCTGTGGGCCTCCATGGAGCAACAGATGCTGCTTGCCGCTGGGGTGCGTGCACTGCGCGTGGAGGTGCACCAGGTGGCTGAGTAGCATGAGAGGGGCACTGTACAGCTCCTGGCAGTTATACAGCGCTTGCAGGAGGACACGACCGCATTCCCAGGATCACACTGCCAATGAGATCATGGATGGCCTTGCACTGCTGGCTGCCACAGGGCATAGCCGGCCACCACGGACACCACACAGAGCACTGTCCACCCCACAATCCCGTTGGTCAGGCTACACCCTCACTGTCGATGCCGGGCTCTTTGTTGACATCCCAGGCACGCTTGGGGTGGGCCTGTTTGGGCGCCTAAACACTCCTGCGTGGACCTGGTCACGGTCCTGCAGCTCAACCACTAGGGGGCTGTTGCAAAACCCCCCTGTGGCTGCCGATCAGCCTGGGTGTGGCCAACCCCATGGCCGTGATGGCCGTGCTGCCCTTACCGCAGTCTGCAGCTGCTGCCCTGTGCACACACGGGCAGCTTGTGTGTGTGCATACCACTGGTGTGACGCCACTGTGTCGCGCCGCACACTGCATGTATGCGTGCCTGCCCGGCCGCTGGCCTGTGCGTGATGAGGGCAGTTCTGCACCAGTTGTGCCTGTGCATCGATGCAATGCATCTGATCCCCACCACTTGCCAGCACCTGGGCATGTGGGTGTGTGTGTGTGTTGCTGTGTGATGCTGTGTGCAGTTGTGTGGATGTGTGCCACTGACTCCCCTTACCCCTGCACCACGCCTCTGTGTGTGCATGCCCATTGCCATGCATGCCCCTGCCTGTGTGCTATACCTGTGTGTGTGTGTGGCCTTTGCATGGGTTTGGTGCCACCTACCTGCATGCACCTTAGTGCTCCTGTGCGATGGTGTCTCGGTGCTGCCACACCATCCTTTGCAGCCGGGGATCCCTCCACCACCCTCCAGCCCATTGCTGCTGTCGTCCCCACTACTGTCACCCTCATCACCCTCAACAGCTATCCCACGGTCGATGGCCATGTTGTGCAATATGCAGTAGGCCAGGAATAGGCCACAGGCTTTTGAGGGGCTGTACTGTAAGGCACTGCCAGACCTGTGTAGGCAATGGAACTGTGCCTTCAGCATGCCGAATACA
The DNA here is from genome assembly GCA_016271365.2 of Neoceratodus forsteri. Taxonomy (NCBI): domain Eukaryota; kingdom Metazoa; phylum Chordata; order Ceratodontiformes; family Ceratodontidae; genus Neoceratodus; species Neoceratodus forsteri. The sequence goes on along the minus strand of CM057449.1, from coordinate 370,001,416 downwards.
CAATGATGTTTCGCATGCTGGCGTGTGCCTCATTGTAGCGTTCCTCTGCTGGGGATGACGGGCATCAATAGGGGGTGAGCAGCCAGGGCCTCAGTGGATAGGCGCTGTCTCCTGTGTGGATAATGACATGGTTAACCCAGTGACATCCTTTGCTGTGCCCTTGCCTGTCCCTGGCACCTCGCCAGCACACCCACCCTGCCCTCCCCATTCCATGGCCTGCTCTGCCCGGCCCCCCTGCTAGTCCCATACTCACCCACTAGGTGGCCCGTGGGGATGTCCCCACACTTGAAACTGTGGCACAGCGCAGAGCTGTGCCAGATGAACGCACCATGTGCACTCCCAGGGTGTGTGGCATAGACATTGGTGATGCGCCCCTTGGCATCGCACACCACCTGGCAGTTTACGCTCGGGAACCCCTTCCTATTGGTATAGGCCACACCCTCAGGGCCAGGTGGCATGCAGATGCCCACGTGGGTGCAGTCAATGGCCCCAAGCATGCCAGGCATATATGCTACCCTGTGGAAGTCCTGCATGGTTGTTGTACGCTCCGTCTGTGTGCTAGGGAAATGCATGTATTCCAAAGCATGTGGCAGCAGAGCATTGAGGAACTGTGTGAGGAGGCATGAAGTGGCCAACTGGGTTATGCCTGTGGTGTCCTCTGTTGGTCTCTGGAAGGTGCCTGTGGTGAGCAAGGTACATGACAGCTGTCACTTTTGTCTCCACAGACATTGCATGGCTCCGTCTTGTGGGTGCCTGCATCTCTTCACTGCACAGCTTGCAGAGCTGCCTTAGAATGACCCTGTTCAGGTGGTACCATCACCACATTCTCCGTGTCAGTGTAGTTCTCGAAGGTGGTATGGTACCACCTGTTCCTGGCATACCGCCGACGGGCCCTTCCTCGGCCATGTCGCTGTTCCTCCTGCCCCCTCACACCCCTCATTATGGCTTCCATCAGAAAGGGTGCACTATCCATGGCCCCTGATGTCCTGTCTCCCCCTGGGTGATCGGCTGCTGAGGGCTGTGTGCCACCCTGGTATACTGCCTGGCATTGCGTCTGCCTGTCCTTCTCACTCTCTCTGCCCCTGGCTCCCTCTCCACTGCCACCTCTGTCCCTCTCCCTCTGTGGCTGCCACTCTCTGTCTCTTACTCACTCTGTCTCCCTTGGTCTGTCTTTCTGTCTGTCCTTTCTTCTTGCTGTGTTTTGCCACTCTCTCTCTCTCTCTCTCTCTCTCCCTCTTGCCTGGTGCAAGTGCTATCTGTGTGCTTGTGCCCTGTATTTTCTGCACTTATATATCTTACTGCCATTATCTGTATAATGCTTGCCATTATTTTTTGTTGTTTCTACCCATTGTATTTTTGTAGCACTGCTGTACTGTTCCTCTATTTGTATTATTGTACCCATGTTGCTGTTGTTCAACTGTTCTCTTTTTGTTGTACTCTCCTGGGTTGTGCCTGAAAATAGTCATTTTATGGATAGTGCACCTACCCGGTTAACAAAAACTAAATAAATAAATAAATTTATAGGCTCAAGTCTGCTTGGTACATCCAGGTTTTGCTCCGCACTTGCGCCATGGTTCCAAGGTTGAATATCGCACTGTGCCGGATATTCATGGGCACACCCCCTGCTCTTGTGCCTGCATTCATTATAGTTGTGCATTGGTGTAATGGGATTTGAGCTGCACAATGGCTCCTGCTGAATATTGCTCCTTGGCACATGACCGCACTTGTACCGGCGCAACTCAGTTGCACCATGCGCAACTGCTTTGAATATCCCGGCCATAGAGTAATGGGTAGAAAATACACGCCACAGGAGCGTGACACACATGAATATCCATTGGAATGCAGGATCCCAGACAGCATGTGTTCATGGCGAGAAGGTCCTGTCAAACAGATCTGATAGATTTCTTTGACAGGATGACCAAGGTGGTGGACCAGGGAGGGGCGGTAGATATTTCCTAGCTTGAGCTCAGCAAGGCCTTCGACACTGCCCCACACAGAAGGCTTGTAAACAACCTGAAGAGTCTGGAGGGTGGGACCACAGGTGGTAAACTGGGTCAGAAACTGGTTAGTGGGCAGAAGACAGATGGTTGTGGTACATGGCACACAGACAGAAGAAATCAGAGTCACCAGTGTGGTGCCTCAGGGGTAAGTTGTGGGACCAGTCTTCTTCAGTGTCTTCATAGCACATAAATCAGAAGGACTAGAGGAAAAGGTTTGCTGGTTTGTAGATGACACCAAGATCTGCAACAGAATAGATATCCAGGGGGCATCGAGAGAATAAAGAGAGCCCTGAAAAACCAGGAGAAATGGTCTGAGGTATGGCAGTCAAGATTTAACATGAAGAAGTGCAAAATTATGCACGCTGGAAACAGAAACTCTGGAGTGAGCTACATGTTGGGGGATGAATTGTTTATGGTCACCAGAGGGGAGAGGGATTTGTGGGTCATTACATCGGATGAGCTGAAATCCACTGAACAAATTGCAAAAACAGATGGGAGGGATAATTGGGATGTTAGGGAGTATAGGTAGGGGTATTACAAGCCATGGGAGGGAGATGGTGTACCTACTGCACAAGACACTGATTAGTCCTCACCTAGAGTACTGTGTTTAATTCTAGAGACAGAATCTGCCTAAGGATTTTGACAGGGTGGAAACAGTACAGAGAAGGGCAGCTGAAATGGTACAGGACTGCATGTCAAGGCATATGAGGGTAGACTTGGGGACTTCAATATGTAGACACAGGAACAGAAACGGGAGAGAGAGGTCATGATTGAGACATTGAAAACAACTTAAGGTTGAAGGGGGTAGCATCTTACAGTATAAAAAGTACCGTAGAACAAGAAGGCATGACATGACATCAGAGGGGGGTCGTATAAGGGATATCGTGAGAAAGTTCTTTTTTTGAGAGGGTGGTGGATACATGGAATGCTCTGCCTCAGAAGGCGGTGGGAGCACGTACAGTGGAGGGATTCAAGAGGGCATAGGATAGGCATGAGTGACTCATACATATGAGTGGGGCATAACAGAGGCCACTGACCTACTCGAGGCAGTAGGAGCAAAATGGTAAACTAGGCAGACTGGATGGGCCTTGTGGTCCTTTTCTGCTGTCAACTTCTATGTCTCTGTTTTCCTATGCGTAGCTCCGAAGCTGAAGACAGGAATGCACAAATGCCATCCACCCGTCTGCCGCACAACAAAACCGGTGCGCAGACCAACAAGGAGTAGATGTAAGTAGAGTAGGAGACCCAGACCAGCAGATAATTTGAGACCCATCATGGGCCCTGGATTGGATCACATGCACATAGTACAGTAACACTGGGTCATCATTTGAACTCTTACTATGTCAGTGTTCAACACTGCCACACAAGCACACCTCATGGCTCACAGGACCGCCTGGGGTACACTGTCCCCCACTACCCCGCCCGTACACAAATATCAAAGCAACAGCCTGAAAAAGGCATCTGAAGAAAAAGAAAAACCCTCACAAACAACTGACCCCTACCACAGTCCCAGATGCCAGATTCCCATCTCCCACGCCAATCAAATATAAACAGTCAATAAGTATCAATCCTCCTAACAGTGCTGGTGCATAGTAACAGCCACTGCTCCTGAAGACAATTGACCATTATTTCTCTTAGATCTTGCTGTATGAAAACAAAGTCCATTACATATATGTTCAGATCTCAATATAAGGTTCAGTGGCACACTACATCTCAAATGAATACAGCTGCGCTGACATATAAGGGCGTATATGTACATTTCTGCTCTGAATGTGCGGAAACCAAAATGATGTACCTTCACCGGTACGGGAGTAATAACTTACTGTACACCATCAAAGATGGCACCCTTCACACAAACATTAAAGCAAAATCTCCTCCATGCAGAATCAAGATAGCATAATGAATATGACATATACCACTGTCGTAAAAATATACATAACTAAGGACAGTAATTCATAATGTGGATGTGTGACGGTTCACAATATGGCCAAAAAAATGGAGATATTCAAAAAGTTAAATGTTTGACAAATCTGATTATTGATATGGGCAGCAGAGTATGCCGCATTATCACTACCTCTCAACTGCATAGTTTGATAGTTTGATACAGGCCCGACCATAACTTGTGTCAAAATGCGTAGGGTCACCATTCATTTGAGCATGTATAAAAAGTCTGCATTATGTATGATATCGTCATTCTTCGGCAATATCATGTCATGAATCTTTTGTGGACAGAGGCAGCAGATGCAGGGTGTCAGGTGGGGTCAGGCACTCACTCGCTTCTGTATTAATGTACCATTACCAGGTCATGTGTGAAACTGTGCCACTCATCCCCCTTTGAGGAGCACTAACCCACCAATGATTGCATTGGCCATGCACAGTATGCAATCTGAATCAACTGTCCTTCACGGAACATGCACACACACACACACCACTGCAGCTCAATCCAGTTCATATTGCTTACCTCTGTTGATGTTATGCCTCATGAAATCCAGTGTATGTATCAGATGGGAATCTGTTATGAATTGTCAGTACTTCACATGATGGTAGTACCTTGTGATTCTTCCTTCCGAGTCTGTGCCATACTCAATACACAAAACTCCGCTATGCCATATATCTAAGCAGTCTGTGGAAAATAAAATGTAAACAACTTTTGAAGACACGGTAAGAACTCAGTTAGAAAATCATGATGTACAACAGTAATTTAGTAAATAAAATACTCTGTTTAAATTAAATGTGACAATTCTGTTAAAAATGGAGTTCAATGAGTTCTTATCATTGCTGAGCATTCGTTGCACCAGGAGTTTGTTGTATCATCCTGAGTATGACGGTAAAGCACATTGCAAGTCAATGAGCAGTTGATTCAGCAAACTATCAGATCGAAAAGCCCAAACTATGGCTTTTTTTTGGAACTCTGTTTATGCCCCCTCGTCTCTGGCCCCTTAGACCTCTCTCAGGTGTGGATTCTGGGCCATGGCTTTCTTCCGCTCTGCCAAGGTCCTCCAACCAGACCTCCATCCTGATATTGCACTCTCCTCCTTGCTCCAACCTTACCAACCCACCCCCCGGCTCTGAGCCCCTGAGGCAGGGCCGCCACTCTTCCGGTGCTCTATCTAGAATCTAGTAGGCAGCCGGAGGGGAGGGGAGAGATGGAGGCTGGTCAGAAAAGTCCAGCAGTGAGCATGGGTGCCATACCATGGATCCCGCCGTCGCCTGTCTGGGTGGCAGAGTTTTTCACATTTTCCCCCCGAGGTGCCAGCATGCAGTGGAACTCAGCGCGTGCCACACGCAGAGTGTCCTGCCTCATCTCACCCCCACAACGTGTCTCCTTTGGCTGCGATGCCCCCAGTCTCCACTGGGACCAGCCAGATCCTCAGAGCCCACATCCCACCCTCCCCAGGAAAGGAGAGTAGTCCTTCGGCCGCTCAATCCTATCCTGCCCCGACCAACACCTGATGACCTGAAAAAAGGTTCTCCCACGTGGCACAAGGTAAGGCAGATGCCTCAATCCTCAGCACTACCAGGCTGGCTCACTATGGCATCTCTAGTAAAATATCCATAATGACATTCTCAGGAGGGTGCAATGACTTATAGACATCAAGCAATGGAACAGTAAATGTAACAGTATGAGTTAGCCACATCATCGTAGCTGTCTCAACCTCACTATATGCATTACTAGCTTGTAACTTTTGGTGACCTTAACTCTGTGAGCGTCTTATGCCTTAAATGTTTTTCTCCCCTAGAAATCCCTGTAGGGTTATCTCTTCATGGCTTTCACGGCCACTACACCTTACTCTCCCTGCTGTCTTTTACATATTGCTTATTCTGTGTCTCTTATTCCCCTACCCTGTACCATTTAACTGCCCTATTTCATCTTCGTATTCCCCTTTCTACTGCATTCCACTCTTACTATCTTTCCTCTGTCCCCTAACTCTCTTCCCTGCCATAGACTAGCCCTTCAGGGGCTCCCTGCCCCTCAGGTGGGAGAAATGTGGATACCAGGCGGTTGTCATTTCCATAGACTTTAGCAAGGCATTTGACACAGTCCCACACAAAAGATTAATATACAAGTTAGCCAGCCTGGGAGTGGGTCCCAAGATGACACCCTGGGTAAAGAATTGGCTGGAGAATAGGACACAGAGAGTAATACTAAATGGAGTTCACTCTGAAGAAAGAGGGGTTACTAGTGGGGTACCGCAGGGTTCAGTATTAGGACCGGTCCTCTTCAATGTCTTTATAAGCGACATTGCAGAGGGACTGGAAGGAAAAAGTATGTCTCTTTGCAGATGACACAAATATCTGCAACAGAGTTGACGCACAAGGTGGGGTGGAAAGGATGAGAAGGGACTTGGCAAGGTTAGAGGAATGGTCAAATGTATGGCAGCTTAGATTCAATGCTAAGAAGAGCAAGGTAATGCACCTGGGAAACAAAAACCCAGTGGAAGAGTACACAATGGGGGGTGAGATACTAATAACAACAAAAATGGAAAGGGACCTGGGGGTAGTCATATCAGATGACCTAAAGGTGGGCAAGCAATGTGAGAGGGTGGCAAGGAGGGCTGGGGGGATACTGGGATGCATAGGGAGAGGCATCACCAGTAGAAAACAGGAAGTTATGATCCCTCTGTACAGACAGCTGGTGAGACCCCATCTGGAGTACTGCGTGCAGTTCTGGAAACCCAGTCTCCGCAAAGACATAGACAGAATAGAAGCTGTCCAGAGGAGGGCAACTAAAATGGTGCAGGGTCTGCACTGGAAGACATATGAAGAGAGACTTAAGGAGCTTAATATGTATAGCCTCGAGGAAAGGAGGGAGAGGGGGGACATGATAGAAACTTTCAAGTACCTCAAGGGAATCAACAAAGTCCAAGAGGGTAGCATCTTTCAAAAAAAGAGGTGTGCAAGAACAAGGGGCACAATTTGAAGATGGGGGTGGCTCAGAGGTAATTTAAGGAAGTATTTTTCACAGAGAGGGTTGTGGATGCATGGAGCGGCCTTCGAGGAGGTTGTGAGTCAAAACAGTGGTGGAATTCAAGCATGCATGGGACAGTCATAAGGCAATTCTAGGGGGTTGGGGTAGGAAGAATTAGGCTGCTGGTTAACTAGGATCTGCAGCTTATCCATTAGGTAGGGAAATGGGCAGACTGGGTGGGCCAAGCGGTCCTTATCTGCCATCAAATTCTATGTTTCTATGTTTCATAGCCGCCACCTGAGACACCTAGACTGGACTCCTTACTAGAGAGGTGCGGCATTGCCGATACCCAATCGGAACGCAAGCGAGTTTCTGCTCTGGCGTCTGATTGGCTCCTGCAGTCTGCTCCTGTGTCTCCCTCAATACTTAGATGAAGTCTGATTTTCTGTCTAAAACTTGCACAAAAAAAGAGCTGTACTTACTTATTGTCTAACAGTTATGACCTTTATTTTTTCCTGTTTAGAGTGTCAAGAATTGAGACTCTGTTTGATTATACTCCTTTCTGAATTTCTGTGGTTGAGCCAGTCTTTAGGCGTCAAGGAATACCCAGTTCTGTTGTCCTGCTCTTTTGGTCCTCCTGCTGGTTCAGATGTTCCATTGTCCATGGCCCAGTACTTAATACTGACCCCTTCCTCCATCCCCTGCCAAGGATATGCTCTCCATGGGCTCCCTGCCCATAGGTGTGGGAAACCCGGGCACCGGGCGGTCGGTGCTGCCTCTACCGCCACCTGAGAACCTAAGCTTGGACTCTCCATTAACAAAGCATGGCATTAGCAGCCATCCAATTGGAACGTGAGGGCTCCTTGGCGTTGGCTTCCAATTGGTTCCTGCAATCTGCTTCTGTGTCCGTTCTAAACCAAGCATAAATCTGATTTCCATGCTGAAATTTGCCAAAAGTGAACTGTAATTACTTTTCTCCTTGACTGTTAAGACCCTTATCCTTCTGTTAGAGTGTTACATTTAGGGATACTGTGTGATTACACTATTTTTGAAATTCTGTGCTTGCATCAGCTCCCTACATAAGCGGCCGATCACTTCTCCCTACTGAAGTTCCTACTAAGCCTCATCTTATGTCCTCCTTAAATATTACAGAAGCTCTCTGAACTGATATGACTGATGTAACATTGAGTACTTACTTGCATTAATTGTTCTTTACTTATGTTATTTGGCTCTACTGTAAATATCTCTGTATGCATTGTACCATTTGATCCGGAGCTAACCAGGTCCACCTTGTAAATGAGCTAGCTCAACGATGATTGCCTGAATAAATAAAGTTTTTGATTAATTGACTAACCCAAGCAAAGAAGGTCAAAACACGTTAAGATTTACATTATAACTTCAAGCAATATTGTGCAAATCTTCTCATACGTCTCTAGCCCTCACTGAAGGGTAGCCAATGATGATACAGCCGTCACAGGACTAGGCTGTGACATTACCACCAACTGTTACACCACTTTGGATGTACACTCCCAATAAGATTTAAAAAAGACCATAAGCCACAGCATTACACCAATAACTTCTGATTAAAAGGTGTAGGCTTTAGTCAGAAGACCAGTCCCGTGGTCCTTGACAGACACTTGTCGAAAACCAAAGTGGAGCAGTTCAACATACAATATTTAACATCGACATCCAATGACATAGGTCACAGGGCTATGGTGTACACAGTGACTGCTCTCTTGTTTGTCAGAAATATGCCCAGTGCACATCCGACACTTGAATTTTTTTATTTTTTGATTACTATTATTTTTTGGTGTGTCCTGTGTTGTCTGCACAACTTTTAATGGTGCCAACCTAGACTCATTTCTCAGGGCGAGACAAACTGGATAGTCAAGTGGCACTGGCCACTAAAACAATTGGCTTGGCTACTAGATTTTAAAAGTCACTGGCCAACTGGCTACATACCCACAACCTGATTTGTGGACCTTACAAAGGAAAGCAAACAACTATATTGCTTAGGATAATGGATTTAAAGGTTGTGGCCACACTGACCACCAGCTTCAAACTGATATGTACAACCCTGTAGTTGCCCCCAGCATACACAGTGACTCACCTGAATAACACAGATGAGTCAAGCTGGACTAGTGCAGGGACAGAGTATACTGTTATCATCCTAGTAGCCAACACCTTTTTTCCCCATTTTATGTCACATACTCTCAACTTTGCTGGATAAACATGAACAGATTGAGGCACTTGTATGCCACATGCTCGTGCTTCTGTGCTTTGGCAAATATGACACTGACCTCTGGACTCCACTACATGTCATCCAAGGGACGGGATAATGACAGTATGTTTCCTGGGAGAGGTGAGCAGTCCACTGGACGGTTAATAAACACCCTAACAAGCCAACCCTCTGGCATCTTGTGTTTGCTCCAGGCACTGGATAATGGGCCAGGAACAAACTGTGGTGTCCACCACCACAACACTTGTGTTTTTTGGTTAATTTAAAAAACATTTATATATAATTGGAGACAGCAGCTACAATAACCGAAAAGGAGACTCACTCATTGGTCAATTCATTGTCACCGACATGTCCATCCAATTCAATATATTCGTGTAACCCCTATGTGGCGCTATCCCTAGGGTTACTACCCCTGCCTGCTTGGCTAGTAGCAGGTTAAGGAGCCTGGGTATTGAAACGGGTGCCTCCACCCGGAGGTCAGGGTTGTTAGTGGTCAAGCTAACCTGGGCACAGCCCTCCGGGACACTGTAACCCCCCCTTCCTTTCTAGTGGCCTGAACAATACACAATAATCACTTTCACAATGATCTTTATTCACCAGGCAATTACCCACACTGTTTGCACTTACCACCAGGGCTGGTTCCTCTAGCTCAACCCTGGAGACCCCCCGTAAAACAAGGTTATGCACAGCAAATAGCAACAGTACAGTACTTTTAGCACAAACTGGAACCACAGTCAGGTTAAATGCAAAAAGAGTTCGATCTGATTTATTCAGGGGACTTGAACAAGGGAAGGGCGTAATCAGGTTGATTTGCTTAAAGGCTATATCAATCAGATAGTTATGCATGCACTTCAGAGCTCCTACACAGTCACACACTCTGGGTACCCAGGTAGGAAGACAGTGGGCTAGCCAGGAACGTTGCCCGGGGTAGGCCGGCACCGCAGCTGGTTGGGGCCCTGTGATGGAAAAAGGCAACATGCACAACACACACTATTTGTAATCCGGAGCTGGAGGGCTCCGTTCGTGACAGAAAAGACAACAAGGCAATCAGATGACAACACTTTAGATTTAGCTGTTGTTGCAGGGAGCTATCCTGATGTTTACTCACGATACCCAATACAGGACACAGGCAGGACAAAATCGAGACTGCAGGTTGTTAAGCTGGAGTGCCAGGAGAAGCAGGGCCCACCTGAAGGCGTTGAACAGGGGGCTGATCTCTCGTCGACAGCCAGTGTGGCAAGGCCCAGGCCGAATGGAGATGCAAATGGATTTAGTCTGTTGGAGCAGGATACTGCCTCCAGCAAGCAGAACACAATTCAGCACACAGTGGGGAACTAAATCATGACCCACTAACAGCACAAGCACATTTACATGTAAGAAATTCTACTATACCAGGCAGATTGCTATCCATTCGCAGAGTTCAGAAGTGGCTGGAGATCGATTGCATTCAGCAAATCTTCGGTTTTCTTCAGGTTAAAGCCTGGTCACAGTCCAGTGGCTTAAATCGTTCTCACAACTCGGATTCAGTCCGAATCAACGTCTGTTTTCACTCTGAGGGACAGCAGGCACACAGGCAGGCCAAAACTCAGCCCTTTCACAGTTCTCCCGTGCAAAACTACACAGAACGGCTGCTCAACTGTCTCGAGCTGTTACTCCTTCACTTCCCAACTCAGATCTAAACTGAAACTCCAAGCAGTCTGGGACTTTCCCCAGGATCTAAAGGGTTCATTTGGCTGATTCCTCTGTCAGGCGCAACAAGGGCTCCCCCTCCAGGTTAATTTAGGTACCAAAAGCCCAAAACTACAATTCCTACAGAATTTTGCTCCCACAAAGCCCCTGGGGACAGGCTCCATTTTAGAGTCCTCAAAGGTACTGATTGGTCCAATCTGGTAGTCCCGGACCAAGATGATGGAGATAAATAGAAATGTCCATGCTGCAAAGAAGGCAGGTTAGACAAACTACAATATCATTACCACTCTAATAGATATTCAGCAAATAAGTACATCTTATAACAAAGCTCCCTCTGTGCTAACATCGATGGCAGAACAGAGTGATTATTTGGCAGCCCGGGCGGGACTCGAGCACAGAAACACTCAGCCCCCTCCCAGATTAATTATAACTGCAATCTAGGCAGCTCTTAAAGAGACTGCACACAGAGGCTATACAGGCACTCTCTGGCAATACATTTAAACTGCTAAAATGCAGGACACCAGTCTCGCAGTGAGCATTTAGGCAAGCTCAAGGAAGACTTTTCAGGAACCCCCATTTTTAAGGGGGTTACATTCGTACAAACATGACTGCAGCAGATCTTCATTCAGTCACATGTTCTTGAAAGCTTCTTCGTCAGTTATACAATGAATACCGTCCATAGCCTCAAACTTCTCGGTCACTGCACAGTAATACCAGCAGCATCTATTTTCGATAGCTGTTGACATGAGCATACAATTCCCACAACTACACCTACAATGTAGAAATAGAAACATAAAAAATTGGAAGTTACTGAAGGCATCATGTAGACTGACGACTTACTATGTCAAAAGTAAAACAATAATTTAAGCTAAAAGATATGCTGGAAAATATTAATATGGTGAAGGCACAGTGAGACATGGTGTGCCTTCCATCACACTCAAGACAGGTGGTTTAACAGCGAGACACCATGACAACAGTGCCTAACATAGCACAGAAGATAACTGTTAAAATCACATAAAAGCAGCACATTAGATAAACTAACAGCAGATTTAAAATATATAACTTGTACATTGCTATGTTCTACAGTGGATACATCATTGCCTTACTCAAAATATGCTATTTATCTTCGTGAGTGAGGGGGAAAGACTTTACCTCAAGAGTGGCAGAACCACATGATAGTTACGACAGTCCTGGTCCTCACAAAATTCAGAAAAGTAGTATATTTTGATTGAGTCCATTGTGTATTTGAGTTTTAAAACATCATGTTATAAGTGATACCATTTAAATCAGCTGTTTGTGTATACTAAACTGCTGCACATTGAATTCAGATGTGACCTTCAGAGCAGAGCCAGGATTTTGTGGTGTCACCATCGTTGCGAAAGCAGCTCTTTCATTGGTCCTGGTATGCAATCACTATGGCGACAATTTTACCATGACCAACAGTACAGCGACGACAACGACAGGTCACTGTAGTGTTGGCACGAGACCCCGGCACTGCTTTCTGGGGGTCTTGCACCCCCTTCCCTAATCAACTCCGGCTCGGAGCTGATTAGTTATGGGGGGTGCGGGGGACAGAGCTCCCCAAGAAAACACAGTCTCAAATGACTGGCTTCATGCCGACCACAACTGCAGTCGTCATAAAGGTGTCGCTGTAACATCAGTCGACAACGAATTTGTCCACCAACTGTCATGGATCTATTGGTCCTTAGGTTGCAGTTAGTCATTGAGACATACTGTATCTAACCTGAAGATAACAGTTTATCTGAAGGTAATATAGTGAGAGAAACACATGTATCAGTTAACATAAATCACCACCAGTGATGTAAGAATACAAAATATATAATAGCCTGACTCAAAATAGGGAATGTAACAGAGGGTCAAGCTACTATGTACACATATTGTATAGCAACTGACCAACTAGGCATCAAAACACACAGCTGACATATATTCGATGGTACATAGGACACTGCATTGGATTCACCTATGCTGTCTGTAATATCTGCAGGTACTGTTCCCAGCCCTCAGCACCAATCACTGCCCAAACCTGCCACATAAGTAAGGTGACTTTGCACAGAAGACGGGCAAGGCACATTATAGCAAAAAAAACCTTCATGTTGCTGCAAGACAAAAAACAAGTTGAATGCATCCTCAGAATTGTCCTTCATACACACACACACACACATATACAGTATATATATATATTTATACTATATACTCACGAATGGCCTATAAAATCAGGTGTAAATCCAGAGGTGGTGGTGTTGCCATATATATTGAGGACAAATTCCTAGCCTCTGATATTGTCCGTACATCAATGCCCAAAGAATTTACGTGTCTTGCCCTCAAGTTAACCTTATCGCCTGGAGTAGCCCTACTGGAAGCTGCATTCTATAGGCAGCCTGCTGCTGGCCTGTGTATACTATCTCACCTTCACTCCCTCTTGGAAAAAGCGACTACTGAATGCGTCATAATGGGGGACCTTAATCTTAACTGGAACAATGCCTGCACCAACAGGCTCAAGGATTTCTACGATGAGCATAGGCTAACTCAGATTACCCCTGAGGTTACCCAACCTAATAAAAAAAAACAAAAAACGACTGAAACTCCTTGCTGGAGCTTATGCTCGTCAACAAGCCACATAGTATCTCCCATATAGAGGTCTTCCATAATGACCTGAGTGACCACTGCGCTGTCGTCAGTGTCAGGCGTTCCCCACACCTACCTTCCACCTCTACCTTCAAGCTAAAGTGCAGCCTAAAACACTTCTGCCTCCCTGCCTTTCCGACAGATCTTGGGAATATTAAGTGGCAGGACTTCTATCTCGCACCTTCTGTGTCTGAAGCTTTCTGTATCTTCTAGGATCTGTTACTAAGGGTAATCAATAAACACGCACCTTTAAGAAAGGTTAAATCTACGAAACGGGCACCTGATTGGTTCAGCCCATCCCTGAAGAGGGCTCTGTGGTCCAGAGACACACTATGGAAAAGGGCAAGGAAATCGCAGTCCGACTCAGACTGGCTCTCCTTTCGGGTAGCCAGGAACGCCTGCACCAAACTGATCAAGATGGAAAAATCATGTTTCTTTCAGTCCACCCTCAAGGAAAACAAAAACTGCTCTGCCAAGTTTTGGTAAATCTTGACAGAGGTCGAAGGACACTCCCCTGCCACCCCAATTCCAGCCAAAATTGAAGTGAGCAGTAACTCACACAGATAGGTCTGAGATCCTTGACCAGCTCAATAACCACTTTATTACTGCAGGCCTCGCTTTCGATGCCTCACCTGTTGGTAAACTGAATGCCACAAGTGCCGCCAGTGTAGGTATTAGCCCTACTTCTGTCCCCTGTACCGGCCGCTCTCCCTTTAATTTCCATCCAGTATCCTTTAAACAGGGGGAGGATCTTCTTCTCTCGCTAGATATCAAAAAGAGTGCTGGTGCCAACTCATTAGAACCCTTCTTTCTAAAAGCAGGCTATTATCATCTGACAGCACCTATCGATCATCTGTTTAATAACTCACTTACCCAAGGGGGGCTACCGCTCGGTTGGAAATTGCACATATTATCCCTCTGTTCAAGTCGGGAGATCCTACAGACTTGAATAATTACAGACCAATCTTGCTTCTTCCTGTACTATCCAAGCTACTAGAAAAAACTGTCAGCTCACAACTGAGGGAGTATTTGGACTGTGAAAATATCCTTAACCCAGACCAATCGGGGTTCAGACCTAAGCACAGCACCGTGTTGGCTCTAGCCAAAGTGTCTAATGACTGGTTAAAAGATCTGGATAATAAACAGCACATCTACGTACTTTTCCTTGATCTTAGCAAAGCCTTTGACATGGTTGATCACGCCATCCTGCTTGATACTCTGGGTAGTACTGGTCTAACACCTGCTGCAGTAAAGTGGTTCCACTGCTACCTCACAAATCGAAGACAATAAATTAAAGCACAAGGGTAACTGTCCCCACTAAAAGCTTTGCCCCGAGGCATCCCGCAAGGTTCTATCTTGGGGCCTATCCTCTTCGCACTGTATATTAACCGCAAAGATTCTGGCATACTTGCAGGAAATGTTCACCTTTTCGCAGATGACACAGTCCTCTTTACAACCAACCCCTCTCTAGATCTTGCTTACAAGGAGTTACAGCAGGGCTTTATCATCCTCCAGCATAACCTGCTGAGCCTGAAGCTCTTGCTCAATGCCAAAAAAAACAAAGCCATGATTATCTCTCTGCACTCCTCCCACAATATGGGGACACCTGGTAACCCCCAGATTATCACCCTCCTTGGTGAACCTCTGGAAATAGTGGAGAAATTCAATTATACAATGGCAAGAAAGAATCTTGAACTGTGATTGGTCAGTTTGGGGCTGGACCCATGGTGTTATCCCAGTATAATGCCACAGGTCTCGTCTCAGCACGGTGAACCCATTTGGATGACTATTAGGATATACTCTTTTTTTGCTTCTCCTCTTAAGAAACAAAAATATTTTTCCACACTAATAAAAAATTCTTTAAAATTATTTTTTTTATTTTATATATAACAACAAGCCATTGTATAATAGGAATAATGCACACCAGGGTGTGTGTCATACTGGGATAACGCCATGCCTGGGGCATTGGACGCACTCGGCCTGCGGCTTCATGCCCAATCCCACAGGTGTGGTGTTGTCCCAGCATGACACACACCCTGTCATGCATTATTCCTTTAACATCTGGGAGTCTGGTCGGGTAACAAACTCAGTTTCATTGTACACTTAAGAGAGTTAACAAGAAAAGCTAAGACAGTGCTTTGGCATATTTTACCACATAAGACATCTACTCACTCTTGAAGCTAGGAAGTGGCTGGTTCAAACAACCTTTCTACCCTTGCTTGCCTACGCTGACTTTCTCTACAGTCACTGCCCCCAGTGTACCCTCCAGAAGCTTGACACACTCTACCATCGCGCTTTGAGATTCATACTTGACATGCTCCTGCGGACTCACCACTGCCTGCTGTACCAGACAATTGATTGACCGTCCCTCTTCATGAGAAGGCAAATAAACACCCTCATGTGGCTCTTCAGGGCTATTTCTAACAAACTCCCATCCTATTTCTGCAACCTGTTCGAAAGGTTTAAAGGTGCGTACGGTCTACGGAACTCCTCCTTTGTCCTCCTCAAGGTACCACGGACATGGACATGTCATGGCACAACTGTCATCAACTCCTTCCTACCATCACTTTGGAACAACACACAAAAAGCACTTAAACTTCCCCTCCTGCCTAGCCCCTACGTATTCAGGCAGCTGCTTTATTGATGCCTGAAGAGTGCATGCGATTGCTTCAGGTAATCACTGGCATATGGACTGAATATTCCCCTAGCTCCTGGACCTCCCTGGCCTTCTTATTCCCCTTGTTAGCTGGCATTCCTTTTTAGTGTAACTACCCCCCCCCGGCTCCCTCCCTCCTTCCCCATGGCAACCCCCTTGGAGCCCTCTACTTAGCAGGGCTACCCTCCCCGGCTCACCTCAGGTATCTTTGCCCTCCTCTCCTCTCTCTGTCTTCCACTGTGTCTTTGAAATCCTCTCCTCCCTTTGTCCTCCACTGTCTTCTAAACCATATATGATGAATTGCCTGTATATGTATATAGCCCTTGTTATCTAAGTCTAGCTCCAGTTATCTGATGATCTCGTACTTAAAATTGTCTGTTTCAGTGTCTGCTGTGCTATGAAATGATGTGACATAGATACATAGACAGTGTCGGCAGATAAGGACCTACGGCCCACCCAGTCTGCCCATTTGAGCTTGTAAGTTCACTTTATGTTTTCCCAGAAGTCTGTTGCCCCTCACCCCTGACCTCCAGAATTCCTTTATGTCTATCCCATGCATTCTTAAATCCTGTGATTCTTTCAGCCCCACCACTTCCTCTGGCAGGGTGTTCCACTTGTCCACCACCTGTTCTGTGAAGAAATTCTTCCTCACGTTTCCTCTGAATCGTTGTCCCTCCAACTTCATCCCATGCCCTCTAGTCCTGGTACATATTTTTGCTTAAAAATAGTGTATTCCTGCACCCTGTTCCTCCCCGTAAGATACCTGTATGTCTCTATCATATCCATTCTCTCCCTCCTCTCCTCCAGGGAGTACATATTCAAGTCCTTCAACCTGTCTTCATATGACTTGTGATGCAATCCATGTACCATCTTTGTTGCCCTCCTCTGAACCTTCTCTACCCTGTCTCACGTCCCCACGTAGGTATGGTCTCCAGAACTGTACACTGTACTCCAGGTGGGGCCTCACTAGTGTCTTGTACAGTGGAATTATGACCTCCTTTCCTGTTGGTGATGCCCCTGCCTAGGCATCCCAGCATCCTATTTGCTTTACCTGCTGCCTTGTCACACTGTTTCCCTACCTTGAGGTCATCAGAGATGATAACCCCAAGATCCCTTTCCTGCTTTGTGCATGCTACATCCTCACCCCCCCAACTGATATACTGTGCCAGGGTTTTGCGCCCCATGTGCATTATCTTGCACTTCTTTGCATTGAATTTCAACTGCCAACCCCCAGACCATTCTTCAAGTTTCTGCAGGTCTCTTCTCATTCTGTCTACACCCTCTGGTGTGTCCACTCTGTTACAGAGCTTTGTGTTATCCACGAACAGGGAATTCTGCCCTTTAGGTCCTGCACAATGTTAAGGAAGGACCAAGTTTGGTCGACAGTAAATCTGTCGACTACCCGCAGAAGCGGCGGCACAATATTGACACAGGTATTGTGCCGCCTAAACCAGTGTTTCTGTGGGGCTCTGACCCGCGCCCCGGACTTTTAGGATTCTCAACTCCAGGTCGAGAGTTGGTCCAGGGGGCAGGACATAGGGAAGCCAAGCTACGGAAGCAGCACCATTACAGCGACTCGCTGTAGTGGTCATTTTCTGTGTTTCCCGCTCGCCGGTGTCAAGCAAAGGGGCCACCCCAATGTCACCGGCGAAGATGTTGAATAGCACTAGTCTCAGCACCGATCCCTGTGGTACCAACTGGTCACTCTTCCCTCTATGGAGTTACAGCCATTTATCACCGCCCTCTGTATCCTGCCGCCCAGCCAGTTACCTACCCACTGCACTACTGTCCTGCCCACACCCATATTCCTCAGTTTGTGTAATAGCCTTCTATGTGGCACAGTGTCAAAGACCTTGCTGAAGTCCAGATAGGTCATGTCCACTGCCCTCCCCGATCCACCTCCCCAGTCACCCAGTCAAAAAATTCAATGAGGTTGGTCCGACATGAACTCCCCCTGGTGAAACCATGCTGCCTTGGGTCCTGTAGTCCGTTGACAACCAGATGTTCCACCAATCTCTCATTCAGTAGTGTCCATGATCTTCCCCACTACCGAGGTGAGGCTGACTGGTCTGTAGTTCCCCGCTTCCTATTTGTTCCCACTTTTGTATAACGGGACTATATCTGCTGTCCTCCAGTCTTTGGGTACCTCCCCTGTTTCCAGTGATCGGCTAAACAGGATTGCCAGAGGTTTAGCCACCACCTCTCTTAGTTCTTTAAGGACCCTGGGGTGCACCACTTCTGGCCCCATTGCTTTATCAACTCTTATTCCTTCCAGTTCCTTCAGGACCCTTTCTCATGTAAAGGGACTCGTGTCCATTTCTGCATCATTCCCACCCCTTGTACTCCCTTCAGGCCCATTACCCTTCTCTTCCTCAGTAAAGACTGAGCAGAAATACCTGTTCAATATGTCTGCTTTACTGTTATCATCCTCCACACGGCCCCCATCCTCCCCCTTCAGTCTCACTATCCCTACCATTGCCTTTCTTTTTTCACTTATGTACCTGTAAAAGGTTTTATTCCCTCTACCCACTGATTTTGCAACGTGCGCTTCTGTCTGAGCTTTGGCTTCCCTTACTGACCTCCCTGCCTCCGTTTGCTTCTCCTGGTACTTCTCCCTATCCCCTTCCTCCTGTGTCTTTTTGTATTGCCTGAATACAATCCTTTTGGCTTTCACTTCCTCTGCTACCTCCTTGGAAAACCATAATGGTCTCCTCTTCCTTTTCCCTCTGCTAACCTGCTTAATGCATAATTCTGTTGCACTTGTAATCCCCGTTTTAAATACTGCCCACTGTTCCTCAACCCGATTCCCGGCCCATTCCCCTTAATGCCTCTTTCAAGCATCTCCCCATTTTCCGAAAGTTTGCCCCCTAAAATCCAGGATACATGTTTTTGTGTGGTTTGGTTCTGCTCCTTCTGTGATTTCAAGCCACAGTGACTGGTGGTCACTGTTCCCCAGGTGCTCCTCCACTGTTACCACCATCACATTGTCCCTGTTTGTGAGCACAAGGTCCAGTATTGCCTTCTGCTGAGTTGGTTCCATCACCAGTTGCTTGAGAAAGGCACCTTGAAGGGAGTCCAGGATAAATCTGCTCCTGGTTGATGCTGCTGCTGGGATACTCCAGTCTACGTCTGGAATATTGAAGTCTCCAACCAGCACCACCTCACTCTTGTCTGCCATCCTTTGGATGGCTAGCATCAGCTCCCTGTTTCTTCCTCCTGGGCTGGTGGTCTATAGACCACACTTGTGTTGACGGCTGGCCACATTTTCCTTTCCAGCTTAACCCACAGTATCTCTCCCCCATTTCGTTCCTCCTGGATCTCTGTGGCCTTTATGCCATCTTTCACATAAAGTGCCACTCCTCTTCCTCCTCCCTTCCTACCTGCTCTGTCTCTTCTGAATATGTTGTAGCTAGGTATGGCCATCTCCCAGCCATGGTTATCCTTACACCAGGTTTCTGTGATGGCCACAATGTTCAGGTCTGACTGCACCATGACAGCCTCCAGATCCTCCGTCTTGTTGCTAAGGCTCCTGGCATTGGCACACATGACTTTCCATGATCTAAACTCCCTAGACTGTTTAGCTGTTCTACTCCGGCCCTTTCCCTGGTTGCCCTTTATCCCTGGTTCTCCCTGCTGTCTGTCCTTCTGTTGAATTGTGCCCCTTTTCTGCCTATCCACCTCTTGGGCGTTTATCTCCATCTTTTGCACACTGCTTTGTAGAAATATCCACTCCTCCCGTTCACTGGTTCCACTGCTAGCTGTGGGGGGGTGGGCAGTTAGGTACCCTTCTTGCTGGCCTGCTACCTCCCCCCCCCCAGCTAGTTTAAATGCTTGTCAATGTAGCATTTAAACTTATCACTGAGTGCTTGGATTCCCCTCAAGGATGGATGCAGGCCATGAGGCTTGAACAAGCCTCCATCCCTCCAGGTGGGTCCCCAGTTACCAATGAATCTAAACTCTTCCTCACAGCACCAGTTCTTCAATCATGAGTTAAAGTTCCTGGTGCATGCGCCCCATGCTCTCCCATGCCTCTCGCAGGTAGTACTTCCGAGAAGGTGACAGAAGTAGCTACTTGCTTGAGACCTCTCCCCAATTTCCTATGCTGTAAATGAATTTGTCCTCAGTGCCCAGGACCATCTTGCAAATGAGCTTGCTCAATGATGTAACTGCCTGGTTAAAGTTTCCTTGATTGATAAATGTGACTAAGGTCAACACAGATGCTTTCCATGCAGAACTTAAATGATTCAGTACCTGATAGGCCTTGTCAGGACAGGCCAATGTAAGTAAAGTTAGTCTATGGGAAGGTAAGGTATACAATGTTGTAACATATGGTATGCAAAGGCATGCTGTTAAATACTACTGCATGTTACAGCTTTGCATAGGTAATTGATGAGAGTTGATGAATTTTACAGCTTATCAATACATGCCAAGGAATGCAAGGTTATCACAGTGGGATGATAGCAAGACACAAGGTATGCTAAAAAATTAACAGAGTATATTACGGTAATTTTACATTAGGGGAAAATATGACACAGCTGAAAGTTACATGAAAAGATATAATGCAATAACATTTTCAACTCATAAATAGACCACGAGGCACAGCCATCATGGTGTGACCAATAGAAGAAGGGTCAGTGTCACAGAGAAAGCAGTATTGGCAACTCTGTTATCCAACAAGAACATTTGCAAACGTGTTGGTTATCAAACTAATGTCAAACAGCTCAAGTATACTTATCTAGTTATCTGTGTGTGGTTTTGGGGGGGTGGAATGGCTGCAATAACATAACAATGTTCTTCTGTTTTTTTGTAATGTGAATGATGGACACAGTTTCAACAATACTGTGTTGCCTATGAATGTGATGAACTCTCATGATCGATAGGGAGGGGAGGGGTTATGGGGTACTATTTGTCTCAGTCAAAGAAATATCAGCATCAGTTGTTACTTTGACATATTTCACCATATGTGGTGACTGCTAAATATAGCAGCACTTACTATCTGGTGCACCGGGGTAATTGGTTGACTATGCCACTGAGATGAATCACAATTACTTGCACTAGCAGACACAATGCTTGGATTACCCTATGCACTGCAAGGAAGGAGGACAGACTGTCAATTCATCTCCATTAGTTTGGGTGACGGTGATGGGAAAGGGGCCTCCACTGATACATATCAGTACAGCTGTACAGCAAGCATGGTTACATGAGGGGGTTAAGATAGAATTGTCACAAACGCACTCAGCAGGTCAGTTATAATTACAGGAGACCCTTAATTAAGTCTCTCTAGTCTTTTAATTACCTCCTGGTTTCAGGTCACTTGACTGTAACTGAAATTGGGGGGGGGCACTCATGGAAGCACTGACAATCACACACTATATTTTTATATTACAAATATCATAGAACAATCATAACCGCTGGCTAAGCATCACAAGGATAAGTGACAATATGCTAGGTACTTTATTATGCTGCATTGTATGACACCAGCAAGTCGTTCTGAGGAGGGGCCGGGATGGGGTTACTTCTACATCAGTTGAACTGTGGTAAAGTTTGCATAAGGACAGTGACATCATGGATAAGAACAGTGATGTCATGGAATGGATAGGGGTTTGCTAAAAAATAATGTACGTGGATCATCCATTAAACCAGACAGAGAGGAATGTATTGCATGTAGCATTACATCTGTCCAATTAACACACAGGCATAATTGAAATATGCAGTACAGCTAATAACACAGCTATAATGTATGGTAGAACGCTGTAATGTGCCAAAAATCATCATTTTACAGCATTGTTACACTATCGATGTGACGACACGTTCTTGTTACAGTACCGTCGCTATGTCGCATCAGTAGTGTAACAACATGGAACACAAAGCTTTGTTGTTGCTACAACACTCATGACTCCGACCGAAAACATGTTTAAACACAAAAAGTTAACTGTAAGAAAAACTTGCCAAAGAAGCGCAAGCAGTAAACAATGGCTGCAGCTATCTATTCAACCCTCACTGGCCGACTGGCATTCATAGAAGAGCAGCACAACAAACGTACCTTAAGAAAAACGGAATCCGATGTACGTTTGCTCAGGTCATACTTCGCAGATGTGGGGGAGGCACGTAACATCTCCACAATTCCCGTGAAAGAGCTGGATACTTTAATCGCAGACTTCATCTACAAAATAAAAAGACATGACAGCACTGAATACGAGCCCTCAACATTAAGAGGGATACTGAGCCGCATAGATAGACATTTACAGCAAAAAGGTTATGGTCACTTCATCTTCCATGGCAATACAAATGACTTCCTGACGCTCTAGCTACCTTGTCAGCCAAACAAAAATTTCTTAAGAAAATGGGTAAAGGTAGCAAACCTAACAGATCAGAAGCCCTAACGCCAGCAGACATCGACAAACTATACAGTACAGGCACCCTTGGCATGCACAGCCCTGTGTCCCTCCTAAACATGTTGTTTTTCAACAACGGGCTTTATTATGCCCTCCATACAGCAGAGCAGTATGCCTTACGATGGGGAGACCTTATGTTATTGCAGGACAGAGATGGGCAGCAATTCTTGGAGTATACAGAGCAACAGACAAAAACCCGCTCAGGTGAAAACCCTAGGGACATAAGGGCGGTCAAGCCAAGAATGTACGCAAACAATGATCATCCAGACAGGGATCCAATAAAGGCCTATACCACATATGCATCCCAGAGACCACAGGCCATGCTGGCACCTGACACTCCTTTTTACCTTGCTCCAAACCTGTATTTCAAGCCCGGAGTGTCATTATGGTTCCGAGCAATGACACTGGGCGAGAACAAAATCCACACAATGATGAAAGTAATAAAAATCTCAGCAGGACTACCAGTCGAGAAGCGCATAATAAATCACTCCACACGTAAGACAGCCATACAGTGTTTGGTAGATAATTCAGTCCCCCCCCACGGAGGTACAGCAAGTATCAGGACACCGTAGCCTACAGTCTATCAATAATTACAGCTACATGTCAGTAGCAAAACCAAAAAGAAATTCTGTCATTTTCGGATGCCAGGCAAGCAACAATGGTAACCAACAGCTGTCAGCCTCTACGCCCAGTGCTGCCGTCTCTGCTGACATTGCACCAAAAGTAGCAAATCCATGCAGCAAGGGTCCACTGTTTCCATTATCAGACCTAACAAATTTCAGCCTGTGTGGGGACAATTGCATATTCCAACAGGGAATAACTGTAAATGTTACCAACAACAACTATTACTGCCCTCAGAAGAAGAAACGTGCTGCAGCTATTCTGGACTCCTCCTCAGAAGACGACTCGTAGCAGGTTAGTCAAAAATGAGCATTCACTGTAAAAAAGTAAACAAACAGCAAAACACTATACCTCTGCAGGCACTCAAAATTGCAATTGTTGTGTTCTTCTCTCTTTTCAGCTCTGCGTGATCATTGGTGATAGTTCGCAACACAGACCCACGCTTCACGGCACCCCTGATTGGCACAACCAACCACGGGATCAAAAGGCCGTTAATTTTTTCCTTTTCATAGACAGTATATTTAGTAACATCAACGCAATCTTTATTTCCTGTGGATGTCATTAGCAATGTATTCCTTTTACATTATACAAAAAAAAAAGCTCTCTAAAAATAAATTGTCCTGGCTTTGAAAACATGAACGAATGCGTGATCCTTCACCATAAGGTAATAACAGTATCTCAAATATTGTCATCTTTCACATCTTCTCCGCTGACCATATGTTTGACCATACACTATAAAAGACAACATATGGTAGGCGGTGTGTCACATCGCTCCAGTTGCCTTCTCATGGTTCCTTGGCGGCTGTTAAACCTCCTTGGGTTTAACAAAGTCGCCAAGGGAACCACTCGAATGCAACCCTAGCGTTGTTACACACCGCTGACCATACGTTATCCTATATCTAACACCACTGCAGTGCCACAAAGTAAATGCTGGAACATGATGTCATGGCTGTAAAATGTACACAGCCACTGTAATCAGTTTGGCAATGATGACACACTGCAGTACCACACAATGATTGTCACCAACGAACAGAAATGTTTTAAAACTATTGCGGTATCAGTTGCACGAGTCACAGTATGAAGGTCTTCCATGGTCAAGCTAGCTAACCCTAATAAAACTACATGTAAGGGGCACATTTTCTTTTAATAGTGTGGCCGGGGGGACCTAAATTCTAAGTAGTCCCCTTGCAGAATCAAATATTAAATGAGTGACCAACACGTTTTTATATGTGCAAATGTAACCCCCTTGTTACCCACGGTTACTAGAATCCCAGTAAGACCTAGTGGTAGGCAGGGAAGACAGCTTGTGAAACTCCAGTTAAATGGGTTTCACACTGTCTCACTCTGTTCTCAGTCACAGCTGAGACTGAGAGATTACATCACCATAGAACTGTCGCAGCTGCATAAGCCACATTGGAATCTGCAACACAGGGAGTGAGATAGAACGTTGGGAGTTTTCAGAGTCAGTTTTCTGTTTACCTCCTTGTGAGAAGGAAGTCTCCTGTTTACTGTCAAGCAGGAAGGAAGTGTCTTTTGTTTACCTTCTGTGTGAGAAGGTCAGTGTCCAGTTTCAAGTGGTGGAGACCGCTGTCCAGGTCTCAGTGCCCCCCTCCCTCCGGGGGGGGGGAGAAAGTAAAGTGTCCCTCTGTGGATTCCAGGGGCAATCCCCTAATATCTACTACAAGAAGAAAGCTGCCTTTTTTCTACAGTGTCTATTTTGGTCTGATAACAGTGAAAGAAGTTGTACTTCGCCTGTGGGGCACCTGCAACGAAAGGGTGAGTGTTTTGCTCTAATTTGAGAGGGCAAACAATATGTTTCTTCAGTTTGGAAAATGTGAAGAAAGCTGGGATGTGAACTACTATTTGGCAGGCCTATTGTACTAGGACAAACAAATGGAGTAGGTTGAAAATTTAAAGTCTTTATGGATTCAAGTAATGTTGTAGAGGGGGTGCTACAGGTCATCCACTGTTTAATCTACATTTCGAAGTTTTAGTTTCTGTTTGTCCAGAGAAATGGCCGGGTATGGGCTGTGGGAGCTGGAGGTGGGAACACCCCCCATCTTTAGTAACCAGGTCCACCTCTACGGATTTCTACTGTGATTGCTACTTGCCTCATGCGCCTGGCCAGTGATGAGGTAGGTACCCAGACGTGGGTCAGAAATTGGAAAATCTCTCTAGGAGTCACAGACTCTAAGTGGTGTGGGGAGCCACAACTTGGGAAAATAATTCTCCTTGTTTGATGAGAGTCAGAAGGAAGTAAGAAAACAAATCTCTCTAGGAGTCGCAGACTCTAAGTGGTGTGGGGAGCCACAACATGGGAAAATAATTCTCCTTGTTTGATGGGAGCCACAACAAGTAAATTGGGTTCATTCTTTAAATGGACCGTCAGTCAAGTGGCCGGCAGGGGAGCCAGGCCAGTCGGGCTGTGTATCCAAAGCGCACGCAAGTCCGGGCTGAGTGCCTGGTGGGTCCAGAGCCAGAAAACAGTAGAAATGGGTTCATTCATTAAGTGGACCGCCTTGTAGTCTCTAATCTGCATTATCAGTAAGCGTAGCCCCTTGGGGGTCCATCTATGCTTTGTTATGTTCAGCTAGTTATGAATAAAAGCCACACTGAAAAATCCCAATCCTGGCTCTGAACATTACAGTTATTGCTTCCTGTAGTCGGATTTACTTGGGTGCCCCTGTGCAGAGTAGCCAAACCTAGGTCCCCTTGTGCCAGGTAACCTCATCCTCTCCGAACCCAGGTCCCCACCAGGTATTGCTGCCAACGCCAACAGCATGCCACCTGTCGTTTTAGTAAAAAGGCAGGGGTGAGGGGTTATACAAAGATAATAAAATACATGGAACAGCTGAAGAGCAGGCAGGGGTGTTTCACTGCTCATCTTTTGAAGAAGTGCCATGAGTTAAAGCACCATAGCCTATGAATCAATGATTATACAATGTCAATTTTCAAATTTCAGTACAGTACTACCACGCTTTGGTATCAGTTGCTCGTCCCCACACTGAGTACTGAAAGGATAGGGTTCAGATTACAAAAACCATGTAAGCTGCACACTATTGAAACAATGCCATCTACACACACACTGACAGATGACATAAAGCCGCATTGATTCTGGTCCCAGATTGTGGTGCATTGTTGAGTCAATGATAACTAATGATACTCAGTTTTGTGATGAGCAGTGACAGGGGTTATAAAAAATAAGTAGTGAATAGTAACACAAACCTGCACACAAATTATGAGACGAATTCTGGGATGTTGAGTACAGCACAACACCGCAACTCGCCAAAGATCACGGATTATTTGACAGCCGATGAAGCAATACGAGAGTTTTGTAAAACAAAACATGTGCGAAAGAAATTTAATTCAAGAAATCGTCGCTGTCCTTACCATACATCGATAGTCATAACTGAACTGTTACATTCATCACTGCTGTCCGAGCTATCATAATTGCGGTCAGCAGCTACTTCTGTAGTGGTTGCAGATCGAGATGCAAGAGGCTTGAAACAGTAGGGCTGAATATTAATTACAGCTCTACATGTCAAAGCCTTCAACTTCGACATCTCCTCGTCAGAAGACATACTGTCACGTGGCAAAATAATTTATTTTTTTATTGAGCATTAACTTATTGGAAATCAAAAAATGCTGTGAAAATATTAGGCAGGCTGCTCGCAGATTACTAGGCGAGACTCCAAATGACGTCATCATGCATTGTGCTCGAAGGACGCCAACCCAGCAGATGGAGCAGAAAGCAAATGCGTGGCATTGTGGCATTCACAGTTTTAAAAGTTATGATTTCATTAAAAAACAAGATCAGGCCGGCCCGGTGGCAGAGAGGGTTAAGGCGCTGGATGCCACACCTCGAACCACGCTGGCGACCTGGGTTTGGGAACAGACTCAGGCGCCAGGGGCTGGCAGGGGGAAGGACAGGAGAGGATCGAGTGTCCGAAAGACTGCTCTCCTTTCCTGGGGAAGGGCTGGGGGGTAACTCTGCTCTGTAGTGGCCCCTGGTGGAGACCAGGGGTACTGCACATAGTGGCACAGGAGGGACTAAAGAAAGCCGGAAAACAGCTTCGGCGCCACCAGATGACGGCTGCCATTCTCCACGCTCCCCAGAACCTCCGGGAGCCTCCTCCAACATAGCAGCACTGAGAAAAATAGTGTGCTGGGTTTCCTCGCCACCCGGTGCCTTCCCTCTTAGAGGAGGGGGACCCGACCGGTGATGGGATATGCTGGGGTAACTCGGGGGATCATTTGCAATATGTGTGTGAGGGAGAACTCCTGAAGAGGATTGCCGGGGACATGGAGCACTAGGCGGCATGAAGGAGAGGCGGACACCGGAGTGTGTAGGAGGAAGGTAAAAGATACACACACACACAAAAAAAAAAACAACATAAGATCAAACATCGGAAATAAAATGAATGCATATCACAAAGAAGGAAGCTGAGCTAAGCCGGGTAAACATAAACCAATGTAAATAGCTGAAAACTCTGCACATGATTTTTAAGCATGTGACTCTTGCGTGTCCTCTTTTTACGCAACAGTGAGACTAATCGCTTGGTCCTATTCTTGTGAATATGGAAACACGATCTGACGATATAATCTTCACATTTTATAACTCACACAATTCAACAATTTTATAACATCTTTTGCAGGTCTTAAGGAAGATAAAAAGCAAGGCTCTCTCCACCTTAGTTTAAATAACTTAAAACTACAGAAGACGACAGTCAAATGCTTATTGTGTTTTATTTTAGAATACTCAGTTGTTTTGTATGCTTTATAATCTCGAAAATCTTGGCTACTGATACATGATACAGGCTCTGTCTCACTTCTCCACTGCTGCAAACTGTTCTCTACTCCGCCTACCCATCCAGTTATATTATTAGGTACTTATGTCTCTGTTGGTTTTGCTTTCAGCTGCTCTTAACCCAGCTGTGCTTAACTACATGTGATTGTAATCACTGAATTTTTTGTTACTGTTTGTGAACTATTGACCCATCTTGTTACCTACTCATGTAATTGTCTAATCTTGTTTCTACTGATGTATTATCAAATCTTGCTTGCTCTGTATTTTGTTCTTCCTGAATCCAAATGTAATTCCCTGCCTACCTATTGTAATCTCCCGGGTCATGCCTGAAAATGGTCATGTCTTGTAAGTCGGGTACTTACCCGGTAAACAAAAACTAAATAAATAAAATAAATGACTATGTTACCAATGAGACCGATATGCTGTTTTATTTCTAGGATTTTAATACATTGCAATATGTCCTGGGTGTGATCAAGGCTGATCCATGGGTCAACCTTTTTATGGTCCTTCTGGACCTTATTTCCTGGATAGAATTAGAGATTGCAGGTTGTAATACTTCTTATGGGGGTGTAGGTAACCAGACCTGAACCCAAGGAAGTCCGGTTAAAATTCACATATTATTGAATTAGCTAAAGTGCTCACCCCTGGATTCTTTCCAAACATACACCCTAGAAACATCAGATCCATGTATTGGAATTTATCTGACTGGTTTAGATAATATAGTGTAAAAAGCACAAGTTGGAATGTATATTTCAACAAATGATATTCTGTAAATGCTGTAACTCCTTTTGATGTTTTCAATGTTTTTACGTATGTAATGACTTTGTAAAGCAAACTAATAAATTAAACTGATCTGAACTGAACTGAAGGAGGTAGAAAAGAAGACGGCCCAGTCATCATCAGAGCAGTTACAAGGGGAGTTGATGGCACTTTGGGGGGCCTTGAATTTGTTATTGACAGCGGAACCTAGCACCTCACTATTCTATGCACCCCAATGGTTATATGAATGGGGAAATAAGCCAGGAGCCATATTACCAAGACTGGCCAGGGGTAAGAGGGGATCCGCTGGAGTCGAAGCTGTCAGAGGCCCTGGAGGACAGCTGGAAATATCTAATGACTGAATTGGGGAGTCTTTTGCCTTCTTTTATAAAAAGTTGTACTAGGCAGAATGTAAGGAGTCGGAGAATTTAGCAATAGAAATTTTGGAAGGTCTTCAAAACCTGAAACTAATGGAAGAACACAGGGAGCAGTTGGGGGTTAAGATCATTGGTGGGGAAACAGGGACAGCTATAACTTTAATGAAATGGGGCAAGGCGGTAGTCCTGATGGATTTGTAATGGAGTATTATAAAGAGCTTAGGGAGGATTTGGTTGGACCTCTGGCTGACATGCTGGTGGAAGCGGGTGAGGAGGGGCGCATTCCTGCCTTGTGTTTACAAGCCTTGATTTGCGTACTACCCAAACCAGGTAAAGACTCCACGGATTGTGCGTCTTACCAACCTATCTCTCTCCTTAATTGTGACCTAGAGATTTTTGCTAAAGTTTTGGCTCTAAGATTGGAAGTGGTACTACCCCAATTAGTTCATCCAGACCAGACAGGTTTTGTTTAGAGCCGTCTCTCATGTCATAATATGAGAAGACTTCTTAATGTGATTCAGTGGGGGACTTGGCATCCAGGACAAGTGATGGTGCTGTCCATGGAGGCCGAAAAGGCCTTTGACCATAGTGAATGGCCATATCTATACAGGGCTCTGCAGAGATTTGGGCTGGGAAACCCATTTGTGAGCATGGTCAAGTTGTTATACTAGGATCCTAGTACGCAGATTTCGGTTAATGGAGGGTGGTCAAAGTCATTGGCAATACAGCCCTTAGCTATTTGGATAAGAGAAGACCATAGGATCAAAGGGGTAGTGAGTCAGATGGGACACCAACATAAGATCACACTTTATGCAGATGATCTCCTGCTATTTGTAACAGAACCTGCAAATACAATTCTGGCATTGTTGGAGGTAGTGAGGGATTTTGCTACCTTTTTGGGATACAAACTAAATCTCTCGAAGTCCAAAATGCTCAGATTATTTTATCAGGAAGGGAGTGTGGGAGATAACACATGGGAATTTACAGTAGTGAAGGACAATTTTACATACTTGGGCATTAAAGAAGGATAGGACCTGGCTGGGTTATATAGATTAAATTATAACCCCCTTTTGAGAGAGATTTCTGTGGACCTGGAAAGGTGATGTGTGTTACCAATATTGTGGATGGGCTGCATAAACTTGCTCAAAATGAATGTTCTCCTAAGTCTACTATACATCATGCAGGTGCTCCCAATGGGGTTAACAACAGGGGATATCAAGTCATTAGAACAAGAATTAAAAAAATTCATATGGCAGAACAAACGCCCTAGGATGAGCTTAAAAAGGGTAAAAGGAAATACAGCTAAAGGGGGCCTTAATTTTCATGATATCAAGGAGTACTTTTTATCTGGTCAAGTTCCCTAGCACTTATCTGGAATTCTCTTCAAAAGACATTGAAACTGGATACCCTCATTCCTTTAACATCCTTCAAAAAGCTGTATACCAGTCTATTCCCAGAATCATGCAACTGCTTCCACAAGGCCTAGTCCTCCCACACCCCCTCCTTCCCCCACCCCCCTTTTAAGCTCCTACCTATTTATCTATCGCTCTTCTAGCTCATTATCCCACAAACTTCATACATATATGCCACCCAAGTCCAACTATCCGAGCTTTATCCCTACTATACTGTTTGTTTCTCTCTTTAATATGATTTAGGTTTATTGTCATTTTTGCCTTGTATATATGTAAATATTTGTATATCTGTCTCATTCATAAATGATTGTATTTGTGTTTATTCAGTACCATGGTTTTGTGTAAAATTTGTAACCTTTATTGTTATGACCACTCAGGTCCATCTTGTAAATGAGCTATGCTCAATGATGTTCGCCTGAATAAATAAAGATTTTGATTGATTGATTGATTGATTGATCTGTTCAACACAGGTACATACAGGATTGGGTTAATAAAGACGTGGAGGCATGTTGGGTAGATCTGGAAGGGGAGGGAGCCCCAGCATAGCTTGCGCCTACTTGGATCCAGGGAGAAAACGGGCTTATAATCGACTGCAGAATAGAAATCCTATGGTGGAATATACCATAGCGGCCTGGGAGCACAACAAGAAAAAGGAGGGGGCAGGAGAGGAACTTATGTGATTGACTGCTGTGGCGGAGAATCCCTCTTTCCTGCCAGGGCTTGGAGACCTGGTTTTCAAGAGATGGGAACAAGGGGGCATGCGATGCTTGGGGGACTTGTACTGTATATGCCGCAGGGGTTTAAATCCTTTGAAGAACTCCAGGACCAATATGGCATACCAGCCACGCATAGGTACAAAAGTTTTCAGGGGCAAGCATTTGGCCAAAGTAGAGGCAGAACTCTGGTGGGCACATCAGCTCTAAGATTGCTGGAAAGAATGGTGCTAGAAACATAGAAACATAGACTTTGACGGCAGATAAGGACCGCTAGGCCCATCTAGTCTGCCCAGCAGCTAGCAGCGTGTTCCTTCCCCAAGGGCTTGGTATCACGGTTAGTATGACAAGATAGGGACCTATTTCAGGATTTAATGGGCAGAGTAAAGGGGTTATGGGAGAGAGATCTGGGGATATCAATCTTGGATGAGAATTGGATTACCATACTGTCAACCCATATGGGCCTCTTAATGTGTAAGGAGTCACAATATATGCTTTTGCATAGACTATACTGTCCTCCGGTGATGGTTCACAAGTTCCACCCAGCAGTGTCTCCAGTCTGTGGTCATTACAATGGTGCATTAGGCATATAGATGCACTATTTCTGGGAGTGTGGGAATCTCTGCCCTTTCTGGTCACAAGTGGCACAGACTCTGCTGAACACCTGTAATATACAGATAGCAGACACTGCGGTTTCAGTGTTGTTTATGGTGGATGACTTGGGAGAGGAGGGATGGGAGCAGTACCCTAGAAATGTCAGGGTACTATTAACCATGGCCCATCAGTGTATTCAGGACACCTGGGTTTTATCGGCCAGTGGCGCAGAGGGGAGGCGGAGGCTGGCGCCACCTTGTGCTATGCCAGCCACCGGTTCTGGAATGACTTCGGGTTGCCAGAGAGTCAGCTTGGGAGGTTGAGCGGGATCGAGCTATGGCTCTCCCCGCCAAAGGAGTGGATGCCCGCTCCACCGTAGTCCCGCTCCATGTGGAGGTACAGTGGGCAGCGCAGGCGGTTGGAGCGGCGACACAAGTCAGGGGAGGGGTAGAAGGGGACACTGGATCCTGGTGTGTGTGAGCACCTCCACGCACGTGTATGCCATGGCCCTGGGGGGAGGGGAGAAAATTGAAAAATACCATAAATTACGAATAAACTAAAAAAAAGAACACCTGGGTTTCACATATTAAACCTACTTTAACCAGTGGAAGTCCCTAGTATTGCAGAATCTTGCCCTGGAACAATTAATGTATCAACTAAGATGGAAGGCGGAGCTGTTCTTTAGGAAGTGGGGTCAATATATAGGTTCCTTGCTGGCAGTAGAGGTGTGATATCACTGTTCCGTTGCCCTATTTTTTTTTTTTTTACAGGTGTAATGGTCTGAGACCTAGCTTGAGGTGGAACTGGAAGGGGGAACCCGGGTAGTAACCATCGCCGTCCGGGTAGGACGGTGTCATGCTAGGATGGGTGGTAAAAGCCTGTTCATTTTGAAATTGCACAGGACATGTTGCTCTGCTTGTTATAACTGATACTTGTAGTATTACAAGGGAAGAAATGATTGGTTAAATAAAAATATATTTTTTCTTTTCAGTACTGTGGTTTTGTTTGTTAGATGATGATGTTTAATATATTATGTATTAACAAAATGCAGCCTTAGGGCTTCTATTACACTGGACATCTGACGTTATTAATCTGCATGTAATGGGATAAGTACATATGTTAATACCTATTTTTGAAAATCAATAAAAAGATAATAAAAAGAAAAAAAAACTGCTCCTGCCATGTTTCTTTTTAAATAAGTTATCTGGACCCTCTCCCAGAATGTTTTGAAGCTGAAGTATATGTTTTTTTTCTTCATGGCCTTTGGGGGAGCAGGATTAATCTCACAAAAAGAGAGTGGATATACAGAAACAGATAGAGTGTCGGGATTCATATGGTAACCCCAATTCATTTTTTATGTCTTTGTTTTTGTTTTTTTTTAACTTTGTTCCCTTATTACATAGGAAAGTGACAATATGGTCAACTTTAGTGGAAAAATGGGTGGTTCTGCGGTTTCGGAACGGAAATGTAAAGACTTACAAGCTCTAAAACACTCCTTGTCCCCAACAGTACTGAGCTATATTTATCAGGCTCTCCTTAAAACAAAGAAATGGAAGCTCACGGTGGAGATAATACATAACCTCGCCAGAAAGCTGTTATATACAGGCTGTGTATTGGACCCAGACAGTCCCTAGGGGGTGGAAACTGGTTTTTCTCTGTTTACCTCAGTGTGCCTTATAAGGCCAAGCCAGACTGTGTCAGGAAGTGCTTACATCACAGCTACTTAACAGCCAATAGCTCTGGAAGAATCTTACAGACCTTGATAAAAGTACTAATTTTAGCAGGCTCATCAGATAACCTCATAGTCTTCAGGTGAAGCTACCTCTGGCTGCAAGCTGCAACACTGGACTTAAGATTTGCAAGAAAGTGAGTAGTGCTCACAACAGAGGAGGTGAACTTTACAATTTACAATTGTCTTGGTTTGAAAGCAGATTCCTTAGGAAAGTTAATATTCTTCAGGTGGAGGATACTTCTAACTGAAGGGTGAATCAACAACTTAGAATTATCAGAAAAGGCAGTCTTTCAATCAAACAGAGGGAGGTGGAGTTTGCTTTACTTGTGTTACAAGTGTTAAGGTTTTCAGTGCAGGAAGAGTTTAAACCCACATAGGCTAAATACTGTTTTCTGTGTCTGCCCTTCTGCACAGCTAGCGTGTTTTGGGGCTGACTGTTTTCAGAGCACAAGTCACCAGGCTCTTTTGGGGCTGGGGAGGTTTACCTGTGTCTGACTTGGATGTTTGGATTTTTCTCCGTTTGATTAGCAGGGTATTTTCTCTGTCAAATTGGTTTGAAGCAGTATTACAAATTGTTGTGTATGGCATCTTGCTGACAGGAAGGCACTCATCGCATCGGTAGGTCAGAGCGTTTAGCTGATTGTTTCGTGAGGGCACAGTTTAGGCCCAACCCTTCCCACCCCTCACCCCACCCACCCTGGAAATAGTTCATTTATACCTGGGTTCTGACATCATTTCCTCAAGAGGGCAAGGTACACATCACTGTCATATCCTGTCTAGCACACTGCACTGACAATATAAGCATACACATTATATAAATACATATATTCCTACATAACGCACCAATCACACACACACACACACACACACACAAAAAAAAAAAAAACTAAACAAGGTAGACAGTTATGTGGGGAGTAGTACAATGTAATGGCTGTGGGGCAGCAGTCTTCCGGGAGTCTTTCTGGAGGCTGAGATGCTGCCCTGTTTGCAGACAACTATCTGCCCTGAGGGAGGAAATTGCCCATCTTCAGGCCGCACTGGACAGTGGCAAGGGAACCTCCCCCATCCAGGGAGCACCACAGCCACCACCACTACCTCAGAGGTTGTGAAGAAAGCACAGCAGTTGGACCACAGTGGGCTCAGGGAGGGTAAGGGTGGTGGAACAGAGGCACACCCAGTCAGTTGTTACACTCCACAATCCATACACCATTCTGGGGGAGCATAGTTCCCCTATGGATGCACCTGCAGAGGAGACTAAGGAGGGTGCAGACAACTGTCACAAGGGAGGCCCTCAGGAAGGAGGCAGAGGGCACCACAGGGAAAGAAAGCAGCTCCTGGTGGGGGACTCAATTATTAGGGGGATAGAACTGGGGGGAGCAGGGAAAACTGAAGTAAGGTGCCTGCCTGGTGCCATGGCTTGGAGGGACAGGAAGTGCATCCTTAGGATCACGAGAACAGTTGCACGGGAGTCTGAGCTGGACATCATTGTCCACCTAGGGACAAATGACTTGGCTCATCATGAGATTAGAGCAGTGCAAAGGACTTTGTAGAGTTGGGGAGGGCTTAAGACAAGTAGCACACAGTATCCTTCTCAGAGGTGCTGCCTGTCAGTGGCATGAGTGAGGCGGTACTTTGCACCATGCAGTTTAACAAATGGTTAAAAATGGTGTGAGCACAGGGTTTAGCTTCATTGGGGACTGAGGTTCCACCTGGAGGACACCAGCCTATACTGGCAGGATGGTCTGCATCTGTCCAGGAAGGAACAAGTCTTTAGGCAATCGGTTTAAATGCTTCATTGGCAAGCTTTAAACTAGTCAAGGGGAGGCACTGATAAGCAGAAGGAAAATCCAGCCTCCCCCAGGGTACTAAATGAGAAAAAGACCAAGGTAGAAAGGTCAGTGGGGTTGCTCACAGAAGGTAAAGCCATCAAAAAATGGAGAGCAATGAGTACCAATGCCCGTAGTCTGGGTAACAAGCTTCCTGAATTAGTGGCCTTGATGGAGGAGGAAGATCTGGATATTGTGGTAGTCACAGAAACATGGTACACACAGAACCATGACTGGGACGTAAACATACCAGGATACACTATCTACAGGAGGGACAGGGAGGGTAAAAGAGGAGGAGGAGTAGCTCTCTACATAAGAGAAGAAATCAAAGCAACAGAACAAAAGGGTAAACAGGGAGGAGAAGAAGCACTGTGGGTCAATTTGGAGGCAGGCAATGGCACCACAATCCGCACAGGGGTTGTATACAGACCCCCCTCTCAGGGGGAGGAAATGGACAAGAAATGATAGAAAGTATACTTAGAATGGCAGATAAAGGGAGATATTTGATGGGTGATCTGAATATGCCAGATGTTAACTGGAGTGCAGTTGCAGCAGCCACTTCTAAGAGTGGTTATTCTGGATGCCTACAGGGGGCATGCCTTAGACAACTAGTATTGAGCCTACTGAGAGGGAGCAATCTTAGACCTGGTTCTCTCAAATGGAGATGAAGAGAGGATCACAGATGTAGAAGTGGTAGCCATCTGGGAACTAGTGACCATCGAACAGTATGGTTCACAATAAACACAGCAATAGAGTCAAGCTTACAAAGACAAAGGTACTGGATTTTAGGAGGGCTGACTTTGCTGAAATGGGTGAGTGCCTAAGGAATGCACTAGCAAATGGGCAGGAAGGAGGGTGGAAGAACAATGGGAAATAATAAAACTGCCATCACAGAGGTAACAAGCCTTTGTGTAAAGCAAATAAACAAAATGAAACAGGTAAGAAACCACTATGGTTCTCAAAGGAAGTGGCAGTGAAGGTTCAAGAGAAAAGAAAGCATTCAGGAAGTACAAGGAATCACAGAAGGAACAGGACAGAGAACTGTATCAGTTAAAGCAAAAGGAAGCTGGAAAGGCAGTCAGAACAGCAAAGGCCCAAACCGAGGAAAGATAGCCAACTCAGTTAAGAAGGGGATAAACCTTTATAGGTACATCAGGGAGCAAAGGAAGACCAAGGGAGGGATAGTGAGGCTTAATAAAGGGAGGGAGGGGGGCAGAGGGTGACTGTGAAAAGGCAGAGATACTAAACAAATATTTTTGCTCAGTATTTACAAAGGAAGAGGGGGAGGTACCTAAAACAAACAGTGGAAGCACTCTGGATACAGAAGTTGATACCAGCCCATTTACAGAAGAAAGAGTTCTGAAAGAGCTCTTAAAACTGAAGGTGGACAAAGCAATGGGGCCTGATGGGATTCAACCCAGAATTCTAAAAGAACTAAGGATAGAACTAGTGATACCACTGACTACCCTCTTTAACAAATCATGGGAGGATGGGGTGGTACCTGAGGACTGGAGGAGGGCAGATGTGATTCCCCTTCACAAAAGTGGGAGCAAGGCAGAAGCAGGAAACTACAGACCTGTTAGTTTAACCTCAGTGGTAGGGAAAATGATGGATCACTTCTGAAGGAAAGAATTGCTAGTATCTAGAAGCCAGAGGGCACAGGACCCAAGGCAGCATGGATTCACAGCGGAAGGTCATGCCAGACAAATCTGATAGATTTCTTTGACTGGGTGACCAAAGTAGTAGATCAGGGAGGGGCTGTGGACATGACCTACCTAGACTTTATCAAGGCATTTGACACAGTCCCACACAAAGATTAATATAAAGTTAGCCAACCTGGGAGTGGGTCCCAAGATGACAGCCTGGGTAAAGAATTGGCTGGAGAATAGGACACAGAGAGTAATAGTAAATGGAGTCCACTCTGAAAAAAGGGGGGTTAGCAGTGGGGTACCACAGGGTTCAGTATTAGGACCGGTCCTCTTCAGTGTCTTTATAAGCGACATTGCAGAGGGACTGGAAGGAAAAGTATGTCTCTTTGCAGATGACATAAAGATCTGCAACAGAGTTGATGCACAAGGTGGGGTGGAAAGGATGAGAAGGGACTTGGCAAGGTTAGAGGAATGGTCAAATGTATGGCAGCTTAGATTCAATGCTAAGAAGTGCAAGGTAATGCACCTGGGAAACAAAAACCCAGGGGAAGAGTACACAATGGGGGGTGAGATACTAACAACAACAAAAATGGAAAGGGACCTGGGGTATTCATATCAGATGACCCAAAGGTGGGCAAGCAATGTGAGAGGGCAGCAAGGAGGGCTGGGGGATACTGGGATGCATAGGAGAGGCATCACCAGTAGAAAACAAGAAGTTATTATCCCTCTGTACACACAGCTGGTGAGACCACATCTGGAGTACTGCGTGCAGTTCTGGAGACCCAATCTCCACAAAGACATAGACAGGATGGAAGCTGTCCAGAGGAGGGCAACTAAAATGGTGCAGGGTCTGCACCAGAAGACATATGAAGTGAGACTTAAGGAGCTTAATATGTATAGCCTCGAGGAAAGGAGGGAGAGGGGACATGATAGAAACTTTCAAGTACCTCAAGGGAATCAACAAAGTCCAAGAGGGTAGCATCTTTCAAAAAAAGAGGTGTGCAAGAACAAGGGGGCACAATTTGAAGATAGAAGGGGCGGCTCAGAGGTAATTTAAGAAAGTATTTTTTCACAGAGAGGGTTGTGGATGCATGGAACAGCCTTCCAGAGGAGGTTGTGGAGTCAAAAACAGTGGTGGAATTCAAGCATGCATGGGACAGTCATAAGGCAATTCTAGGGGGTGGGGGTAGGAAGAAGTAGGCTGCTGGTTAACTAGGATCTGCAGCTTATCCATCAGGTAGGAAAATGGGCAGACTGGGTGGGCCAAACGGTCCTTATCTGCCGACAAATTCTATGTTTCTATAGCCTCCAATGTTTTACTAAAAGTAGCAATAAGGACTGCTCTGTAGGAGCTGAAGAATCTGTTTGGAACAATTAAATAATAAAATAATTTCTCAGCTAGCTGGGGGTCCACAGTAAAATAGCTGTTAAAAGTATCACATAAGCACAAAAAGGTGGAGAAAAGGATGTGCCCAAGAGAATCTTGTGGTAAAACTCTTGAGACGCAAGCACGCTTCCTACTTTCGTTTTGCAGTTTTATTATGTGATGTCCTAGCTCAACTGCAGAAGGAACCTTTACTTGCTTATGTTTCCTACCAGGAAGTGGTTCTATGCCTTTTCCAGGTACTTGGGTGAAATATTTATTTATTTTATTTATTTATAATTTGGAAAACACCTTTAAGCACGAGTGCTCTTTTTCAAAGGTTCCATATCAGTACAGGACAAAGGAACAAACAGGTATGACACAAACATTCACCAGCTCCAGGGGAGCCTGGCCATGTATAAGTAATAGTAAATACAAAGAAAGGTATCAACAAGACTAAGTAACAGCTGCCCGAGAGGGACATGTTCAACAAATAGCAATAAGGTAAATCAAATACAGGTTTCAAGGCATTAATAGTCCAGGAGAAAACAGGGTTAAAATGGTATGAGTCAAGTATAGAAATATAAGGGAAGCACTCTGCAAATTTTCCATGGCATGTTGTAACTTTCACCTCTGGCCAGTGCGCTGTACACTCACCATGCAGCAAAAAATTAAAGCCCTTCATGTTGTAGCAGAATTGGTACTTAAAGCAGTAAAAAAGGTTTATGATTCTGAAACACTATCTTTATCCCACCATTCAACATGCTTTGGGAGAACGGTACACAGATATCGAAAATACTGTATATGTATCTTTTGCACATATCTGAGACTTCAGAAGATATTGATCATTTACGTAAATTAATTATTTTTTTGTGTCTTAAGTGAATTCTCGTTGATATTTGTGTGATATCTGCAAGTTGTATGATTATTTTATTTTAAATAAAATTCCCCTACTTTTATAGATACATAGACACTGTCGGCAGATAAGGGCCTATGGCCCACCCAGTCTGCCCATTACTCTTCATCAATAAATGCCATGCAGTCTTTTAGTTTCATCTAGACAGTGACCAGGGATGGGCAGAAGGGACCTTGGTTTAATGTCTCATCTATAGGACAGCACCTCAACAGTGCAGCACCCCCTTTGTACTGCACTACAGTGTCAGTTATGGTTATTACCCCAAGTACCTGGTGTGGGACTAGAACCCATGACCATCTGATCTTCTGGCTTCATTTTAATGACTGCACTCTGCCAAGCAGAATCAGATGGGGATCCATCCATTTATTTCAATCTTTAGTGATGGCATCAGTTAATGAGTTACAATTAAGTTTCATAAAGTGTCTGAGTTATTAGATAATTGAACACCTAGATATAGAATCGGAGAATGTGAGACTTCTCCCTCTGACATGATTAAAGTGCCATGATTAATTCCTTAATCCTCTGATTTTGTCCAATTTATTTTTAGACCTGAAAGCCAACCATATTGCGAAACTGAGTCTAGCAGCAATGGAATTTCTTGCAGCAGATTATAACGTATCACTATATACTGTCCACATACAAGATAATCTTGATATTGTAAGTGTGAAAAGTGTAACCATTTACTTCTTTCACATTCTGGATAGTGTTGGCAAGTGGTTCTAACGAAGGGGTAAAAAGCATTGGTGATAAAGAGCATCCCTGTCTTGTGCCTCTTGTTAAACAGAATTTTTCTGAAACGCTGTCATTTAATATTTTTGTCGTAGGCGATGAGTATATGAGTTGCATCTAATACTGAAAGACATTTCCCAAACCAGCTTGTGACTGAACGTCATGCAAACAGGGCCATTCCAATCTATCAAATGCTTCTTTTGCGCCTAGGGACACCACGAATGTGTTGTGATATTTGCAACTGAAAATTACATTAAATGCATTTTGGATATTATTGTGTTCTCTCCTTCCTTCGATAAAGTATAGCTAATCATGTTTTCTTAGGTATGGCAAATAGTATTCTATCCAGTTTGCTAAAATTGTGGTAAAGAATTTATAGTCAGAATTTAACAGAGATATTGGATGGTATAAAGAGCATTTAGATATTTATCCTTTTTGTATATGACCAAGATGTGGGCTTCATCAAAAGAAGGAGGGAAATATTTTGAAATCTGGAAAGAGTTAAATACGTTCAGCAAAATAGGAGTTAGTAATAATGTGAATTCTTTGTAGAAATCAATCATGAGACATGTCTGGACCTGGTGCCTTACCCCCTTTTAATTGTTTTATAGCTTGGATGATTTCAAAAGATGTTATGGGGCTGTCAAGGTGATTCTTATAATCTTCTGGTAGTGTTGGAATAGCAATTCTACTTTCTTTTAGTGTAGAGTAAGTATTTGTTGTGAACTCTGATTTATGTAATAGGAGTGGGATCCAAAGCAGTTAAATACATTCATTTATGCTCGCTGTTGTTAAATAAATGGTGGTTCTGAGATTTACTTAACACCCTCATTTTTAAATATCTACCCAGTAGACAAAATTGAACTATCAACTATCCTGATCCATACTGGATATTCCTGGACAGTGGAAAGATTAGCTAATTACTTCCGTGCCATTAACGAAGTAAAAAGTAGAATTAAAATGTTATAACATATAAGTCGGATGTGAATTGTATTTAAATGAATGAGATATTTATGGATCTTAAAGTTTGTTATGCTTTTATGGTATGTAAATGATTGTGAAGGTTTTTTAACCATACAATAAAATTGTTGTTGTTGTAAAGACAACACCCTAATGTCAATCAACCACTATTTATTTAACACCTTGGCATCAATCAAACCCCCTCCAGCCAGCATTACTTCTGCAAGATTTTACTAGCATTCTGCCGAACTCTAACTACGCCCCCCCCCCCCCCATGCCACTACTGGATCACTTTCTTTCCTATGCCTGTGTTAATCCTGCACACTTCTCTTCCACTTGCAACTTGGATAATTACCCCCCAAAAAGTTCCTATTATCCTCCGTTTTGCCTGTACTCACCCCATCCTGTCCTCACCTTACAGTCGCTCCAGGCAGTTCCTCAGCATGTCTTCCTGCCTATTGCCAGCCAGCCACCAGCAGCCAGCCACTTTACAGCTCAGTCCTTACTCATATCCATTGCTAATAACAAAATCAAAGCAGGCTTACATTTGGTACTCAATAAAATAACAGAAAAAATCCTGCAAGTGGTCCTAACTCTGTTCTGTAAGAAGAGGCAATAAAACCAAATGCAGGATCAACCACATAAAATAGATTGCACCAGCAAAAACACGAAGGTAAGATCAACCAGATAGCAGCTCGCACACCCCACCAGCTGTCATCATGGCCGGATTAACCTTTATGCAAATTACGCCATGGCGTAGGGCCCCATGGTTCAGGAGAGCCCCCACAACACTGTATTTACTTCCCTACTGCCGGCCGCCCATGTTCACCGACCGGGTCTGGCCATACAACTTGCAGTACTGTTGTGCAGCTGGTCATTTGTCATTAATATTATTTCATAAATTTTCACCACATCATGCCACCAATTGGCAATTGCCAAAATAAAAAGCACGCCTCACCCCAGCGGCCTCTCAGTCTCTCCAGGCAGCTCCGGCTCCCGGGCTCAGCGTCTCATCCACCCTGCCTGACCCCACCACCACCACAACCAACCAACCATGTATCATCACAGGTCCTCCAGAGGTGTGGCTACTGGGGAGTGGGAATCTAGACTGTGCATGCGTGTGTGGCATCAGGGCATGTTGTTGGCCGGGTAGAGTGAGAGTCGAGGAGGAAGACGACGAGTGGACGGTCAGTTGGTTGCTTGTGGTCAGAGGGATCATCTCGATCGATGGAAGACAGAGCACAGAGTAAAGTAGAACGGGCCAGGGGTTCACCTGGAGTCTAACTCGCCACTGTCCAGTCAGGTTTCTTAATCTTTTTGTCATCCAAGCGAGGGACGTCGTGTCGTGGGGATGCAGCATTGCGTGCTGCTGCTGTGTTATGTAGTCAGACAGAGCTGCTGGGTGCCTGGGCCTCTCTGTCCTGTGAGGAGGAGTCCCTGGCCGAGTTGGCTCGCTCGCCACACCACCCGGCGTCAAACTCTGCCCCATCCTGATCCAATCCAGGCATTTATCCTCCTCCGACTCCGGACTGAGATAACAACAGTCATCACATCAGTCAGTCAGGCCAAGAAGAAGGCCACACCAGGAGGTAATGGGAATGTGTAAAATCCGATGCTTTCTGTTGCACCAGTTAGAGAAGGTATTGGGGATCTTTATGTCTGGATAGGGGGGGATAGTCGAGAGACTGAACCTGAAAACACAGACCATTTCCTGACCTCAGTTGCTTTGCATGAGCCAGGACTGGCTCCTGGGAGAGACAATACAATGATAATATTCAAAATAATAACAACAACATTGCAGGTGCTGCTCAGTGACATAAGGGAGGGATCACGGGATCTTTTTTTGGGGTATGGGGCTGATGTCTCGCATTTAGGGGTGCAGACTGAGACAACAAGTGAACGAGTAAAATTCCACTCAGCTGCTTTTTTGTAGTTAAAAAAAAAACAAAAGAAACACACACTACTCTGACAGCCCATATGGCAATAGCGGTCAAGCCTAGAAAAAGAGTAGTACAGTGATAGGTAACTCTGGCAAGGTTGTGGTGTTCAGCAATATGTATAGGATGTCCTCCCAAGGGATGTTTAGTTTCAAGTGATTAGGGCCTGAAGACAAGTAGATGATCTTTCTTTCCTGTTTCATCCTACACTTTTTGGCTTCGTGATACACTTCAGGCACATGGAGAAGTGAAGTGGCATAAGATAAATAAAATTCTGTGGCCTTCTGTGTAATGTCTATAAAATGTCATGTAGCCTTACAAGACGAAGGAAAGACTGATTTTTTTTTTAACCATATGGCTGGGGTTTGGGGCCATTCTAGTCAGTTAAAAGTACTCTGTACACCTTACTCTAATGTAGCCTTAATTGCCCTGAATCCTGTACTGATAAAACATAAAACATTAAAAGTGAAAACTATTAAAAAAAAAAAATCACCCACTTCCACACAGCTCTCACTAAAACAATAACAGAGAGATAGAGTCAGAGTAAATTATTCATTGCAGTATTGGCATGGCATTTACATGGAAGTAACTGATGGGGTAG
This sequence comes from Neoceratodus forsteri, assembly GCA_016271365.2. NCBI lineage: Eukaryota > Metazoa > Chordata > Ceratodontiformes > Ceratodontidae > Neoceratodus > Neoceratodus forsteri. Next base: position 369,957,886 of record CM057449.1, on the reverse strand, counting down.
ACTCAAGGGAAACATGAGGAACTACTTCTTCACAGAAAGAATGGTGGATGCCTGAAACAGTCTCCCAGTGGAGGTGGTGGGGCAAAAACTGTTATGGGTTTCAAGAATGCATGGGATAGGATCAAAGGAACCTTAGTGGACAGGAAGGGGAAGGGAGGGTAAAGCCAGAGATCAAACAGAGTCTGCAACAGGCAGTGAAAATGGGCAGACTAGGTGGGCCAAGTGATCCTCATCTGCCATCAAATTCTATGTTTCTACATTTATAAGTGTCCCAGATAGTGTCTAGTGGGTGCCCATTGGTAGAGTAGTTTCAAAGAAATATTTTGTTTAGTTCCTTACGAATTCTTTATATAGTAAGTTCTTTAATAAAATTGGATCTAATCTCCAGTTTCTGGATTTACTGGTGGTGTCCCTAGACACTAATAATAGCTGTAATGGTGCATAGTCTGTAAATGTGATTGGGTGGTAGTAAATATTAGTTATCTAGAATGTAGTGTGAATAGTGAGATCTGGGATTAATGTGAATAGAGGTAAAAAAATAAATCAGTTTCACAGTATATCTCAGTATATCTATGGGAGTAAGAAGATTTTTTTTATCAGGTTTGAAAAAAACATGTTTCTAAAATCCTTAAGTCTCCCATTTTAATTTTTTATTAATTTCTTCGCTAGTTATACTAGCCTCGTTTTAGATGTAGTATCTGATTATCCATGACTTGATTTAACATAACTTGATCAAAGTCACCACCAATCCAATACGGCTGGGGAACTGTTAATGTTATTCTATTTGGAGATGTCCCTGAAAGGCAGAAGCTTGGGGGGGGGGGGGGAATACACCTGCAGGACCAAATACAGAAAGTTGGGGTGTGGTCAATAATGGAATCAGGCAGTACCCCATTCTGAAGGATCCTGTCCTCCTGGTTTGTAAGGATCCAGTCCGGTAGGGAGTGATTTAAAGACTTTGGGTTGAGGCAGTGGGGGCAGAAATTATCTGACAAAAGTTGAGTTATTTTAGCAAGTTGCAAGTTGTTAGTCATGTAACCAATAACGGGGGAGCAACTGCCAGTATACTAAGTCAGTTGTAAGACATCTTTAAGCCTCCCCTTGTGAGGTCATAGGTGCCGAGCAGCCTATTAATAATGTCTTAGCAGAACCAAAGGTCAGTTAATGATGATCCATTTGCTGACAGAATCCTCAGAGGCACTACACAAAATAAGGGCTGCATTTAGGGATTCTCGAAAATAGAAAAGAACTCCATCCCCTTTTTTTTGCTGCCCCATCTATCCTGTCTAATCAGGTAACAGCTCCTGATGTGACAGCTGAGTCTGGTATGGAAGGTTTCAGCCATGTTTCAGTAATGCCTACAATGTCGAGACTGTACAGGTGATCCAGGCCTCTAAGATCTTGGATAGAAAGCTCCACACATTAAGGAAGCTATCTTTAATCTATGACAGTCCAGAGGGGTGACACAATGAGGAGTTTATTGGTCCTGTGTTACTCTCAATATCATCACCTAATAATAGAAGTGAAAGAGGGCCAAAGGATTCAACCAGCCCCTCAGGTGTAGTGGGCACCCGGGTAAACTTAGGGTATAAATACAAGCACCCAGGAGCTGACCAAGCCTCTTCTGCAGGAGACCAGACTGCAGTATGGGGTAGGATGATAAGTTTGGTGTGCTGAAAGAGGATGATGCACCATGGGAGTGCTTTTAAAATGCAGTAGGGCAGCTTGCTCCAAGGGCAAAACATAGGCACAGGAGTCACACAGTATAATAAGTATTAGTAGAAAAGAGCTCATCAGCGATGTAGCATCTAGATGGTTCATCCTGGGTGTGGCCGTAACTTACCTTACACTGGCAATCCAGAGAATTGGTGAAAAGAAAACCAGACAGGGAGTTACTTATGAGAGCTGTGGGTATGACGAGTGCTACTAAAAAGTACGGAGACCCCACTGGGTACTGCAGGGCCAGATTAGAGCCACACAAATAGGTAGTAAGGCACAGTAGGATGCAGAGACACTAGGGCAGATTACTGTCTGGTGACATGAGATCCTAGGGTCACCCAAGTAGGGACTAGGTAGGGTTCCCAAAGACTGGATATAAAGATTTTCACCTCACCCAGATAGGGTGTTTGAAGGGAACAGTAATACTAGATGCCAAGTAACTGAGGAACTAATAATATTTCAAATAGCATGAATTCCACTCAGCCCAGAGGGGGTAGAAACATAGAAACACAGAAGTTGACGGCAGATAAGGACTGCAAGGCCCATCCAGTCTGCCCATTTTATTTATTTATTTAGCTTTTGTTTACCAGGTAAGTACACTAGACAAATCATATGCCTATTTCCGGGTACGACCCGGGAGAGTACGGGGAAAAAAAAACATACAGAGCACAACATAACACTAGTAATGCAGATACACTAAAGCAAGAGGAGCAAAAACATACATAGGTGATAACTCAGTTTACAATGGAGGTAGAGTCAATTATAATTTAGTACAGAGTCATTATGGACATATATGAAAGCAGTATTTGCAGAATGAGAGCGAGAATTTTACACATATACAGTTTTGACACCAGGCATCACCCAGACAGGCAGCCGGCACAGCAGTACTGAGGTCATAGGCACAGGGGATGATACTGTATGCTCAAGTACCATGCAGGTGACCAAGGCCATTAAGGTAATCATGGAGGTTTAGGGTAGTCACATGCCGAGGCTAGCTTCAAGTGAGACCACAGGGAGGACCGTAGGCATGCCTGGGAGGGGGAGGACCGAATCTGGACCGGCAGGGAGTTCCAAAATCTGGGGGCACTTGACATGAAATCCCTGTCACCCATTTGAGTACGCATGACAGGAACCTTGAGGATGACAGGGCCAAGGGACCTTAGGTGATAGGAAGTGGGGGAAGCCGGCACAAGTAGTTTAGCCAGTCCAAGGGGGGTGCCAGTGCCCGTAATCTTGTGCATGAAGCACCCCAAAACAAAATTCATGTAATTGGTCGGGGAGAGCCAGTTGATTTTAGCATATAGATCACAATGGTGAGTGAGACGAGGGTCTGCTAGTGCAAAACGGAAGATGTTATTGTAGGCAACAGACCACCTAGTGACATGTGCCTTGGAAGTACAGGCAAACAGAAGAAGCCCATAACAGAGAGATGGGATAAATACACCTCTGGCCAGTGCAAGGCGAGCAGCTGATGTAAGATTATTCTTAGCCCTACATGCCAAGTCCAACTTCCAGTTTACAGCTCGACACACATTATGGATGTAGAGACCGAAATCAAGCTGAGGGTCAAGTGTCACCCCGAGGTATTTTACGGAGTCAGTGATGAGAACAGCAGCACCATCACTACCCGTGATGTGCAGTGGGACAGGGGAGGACTTTATCTTAGGCAGGGATCCAAACAGCATGGCCCGAGTCTTTCTAAGATTTAGGACCAGTTTGTGAGACGATATCCAGGATTGTATACTCATGACGTCCTCACTCAACTGGTGGGTAATGACCCCAGTATCTTGGGAGTGTGTGAGAATCACAAGGTCGTCAGCATAGAGGATGTCCCTACAGGAGGCAGCAGAGGAGGGAAGATCATTGATGAATATGGAGAAGAACAGGGGCCCAAAGACTGACCCCTAGGGAACTCCTGAGGACACTACGGTGGCACCCGAGAGCACCTTGTTGTACTGTGTAAGTTGCTGCCTGTCTTGTAAGTAATTGGAGAACCAACTAAGCACAGGAGGGGACAAGCCCAAGGATCTAAGTTGAGTGCAAAGTAGTGCGTGGTCAACTAGGTCAAAGGCCTTAGAAAGAGCGATAAAGATGGCCCCAGAGAGTCTACCCTGATCCATAGCCGCCCATATGCCAGATGTGATGGTAACCAGGGCTGAGGTTGTACTATGGCCTTTTCAAAAACCATGCTGCGAGGGTGACAGCAACTCATGAGTCTGAACATACTCCGTGAGTTGCTCCGCGACAACTTTCTCGAGGAGCTTACTGAGCGCAGACAGGATGGCAATCGGCCGATAGTTGTCAAGTATCCTAGGATTGCCCTGCTTAAATACAGGGACAACCCTTGCCACCTTCCATAGATCAGGGATAACTCCTGTGGCTAAGGATAGATTGATGATATGGGCCACAGGAGAGGCAATGAAGGCAGCAGCAAGACGAAGAAGCTTATGCTCCATACCATCATGGCCAGCACTGGAGAAGGGGGAGAGACCAGAGAGCAGTCTCTGCATCACTTGTGCCGATACAGCCTTAAAGTAAAACAGAGGACGAGAGGTAGGAGCCGGTGGAGGAGGAAGAACCTGGCCAGGCTTCACACAACCAGTTGAGGAGAGGCAAGAGGTGAAAGCGGTCAGGTCAGAGAAGTGTGAATTAAACGCATTTGTGATGGTTAGTGGATTATTACAGCTAGCTCCATCAATAAGCATGTCAGGAGCCTCACTAGTGGAGGGGCCATTGACAATATTTTTGATATTCCTCCAGAAGGCCCTAGGGTCCTTGGCTGATGTATTTAAGGCTGCTTTGCAAAATTCACTTTTTGCATTCCTGATTGCCTTTTTGCATTGGTTCCTGAGTCTCCTGTAATGCTGAAGTATGGCCTGGTCCATCAAGACCTTAAAGCTGGCGCAGCACTTATCTCAAGCCCTCATTAGAGCAAGGAGACTCCCATGCAACCATTTTGTAGTGACCCCCCTAACCCTCTGTCTGACAGATGGAGTATGCTTGTCCTGTAGAGCCCCAAAGGTGCTAAGGAAATGACAGGCTGCAGAGGAGGCAGTCTGGGCATTCAGCACAGCAGACCAGTCCGTAAGCACAAGATCCTCCTGAAAAGACCCCAGGTCAAACCTGGAGAAGTCCCTGACATGGATAATTCTGGGAGGGATCTTTGGGGCAGAGACCTTCCAGATGCAGTACACAGGGGAATGGTCAGAAATCGAGTCTCGGAGGGTACCAAAAGAGCTAACCCTCTCCAGCCTATTGGACAGGATCCAGTCCAGGAGAGAGCTGGCACCCCCAGTGGGAGACCACCTAGTGGGATCCTTAATGAGTTGGGACAGTGATAAACCTGCAAGCAGAGGTTCATACTGCTTGATGTTACCTCCAAGCCAATTCAGATTGAGGTCCCCCAGGATCAGTAATTCGTTATTCCTAGTCCTAGCACCAACAGAGTCAAGAAGGGAGGATAAACCCAGTACACCCCCTAGGGGGATTGTAGGTACATACTATGTGTAGCTTCTTTGCTTTACCGAGAAGAAGCACACTGTGCAGTATTTCACAGGAAGACTGCAAAGGCTGCACTGGATGTAGGCAGGACAGATTGAGATGACTCCTGTAGTAGACCAGGATACCACCTCCCCTCCTTTTCCCTAGACGGTCCTGCCTAACAAAGTCATAGCCAGGGAGCGCACAAGCTGAATCAGGGATAGAGGGTTTAAGCCAAGTTTCAGTAATCCCAAGGATGTCAGGCTTGTAATGGGTGACCCAGGCAAGGAGCTCTGCCACACTGAGCAGAAGACTACGAACATTAAGATGAGCTATTTTCAACACTTTTCCAGACAGCCAGCTTTCAGGAGTGGAGAGAGGTTGTCATGTAGGGCCAGGGTTCTGTTCCATGTCCCCTGAGAGGGCTATTCCCAACAACAGGAGCCAGAGGAGATGCCATAAATGGTATGAGCCTGCCCTGATGAATGGCCTACGCCCAGTCCGCCTGACCAGTTTAACAGGATACAAAAAACTTCTAAGGTTAAGGCAGCAGATGGGCCAGGGAGACTGTCTGTCACAAGCTATTAGGTTGGAGAAACTGAAATCCATCTCATCAAGGCGTCCTGGTGATACCAGGAATCATACCAAGAATGGGGCACAATCTATAATGAGGAGAGGAAGGAACATGGCAATGGCAAGATCAATGAAGAGGCCATCAGCAAAGGGGAAGAGCTGAGCCCTACTGATGCTAGCCTTGGGATTCCCCATGTTATTCACGCCCTCACTTGAACCAACCCACTGAGAGCCAAGTTAAGGGAACCAGCAAGATAGTAAGGTATAGGTCTTTCCAGACCCCATAAGTATCTAGAGTGCACCAGGAAGCAGATAGATAGGAGACAGCTAGACCTACTGATTATTACTTCTACAAAAGCAGCTCACCACAGGGTTAACTAAGTGCACAGTAGTTGCCACCCACCTCTGTCACTGTTGGCAAGTTGAGTATTCCTATTAGCCTAGCTGCTAAAGGCGACCTCTAGTGGCAGCAGCTGATAAGCTGCAAATGAAGAAGTGGGCTGACACAGTCACCTGATCATCACTATATAAGTCGATGTCGACAAAGGGTGGTGGGGGGGGGCAGTGGGGATCAAAATCAAAAGGTCACAGTTTGTAGATGCGAATGGCGCCACACCGCTCGCTACAGTCCACCTTCAAGCTCCCGAGTTTCCAGCTCCGTACCTGCAGATTCTGTTTCTGTTGGGGAGGGCTCCAAGTACCCTCGCGACCTTCCGCCCGGCACGGGGGGGGGGGTGTCTGTGCTGCACTCCGGGTCCAATCTGTGGAGAAGCAGAAGACAAAAGGGAATAAATAAGGTAGGTCCCTTGCTACGCTATCGGGGGAGGGGATGAGCCGAGGGGGGGTGGTGTGCTTAAGTTTTCTTGAAATATGTAATTCCTCTAGCTGCTACAGCAGGACACAGCAGCAAGTAAGGGACAGTACTTTATCAGTTGCACAATTGCTACTCTTCCCTGTTAATAAAAGCAACGTCCAAGACAGATACTAATTCTAGAGCTGTAAGTGAAAAATTATAAAATCCTAGACTATCTCCACTCATGTGGGGACAAGAATTAAATTAAGGGTGCAGTTTAAATCAAAATCAAAAGGTCACAGTTTGTAGACGCGAATGGCGCCACACCGCTCGCAACAGTCCACCTTCAAGCTCCCGAGTTTCCAGCTCCATATCTGCGGATTCTGTTTCTGTTGGGGAGGGCTCCAAGTACCCTCACGACCTTCCGCCCGGCATGGGAGGGAGGCGCATCTGTGCTGCACTCCAGGTCCAATCTGCGGATTCTGTTTCTGTTAGGGAGGGCTCCAAGTACCCTTGCGACCTTCTGCCCGGCACTGGGGGGGGGGTGTCTGTGTTGCACTCCGGGTCCAATCTGTGGATTCTGTTTCTGTTGGGGAGGGCTCCAAGTACCCTCGCGACCTTCCGCCTGGCACGGGGGGGGGGGGTGTCTGTGCTGCACTCCGGGTCCAATTCTTTTTCTTCCTTATGAATGTGCCATCGGCCTTTGCAATGTCAGTGGCCTATCTATTCATACTCATCTGTATTGCTCTCTTATGCCTATCCCATGCCTGTTTGAAGCCCTGCACTGTATTCATATCTATCCCTTCCTGAGGTAGACCGTTCCATGCATCCACCACCCTTTCTGTGAAAAAGAACTTCCTCACATTACCCCTTAATCGGCCTCCTTCTAATCTCATGCTGTGTCCTCTTGTCCTACTATTTTTTTTATATTGAAACATGTTCCTTCACCTTGTTAATGCCCTTAAGGTGTTTCAATGTTTCGATCATATCACCTCTCTCCCTCCTTTGCTCTAGAGTATACATATTGAGCTCCGTTAATCTGTCCTCATATGTTTTCTGATGCAGTCCCTGCACCATTTTGTTGCCCTTCTCTGGACTGCCTCAATTTGTTAATGTCCTTGTAGGTGTGTGTGGCTCCAGTACTGCATGCAGTACTCCAGATGGGGCCTAACCAGTGTCTTGTAAAGAGGGATTATTACCTCCCTCTTCTGACTTGTGATACCCCTACTAATACACCCCAATATCCCTCTAGCCCTACCTACTGCTTTAGTGATCTGCTTGGATGATTTCAGGTCATTGGTGATGATGACGCCCAAGTCTCTTTCTTCCCTTGTGACTGCCAGCAACTCCCCTCCCAGCCTATAGGTGGCTTCAGGGTTTCTCTTCCCTATGTGCATGATCTTGCACTTCTTTGTGTTAAACTCCAGTTGCCACTCTTCCGACCATTTTGCTAGTTTATCCAGATCTCTTCTCATTCTGCCCACCCCATCTGGATCATCTACTCTGTTGCAGATCTTAGCGTCATCTGCAAACAGACAAACCTTACCCTCCAGTCCATCTGCAATGTCACTGATGAAGATATTGAAGAGAACTGGCCCCAGGACTGATGCCTGAGGTACCCCACTTGTGACTTGACTTACTAGGGAAGAGTAATACAGAATACCAAGTAACTAAGGGATTAAGAATATATCAACTAGCCTGAACTGCACCTGACCCGAACAGGGTATATCTAAGGAACAGTAATACAAGACTCCAAGTGACTTAGGAACGTACAGTAACTATGCACAGCCACTCATCCTAGAAGCATGCCATGGCATTCCAAGACAGATTATAGTACTTTTGCAAACCTGTGTGTTACTTGCCCAGAAGTTCAAGTTTTGTTCAACAATGCCAATAGCACATTCATAAATGGCCTAACTCAGTCCTAACAATGAGGTGTGTTAACTGTGGTGCCAGTTTATAGCTTGTATTTCATCTAGTGTAGCAAATCAGCAATGACTCATTCAGAAGAGAACAAAGTCTGAGTAGCATGTAGGGCTGCCGGCTGCCTACCTGGCTAACTCCAGTCAGACTCCAGTCAATGTCTTTTGAGCTCAGTAGCTGGTCCATGGCGCAGTCAACAAGTAAAGAAGAGTGGCAGTATTCATAGAAGAAAACAGGTGCCAGAATTCAAAAGATGTCGCAACACACACCCCTGTAGCCTCCAGATTGGCTGGGGGATTCAGGGACAGTTCTTGTCTCCTCACCCGACAAGTGCTGCAGGATCTTCAGCAGCCAGTGGGGGAAGGGAGTTAAGGGCAGCAGGACCCCTGCAAAACCTCTGGGTCAGGATAGCTGATTCGTGGTGCAATCGCCAAGTGAAGAGGAGCCAGCAGAGTCCATAGAAAAAAACAAGCGTTAGAATAAAAAAGCCTTAGCATGCCCCAAGTCTCCTATTTCATACATTCAGTTAATCATTCATACAACCAACTTGCTAGATTTGTTTTGGATTGTCCATTTAAAACTCATCACTGTCTCATGTATCAGCAATTATGGTGGGACAGTCGGTCCCTTCGACTGAAGAAGCAATACATGATGTTAGTATACAAAGTGAAAAATGGTTTGATCAAGGGAAATTTATCTATTGATTATGAAACAAACATTCAAAGATACCATCTAAAGAACACAGTACATCGAGATTTTAAAATCCCAAAAGTGAAAACAAAATATGGCCATATGACATTTCGGTACAATACTGCTAGAATATGGAATGAAATTCCTCCTTTATTGAGAAACCTGCCCAAGCTTGCTTCTTTTAAAACGGCTATTAAAACTTATCCAGAAGTATGTACCTGTACCTAGATCGTTAGGTAATCAATAACTTGTATTGTCTCCTGTTGTATCTATATGTGCTCGATCTATATGTGATACATATGCTGTTTTTGCAGTGACTGATGAATGTTTTATTATTTATTAGTACTGTATGGACTGTATGAATGTTTCTAACAGGACAACTCTGTAAATAGATCTTATCGGCCTAAAGTTATTATCCTGTCAAAAAAATAAAGTTTTAACTAATTGGCTGGAGGACTTGGGGCAAGTTTTTGGTTCCTCACCCTAAGAGCACTGCGGAATCTCTGATGGATGTCAGGCAGGTGATCACAGAATGAAGAGAAGCAGGCAGTATCCATAGAAAAAAATGGGCATTACATTTCAAAAGACACCTTGGCACACACCTCTGAACCTCCTGATTGGCTGAGGGACTCAGGGACAGTTCCTGACTCCTCACCCGAGGAGCAACGCAGGATCTTCGGTAGCCACTGGTGGGATGGAATAAGGGCAGTATGATCCACCCCTGACCCTGGGTCAGGATAGCTGGTCTGTGGTGTTATTGTCAAGCGAAGAGAAGCTGGCAGTGTCCATAGAAGAAAACAGGTACCAGACTTCAAAAAGATGCACTGGCATGCCCTGAGACTCCTGACTGGCTGGCGACTCAGGGATAGTTCTTGGCTCATCGCCCAAGGGGCACCACATGATCTTCAGCAGCCAGTTGGGGGGGAGAGGAGTAAGGGCAGCAGGATCCCCTCACAACCTCTGGGTCAAGATAGCTGGTCTGTGGTGCAATAGTCAAGTGAAGAATAGCAGGCAGAGTCTACAGAAGAACACAGGCATAAGAATTCAAAGGATGCCTCAGCACCCCCCATCAAGTTAGCCAGCCGGAGAGTGGGTCCCAGTGTGGTAACCTGGGTACAAAATTGGCTGGACAACAGGACACAGAGGGTAATAGTAAACAGATTCCACTCTGAAGAAAGAGGGGTTACTAGCAGGGTACCGCAGGATTCAGTACTGGGACTGGTCCTCTTCAATGTCTTTCTTTATAGGTGACATTGCAGAGGGACTGGAAGGAAAAGTATGCCTCTTTGCAGATGACACAAAGATCTGTAACAGGACTGATACACAAGGGGGTTGTGGAAAGGATGAGAAGGGACTTGACAAGGTTGGAGGAATGGTCAAAAGTATGGCAGCTTAGATTCAATGCAAAGAAGTGCAAAGTATTTAACTATCTTTTATTTAATTATTATTATTTAACAATACAATACAGAAAAAAAAAATAGTGTTCAAACAAAATAAAAACTTAGGGTGGCATACAATACAATCACCTGTACATATGCATTCGCATGTTTTATTTATTTATTTTTTGAAAGTTTCAGATTACAAACTTTGAGCCAACATGGCTCTTTTGCAAAGGTTCCAAGTCAAACATTGTAACAAAACAAGTACAAACAGTTACAGTCAGTTTCATTAGGTTACAGAGTACAGATACAGTACACTTACAAATGGATTAGTGATGTATCTCAGTAATCAGGTAAATTTAGATGAACAATAACAATTCAGGATGGAGTTTCTAAGTGCAGTAAGGGTCAGGGCTGAGGAAAATAGGAGGTATAAGTGGTAGGGAAAGGAGGAGAGTAGATGTTAGATTAGGGTAGGACAGAGGACTGAAAGCAGCCAAAGGGGGCATTGTCAGTCACAGCTGTGGGACAGTTGGCAGGCGTGTATCTTAATTAGTCATGTGGTGTGCAGGAGAGAAACATTAATGAGCAGGGAAGATTCCTAGGTATGAGGCCTTCTTGGAATGCAGGAGAGACCTAGTGTAGAAGACTGGCTGTCACAGTCAGTTTCTGGTGATGTCCCTCCCCCAACAAATGCTCTAATCTCAAATAAACAATACATAGTTATCCAATAATTGTAAAGAAAAAGAGCTTGAAACAGCAGGATGAAGATTCATTGTTCTTCTTTGAATAAGGCTATCTTGTACATCTCAGTGTTAAAAACATAGAAACGGGCAGTTAAGCTATTATAAGGATTTAATTAATAACAAAAGCTTGTAAATTTTTCCCCATTTACTATACAATTTTCCCAAATTACTGCAAAATAAATAATTTAGTCTAGTAATTTGTGCATTGAGTATAATATTTGAGGTCCATTCATTAATACTAAGGAGTTGTTTATCAAGCCAATGTCGTACTATAAGTTGCTTTGTAGAGATAGCGATCATAGATATTAAAGCCTTATCATTTACCCCTATAATTGCATGCACATTCCCAAAATACAAGTGTTATAATTAAAGGCATATTGTAAAGACAGTTTACCACCAAGATCTTGCTTAATTGTATTTCAGAGGGGCTGCACATTAGGGCAGTCCCAAAGGATGTGTCATAATGTTCCATCAGCCAAATTACATTTTAGACAAGTTTGTGATCCCATTAATCCGAACTTAAACACTTTTTGTGGGATCATATATGCACTGTGCAAAATGTTATATTGTATCTGTAACCACCCCCCTTCTACTTTGCACAGTAAGCAACCCCTTGGTACCCTTGACTGGGCACCCAACTACTTTGGACACTTTCTTGGTACTATCCCTAGCTTTGGGAATGTATACCAGGCTCGTTACATCTAGAGGTCAGAAAGGGTTTGGGGTGTACAAAAGCAAATACTACAAATGACCATTAAACCCAGGTTCTGAGGACAGAGCTTTTGCTTAGGGCTATGCTAGGTCTGTACTTCTAGAGGGGTACCCAGTAATTCCACACAGGAAGCAGTAACAAGAATGTCCAAACCAGGTTGGGGTTCTAGAGTGTGGCTTTATTCCAAAGATGGTACACCAAAGCAAAAGTGGACCCCAAGGGTTTACACTTCGTGGCACAAGGCAATGCAGAACAACAGTCTGTAGTGGACAGAAACTCTACACATCCCATTTGTCACAGGATCTTGAACTCTCTTCAGCGTCAATAGCCTCAGCTGAAACACACATTTCTCCTGGTGGCACTGGCCACAATGGAGCACACAATTCCCATATGGCATAGGATTTAAACAGTTCAATGTGGCAACTGGCCATGACAGAGCACACTGGTGCTCAAAATTAGCACAACCCACACCAGGGTGTAAACTTTTTCTTCAGGCACTAGCCATCCTGAATAAGCAGGTGCCCTTACGGAACCAGTAGCGTTGAACTGTTCACTCCAGAATGGGGGGTTGCCCACCTTTTGCTTCCACGTCCATACCCAGCCATTCTTTTAGAGTTACACCTCAAACTATTAGTAAAATGGTAGAACTATGCATCCTGGAACGTCTGTCACATCCTGCATAAGAAACACACTACTTCAGAGCAGTGACAGTGCTGGGGGGGGGTTTAAAACATGGGTCGAATTGGACCAACTGGTGTAAGAAATGTGGATCTAAAGAGGAATCTACTGGGTCAAAACATAATCCGTGGCAGATTTTGAAAAATGTTACTGGGTGGCTTCTACAGGTAGACAAAAAATGCACACAGAGGCAGCAATTCAGGTGCAACTCACTTTTACTTAGCGGGATGTTTATTTCAGCATAAACTAATTCAGCACCAAGAAAGAAAATAATTACAAAAAAAAAAAAATAATAAACACATCAATGGCAATGCAATAGCTTTCTTTAGCTCTCTCTCTGTAACCTCTCTCCAGCTAGGTCAGGAGGAACTGACCCTATCTGATCTGATACCTGGGAAGGTTGGATTTCAGTACCCGCCTTCCTGATCATGTGACCAAGTACAGTATTTGTTCCAGCATTAAAACATGTTTAATATTTTCCCAAACATTGGTTTAAATAGCAATTATATCTTTTTATACATTGAAAGAATCCCAAAAGTGTTTTTATACAACAAAATAATGCTCTTCTAAGAGAGTTTGTATAACAAATAGAGATTCTGAAGGTGATTGACAGCTTGGACTGTTTAAAACTGAGCCACTAGGGGCCACAGATCCCCTACTGTGACCCTCAGTACCCTGTAAGAGCTTCAAGCAAACAGACCTCCCATTTTATTTTCTAGAAGCAGACAACAAAACTTTTACTTTCAGAGCATTACCTTTCTCAGGTAAATCCTAGTCTGCAATATTTTATATGTTCTTCTTTAAAAGAAATGCCTAAATAACCACACCTCTATTGAGCAAAAAGAAAATGTTTTATTATTTATCTAAATGGAGCTGTGTTTTTATGAAGGATTGCAAGAAGAAACTTTTTTTGCCCTGACAAGCTGTCAGGTACAGTATACTGCAATGCCGATGGCTTACAGTCCCAAATAAAAATAAAAAACTGCTGCAGCAGGGAAATGTCCTGGCATTCTGTAGAAGAGCATAAACACTCCTCAAATAAAAAGCCCTGGACAGACTGTTTATACAGCCTGCAATATCCACAGCAATAGAGCTAACTGGTTTAGCTCCAAGGTGGAATAGTCAAGCCATCAGCTGAAATTTATGAGCTGACGAATGACACTTTTACTTTGTAGATTAGCAGCTCAAGAGGCTCTCCACAAAGCAACACCCTAAATTAAGGGTTTATTTAAGCAACAGAATATATATATATATATATATATATATATATATATATATATGTATGTACAGGAAGGACTGATAACACAGTCAAATACCTCAGGCCAATGCAGACAACTACTTCAGAAAAAGCTAAAAAAGAACAGCTTCAGACAGATTTGTCAAGCTGACGGCTTGTAACTGACAAATCGCCAGCTGACGCTTTCTTTGGAAATTTCTGTGCTACAACAAGGGGTTTCTCCTAATACAGGAGTTACAACTGCCAGAAAACTGTACAAGGGGCTAAGTCTCCTACATACAGACTATTTAGGAGAAAAAGTTATTCTGAAAAATCGGAAGCATGAGTGCTGTGTGAGAGTGCGCACGATCGTGAGGGCTTCGCGATCGTGCGAACAGTCACGCTGGAATGAACCAAGCGCTCACTTACTAACCACATATTTTTTTACTACAAAGGGTTTCTGTGAGGACTGCTGGCTTTCCTTCCTGTACCAACCAGTCATTTTATACACCAAATGCTGCACAGGAAACTTTTAAAACAAAAAGGTGAAAGGGAAATGCTGCTGGTGTGGTGTTTATTTTATTTCTTATAGCAGTTTATTTGCCAAACCACATCTCGAAGATAGTTTGGGGATACTAAAGTAGACTAGGGACCTTGAAGAGACAAATAGAGAAATGAAAAGTGGGGATAAGAAAGGGAACAAAAGGGGGTTTGTTGTACGGAGGTGGCCTGTCTCCATACAAAAATATAGGGATAGCTAAAATAAGAAGGAAGGATAGTGCTTGCAACCAAGAGACAACAAAAAAGAAGGTCCCAAGTCTCAGTGGCAGTGACGGACCCTGTCACAAACAGTTCACGTTCCTTTCCTTTGGATAGTGTTATAGAGTAGGTGCATCAATTTGGACCCACTGGCAAAGGAAAGAAGGGTCAGTTTTGGAAAGGATGCAACTTTTTCCCTTTTGGCGCATGTTAGCGCTGTCACTGCTTCTGAGTGTAAATTAAAGCCCTGAACAACGTGCCAAGTCTCTCTGGAGACTCCACGATTGTCAGCCAACTTTAAATCCAGATGAGAGAACAGTCTCAAACTACAACAGAACTGGGTGCATATTTCCCTTTGTCAGAGCACACCCCAAAAGAAAACAGGTACATTCCTCCTGGGATACCCAAAGTCAGATTACTCATGGTTGTACATAAACAGGCAGCTTCCATGTCCTGGGTCAAAGTTAGGGGATTGCCCCTCGGATCCATTCTGCAGTCCTTCTCATCTCACAGGGGATGAGAAAAATCAGGAACTCCTGCTAGACAGTTTTCACCACTTCTACTGGCAGGCAGATGGTTCTCAGCACTAGGGTGAGGAAAAATAGGCTCTCCTCACCTAGCCCAGACTGTAGCTCTTCACGCCTCCAACTGCTCAGTCTGGCTCCATTCAAAGAACATTGGCTCAACACTAACTGAACATTCTAAAGCTCCCCACTCACAGCTAGGTACTGTGGCTTATGCTGCTGCGAGAGTTCTAAATGACATAGAGACCAAGTAAACAGAGAGGAAACAGGTGAAAAACCATTTAACTAATTATTCATCAGCTGCCTTCCCTACCTAGCACTGACACTGATGGGATTCTAGTAACCCCAGGGGACTGGGTGGTTACATATAAATCTTAAATTATACAATAGGATATACTGATATATATTTCTCCATAAATTAGACCATGTTTGGGGGCTGCCATTAGCTTCAGTTCTCCAATATGAAGGGATAACTGGACCAGGTGAAAATTTCAAAATCAATAAAGATCTATAAAGGTTGGATATAGGATGAGACTTTAAGGCACAACTTCCCATTTCTTTTTATTAGATCGTGGGAGTCAGGAAGCCATGGAGTGGGACCAAAAAGCCTTTAAAGCTATTTTAAACAATAATAGCTTGGGTAAATATTTTTTTTTACTTTATTATTTTCCAGCAAATCTTGAAGAGAAATTAAAGACCCCTCTTTCATAAAAGAGGAAACCGTGAGATTAGTACCTTCAGGGAGCCAGTTCAAAGCAATAGTCCTTCCTTTAATTTTAAAATTGGAATTGCCTAAACCATTTGATTGAAGCTACGGTTGCAGCAGGAATACAAAAAAGACAGAATTTGCGCATGTACTCTTAAAGGGAGCCCAATTACAGAATATTTTAATTTAGGAGGTATAAGACTAGGTCTAACAAAGAAGTGCAAAGTAATGCACCTGGGAAACAAAAACCCAGGGGAAGAGTACACAGTGGGGGGGGAGGTACTAACAACAACAAAAATGGAACAGGACCTGTGGGTAGTCATAGCAGATGACCTAAAGGTACGCAAGCAATGTGAGAAGGCAGTGAAGTGGGCTGGGGGGATAAAGGGATGCATAGGCAGAGGCATCACCAATAGTAAACAGGAAGTTGTTATCCCTCTGTACAAACAGTTGGTGAGACCCCATCTGTAGTACTGAGTGCAGTTCTGGAGACCCCATCTCTGCAAGGACATAGACAGGATGGAGGCAGCCCAGAGGAGAACTAAAATGGTACAGGGTCTGCACCAGAAGTCATACGAAGAGAGCCTAAAGGAGCTTAATGTTATACTCTTGAGGAATGAAGGAGGAGGGAGACATGACAGAAACTTTCAAGTACCTCAAGGGAATCAACAAAGTCCAAGAGGGTAGCATCTTTCAGAAAAAGAGATGCAAAGAACAAGGTGGCACAATTTGAAGATGGGGGACAGCTCAGGGCAGCATGAGGAAGTATTTTTTTCACAGAGAGGGTGGTGAATGCATGGAATGGCCTCCTGAGGGGGTCGTGGGGTCAAAAACAGTGGGAGAATTCAAGAATGCATGACAGACATAAGGCAATTCTACAGAGGGTGGGAGGAAGTAGACTGTTGGTTAACTAGGATCTGCAACTTATCCAACAGGTAGGGAAAGGGGCATGCTATGTGGGCCAAGCGGTCCTTATCTGTTATCAAAGTCTATGTTTCTAAGCCTCCTGATTGGCTGAAGAGGCTCCTGATTGGCTGGGGGACTTAGGGACAGTTCTTGGTTCCTCCCTCAAAGGGTGTCATGGGATCTTCAGTGGCCGTGTGGGGGGGAGGGTATAAGGGCAGCAGGAACCCCTCATGACCCCTGGGTCAGGAAAGCTAGTCTGTGGTGCAATCACCAAGTGAAAAGGGGCGGGCAGTGTCAATAGAACAAAACAGGCACCAGAATTTAAAAGACGCTTCTGCATGCCCCTCGAGCCTCCAGACTGGCTGGGAAATCAAGGACAGTTCTTGGCTTCTTGCCCAAGAAGTGGCGCAGGATGTTTAGCAGCCATTGTGCGAAAGGGCATAAGGGCAGCAGGACCCCCTCATGACCCCTGTGTCAGGATAGCTGGCCCGTGGTGTGCTCGCCTCAATGTGTGGTTCTTTGTGAATGTTAAGGCATTATAGCGTAAGCATTTTCAATCAATCAATCAAAATTTTTATTTTGCCAGGCAGAACATCATTGAGACAAGCTCATTTACAAGATGGACCTGGGGCAAAACAATTGCCAACAGGGTTAAGGCATCACAGGTTGAGTGAACATACATAACAATTACATAGTAATAATAACAGCATAATAACATATAACCATCGCGCGTGACAAGATACTTGCACCAGAACATAGCAATAGGTTCAACAGGAGGTAGTGCCATTTAAGTACAATTGCATGGATACAGATATATGGACGTAAGGTAATGAGCTAAAGTTTATACAGTAAACATCATTGGAAGAATCATAGTGAGCAGGAGTGGCAGTTCCTCTAGCGTCAAAGTGCGAAGAAGACTGAGATGCAAGAGTCCTTTGATAAGTACTGTAGGCATGGCCTGGCAAGTGGGGTGGGAAGGGAGGGTATGGGGTGGGGAGGAAGGTCAGTCGAGATAGGAGAGGGCTGGACATGATGGCCTAGGGAGGAAGAACTGTTCGAAGGGAGAACACGACAGATGCCACAGGCAATGGTTGGGGTTTAAGTCCAATATCTGAAGCAAAGACAAATTGTGATGTTGGGACCTTGATTTGGACAATGACAGATGGGAGGACTCAAATGATGCCTCAGGCAATGGTTGAGGTTTAAGTCCAGAATTTAAAGTAGTAACAAATTATGATGTTAAGACCTTGACTTGAAACAATGACAGACCTCAGAGAAAGTCCTCAGGAACAAAAATTTGAAGAGGGAAAATATGACAGGGGTAGCGAGCCTTAAGGTTTTCTGGCTCTTATTCCAGAGCGTAGGAACAGCGAAGCTTATTGAGGCTCTACCAAAGCGTGTTCTAACTTTAGGGATAGCCAGAGATAAGATGGTAAGACTTCTGAGAGAATAGGTACTAGGGATGCAGGAAGTTAGGCAGCTTGTGAAGTACTGAGGTAATTTATGAGTGATTGCCTTATATGTCCATAGAATAGCATTATTTTGCCTCCTGAAGCTAAGGGAGGTCCAGCAGTGGTGCGTGTCATAAGGGGCATCCGAAATGAACCCAAGGGCTCTGTGGTATAGGGTATCAAGCTTGGAAAGAGCTGTGTTAGTACTATGACCATATAGGAAGTCCGCATAGTCTAGGAGAGGCAAGAAGGTAACTTGGACTAGGAGTTTTCTAGCCTCCTGGGTTAGTCAGTGCTCGATCCTGAAGAAAACACCAAGCCTTTGACGCAGTTTCTTAGTGAGTTCTTCAATGTGATCAATGAAGGACAATTTGTAGTCAATCCAGACCCCCATTTATTTGAATTGTTCCACGAACTCCAGGGCTTCTCCCAAAAGGGTGCTTATGTGAGGAACCTTATCTGTTTTTTTTGTTTTTTTTTTGAGATGAGGGGGCCAGTGGAGAGAAAATCATGGCCATAGTTTTTTTTTTGGGCATTGAGAAGGAGTTTCAAGTTGAGTAGATTTTTTTGGAGGATGTCGAAATCGTTCTGGAGGTCCAAAATGACTTGATCCGGAGTTGATCTGTCAATGTATAGCACTGTATCATCAGTGAAGAGATGGATACTAGATGACTTTAGGCCAGTGTTAATCTGATTAATATAAACGACAAAGAGAAGTGGACCAAGTGTGGATCCTTGGGGGACACCTCTAAGGAATATTTTTTTGGGCAATAGGTCTCCTTCAGCCTTGACCTGCTGCTCTCTGTCCACAAGATAGTTTGCGAACCAACTTAGGGCCAGGTTGTCCACTCCAACTTTCTTCAAGATCACCAGGAGCAAATCATGGTCCACCATGTCGAAAGCCTTGCTAAAGTCCAGAAACAAGGCGCATATGTATTGTTTGTTATCAAGTGCGGACTGCCAGTCATTTATAACCTTAGCAAGGGCAGTGGAGGTACTATGCATGGGACAGAAACCAGCTTGAATTGGCTTTAGTAGATTAAAACTTTCCAGATGAGATTTGAGCTGTTCATTTACTACCTTCTCCAATAGTTTTGACAAGACTGGGAGCAACGAGATTGGGTGGTAATTATTTAGGTCGCAGGGATCCCCTGATTTGAATACAAGGATGACATGGGCCATCTTCCAGACCTTGGGGAGGGAACCCTGATTGAGAGACAAATTGAAAAGGTGAGTAATAGGAGAAGCCAAAATATAGTAGACCAACTTTATAAAGAAAGGCTCAATCATATCTGCACCTGCACTTTTCTTAGTATCAAGCTGAAGAAGGAGGTCCTCAACCTGTTTACGGTGACCAGACAGAAAGAGTGGTAAGGGTCAATAGATTCCAGATCATGGCAATCAGATGACTAAGGAACTGTGCCCTGATGGCATTTGCTGGGGAGGTATCAAAAGCCATCCCTGCTGTGGCAAAGTGATTGTTAAGGAGGTCAAGGATCTCAATTTTTTCTGTAGTGTGGGAACCACCAGTCGAAAGTTTGTGGGGAAGTGTACCAGTGTTGTTATGGCCCTCTACCTCACTTAAAGTTTCCCAAAACTTAGTAGCAGAGTTAGTGGATGCGTTAAGCTCAGAGCAGAAATAACTAGACTTCGCAGCTCCGATAGTTTTCGTGCAGAAATTCCTTGCAGTTCGGAAAGCAGACCAGTCTGTGGCCAATTTAGACTTTCTAGCTCTTTTCCAAAGACCATCCCTATGCCATAAGGCAGTCTTTAAGTTATCTGTGAACCAGGGACAGGATTTTCTTTTGGATCTGCTTTTGGTAACTGGGGCATGGAGGTCTAGGGTTCCGGTGAGTATTACATGAAGTACCTTGTGTGCCTCTCCACTGAAAATGTGAAGTAACACTTCTGTCAGTTAGCATACTGGAGGTCGTAGAGAAAAGCATCTGGGCAGAAGTTCCGTTTACATCTCTTATGGATGTATTTAGAGGAAGAGGAGGTTTGGAGTTGCGCCGACCTTACGCATGCAATGGCACAGTGGTCGCTGATGTCATTAAAGAATACACCTAAGTGAGAGAAGAGGTGAGGCTTGCTTACAAGGATTAGGTCAAGAAGGAAGCTACGCTCTGGGTTTTTGGTGTTTGGGCGGGTAGCTTCATTAATGATCTGGGTAAGTCCATGGGCATCACAGAATTTTTTTAATGGTAAGGAGACTGGAGAGAGACCCAGTCAAGGCTGATGTCACCAATTATGGATACTTCTAATGAGGTGGTAGCTAGTATGTCACTTAAGTGTTTGAGCAGAGAGAGGCCAGCTGAGGAGCCTATAACACCCACTAATGCAGACAGAGGTTAATTTGGCTGGTTGAATTCTTAGCGTGAGGCACTCAAACTCCTTAGGTAATGTAGTCGTGTCTATAGTTGCAGTAATGTTGTCCCGGACATAGATGGCTACTCCCCCTCCCCAGGATTTCCTATCAGTACGCAACAAGTTGTATAAGGGTCACTAGTGTATCATCCCGGTTCCACTTTCTGTGAAATGTGTAGGATATAATACTCCCTCATATTACAGTTTTTTTTCTTTTTTTTCCTCTTTATATATTGTTTCCTCCCATGTAGGACTGGAGCTATTTCAGTCCCCTGTTCCCATCTGCCGCAGCTATCTACAGCCACCTCTGAGGTCGGGGAGGCTGTATTTTCCGTTGGTTACCCCTCCGCAGCAGGGCCAGGAAAGAAGGGCCATTCTCCCCCCAGTTGCACATCTAGATGTGCCCCAGACTCAGAGTGAAGAAGCGGGCTTGCAGCCAGATGGACAGGACTTCATCAAGTCCATCCTTCACTTTTTCCTCTGGTTTTCTCCCCATCCTGCCATGAACATGCAGGGAGCATGGCAAGTGAGCTCCACCTTCATGGAGACACCCTCAGTGCTCTGGACATGGGGCCCTCTCACTGTATGTGACCACTCACACATCCATAGGGATCCCGCCAGGTAGCAGTGCAGTAGCAGACCACAGAGTCCCCCTCTTCCCCGTGGGAGGATAGCTGTCCTCCAGATGTTTGATCCTCCTCCCCCAGCTGAACGACAACTACCCATGTCCATTCCTGAACATGGGTTGTCGGCATGGCAGGAGGTAAGGCACTTGCAGTGCATTAGATCTCCATTCCACTGGCCTGGTATCGTATTACTGTTTTGATCGTGTCCCATAATATGAAGGTACTGACCTCCTCTGTATCACTTTCTTGTAATATCTGCTGAAGGGTATCTGTATTTTGGGCTTTGAAGTCCTCATCCCTTAGCAGAGAGGTAGCAATACGCTAGAATGTAGTTTTAGATAATTTACCTAAGTTTACCTTGATAAAAGCCAGTTACGATCTGAGAATAGTCTAGGTCCATAAGGCATGTCTCATACTATATGGGAAAGCTCACATGACAGAATAAAGTAATCATGCCTGGCATAGATATTATGACTTGCTTAACAATGAGTAAAGGTTCTACCAGAGGGGCAATGTTTACCCCAGATGTCTACCATGCCCAGGTGCTGGAGCATATGAAAGAGATATTTTTGGGCAGAGGTCACTCTGCGACAGCTGGGTTTAGAGGCATCTGGGTCTGGAGACAAGATCAAATTAAAATCACCACTTAGTTTGAGTTGTCCAGTGAGCATTTCCATCAGTTTTCTAATAAAAGGCCCCTCCTTCTGGACAAGTTTAAAGCAGTGGGCCTCTCTGACTCCTCAGTTGGATTTGCTTCTGCCTTGACCTACCCTGAGGGAAGGTCTCGAGCTATCCAGACTGGAAATTCCTCCCAACTCCCAATCTGCTCAGGTGTCCCTCAAGGGTCTGTACTGGATCCTATTCTGTTTTCCATATATAGATATTTTTCCTTCATGAGCCCCGGCAGGGGTCTGTGGTTCTCCTCACGGAGGAACTCGCTTCTCCGGTCCCATGCGATCCCGCTCTTGCTGACCCTGGAAAGTCCCTCAGTGACCACCGCAGTGGGGTCAGGAGGAGGCACGCTTTCCCCTCCCCAGAAGCCCAATCCAGATACAGAGTTGGCCCTTGGGGACATGGGGCCATCATGGAACCCTGCCACACTCCTTTTTCGCTTTCTCCCACCCCCTCCACCCTACCAGCGTAGTGATGTCGGTCCGTGCCTCCCTGCGCGTATGCCTTCCAGCTGCCACCAGAGAGCAATCAATGAGTGGGATGATAGGTCTCCCCAGAGAGGAGGCAGTCCTCTGGATGTTCAATCTCTCTCCCCCATGACCCCGGCAGCCCAGGCTATTCCTGAACCTGGGTTGCCAGCGTGGCACGAAGTGTAGCTACCAGCGCCCCAACCTCCAGTGCCAGTGGGCTGGCTGCCCTATTCTATTTTCCATATTCTTGAACAACATCCCCATCTGTTTCTCTGCATCTATTCTTATGTACGCTGATGATACAGTACCTTCTGTATCTAGCTTCTCTTCCAATGAACTTACGTTCCAGCTACAGCTAGATTTTCACAATATTCAGTGCTGGTTCTAGTCTAACCAACAGTTCCAAAATGCCAAACTCAACATTCCCCATGAGCTATGGTACCAGACAGAGGCTTACCAGACTCAACTCCCTCCCCATATTCCTCACTCTTGATGGTGCTACAGTTGAGAATGTATCCTATTTTAAGTAACTCAGGTTTGGCTAGACCAACATCTTGATTTCTCAGTGCATATTGATGCCAGTCACTTTAAGCTCCACCCCTTGCTTGGTGCACTGAACAGGAACAAAGCTAATATCCTGTTTCCAGCCCATCGGGAGATTGTTTTAAAGAAAATTCCCCTATTTTTCACTGCTGTAACATAGTTTACAGGGGAGCTCCTAAATCTGCTATTGACAGATTGGATCCTCTGTTTCACTCTTTTTGTCATTTTGCATTAGACTGTCCCTCTCGAAACCATCTGATTGCTCTGCTCAGCCCTGTCACTCCCCTCTCTTAATGCCAAGTGCCTTTCCCATTGTGTCTCCTTTATATCCAAATTCTGGTTTGGGTCCCTTCCCTCCTACCTTACCACCCATCTATCCCCTTCCCTTCCTACCCTCTCTGCAGCAATATTTCCCATTCCCTTGCTATTCCATCTAGGAAATCTACTGTTGATCTATCTGCCTTCTCATATCACTTTCCTAAATTCCGGTCCATCCTTCCCCTGTCAATCTGCTCTGCCTCTTCTGCTTTCTCCCTTAAGTCTCTTCTTCATGACTTTTCCACTCGCACCTTGCAACGGTCCATGACTTTCTACCTCTTGATTTCTCCCTCCCCCTTATATTGTCTTGGCCATTTTGCTCACCCTCCCCGCTTGCCTGTATGAGTAATTTACCCCTACTTATCAAATCTCAATTTTTGTATCTTCAGTTCCCACATCTGGCACTTGGGTTAATATCCCAGTACTGACACTGTAGTGCAGCATGAGATGGGTGCTGCACTTCTGAGGTGCCGTCTTTTGGATGAGACGTTAAACCGAGGTCCCATCTGCCTGGAATGGTGGTAGTTCAGGTGGATGTTAAAGATCCCATGGCACTTATCGAAAAGAGTAGGGGAATTTCCCCGGTGTCCTGGCCAAATTTCCCTCATTCACTAAAAATACCACCAACAGCTTAATCTGGTTCAAGGTCAGTTGGCATTCATCTGTATCCCCCTCCCCCGGGTCGTGCCTGAAAATAGGCAGGATTTGTCTAGTGCACTTACCCGGTCAACAAAAACTAAATAAATAAATAAAATAAATAATACATGTGTCTGTTGCACTGACTTGCCTTACAGTGTTATGATTATGCTCCATTAAAATACTGTATTGCTGCATATGAATTCTATTTTGTACTGCTGTTAATGCTATGCATTTTTTTTTTTCTCGAACTATCTCACTTTACCCTCTCCCCCAGGACGCATCTGAAAACAAACTGGCATCAGCTCAGTAAGTTTTTCCTGGTGAACATTTGAAATAAATAAAAGTCTGCAGTATGGTTCTTGTAGTATTTGGGGAAGCAGACATTGGTCAAGGTCACTTCGATTTTGCAGAGATGACAAGCCAGTATGACACATTGTTCCAACGAATCTATATATACCGCAGTGCAAGCAAAGCTTGTGGCTGCCAGAATCAGGATCGCTGCTGCCCACCTTTTTCATTACTTAAAGGAGGAGGCATATACCCTGTATATGCTTCCCTTTGCTAATTTACTATGTTCCAGGGTTGGTGAGATGGGTCATCTGCAGGTAAAAGCCATCCAACTGCTCTTTTCTCAAGAGCTGAAACATTTTACTATGCTTAACAGGGTTAGTTAGCCTCTTAATTAATATTCCAAGAGAGGATCTTAGTTGAGACTTCTGTCATAACATATATTTAGGGAGCTGCTGGCCTGTCAACCTCACCTTATGAAGGAAGGGATGCCCAGAGTAGGGGGAAGGCAGTGTCTCCACTGACCAGAGCAGGAACCGGTGCCTGCTGTGCACTTAGTATGCTTAGTCACCCATAGTTCTGGCTAGACTCTAATAAACTCTTTAAAGTAGCAATTTCAGTCTGGAAAGCATACCTGGCTGGTAAGAAACTCTCCTGTAGGCACAAGATAAACACAGACCAAAAACAGTTAACTTGCCAACAGGACACCAAAACAGAAACCTTCTGCAAACTGGGTAGCAGCAAATGGGGAAAAAGGTCACAGGTAGGGAAGGGGGACAGAACTACCTCCCCTATATGGGCTACTATCTTAGTAAGGATTAGGGTGTATCTCAGTCAAACTGGTTCAAACTCAACTTCTAAGGCAGAGGCAGGGAGCTTTACCTGCACCTTGCAGAACTGGTAGTATGGCCTACCTGAGGGATAGTCACTGTGAGGCAGTGGCCCTTGCAACAGGATTAATATTCCTTTAACCATTAGGGTGTTAGTGAGTCTCTGTTAGGTGTTCAGTCCATTCATGGACCTCCACTATATTTCGCTCATAGCGTGTCTTAGTTTCTCTTTTGCTGGTACTTTCAATAAAAAGATTCACAACACAGCATGTCTTAGGGGCTAAGGACATAGAGATGGAACTATAGCCATCACCGGGGGGAGGGGTCATACGTGACAACTTGCAATTTCTCAGCTGAGGCCGACAGAGATATTTACAATGAACAATCTGGATATTTATTCTAAACAATCTGACTGATTCTTTAATGAATACAATTAAGTATGTTAATAAAGTTATGATTTCAAAGTTTAATTATCCAGGAATATCCCAGAATGAGCTGCTGTAAGTCATAATGGGTGTCTCATCCTTTAACATAAGTCAGTGTTCTCATTAAGTACATATGTCATCACTTTCAGAACCTGTATGAGGGTGGTTTTTCTCTGAGTCCAGAATCAGTCTCAGAAAGGTAGGGATACCGCTATCAAGCCCATAGATTGAAAAAAAAAAGTGATGCACCTAGTGAGTCTCTGGGGATGAGTGCAGTATAGATTACAGTCTCCCAGGAGAAAGGATGGCCTGTGAGGACCGGGAAGCCATTAGGCCAGTGGGCAGGGGGTGGACAACTGTTCACCATAAAGGTGGCAGGAAGGGACTCTCCACAAACCAAATGACCACCAACTAGGGAAATAAAAAGAGTAGCAGCAATACCTTTGAGTTCACCGCTGTAGGAGTTTCTGTCCAGCCAGTGCAGAAAACTAGTGCTTTCCCTAGTGACAGAGTCATACCATGTGGGTCCACTGAATCGTGGCATATATCCACTCATAAAGGGAGCGGTCGAGAGAGGAAAAGGCATTTTGGTCGGACACTCCATATATGGAGTTTCTATGGGGGCCCCTCCCCCGCTGTCCATCCACTTCTAAGCACAGAGCTGGTAGGTAGGTAACATTTTATTTATACAGTGCTAAAGCCATTAGGGTTCTGAAAATCCCTATTCACAAGGCTTACCTGTTTACATAATATAAAAAATAATTACAACTTTACAAATGTTTGTTATAATTCAAAAATACAAAACATACAAAAAATACAATACATTACAATTATTACATTAACGTCAAAAACAGGCAAATGATCATTTAACCTCTTCATTATTTTCATCTGTTACAATAGCAACGAAAACTAAGTTCATGATTCAAACCATTTTTAAAAACATTGTCAGTGATTGTTAATTCACGTAGAAATGGGGGGAGACAATTCCAGCTAGAGGCTGCCTGATACTGAAAAGTCATTTCACTAAACCGATTTTTTTATTTAGGTATAATTAAATCCCCGGCACCTGTTTTCCTTAAATTTAAACCATGTTTGGGTTTTTGTAATTTGTTTTTTTAAATTATCTAAAGATTGATTTTTGAATATATTCCAGACCTGATATAGCCAAATTCCTTTTGCCCGTAAATTTAGTGGGATCCATCCTAATTCTATATACATAATACAATGATGGGTTTTGGGGTCACACCTTAACACAAATCTTGAGAGCTTGTTGTAAAGTGTATCTAAGTTAAATATTTTTTTACTGTATGCCTATAAATATGACTTCCATAATCAATAACTGGCATTATTAATTGGTTTATCATGGTCAGTCTTTTTCTTTTGTCATACAGTTTGATATTCGTCTCATAGCTCCAATCTTAACATTTGTTTTCTTTATTAAGTTTGTACTATGCTGTTGAAAAGTAAGGCATTGATCTATTTGTATCCCTAAATACTTATATGTTTCGGTTTGCTCTAGAAGCTTACCTTCTTGAGTCATTATTTTTAATTTTGAAACACTCTTCTTTCCAATGCAAAAGACATAACCTGTGTCTTTTAATTATTTACCAATAGACCCAAAGATGAAAAATAACCTTGCATTGTATAAAAGTCACTCTGTAACTTTAGCTCTACTTCACTTGTGTTTTTTTCTACTGCTACTAAAGCCGTATTATCTGCATAAAGACGAATTTGAGAGTGTCTAATGTTCTTAGGTAAGTCATTTAAATAGACTATGAACAAGAAGGGGCCCAGGATGGATCCCTGGGGAACCCCTCTTGTCACATAGTCTATTCTTGACTGTTGAACATTTAAGACAACAAATTGTGACCTTTTATCAAGATATGATTTAAACCAACTACAGGTTTCTTCCTCCACTCCTATTTTCATCAGTGAGTCTATCAAAATGCTATGATTTACTAGATCAAATCCTTTGGATAGGTCCACGTATACCACACCCACGGACCTTGCCTCCCCAAGTGGAGTAGCTGTAAGATCCAAAACGTCCGTGAGTGCAGTAGCCATGGACCTACCCTGCCTAAAGCCATATTGTTGCTGGGTTAGTTTGTTATACTTTTCCAAATATTCCTTCAGCTGATCGTGGACGATTTTTTCAAATAACTTAGATACAGTAGACAACAGAGGTATTGGACGATAGTTTGAGACGTCCATAGGGTCTCCTCCCATATCTATTGGTATCACCTTAGCTAATTTCCAACTGGAGGGAAACTATCCCTCCCTTAGACTCCAATTAAAAATATCCTGTAATATTGATGACAATTCCATGGCAGCTTCTTTCAATAATTTGTCTATTCTATCCGGGCCACTTGCTTTATTTATTTTTAATCTAATTATACTTTTTAGAACTTCTTTGTTTGTCACTCTGCTAAATCTAAATTTAGGTATTTTTTCATCTGAGAGACTCCCATTCCTTACTTCATTCACAGTATTAATTTTAGTGGGTTTCAGGTAGTGGAGGTTTATAAAATAGTCATTCAAAATGTCAGTAGCTTTATTTGTTTCAAACACTTTTCCATCTTGACTCAATTTTATCTCACTCTGTTTACAGGTGGGATTCATAAGATTTTTTATTAAGGACCAATAGGCACCGGGATTTGTTGATTCTTTAATCCGCTGTTTATAATAACAAGCTTTTGATTTTCTAATTTCCTGTACTACTTTATTCCTTATCTTTTTATATTGTTCCCAAATTTCACTATTTAATGTTTTGTTTGCCTTTTTCCAAGGTTGGTTTCTTGTTCTAATCATTTTTTTTATTTTTACAGTTAACCATGACAAATGTTTTAATCTTTGATTTACTTTTTTATATGGAGTAAATTTATCACAAGCATTCCCAAACGTTGTAAATTCTTGAACAGCCAAATTTAAATCTGGTATAAGAAAAATCCTATACCATGGAAGTCCCTGAAGATGCTTTCTAAATGATAAACTATTAAATTTTAAGTAACATCTTTTGGATGTTTGTGGTGCCAGTTTTACGGGGATAATATTTTTAGTCGTAGAAAACACACACTTAACTACATTATGGTCTCCTAAACTAGGTGCACATACACTTGTCTCCAAAATAGTCAATTCGGGTAAGACAAACATCAGGTCTAAGATATTGCCTTTACTAGATAAGGAACCTTTCCTTGTGGGAATATCTATGATTTGTATTACATTTAAACAACTCATTGAATTGTCCAACTTTTGGCCCCAGGACAACCCCAAGCTGCATTAAAATCACCAGCCAGGATTACTTGTAATTGACCCAGGTGTTCCTTTAGAACGTGTGAAAATTTGTCAAAATGGATAGTGTTTATTTTAGGTGGAGAATAAACCACTCCTATGGCCAATTTTAATGCTTGTATCTCAATTAACAAGCATTCAATACCTTCAATTGACCCAGAGAATAACATTTTAGAGAGACTAATTGAGTGACTAATATACATCAAAACACCTCCCCCCCGCCGTGTTCCCCGATCCTTCCTAAAGTGATAGAAGTCCCTTAATTCTATCTCATTATATTAAATTCCCTTTTTTAACCAGGTTTTCGTCAACATTATTATGTCCAGCTCTTCGTGTTCTACCCAAGTTCTAAAATAGTCCATTTTTTTAATCATACTTCGAGCATTGTCTAAGACCATTTTAATAGATGGACCTGGGTTCAATTCAATATCTCCACAAAGAGCCAAGGACATCAATAATGTCTGGTCACATGAGCAAGTATACCCTATTTGAATTGCCAAATATTTGAAACAAAGTTCTTCTTTAATGAGGTTGAAAGGGTTTCCCCGCGTGGTCAGCCTGGAAGCTTGTTGTTGCTTAAAGTTGTGCGAACAATTTACATAGGTACATGATCTTTTCATTAAAGCATCAGTTCCCATGACAGCAAATAGCTGAACCACACAGACCAAGCCCACTACCAATCCCATCATCTTAAGTGGCAGCTCCCTTGTCATTTTCATAACTATATCCAAGAGCAAAAGAATACTCCACAAAAGCCTGTTATGTAAATATTTTAAAACAAAAGACACAAAACAAAAACCTGTCACAAATAACCCATAAAAAACATTGAAAATTATTTAAGGTAACTGCGCCCAGCAAATAGCAATGTCACCAATGTCTGTACCCTAATCTAAACTACTGTATACTTATTTCAGCAGTAAGCCACCTATTTAAGATTACCTGAAACTTTTAAGTTTATTAAACAATATACATTTTAAAATAAATGTTCCTTAATTAGCGTAATATTTAACATTTATGATAGACTTAACTAATATTCCACTTTCAGGAACAGGGCCTCTCTCACTATTCTTACTATCAGAGGCAGGGCAAAACCAGCACGTTATGTTGGATAAATTCTCATTTAATGCTGCTAAAAAATTTACTCCAATACCCTCTAATATTTAGCCATGATCTTAACGAGATTAATTTAGATTTATTACCCCTGTTATAAAGTTCCAGGTTAACACTTCTTAGGATGGCTATTTCTGTTCATGTTTCTTTTCCGAGTGGTGCTCGCACCACTCATGCTCGCGGCACCGTGCTCGAGCAGTGGCAGCACGAGCCTTTTATAGCGTTACTGCCCCTCCTCCTGCACTGATAAAATTTACAAGTCCCGCCAAACACAGCTGATGGCAATCTCCGTATCTTCAGTAACCAGGCTCTTGCTGGAACAACTAGCAGGGCTGCTAATGGATGGAGCTTTGGCACAGCTTTAGCACAGTTCACACACAAACACAAAGTTCTTTAAACTTGCTGCAGTAGCTGTTTGTGAGAGATGTTAAAACACAGCGTACCTAGTTGCTAAATACCTGGCAGAACTCAGGTGATAGCTAGGCTATATCCTACATGTATTAGCAGCACACAATCATGTCACACACCACGGAGTGGCAAAGAAGCAAAAACAGTCAGTGATACTGAAAAGATTAATTGCTTACTTTGTTGTGCACTAGCACTTTAAATGTCAACCACTGCCATTTGGATTTTAGCTGTATAAATAGATGTCATCACAAGGGGTCGCTAGTCCCTTGAAAAGCTTTAAAGGGAAGGTCCTCTCTGCCTTTTATTCTGTTCACCTGTGTAATCTGTAGGTATGAACAATGACTATCTCTATTGTACCTTTCTAATTTCACCAGAATTTAAATGTAAATAAAGGTACTCAAGTCTGGTGTGAAAAACTGCTTAACTCCATTGCAAAGGTCATGACCTGACTCATGTAAAGCATCCTTGAACTTTATGATGTTTTAGTGCCAAAGCCTGCAGTAGATCTACTGTATTAGTCAGTGCTGTTACTGTCTTCTGCAGTCCCTGTGTTCTTGTCTTACGCTAACCATGAAACTTTTCAAGGCATAGTAAATGCCCTGCTGTTTTCTGTAGTTTTAAGTGTATCTGAGTTAGAAAAAAATGCCTTTAAAGAACACAGGAACTTCACAAAACATGTAACAGAACTGAATGGGAATGTAACTACTGCTGCCTTGTGCAGGTATGCATCAACTCTCATGATACCTTGCATGAGTGGGGGGAATGACTTTTGCAATGGAGACAAACAGGATTTCACACCAGGGCAAAACAGAGTGAAGCAATGTCATTTACATTTAAATTAAAATGAAATTCAGTGGATGCAAGAGAGGCAATCATTGTTCATGTCTAGAAATAATACAGGTATACAGAAAATGGATTAAGGGGGCTTTCCCTTTCATGAGTGAAACGTTGAGCTGCTAGAACCGGGCATGTAAAAACTCACTTTGTGTTTGCTAGATTCTCCACCATAAAGTAAGCAATTTATCTTTGCAGTACCACAGACTGCTTTGGCTTCTGTGTGCCACTTGTGGTGTGTGCCATGATTTTGTGCTGCTAGTGACTATCTATTTATCAAGGAGCACTACGTCTCCAGGAGTGGCTTTTTCCTTGCTACCCCTATCTCCTATTTGAAGTTCGGAGTGACTATTAGGGGGCAGGGTGACACACTGAGGGGGCTGAACTATTAGGGTTTCAAAGTCTGGGGTTCCCCTACCACTCTATAGCATGTTGTGTCCCATAACCAGAGAGGGATGTGGCAGTGGAGCACTGCTGTGGCGGGATAATTTGTGTTCACTGATACTTAAGTTGCTGGAAAGTCTGGAGACCCCCCTCCACTTCTACCACCTGAGCACAACTAGACCCCATACCACCTCAGCCCTCCATCCCAGTGCTTGCTCAGACATTTGATGCCAGAATGTGCTGAATTTTATCACATGGTAATCCGTGTTTAGTTCAATTCAGTTTCATCATTACGGGAATCTGAGAGTAAAAATAAAAAGGAAGGTCTTCACTTAGATTGTTTCTCATATTTCTTCAGCAGGTTCTTAATAGTCTGCAGGGCTCCTCGGAATGGTGAGCAAAAACAGCAGGGATGATTGGGTGAGTCCTCGTCCTAAGATTCTGGCACATTCCTTATCTGGAATCTCTGTTCCTGGCAAGAGCACTGAGTAGACCTTAGTGGTGGTGGAACAGCAGTTCCCCTTCACTCAAAGTCCTGCTTAATTTCAGTTGGAGTATGACATAAAATGGGCAAGCATTTTGCGAAATTGACTTTTGGCACACATAGTAAAGCCTCCCCTAACTCACATAACATTCAAATATCACAACAGTTGACCCAGAGTAACTGTACTGCCAATTTGTCACTACAGAGAAAATCTACTTATTGTCTCCGCTGTATAACACAGCAGTTGCAATATTAGAACAAATGTGTGAACAAGACATTGAACTTTTGTTTTGCAATAGAACTAATGCAAACTGTGTTAATTGCACTAAGGAAGAGTTCGAGTCTTTAACAAACCTGTCTTGTAAACAGCAAATTGTGTTGAAGCCCACCGATAAAGGCAGGGCCATAGTGGACCTGGATTGAGATACATACAAATGAGGTAACAATAATACTTGTATTACAAACCAAAATGGTTTACAAGCAGTTGAACAATGTTGACCACTATAGGGCACTGGGGAAGGATACTCCTATGTATAAGAGTGAGATTGATGAGATTATATCAGAGGCAGAACTCTATGTCCTAATCTCAAACAAACAAAAAAACAGCAGAATTTCTCACAGTGACCCATCCCATCAAAGTGGAGTTTCTATATACTGCTGAAAATCCATAAAAGCATTGAAAGACCCTTGAGTCACCCTATAGTGGCCAGCACTGGTTCACTGACTGAACCACTAGCACAATTTGTTGATGCTCACATAAAAACTATGGCACAAGGGATGACACTGTATTGGTGGGACGCCACAGACATACTGGGTGTCTTGAAAGATCTATATGTGAACGACACCTGGTATCTTGTTACTATGGACGTGGAGTCCTTATATTCAAACATCCTCCGTGAATGGGGATTAGAGGCCCTGGTCAGGGCACTCAGAGAAAATATTGATATACTGAGTCTTTCATTGACTTTATTGTCTCCCTTACTGAAAAAATCCTAAAATGTAATGCATTTATGTCTGTAAGATACGACAATGGCAGCCTCTATGGCCCCCAGCTATGCCAAAATACTGTATATCTCAACATATGGGAGAAGGACTGTGTTTTGAACCATGAGATAAATGTGCATTATGTCCATTTGGACATGTGGATGTGCTACATTGATGATGCGATTATGATGTGGTGGGGGTCTATGGATGAACTACAGCTGTTCAAAAACTACTTGGAACAAGGCAGTCCACACCTATGATTTCATGTGGATGCCAATCTGGAAAAATCATTTTCTAGATCTGGAGCTCAGGAAGGATGGAAAAGGTGGGGTTACTACTACCCTGTTCCAAAAAACAACCAATACCAATTCCTTACTCCACTTTACTGGCTGTCACCCCTGCCACACCACAGAACATACTGAAAAGTCAGTTCATCAGGGCTCAACACAACTATGACACCCAGGAGGAGTGCACAAAACACTTTGATTAGCTGACTAAATACTTCTAGAACAGAGAAACATAGAAAGGGTTGGTAGAAAGGGACTGCAAGGTCCATCTAATTTGTACAAGAACCTACCTGGTGCTACTCCCCCTTCCCTCCTTTGCCTTTCCGTATGCTACCTTCATGTCTATCCCATGCGTTCTTGAACTCACTCACCATTTTGACCCCCCACTACCTCCTTGGGTAGGCTATTCCATCGGTCCAACACCCTCTCCATAAAGAAGAACTTCCATTACTCCTGAATCTCCCCTGGCAGCCTCAGAGGTTACAGTAGTGCTTGTATTACAGAAGTCAGAGGGGAAGTGGAGAAAATGGACCTGGAACATCTTCTCACATACAGAAAATAGGTCTGTTTTGGTAAACAGCAGTAGTGTACTGGAGGAACAACATGTACCCCAACAGATGCCAGAGAGGTTCTGAAAACTAGGTCTCCCACTACCAAGGAGAGAAATGCCCGCATGAACATATAAACCTATGGTTAATTTTGTGGTTACCTATTCTGTTGATGCTTCAGGTATCAGGAACATCATAGAAAAAAACTGTCCACAAATAAAATCATAACAGGCCCAAAAGATGTGGCAGAAAATTTCCCCAGAATGGTTTTCAGAAGGGGTAAAACATTGGGGATCTGGCAACTATAAGTTATTTCAAGCCACCCATAAAAAATACCTAGTTGTCAAATCTCCCAGCTGGTACCCACAAATGTGGAAATGCAAATATTGCCTGTTATCAACAAGCCAGATATGTTCAGTGTCGGGGGGCAAGGTCTATGAAATGAGGGGAGTTCATAAACTGTGACTCCACAGGAGTGGTCTATATGGCCACCTACTCATGTAACTCATTTTACGTGGGAAAGATGAAGCAGTGTTTCAAAATTAGCGTCGGGGAGCCCATGAGGGCAATAGAAAGATCAGATCCAGAGAATGCCCTAGCAGATTATGTCAAACGTCAGAGGGGAATAACACTGTTTCTCTTTTCAGGGCACAGAGAAACCTGGGCTAGGACCAACATGGGTTGACCTAGACAACAAGCTGATCAAGAGGGAGGCATGGTGGAAAACCACAGACCCCACTGAACTAAATGAAAAACTTTAAAATGGACCCCTTTCTAAAATGAAAATATCCTCTTTATGGATAGGTGCCCTAGTAAACTGCCATTTCTTCCCTGCAAAAGGCACTCTGATGTGTTAGGAATGTGTCTTTCTGTACCTTTGACACTGCTGACTTTTGTGTAAAAAAATGAATATAACAAGTGCCCTGTGGGCTCTAAGTCTACAGCCATATCACGTGAAAGCTGTAGAGAATCCCTCACTAGTCCTTCAGTAAATGCTAATATAGAAAACACAGAATTCGACAGCAGATAAGGACCGCTTGGCCCACCTAGTCTGGCCATTTTCCCTGCCTATTTCCTATACCGTGGCTTCCTCCCCTCTCCCCTATTACTAGGGTTCCCTTATGTCTATACCATGCATTCTATTTCTGTGTATTCATAGGTGCCAGAACCTATGGGTGGCAAGGGTCTGTAGCACCCCAACTTTTCCCATTAGCATTGAAAGTGCCCCTTCGCTTGCACAAACTACCTTTTTTATCCTATGTCCTTTTGAACTTCAGCACCCCTCGTTTTCCCCATGTTCCAGCACCCATATGTATATTTTAACCTAATCTCCTCTGTAGTGCAGCCGGCTACAGTTAGCGCATGCTCAGGACTGCAAATACCTTAAAAAAGAAAAACTGCAGTTCATGCTTGCTCCCTCAGAAAAACACACTGAATTTCATCTAAACAGGTACACTTCAAAACTTGCAAGGGAAATTGAAGCCCAGCACTGTCCGTGGGGGTGGGGTGAACTCCAGTCTGCACACCAGTTTCACAGCGGCGGGGAGACAGCTTGGGAAAACAAGACATTTGGGGTGGGGTGGAGGGCAATACTTGTTTTGGGAGGTTGAAGTCCTGCATACACATCACTTTCACTGGGGGGATCCATGCTCTGAACACAGGACATTATACACACAGAACATACATTGGCCGGTGTTCAAATATGCCATTCATTTCCATTCGTGAGGGGGCAGGACTTTCATAACTTCATTCGTGCCTTTGCCACTCGTGAGTTATGTTCCTGCCCCCTTACTCATGGAAATAAATAGCATATTTGAACACAGGCCATTGTATATCTTCTATGTATACCTGTTGCCCCATCTGACACAATAGACAGTGTTTTGTACACCATTGTATTGTTTGTTGCCTCCAACCATACATTGGTAAATACAGACATACTTCTCAACTGTCCTGATTACGAGGGACGTCCCTCATTTTACCCCTTAAAACTGCTCTGTCCCTCATGGAATAGGTGCTGTCCACACAGAGAATGTGCTGAAAATCAAACTTTAAAGCAGAAATTCATAATATTGTAAGATGATAAAACAAAAATAAGCCTTTTACTATTAAACACAATGGTTTCCACTGGATTCTGAGCTTGTATCTCCATATTTGAGGTGTCCCTCATTCTGGGCATCGGTGTCTCTTGTTCCAGTGTCCAAAAATGTCCATGTTCCTCATTTCAGTGACAGAAGGCTGAGAGGTATGAATACAGTTGCTACACATTGCTCCCACAAGACACCCAGAAACTTCCCCCAGTGTCAGTATTGTATTCCTCCTGGTATGCAAAGACGAGAAGATGGAAGGTTTGATACATTTTATTGGACCAGCAAGTGTCTTGTACAAAGATGGAATTATACACAAGCTTTCGGGGCCACACAGGTCCCTTCTTCAGGTGAATAGCAAAACTGAGCAACAAGCAGTATTTATATCCACTGTGGAGCAATTAAAAATCAGGAAAAAGTAGGAAGGTGATAAAGGGGACTAGAGATGAAAAGTCTAAGATGCAAAAAAATAATAAAAACATGAGAAGAAATGGGGAAGGGGCACAGTAGGAAAAGTCAGTAGGAGATGAAAGGAAGCTAAAGGGAAGGAAAGGCATGCAGATAGGATCTGAGATCAGAGGCTGGCTGAAAGGGTAGAATGGACAAGAGATGCCTAATAGATGCAAGAAAATCAAGAAATTAGGAGAAACATAAGAACATATAGAATAGTGTATGGTTGTCCATACACAACAAGGTCATGTTGCCATCGAGGGGATGTGATGACATCATATTGACCTCGAGAGCGAAGCTCAAGAGGTCAGTTTGACAGCATCACATCCCCGAGATATTTCTTATACTATTATGTGGACAACCATACACTATTTTATACAGTATATGGTTCTCAAAACATTGAAACTTTCACAAGGTTTCATACCTTGTGATCACGCTATCTCTCCTCCGTTCAGTCCCGCTCTGCTCTTGAATCCGGTTCTGCGGCAGTCCTGCTCTGCGCCTGTCCCCTGTGATTTATAGCCACCAGTAATTTAAAACACAACAAAAAAAAGACAAACTGGTAGTTTGGGCACACGGAGCTGACTGTGAGAGTTTGTGTCCAAACTATCTTAGCTTACTGCTCACCGTCTGCTCATTAACCGCCACTTAAATCAATTTGATTTTTCTGTCACAGTGCTGTTTCCACCAATCAGGTAGGAGTTCAAGAGGGAAAAGTTGTTGTATTATTGATGTGATGTCAGAATAGTTCAACTTTTTTGACCTTTGAACTGTCCTACAACAGGATTTTGAAACCCACCGGTTTCCATTAACAATAAGCCCAAACCATATACTATAAAGGCCTAGTTAAACAGAGGTGTGAAAACAAGAGTGAGTAGGTGAGACTGAGCTCAGGAGTTAATAGGACAGTCAGGGAGGATGTGAGGTATAGGTAAAAAAAAAACACAAAACAGGCAGAACTCAGAAAAAAAATATAATAATTAGAGAGCTACAGAACCGAAGTGTGATAAATAGAGACATGATTCAGAACACAATAAAAAAGAATTACAGTTTACCATAGTGGGCCATGAAACTGATGTCCCGATTCAGTCCAGAAATATTAGATTTAAATTGTTTTATGTATTTCAATTGCCATGTCCTTCTGTCCTGTGTGTTTCTGAAGGTATGCAAAGACACTCTCAGTGGCCCACCTTTCTAGCAAACTCTCTCAGCAATGAAATAAAAAAAGGATTAGCTGGCTTTTTGTTGCATTGCATTATGCAGTATCAGTGCACAGCCTTGTTGTTGACCCCCTAAAATAAAAGTGTACACCATGGTCGGAGCACGTTTTTCTATACCCATGAATATAACCTACATTTTTACAGAATTACGTTTTACCTTCAGCAGTAGGTAACGACCATCCACGTGACTGTTCTCTACAACACGTGCCTCCCGCCTCATGCCAAACCAATTCTCCGAGTAGCTCACGCAGCTGGGACTCCACCCCTTGCACGTCCTGCAGCACTGTCTTGCGCGGTGACGTCACACAGTGGGTTCTTATGACCTGCGCCGTACGCGTTGGGCAGGGTTTCACATAGCAACCCACCGAGTGGATAAGGTCTAAATACAGTACTTGGACCGGGACGGAGAGCTAGGTGGTACGTTGAGGCCTGGGAAGTACCGCCGCCGAAAGGTAAATGCGTTGGAAATGTAGACTGTGACAGGCATGAAGTTCCGTGTGAGGAGTAATTCAACAGTTCAGCAGTTGGATTCTCAGTAACAGCTAAGCCTCGTAGAGAGTGAGTGGTCAGGGGGTACTGTCTCTGCGCATATTTATAGTGGACACGTGAGGTTGTTGGGAATACTGTGTCTGGCAATGGTCTGCGAGTGACCTCCCGAGTTAAATAGGGACGCGGTACTGAGGAGGTCATGGGAACGCGTACTACAGGTGTATGCATATAACGGGGATTTGGGCTTAGACTCCTGTGCACTGGGAAATTGCAGTCTTGAGATGGCGAAACTGCGATTGGGACAGAGGTGGTGCAGTGTCAGGTATAATAGTGAAAGTGACACACTGACAGGAGGAAGTGCACAGAAAATGTCACCGAGTATTATAATGAACAGACGGGGCTTAAGGGTCATGCTGAGTACTGGGAGTGGACCAGAGGGAGAGAGAGCGAGAAGACTAATATTACAGTTATTGTAATGAACAGACTACGTTTAAAGAGCAATTGATGCCTCCATAACAACTTACAAAAACATGTTTTTACACAGTTCAGGCATTTAGTATATGGCACGTTATATTGAGGTGAACTCCTTGCAGCCAGTCAGAGCGCTTAATCACAGGGCATTGACAGTGCCCTGTAAATAAGGAAGAAAACAGTTAAGGCCTCAGAAACATGCTAATTAGGCAATAAATGAGCCAGGATTATGCAGTTTATTCATAAATGCCCTCGGAATGTTGAGATGAGTGATGAGTCATTTCAAGTTTTTTCAGAGAATCTCTTACCTAAGATAACTCATCTTGTTTCTATTTTTGTGAAAGTTACCTTGATATAATAGTAATAATCATAGAGAATGGGTGGGTCAGTCTTCAGCAGTAATGGCACTGGGCATTATGGGACATGACCTCGGCCTCTGGCCTTGGTCGTAACATCTCACCTTCAGTCTTGGTACATGGTGCTCAATGCCATTATTCCCTCTTACACCTGCCCCCCCCCCCCCCCCCCCCATTATTGCTGTATTAGTTCTGTATTTCCTGTCTTCAAAATGTATTTTTATATGATGAGCAGATCATTCCTCATTGAGAATTCATCCGCTTCTATGGCTTATTCCCCACCTAACATTATAATACACTGCTTGTGGTAGCAGTTATTCTCATGCCAACAGATTGTGATCTGTTATAACAGAGGATAATCACTTGAAGTAGGAAATACACTCTTGGAGTCTCTGTTTTCATGCATATGCCCTCAGTAACAAATAGGAAAGAAAAATGTATAGAGAATAATCCCAGGCATGAAGAACAAGCTGGTTCTCGCAGCGGAGGGACAATGACCTCATAAAGCATGAAAGCAAAGCTCAGGTTCTGATGGCACTGTTCTTGCTCTGTGAGGAACCAACTTGTCCTTCACTGCTGGGGATTTTTTTTTTTATATATAATATTACATGAGCCTCTTTTTTTCAAATTAAAACA
Organism: Neoceratodus forsteri; assembly: GCA_016271365.2. Taxonomy (NCBI): domain Eukaryota; kingdom Metazoa; phylum Chordata; order Ceratodontiformes; family Ceratodontidae; genus Neoceratodus; species Neoceratodus forsteri. Next base: position 369,918,420 of record CM057449.1, on the reverse strand, counting down.
CTTGAGACTTGCCGGTTTCCTTGAAGCCAAGCTGGTCAGTCAGTATTTCATTAGGTAAAATATCGGTATTTTGTCTAGATAGCATATCGCTGATCTGTTCTCCATTTCAGTCACTGTTGATTAACGTTCTAAGTCTTAAAGTTAATCAGTAGCACCTGTGAAAAGCTGTTCTTAACGTTCTGATGTTCAGAACAACTTTTCAGAACCACTGAAAAAAGTGCTTCAAAGTGTATTATAAAGAAAATATATGAACCACAAGGTGTATTGTACTTAAATATTATGTTTTCCAAAGTTTCTCTCAAGCATCAACAGTTTTTTTTTTTTTTTTTTTGCTTTAAAGTTTTTATTTGGTTATTGTAAAAAAACAAATACATCAAGTAGGAACATACAGAGAGCCATACTGAGTACTGGGAGTGGGCGAGCCAGGGAGACTTTAGAGAGTTCGAGCAAGTGTATGGTACCTGGATAGGGACAAATTGGGCAGGGAATATGGGGAACTGTCTCTGAGCTGGCAGGATTTAAAAGTCATGCTGAGTCCTGGAAGTGGAATAAAATAGCCTGGGAGTTCAGGGACCTGAGAGGGAGTGTGATACTATGATGGGGATAGAGGAGCCAGGGAATGTTGGAGACTGACCTGTCCCTACAGGTATTGTAATGAACAGGCAGGTTAAGGGCACCTAGCGGTCTTTATCTGCTGTCAATTTCTATATTATTCCAAGTACTGGGAGTGGAATATATTGGGAGTCCAGTGACCTGAGAGACATAGTATAATACTGGGATAGAGACAGAGGAGATGCAGGGGATATGGGGGAACGTCTTTTCAGATATTTTAATAGATCATACAGTATTTGGAGCAGTCTTGGAGTTGGAGTTCAGGGACCTGAGAGGCACACAGTTTTTTATTTTTAACTTTATGTTTATTTTTTTATGAAAGAACATACAGTTACAGTACATGATTCCAGGTATAGGATACATTACTGAAAAATGTTATGGTAGGTAATACAGATTCCATCATTCAGTGTCATGACACTTTGGAGATAAAAGAAAGTCCCAGAAAATACTGAAATATAAAGTCTAATATAGCCATCGCCGAAAGACCATGGACGACAAAACAAAAATGGTTGTATGAGAAGTCCAAGAGAATCCCTTCTAAAAAGATGGGCCAATGTCAAAGATGGAGCCCAGGGAAAAAAAGCCATAAGTTGGAGAATTAACCCCTTGCAGTAAGCTATAGAAACTCCCTATAATAGCTCCCACTTACCCATTTAGGTAGAGAGGCAGATAGTTTTTAATGCACTGGTATGGAGTCAGAGGAGATGCAGGGGATAATGGAAGTTGCCACTGCAACTGTTCTAAACTGTTAACTGGTAAGGTGGGGGCTGAGCTGGGAATACTGTCTACTGGGTATATTCTGCGAGTTCTGGGGCCTGAACTGATGCCACTGTTTGAATATTTTTTTGTTTGTTTTTTTTCTCAACATTTTTTTTTCTGTCTGTGCTTGTCTCACTCTGTCCTGTTCCCATCTGCCAGCTTCCCACCCGTTCCCATCACCCTCCTTCTCTGTTGGGGGTGGGGTTCTCAAAGCCCCTTCTGTGTTTGTGCATAGTGTGGGGGAGGAGGGTACCATGATATGATGCCTGATGGATGAGCCAGCTTTATCCTGCATCAGACAGGGAATGTTCTCCTTATGTTTTTTTTTTTTTTCTTCCTTCTCATCACCGTCACGAGGAGCTGTGGGGGGGATGTATGACATCAGGAGATGTCCCTGCCCACCCCAGTGCTGCTGCTTGCACTACTACCTATGGTCATGCAGGTGGGGTTAACACAGCAGAGTGCACTACTCTCTCTTTCTAGAGGAGAAATATGTGTCCTGGGATGCTCAGTCTTCCTCCGGATGTGCTTACAGTGTGCCAGGCTTATTTCTGAACCATGGTGACTGGTGTTGCAAGTGCTAACCCTACTGCTGTGTCAACAGCCCAATCTTGCTAATGGTTTCTGTTTGTAGCTACAAACAGTATTGTTCACATAGCCAAACTGCTACTAGAAATCTACATGTTGCAGTTTCCAGATTCACTGATTTTGTAATACTTAGCTAAGAATTTTGTCAGTTGGCCACAGCATTCGCAGTTAGCCAAAATGCTATGCAGTTTTAGACTTCCAGCCATGGAACATTGCTGAGAGATACTGACGGTGACAGTGGGTATAGTAGAGGGGATGCAAGGTTCAGGGGAACTGTTAGCACAGGTGTTGTAATGGTTAAATGAGGTTTCAGATTTATCCTGTGTACTGAGAATAGTCTGGGAGTTCATGTACCTAAAGCTAGATAGTAACACTGAGGCCCTGTCCACACTACGCCTCTGTAACGTTACAGAGTGCCCAAACCGTTACCACAACGGTTTGCATTTACACCTGTAACGTTACAGGAGGCGTTTTCGTAACCATTGTTGAAACCACATATGAGGTGGTTTCTACAACAGTTATGAAACCGGTCCCGCCGCTGTAACGCTACCGGGCGGTAGTGTGGATCGGGCAGTAACGGTCTCCCCGTAGGGATCAAGGGCAGCGCAAGCTGCATTGTGGGATTGGGCGCCGCCGTAATGGTTGCCCGGCTCCCGATGTGTGGACCGGCAGTGCCGGTCCAGTAACGGACACCACCAAGGTGTGGCCGCATTGCACCGCTTCCCGGCCATAACGGATTGCATCTGTTACCGGACCAGAGCGGTGTAGTGTGGACGGGGCCTGAATCCGAGATAGAGGAGTTGCAGGGAGATCAGGGGAACTGCCAATACATGTGTTTATTTTTTATTTACTGGGTAGGTGCATTAGACAAACCGTTGCCTATTTTCAGGCATGGCCTGGGAGGTCACAACAGGAAAAAAAGTACAATAAGTGACAGTAATACACAACAACAGTTATTTACAGAACACAGTACAAAGTAGAAGTAATGATCAGAATAAGTGAAAGTACAAAGTAAGGTGTATATACTACATAATTAAATTACAAAAAATTAGCAAGTACAAAAGTCACATGGTAATGAGAAACTGAATGTCAAACGCAGTACTATACTAGGAAGCTCAAAACAATTCTGAACTTGTAGGGTCATCCTGATTATTGTGAAGAGTCTGAGAGTTTGGGGCCTGAGATAGACTGCAACATTGGGATAGGGACGGCGGAGGTGTAGTGCTGCAACACTGCAGTACTGCAAGTGCGGAGTTCCCATTACATCTAAAGCCTAAAACAGAGTTACAAACACAGTATAGTCCCAGTCGGTGGAAGGATTACTTAAGCTAAAAACCACACGTTCATTACAACTTTTACATGTTAAAATGTGTATCTATTAAAAAAATATTTAAAGAACTAGAAGCCAGTTTTATAAAGGCAGTAAAACACTCTGGGGATGTGCATTGTGCTGTGATGAACACACTCCCAGAAGCTGAAGGCATAAGGCCATACAGTGCCCCAGATCATGCATTTATCCCAGCACAATATGCACCCCGTCTTGTCTTATTCCTTTATGGAGACAGAGATGGTAAAGGGGTCTCTAACTTTGAATGCTTTTTGTCATTTACTTGTGGCTGTATTTTATTGCAGCGTTCCTGCCTGTACCCTGCTTGCAGTACATATTGCCAGCACAGTCTTTGTTGTATATATTGCCTGTATTCTCGCTTTATATACTTCTGTTCCTCTACACCTTCCACTGTGTCCCATTTGGAAATGAGCATTGGTTTAGTGTGCCTTTCCTGTTGGCAGTTTTCAATAAATAAATAAATTGCATGTAAATAATAGACTTGCAGAATTTATTATATTGCATATATAGAGCGAGTCTAGGACAGAGGAAGTGCAGGGGCTTTTGGAACTGTCGGTCAAGGTGGAACAAAGTGGGTAGCCAGGTGGCCAATGGCCATTTTAAAAACTTGGTCTGGGGGCTGGCCCATCGGCACAGTGGTTGGATTTCCGCTTGTGACGCTGGCGACCCGGGTTTGGGAATGAACCTAGGTCGCTGGAGGGCAAGCCGGGAGGAGTAGGATGGAGTATCCCGAGGACTGCTCTCCTTCTCTGGGGGGAGGGTGGGGAGTGCGTCTGGCGCTCAGTGGACCCCTGGCGGAGGCTAGGGGTTGCACAGCTATCGGAGCCAGCACTAAGAGGGGTGGGGCGGACGCTGGATGTCATTGTATGTCCCTGCCCTTGGAGACAAAACTAGAGGAAAAAAAATACCTCACTGCTGGCTGCGTTGGTGAAGTTTGCTTCCGGCTTCGATTAGCCTCCAGGGCCGGCTCTTCCCAGATAGTTACTTATAATGTGGCAGCAAGGCCTGGTGCCACGACCCCGCCCCCTGGGGTGTAAGCCAGGGGTGCTGGGAGAGCGCAGACAACCTGGAGGTGGAAGCAGGGGGGGTCCGTGACCAGGCTGATGTACAGTGACCAGTAACGGGGCAGAACAAAAAAAAAAAAAAAAAAACTTGGTCTGGCTGCCAGATTTTGAAAGTTACTGGCCAAATGGGTTACCTGTGCACAAAGTAGTTTTGAGCCCTTAAAAAGGATGGCCACAAATATATTGAATTGGCTGTCAGATTTTGAAATCTAGTAGCTAAACTGACCACCAGCTCACAAACTGATTTATCCCACTCTGCTGTCAGTACAGGTAAATGATAGATTTACAAGGTGAGACAGACATACAGAAACTCAGGCAGAGGAAGTGGAGATGCTTGTGGAATGTCAGTACAGGTAAATAATTACAGAGTGAGAGAGAGCGTGAGAAACACTAAGACTAGGAAAGAGGAGGTGCACAGGCTTGTGGAACTGTTAGTGCAGGTAAATTATAAACACACGGTTTGATATAGAAAGAGACTGGAACAGAAGAGTTGCATGGGTTTATGGGACTGTCAATACAGGTAAATGTATACAGAGTGTGTGTGTGTGTGTGTGTGTGTGTGTGTGTGACAGACTGGCAGTTTTTTCTATGTGGCTGGCACGTGGCTTTCTTTTTGTGGGGGAACCTAGGTTTGTGTGAGAATGACTAGAATGCGAGGGTCTCTGGTTTGTCCTTTTTAGAGAGAAAAATTTACTCTGCTATTGCCTTGGTGTTTGACACGCTGCTTTTGATCGAATGAGTGGCAGCGAGTGAGGAGCTCATCCTAGCGAGCATAACTTCTGTGCGACTGTATTTGTTGTGAGGAGGCTGATGGCTGGAGGCTTTTTGAAGCCGTGATGATGTAACCTGATATCATCCGAGCTTCAAGTACCTCTCGGCCAATCAGCTTTGTCTAATTTTTTGATCCAGTTCATAATAGATTTACAACGTGAGAGAGACGGAGAGAGACAGAGATTGGGGCAGAGGCAGAGGAAGTGCAGAGGCTTGTGGACTGGTAAGTACAGGTAAATAATACTAATTTACAACTTGAGAGAGAAAGAGATGCACACAGAGACTGGAGCGGAGTGTTGTTCAGGAGCTTGTGGAATTCAGTACAGGTAAATACCATAATAGATTTACAGGGTGACAGAGAGTGGGGCAGAGGGGGTGCAGGAGCTTGTGGAACTGTCAGTACACGTAACAGGGTGATAGAGATGGACAGAGACAGACTGAGACTGGCACAGAGGAGATGCAGGCACTTGAGGAACTGTCAGTACAGCGACATAATAGATTTAAAGGATGAGACAGACTCGGTGACTGGGGCAGAGAAGGTGCAAGAGCTTGTGGAACTGTTAGTACAGGTGAATGACTGACTGAGACAAAGGATGTGCAGAAGCTTGTGGAACTGTTAGTACAGGTAAAAGATTTACAGGGTTTGATATAGAGTGAGAGACAGAGACCAGGGTGGAGATGATGCAGGAGCTTGTGGAATTGTCAGTACAGGTAAATATAGAGGATTATGTATGAGCAGTCATACATAACAAGGATATTCTTGTATCGAGAGGTTTCCTTGGTAACAGATGAGCTCTCGAGGTACGCTGTTACCAAGGGAACCTCAAGATGCAAGAATTTCTTGATTTGTGTATGACTTCTCATACACACACTTTTATAGTGTATGGGCAGTCGCAGCATAAAAAATCACACAAAACCAGCTGGAGAAGACAACAGAGAATAGAAATGTTAACATTTTCTTTTCTTTTTTTCTTAACTGATACAGTGTGCTGCAGATGTTTCTGCAAGTTCAAGTTTAAAAAAAAAAAAAAAAATGCAACTTCCAGCTTAACTGGATTGAGGAAAGCAACTATGTGGCAGCATTCCAAGTTGTTATGCTGCAGTAGTGACACAGCTAGTGCAGCATAACAGCTGTGATGACATAGCTACTGCAGCATAACAACTCTATTCTAGTTATGGATTTCTATCCATAACAACATTCTACCATACACTACAGTAGATTTACAGAGTGAGACAAACTCGCAGTAACTGGGGCAGAGGAGGTGCAAGTGTTTGTGGAACTGTTAGTGCAGGTGAATATGAATTAAGCAATTTATCCCTCCAGGGTGTGGGTGTACTGGAGGATTTACCACGGCTGGTGTGGTTGGGTCCGCGAGGCAGCCAGTGACTGAGCCACACCAGTGTAAAAACTCTCATCTACACACCCTGGGGATATTTTATTATACAATGTCCCGTTTCCTTTTTGGAAAAAAGAAAAGTTTTTTTTTAATTAAATATTTTATTGTTCCGCGGTGGGGGAGGAAATGGTCCTCTGATGTGGCAATCGTGTGTGTGTGTGTGTGTGTGTGTGTGTGTGTGTGTGTGTGTGTGTGTGTGTGTGAGAGAGAGCGCAGGAAGACACTCTGGGAGTCTGGTAGTAAGTGGTATTGGAGCTGGAGCAGAAAAAAAAAATGGAAAGTGTAGAGGTATGTGGTGAGCAGTATCGGACGACACATGGAGCGAGGCTTCAGCTACGAGTGTTTTAGTACAGAGCTGTGGTTTGTGAGCTGTAGGGAACGTGATGTCAGGTAATTAGAAGGGATTCAGGCTACAGGGAGAAACGTGTCTGGGGAGGCAGCAAGGATGACTGTCCCGTCCAGGAACTGATTTAGGCTCAGTACAAAGTGCTGTTTTTTTTTTTTTTTTTTTTTTTTTTTCACGAGTATTTTTTCTGTCAATTGTTTCGGGAGAGCAGTGCAGTTTATGTACTTGAGTTGTGGACTGGACTTGTGGAGCAGTTTAGCGGGGAATAAAGATGGCGGGTATATGTTTTGATTTTGGGGGTTGTACTGATCTTGGTAAAGAGGTTGGCTGGCACCTTTTCCAGTGGGTACACTGGAGGATTTATAATGCTGAAAAGGTGCCAACCAGCCAATCAAAATACAGGATTTGGCTCATTCGATTTACCACATTGTATAATATTAGAGTTATAGGGTAAGGCAGAAACACACAGAGATTGAGACAGAGGAGATGCAGGAGCTTGTTGAACTGTAAGTATGGGTAAATAGATTTACAGTATGGGCGAGACACACGGAAATTGTAGCAGAGGAGAGGCAGGGACTTGAGGAGCTGTCACTGCAGGTAAAAAGAGTTACAGGATTTGATATATATTGTGTGCGTGTGTGTTTCTATATATGCATATGTATATATAAATTTATTTAATTTTTATATATATATATATATATATATATATAATTATACCACGGGGGCGAGAGCTTTCTTAGTAGGATATCCAGTGTTATTTCCACTGCAGTGAGAATAAATCCTGCAGACGACATTTATCCACATTCTGCTGATGTCACCAGAGTGAGAATATGCACTGCAGCTTGCATTCTAAAGAAAACTGCTTCAGAAAACAGTTTCTCTTTCTCACTGAAGCTGCAACTTAATTCAGTTAGCATTGCAAAAGACTCTTACCTGTGTCTGATTGTGTTTCTAACATTCCTAGCCTATTACTGTGCTGATCTCCACTTCAAAACAACCTGAATTCTAAATGAAACTCTTACAAAGCAGTTTGTTTCTCAGTGCTACCTGCAGCAGTTTCTTTCTCACTGAGCCTCTGAATCACTCAATTAGCTTTGCAAAACACACTCACCTGTGTTTCTGACTCCCAGTCCATTCAGAACACACACAGTACACGTAGAATGAGCAGGAAACACACAGAAACAGAAAAAATGTTCCTAAAGCTCTCACCCCTGTGGTATAAAGCGCACACATGATTGGCAGATAATGGGATATGGAAAATATTCTCACTCCTGCAGGTAGACTGTGCGTCTCCTCGCGGTGAGAATGCAGCCACTCTACAGGAGTGAGACTATTTTCCATATCCCACTGCTGCCCATCGTATCCCGTATTTACATATATACACGTGTATGTATATACGTGTGTGTGTGTGTGTGTGTGTGTATATTTGTATGCATGTATATCTATATTTATATAAATGTATATTTGTGTGTGTGTGTGTGTGTGTGTGTGTGTGTGTGTGTGTGTACGTGTACATATATAGATATACATATTAGAGACGGGCAGAGGGGGTGTAGGGGCTTGTGGAACTGTCAGTACAAGTAAATAATAGATTTAAAGGATGAGACAGATTCACAGTGACTGGGGCAGAGAAGGTGCAAGAGCTTGTGGAACTGTTGGCACAGGTGCATAATAGATTTGCAGGGTAAGACAGAGACACACAGTGACTGAGACAGAGCAGGTGTAAGACCTTGTGAAACGGGTAGCACAAGTAAATAATAGATTTGCAGGGTAAGACACAGGAGTTGACAAATCTTAAATTAGGTACATGTCCATGAACAACTGACTGCACGAAAAGTAGTAGTCCTGGTGCTTGAGTTGGTAGTCCAGTTAGAAACAGGCATCATTAACAACTTTGTTTCTTATAAAATATAATTTTTTCTTCCCAAAATGTCTTATTACCAAGCTGGGATCAGTCTTTTTCTTCCCAACCTACTCTCCATATAGTCTTTCTCACACCCACACCCCTCTTAGTTGTTGCTCACACCCACTTTGAAAAGTTTATTTTCAGATAAATTCTGCAACACAGGGTCTGTGCGTCGGCCCCCATTCCTGACCCTTCCCAGTCCCTAGACCTCACGGTCTAACTGCTTGCTTTCCCCTTGCTGTTGGCTCCCACATTGCCTTCTCCATCCCAGTACTCACCACCATGGTGGCCAAGAAGGGACCCTGAGTATCTCGACCCATGATTGCCTTACTATTTTTTTTTTTTTTTTTTTTGTCGCCATCCTGTCCCAGAAGCTGCTGCTGCATGCTACACTATGGACAAGCTCACTGCTCCTGCTCACTCCCACCATTTCAGCTTGCTCCACCATGCTACTGACTTCCAGCTCCCTTCTGTCAGTCACATGTCCTCATTCTCTTGCTCATTTTCTTGGTCGGCTGCTCGCTTCCGACGCTTCGACTGCAGCCCAACTTGTGCCCAGCAGTGCTCACATGATGCAGCGTCCCACACACGGTCTGGCACCCTAGACTGTGCAAGAAGAAGAAAAGCAGGCAGCTGAGGCAAGTTAAAAAAAAAAAAAAAAAAAAATGCATATGTACTGTTGTTTTCCTGGTTGTCCATGGGACAACCAGCTGGGTAGTTGGTGCTTGTCCCAGCCAGTGCACTGATAGCCCGGGACGTTGGGCTATGAGATTTGTCGACCCCTGTTAAGACTGAGATGCACAAAGACTGAGGCAGACAAGACGCAGCTTGTGGAATTGTCAGTACAAGTAAATAATAGATTTTCAGGATGAACAAGACACACGGAGATTGGGGCAGAGGAGATGCATTGGCTTGGGGAGCTGTCAGTGCTGGTAAATAGATTTAGTGTGAGAGAGCCACAGAGATTGGGGCAGAAGAGGTGCAGAAGCTTGTTGAATGGTCAGTACAGGTAAGAAGCAGATTTACAGTGGTGAGAGAGGGTGTTCAAGAACTTGTGGAACTGCAGGTACGTGTAAATAATAGATTTACAGGGTGAGAGAGACACTGGGGCAGAAGGGATGCAAGGGCTTGTGGAACTGTCAGTACAGGTAACTATTTATCTCATCACATGTATGATATTTATTGTCTTCGACCTTACTGTAAAATTGATTTGGGCTGTTTTATGCTTTTTGCATTATACTCATTGCTGCCTTTTCCGTGCTTGTTTGATCCTCGCCTGCTCATTGTGACTCTGTTCCGGGACACACAGTGTGTCTCTTTGTTGTACTACTACACTTTTGGTATGCTGTTGCATTGCTGCTGTTTTGCAGTTTGAGTTGTCTTTGTAACCTCCTGGGTCATGCCTGAAAGTAGGCATTTTCTCATCTAGTGCACTGACCTGGTTAACAAAAGCTAAATAAATAATAGATTTACAGGGTTGATGTAGTAAGAGACTGGGACTGAGATGGTGCTCCATGATTAACTGATAAGGAGTACATTCAGACACCCCCTGCTGGCAGATCATGGAGTGGCATTGGCATCTTCTTGACCATGGCAGCCCTGATATTAGTCAAGGGGGATAGAAACATAGTCTTTGACGGCAGATAAGGACCACTTGGCCCACCCAGTCTGCCCCTTTCCCTACCTACTGGATAAGCTGCAGATTCTAGTTAACCAACAGCCTACTTCCTGCCAGCCCCCACTACAGTTGCCTTGTGTCTGTCCCATGCATGTTTGAATTCCCCCACTGTTTTAGCCGGAACAACCTCCCCAGGAAGGCAGTTCCACGCATCCACCACTCTCTCTGTGAAAAAAGATTTCCTCACGTTACCCCTGAGCCGTCCCCCCTCTATCTTTAAATTGTGTCCCCTTGTTCTTACATATCTCTTTTTCTGAAAGATGCTACCCTCCTGGACTTTGTTGATTCCCTTGAGGTACTTGAACGTTTCTATCATGTCCCCCCATCCCTCCTTTCATCAAGGGTATACATATTAAGCTCTCTCAGTCTCTCTTCATATGATTTCTGATGCAGACCATGCACCATTTTAGTTGCCCTCCTCTGGACTGTTTCCATCCTGTCTATATCCTTGCGTAGATGAGTTCTCCAAACTGTCTGTACAGAGGGATAACCACTTCCCTTTTTCTACTTGTGATGCCCCTTCCTATGCATCCCAGTATCCCCCTGGCTCTCCTTACTGACTTCTCACATTGCTTACCCACCTTTAGATCATCTGATATGACTACCCCCAAGTCCCATTCCATTTTTGTTGTTGTTAGTACCTCCCCTGCTATTGTGTACTTTTCTCCTGGGTTTTTGTTTCCCAGGTGCATTACTTTGCACTTCTTTGCATTGAATCTAAGTTGCCATATGTCTGACCATTCCTCCAACCTTGCCAAGTCCCTTCTCATCCTTTCTACCCCCTTGTGTATCAACTCTGTTACAGATCTTTGTATCATCTGCAGAGAGGCATACCTTTCCCTCCAGACCCTCTGCAATGTCACCTATAAAGATGTTAAAGAGGACTGGACCCAGTACTGAGCCCTGAGGTACTCCACTAGTGACCCCCCTTTCTTCGGAATGTGTTCACTCACTATTACCTTGTGTGTCCTGTTGTGCAGCCAGTTTGCAACCCAGGCTACCACCCTGGGACCCACTCCCAAGCTGGCTAACTTGATTATTAATCTTTTGTGCGGGACTGTGTCAAATGCCTTGCTAAAATCTAGGTAGGCCATATCCACAGCCCCTCCCTGTCTATTACTTTGCTCACCCAGTCAAAGAAATCTATGAGATTCATCTGACATGACCTTCCTGCTGTAAATCCATGCTGCTTTGGGTCCTGTGCCCCGCTGGCCTCTAGGTACTCAAAAATTCTTCCTTTCAGAAGTGATTCCATCATTTTCCCTACCACTGAGGTCAAACTTACAGGTCTGTAGTTTCCTGCTTCTGCCTTGCTCCCACTTTTGTGAAGGGGAATCACATCTGCCCTCCTCCAGTCCTCAGGTACCACCCCATCCTCCCATGATTTGTTAAAAAGTGTGGTCAGTGATGTCACTAGGTCCTCCCTTAGTTCTTTTAGGATTCTGGGGTGAATCCCATCAGGCCCCATTGCTTTGTCCACCTTGAGTTTTAGGAGTTCTTTCAGGACTCTTTCTTCTGTAAATGGACTGGTGTCAACCCTCCCTACCCAGAGTGCTTCTATTGTCTGGTTTAGGTAACTCCTCCTCCTCTTCTTTTGTGAATACTGAGCAAAAGTATTCATTCAGTATCTCTGCCTTTTCACTGTCTCCCTCTGCCCGCCTCCCCTCTTCCTTATTAATCTTCAGTATTCCTCGCTTAACCTTTCTATGCTCCCTAATGTACCTATAAAAGGTTTATCCCCCTTCTTAACTGACTTGGCTATTTTTTCCTCAGTTTGGGCTTTTGCTATTCTGACTGCCTTCCCCACTTCTTTCTGCTTTAATTGATACAGTTCCCTGTCGTGCTCCTTCTGTGATGCCTTATACTTTCTGAATGCAGCCTTTTTCTCCTTAACCTTCCCTGCCACCTCTTTTGAGAACCATAGTGGTTTTTTACTCCGCTTTGTTTTCTGTATCTGTTTCACACAAAGGCTTGTTGTCTCTATGATGGCAGTTTTGATTTTTCTCCATTGTTCTTCCACCCCTCCTTTCTGGCCATTTGCTAATGCATTCCTCAGGTATTCACCCATTTTGCCAAAGTCAGCCCTTCTAAAGTCCAGTATGCTTGTTTTTGTATGACTTGTTTCCATGGTTGTGCTTATTGTGAAGCACACTGTGCAGTGGTCGCTTGTTCCCAGATGTCTACTGACTTCTAAATTTGTGATCTTCTCTCCATTTGAGAGTACCAGGTCTAGTATTGCTTCCTCCCGAGTGGGTTCCAACACTAGCTGTCTAAGGCCTGCCCCCTGCAGGGCATCGAGAATGACCCTGCTCTTGGATGTGGCTGCAGTACATGTCATCCAGTTAACATCTGACATATTCAGGTCCCCCATTAACAGTATCTCCCCTTTTTCAGCCATTTTGAGAATGTCCTCGTATCATTTTCTTGTCCATTTCCTCCCCTTGAGATGGGGTTCTGTATACAACCCCTGTGCGGATTGTGATGCCATTCCCTGTCTCCAAGGTGACCCAGAGTGACTCTTGTCCTCCCCCTTTACTTTTAGTTCTGTAGCTTTGATCCCTTCCCTTATGTATAGAGCTACTCCACCTCCTCTTTTCCCCTCCCTGTCCCTTCTGTAGACTGTGTAGCCCGTTATGTTGACATCCCAGTCATGGTTCCCTGTGTACCATGTTGCTGTGACTGCCACAATATCCAAGTGTTCATCTTCCATCAAGGCTGCTAGCTCAGGAAGCTTGTTTCCCAGGCTACGGGCATTGGTACTCATTGCCCTCCATTTAATGTTGGCTTTATCCTTTTTTCCCCCATGCCTGCTCTTTTTGGCCCTGTTTATTTTTCCATTTACCCCTGTCCTGCCCTCTGAGCACTGTACCTCAGTGTTTACCTTACTACCCGTCATGTTTTTTGGGGGGAGGCTTGAAATTTCCTGCCTCTTATTAGCACCTCCCCCCATGGCTAGTTTAAAAGCTTGCCAAGAAAGCATTTAAACCTGTCACTTAGGATCTTGGTTCCCTTCATGGACAGATGCAGACCATCGTGCCAGTATAAACCTTCATCTCTCCAGGTGTACCCCCAGTCCCCAATGAAGCCAAAGCCCTGGGATACACAGAAGTGCTGTTATAACTTATGACATTGTATTTAAATACAGGATTTAACATTGTGTGTTGCAGAGAAACCAAAAATATTTCTGTTAGGTAAAGGTAATACCTTTAATAGACTAACCGAAAGATAAAGATACAGTTTTCAAGGCCTATAAACCTTTTCTTCAGGTGTGTTACAATGTAGGCTGAAGTACCCTTTATAGCAGCTTGGTTTTGATCAGCAATGTAAGAAAAAAAAATGAAAACTGTGAAGGTTTGCGATACTAATTAACATCAAAACAGTAGGGATTAGGTAACTATACTCTAGATGTTGTCACTGTATACACAGGAAGTTGTATTTTAAGACATGCGAACAAAAAGCCACAGAGATTTTAAAACATCATGGCTCAAACAAGCTTAGTGATGCTGATTTACATCAAATGGACTGAGCAGAAAGTGTTAAGAAACTGTTTATATATGGTATTTTGCTGTGTCACAGTACAATTGCTATTTAATAGTAAGGGAAATGTTTATTTTTAGTCTTTGGTAACTAGGTAAGGCCCACTAGGCACACGTGCCTGTTTTCAGGGGTGACCTGGGAGCACTGGGCGGTTAAGTGACTTGCTCAGAGTCACACAGTATGCAAGTGTAGGCTGTGAGAATCAAACTCGGGTCTGGTCTGCTGGATGTACCAAGCTCGTTTACACCTCGTTCCTCTAACCTCTAGGTTATACTGCCAGCCCATCTGTGCCCAGTTCAAAGACTGCATTTAAGTAGCTGGATATGAAACCTCTTTCTTTATTGATGCCAGATGCCAGGGTGTTAAGTTTGCATAAATTTGCACTCTTTTTTTTTTTTTGAAACTCCGTTTTATTCCGAAGAATTTAAATGGTACAATATACATGTTTCTGGGCCTCAACATTTGACCTATTTTACATTGCATTTTGCATTACATTAACAGTCTGACAATATTACAGCTCTGTATTTAACTGCTACTTCTGTTGATTTGGTATATTTTCTTGCATTTTGACCTTTACATTTGTACTCTGTCAAACTTAATCTTCTGAACCTTCTTGCTATCCCCTTTATTCCTGGGACAAGCCTCTATGTAATATTTACCATTTTTCGTAAACTGCCTTAAACTGTGACTTTAAACCTATAAACTAAACTTAGGTTTATAAATCAAACCTGCATTGTTACTTTTTCTCTTGTCCTGATGACTGATACAGTGCGAGCGCGAATGCAAGTAAGCAACAGCAACAATACTCCTCCCAAGGAAATATGGAAAAATAAAAAAGGTTACCTGTGTAGGCCTTGGGGTGTACATAAGAGGGGCGCAAAGGGGAATGAGATGCAGATCTAACGCCACACCTTAGGTTACCTGAAGAGTCGGTCAGGGACCGATCCTTCTGTGATCCTACAAGGGAACATGTAAGCATTAATCACCGGCAGAGGAGGCGTCTACCGGGGATTAATGCCCTCTGGGGGGGCGTTGTTGCACGAGGGCGAAGCCCGAGGGTTCAACCCCCCAGCGGGCATTAATCCCCGGTAGACGCCTCCTCTGCCGGTGATTAATGCTCTTGTAACACGGAGAACCGCGATATATACCAGGGCAAGCACAGTAGACACTCATGGAGAAAAAATGGGACGGACACTCAGCAAATCTTTATAAAGTTTATTGTTACTGTGGCATGCAATTACAATAGTCTGTTACATACCGATGTGTTTCAAAACAGATATGGCTCCACAAGGAGAGTCCTGTAACTCTGGTATTCTAGGAAAGTGTCCAGTCCTACGAAGCGGCCGTTCGCCTGAGAGCCTAAGTTGGAGGTCTGTAGTTCTCGTTTTCCTCAGCTGTGCTCCGGTCTGTAGCGGGTAATTTGCATAACGCATACGTCACTAGCTCTGTTTCTTGCAGGGCACCGTTCCTTTTCGCCCGCAGCCTTTCACTCTCCTCGTACATTACTGCTGCTGTCCAGTGGGGTATGCCTGACTTGGGGTAACACCATAATTGAAAATAACAGTCCCGTGCACGGTGAAATTCTGGCAGCTGAACCCGTAGCCGGATGCTGGTGCTCCTCTTGCCAGCCCCGGTGCACTGGTTCCTGAGTCACTCTGTTGCTCTGGTTCCGGGCGGCTCGATGTGTAGCCTGCTGCTGCTGCCTCATGGTCTCTTCTACTGTCCTCTGCCAAACGCTTCCGTGGATTCTCCGGTACCTCCTGCTGGTGTCCTGCGCTAGTGCCGGCAGGACCAGAGTTGTCTGTCCCGCTGCATTGCGACCGATCTTGGTCACTGGTGCCTGCGTGTGTTTTGCTCTGTGTGCCACGAGTCATGCTGCTCTCTGGCTGCCACCTACTTGATCCTGTGCCCCTCTCATGAGCTCTATCACTGTGGGATGCACTACCTGGTCGTCCCTGCTCCACTGACCTCCGCTCTGTATTACTATTCTGATCTCGCTGTGGACCGGTAAAGCAGTATTGTAGTATCAGTGTGTCATCTATGTTGTCCACTGTGCGGTGCAACTGCCTCTGAGAACTCGGTCGCTGGTTAGTCATGCTGCATAGGGGACCAACTGGCTGTGCAGACCTTGGCTGTGGGACAGACAGGATGGTTGACCATCTCTCCCTGTCTTGCTGTGTGGGTGCCCAATAGTTATGAATACTGGTTTCAGACCTGTGCCCTGTTATAGACATGATCTCACGTGTGGGCACTCCTGCGTGTGACAACATCTGGACAGCAGTACTTCTGACGCTGTGATTTGTGTAACGTCTGCTCAGCCCTGCATCCTCCGATATCTTTGCCATCATTTCCCCAAGAAAATTTCTTCCCATTGGCTGCCTCGAGTACCACACCTCCTTTTGGTCAAGCAGCGTCTGTGGTTGTTTAATGGCGTGTAGGTAGAATGCAGGTGCAGAGATGGGGCAGCGGCTGATGTACTCTTTGAACAGTGCAACTGGACAGTCCCTAGACTCTCCCTGTGAGTAGAGCACACCCTCAGGGCCTCTCTGTTGCTTTCATCTGCGCGGCCATGGTTTTTTGTGGCCTCATTAAATGACAAAGTGACATACTCATGCCCCATGTCATCCTGCGCAACCTGAAAGGATCTCTGTGTCAGCTCCCTTAACCCCTCACGGCCTCTTCTTGCGAGCCCCAGCTGTAGCTCAAACCACAGCCGCTTGACAAGGCCCTGGGCAATTTCAGGGTTCAGGTGGTCAGGATCTCTTATTCTGTGCAAGTCCTCGTCTCTGATTGGTGGGTAGTGCCTGGCAGTGTCTTTCCCTGTCTCTATATTGCTTCTAACAGCAACAAAGACATTGTTTGCTGCCTGATAAGCGTGGGTCACTGTTGATATTAATATTTCTTCTCACCTCAACGCTGTTGATATAGCGGTTTAACCCAGCTCTCAAGCCACAGAAAGAGCTGATACTGTACTGCTCCCCATCCTCTGCCCTCACAGAGCCATAAAACTCCCTCAAAATACTACTAAGGCTCTCCACTGAAACTGTGGCTATGTCTAGTGAAATATCTTTAGCTCTCAGCCAGTCTGAAAACACGTTACACGCCCACTGCGTGTTTTTCATAGTGTTTTGCTCCACTTTTCTGCTTTCCAAGTGATCAAGCTCTTTTTGTGAGATGTCTGCATGTCTTTGACTGTGGGAGCTGTCAGCAGCACTGCTGTCCACTTCACCCTGTATGCTCTCTAGCTCATCATCACTGCAACACCCAGTGCTCACATGCCTGAGCTTAGCAACTCTCTTGTATGGGACTACCTCAGCGTGCCCCTCCACAACCTGTCCTGCATCTGCTGTTTCACTGCTGCACCCCTCCATCGCATTAGAAAACTGTATTACTCCACTCCTCAACAGTCAGTGGTGCGCATAAATCAAACTTCACATCCATCTGCGTTGTAACTAGACTAGCTACGATTCTCTCCCTGTCTCTGTCTCCTCAGTAACTGTCCCCCTTGACACCCCCGTCCCACTCCGGCTGGTTCAAACCTCTATACCCCATCTGTACAGATGCCCGCCCGCCCACAGCTAGTTGCCGCTCTCTGGCTGTTCTTGTCACTACAGGAGCAACACAGCATTATGAAATAATGCCGTGTTGAGCTCCGGAGTCTTTAAAACAACACGGCATTATGAGAAATATGCCGTGTTGGACTCGTGAACGCGCTTCCGAGGACACCAACACGGCATTATCGGCTCACAATGCCGTGTTGGTCCTGTACCACGTGACGGCGTTGAACCTATCCCGGGGCGCCGTCGTGCACTTCTGAATAATGCCGTGTTACAAAACACATTGATTAGAGCATATCTTCACCTTTCTAAGGACCATTTTGACCCACTAACCATATGCTCCAACTATTCCAATTTTCCTTGTGTTTCTCTTCCCGAAGGTTCAATTTTGCTGTCAGTAATTCCATGTCATGTACCTATGAAATTCTTCCCAGCCACTCTTCTTTGATGGGCATGCTTGCTGTAAGCCATTGTGCTGTTATGCATTTAATTTAAGTGCTGTTACCATGCAAATTAAGACCAGTTTTCTGGTATCTGGGGTTAACTTCGCAGTACTCGGCAAGCCCAACACGCACTCTGTAAATTCTGAGATAATTATATTTGTAGTGTCTTGCATTATTTCTTGTACCATTCTCCAAAAAGGTGCTATCATGGGGCACTGCCAGAAAATATACCAGTGATTGCGCCCCCACACACACACAGTCTCCAGCATCTGTCTGTATTGCTGGCCTGATAGTGTTTTGTGATGGATGGTGTTTGGAAAAACCGCACCAGCACTCTCCAGTAGAACTCTCTCCACAAGGGGGATGAGGTGACCTTCCAGTTTTTCTTTAGTCTAGCTTCCTAATCCTTATCCTGAATTATCAAACCCATTTCCTTCTCCTAGACCACTTTTATTTGGTGTAATGAGCTTCCCCGATGATTCTGTAGTAACGTGTAAATGCCTGAGATATATCTTTGGGGGCCCTTTAGTTTTACTACCTAGTGTGTATATGTATATACTTTTCTCAGCTGGACGTGGACCTATTACATTTTTCAGTGTTCTCTGGTGTATTAATAAAGTGCCTTACTTGCATGTATCTCAGAAATGTTGAGTTATCTCATGTAAACTTTTTTTGTTTTGCCGTACTAAATGTAATGCGCTGACTTTACTCCAGGAACTGTGTGAACCTGGTCACCCCTCTACCCTCCCTCCTCGCATCATAAATTTGAACTCTGAGGCCCTTCTCTCCCTCTGTGTTATGAAGCTGCCCTTCAGAAGTGCCACTTGTGTGTTGCCTAAATCATGTCTTGAGCTGGAGAAATGCTCAGTCTGCTGGTGTGCTCGTGATCTGGTGTTTGATATTGCATCGGTGCAAGTTCATTTTCTAGCTAAAAGAATCTCCCCCTCCCCAAAAACACATAAAAATTTGTGTTGGGGCATTTGAGCCCATGATCAAATATACAACACTAGAGGAGCAGCGCTGAATGATCCCTGGATTTTAGTCCTGTTTCTTGTGAGGAATGGGAATTGTGTCTGTTGTAATGATGTGAGTGCATGTTTGCCATCTTCTCTGTTGGCAGCAGAATGTCCTTGAAACATTCTTATTTTCTGGCATCTTGCTTTGGACAGTGTGTTTCAATAGTGTGTATTATAAATCATGACATCGTTCTTAACCAATCAGAATTATTTCTAAACATTCCAAGTACTCTTATAATGTTGAGAGTATCTCATGCAGATAGCTCTAAGATTCTGAAGGTCTAAGTTCATTTAGCATAGTCCACTTCCAACCCAGGGGTTTCTCTAATTTTCAATGTAAAATAATTTAAATTTTTTTTTTTTTTTAATTTATTGTTTATGCCCCCTGTCAGCTACCACCCAGCCTGATACCTGACCATCTACAGAGTTTACACCCTTACAACCCACTGGCGTACCCCTGAGGTAGTACTTACCTGACTAGCTCTACCATGCAAAGTGATATTCTTTCCGTGAGGGCCACCAGGCTAGGGAGGCTGGTCAGTTGGGCCAGGGCCCGAGTGTGCCCCATCATCCTGCTGTGAGCCATGGTATTTTCCTGTGTTCATGTCTCCCAAACCCTGAGGACGCCTGGCACACTAGGCTGTATGACTGGGTCGCCGTTCGGACAGTTCTGTGATGGTGGGCACAGGAGGCTGGATTGATTTGGTGCAGTGGGTGGTCTTGATCCTGTAGGGCGACTTGTGGCTGGAGTTTGTGGCTGCATGGTGGACTTGGCTGTGGCTTGGCCGGGTAGCCGGTTAATTGGACCAATAGTTCCCTTAGGTTCTCCAAGGGGCCAACTGGCGGGTTGGCGCCAGTGGAAAACCAAGGTGTCGGTTGCGAACATTTCTGTCCGCAGTCCCTTGGATGGGATTTTTTCAGGCCCCCGTTTTGTGCTAAATGGACCTTGAATTTCACTGAGAGGATTCCTGCCATAAGGACATCTTACCTGCGTATGGTCAGGCCTCAAATTTTATTACTTTAATATTTTGTATTTTCTTTTCTGGTTCAAGCAGTGAGAGTGCCTGTTTTTTGTTAGATCCCCCAGGTAGTGAGAGGGCATGTGGGGGTTTGAAGACACTCGCTATTCTGTACTATCTGACTTTGCACCTCAGTGAGAGGAGGTGCACTCATAACTGTTTTTCTTTTTTACATATACTGGTCCTAAGTTACAGTTTAAGACACATCATTCATTCTTTGTGACTGGAATTTCTTCAAGCAGATATACCGCTGTCCAGGACTCTGGTGACTGGTTTGAGTGGCCATCTGTATTTTCACATTTATTTTAGTGTACTGTAGGGTCACCACATTTGGATGAGGTAAAAAATGGATGCTAAACCACACCCCAAACTCTGCCTCTGGCTCCGTCGCTTTTTATGACTGACGAGTATATCGCTTCTTCTCCAAAGCCATTTGTAACATCAGAACAAACATTAACAGTGAAAGGAAATAATTTTTATGCTGTTATTTATTTTTATTCTTTGGCAACCAGGTCAATTCCCATGGGCCACATGGCCCATTTTACAGGAGTGACCCAGGAGCACTGGAAGGTTAGGTTAAATGACTTGCTCAGGCTCTAACAATATGTAAGTGGAGGCAGTGGGAATCAAATTCGCATCTCCTGAATGTGCCAAGCTTATTCACAGCTAATTGTTCAAACCTCTGTTAAATACTCTCCCATTTTCCTTTCCATGTTAGTCATGTATTTTGATATGATTTGCCCAATTTTTGATGATTTAATTATTGCTTGTGGTACCATCAATACTGCATTGTGTTCCCTTTACCTCAGCAACTACTGCTGTTTCTTTTCATATTTCGAAGTCATTCCACAATTTTTGACACACCATTCCATGCTGTTTATCTGATTGACCTGTAAAAGTGTAGCTGTTATCATGGAATGTTCTAGTAGTACAAAAGGAGAGCAGTAGCTAGCTGTTGAGGACTCGGGAGAGAAGTATTCAATGTAGTGATGAAGGCAATAACAATTAGATAATTAATTGAACAAAAATTGGTCTAAAACATATCGGAATACAGAGCAAACAAAAATAAATGACAGCATACAAATGTGTTAAAACTGTTTCTTGTCATAGCCATAAAAGACCATACTTAAAATTCAGAGTGGAAAGGATTAGGTTAATCTACTGCTAATGGCCATACTTTACACCTCCCAGGCAGACTGGTTTTACAAACAAAGACAGGTCTGAATGACATCAGAACGTCTCTGTAACCTGGACATGCAATGTAGCCAAAACAGTGGGTGATTTGATACATTAATTTAAAGAGTATATGAGTACCCGGAATGGCCCAAAAATTGGACTACATTTAATCAAAACTGGATGACCAGACAAGGACCCTAAAAACCGGATTATCCGGTCTAGAACTGGATAGGTGGCAACCCTAGACTGTACTGTATGTATGAGGGGTGGGCATTTGAGGGTTATTTATTAGAACGTTTGATTTAGTTTAACTGTCTGAAGCTCTAGCTCCTCAGTGAGAGTGAGAGGAAGAGGTTCTGAAAGTGGTTTAATTTAAGTTCATTTTTGTTTGGTTGTTTGTTTATTTGTTCTTGTTTTGTTTTTTATTTGATTCTCCCCCAAGTGAGTTGTGGGAGTATTGAACTGTTATTTATTTTGGGTTTTGGTTTTTCTTTTCTTTGGGCTTGGTGTAAGTTACTTTGACCTGGGTTAGCAATGTGTGTTGGAGACTTGCCCCTTGGTTGTGTGCTATTCATCCTCTGCCCTTGCGCCCTCCCTTTGTCCCCCACAGTTTTCAAACTACCAGGCTATAGAGCTCTGGGTATTGCCCGTCGAAGCTGGAGACTGCTGAACGATGGAGGATGAATGAGCGGGGCTCTCATATCGGGGTTGTTAAGTCCAGAAGATGCCCTGGGACAAAATGGATCCTGGAACATGGGCCTCCACTGCCTGGTTTCCATACCCAAGGGCACCACCATTATTGGTGGACAGGCAGCCCTGGAGACCCGTTCAACTCGAGCAGTGTTACGCAATGCCAGATCTATTAAAAACAAGACTGCAATTATTGCATATCTTGTTGGGTCAGCTGATCTGGCTTACATCACCGAGACCTGGCTGGATGAAAATGCTGGCCCCACATTGGAGGCTGCGATTTCAGCCAGGTACTCTGTGATACACCACTCTAGATGGACCGCTGGGGGGGGGGGATTGGTCTGTTTCAAGACCGAACTGGGCCTCACGAGTGTACCAGTCAAGGAGGCTGGGTCATTTGAGTGTACTGTAGTAGCAGGTGTAGGCTATAGGATCGCCCTCATCTACCGTCCACCTGGGGATGAGAAGAGATTCCTTCAGGAAGTAGCGGACTTCGTGATCGACATGGTGTTTGAGTCACCCAGGCCGATGGTCCTTGGTGACTTCAATGCCTGGGTCGATGACGAACTCTTGCAATTTGGACAGCACTTCCTCCAGTTGATGACCTCACTTGGCCTTACATAGATTGTTACCTCTGCTACTCATAGACAAGGTCACTCTCTAGCCTGGTTTTCCTCCTGGGGATCGAAAGCCTTTGACTTGGGGGTGGAACCTATCAGATGGTCTGATCACTACACCGTGGGATTCAGTGTTCACTCCCTCCTTCGTAGACATACCCCTGTGGAGATGGTCAGATACTGCCCATTATGGGATGTGAGCCCTGATGGCCTGGCGGCAGTACTTGACCTATCGGTGCTTCCTGAGGCAAGTGGGAGCCCAGAGGTCTTGGTCCTGGCCTATAATAAGGCAATTTCTACAGCTCTGGACTCTGTCGCTCCTGTCCGTGTTCGTCCTCTCTCCCTTCTCCCTTGGTCCTCTTGGTTTAATGAGATCTTGAGGGAGATGCAGTGACTTGGATGAAGGTTGGAACATTGCTGGCGGAAATCTGCCCTGGAGGCCGACCATCTTAGACTTGATAATGTTCCATCAAGCTGGTTGAAGTTGAACTCTGGGAAAGACTGAGGGGATGGTTGTGGACCCGGGTCACTGGATAGAGGGATCAGGGTCTGGTCTGCCTACGGGGCTCTTCCTGGGGGCTCCCAGCTTCTTGCCTCTGAACAGGTGCGGGACCTGGGGGTGATTCTTGATGATGGGCTGACACTACGGTCTCGGGTGTTGGCAGTCATCAAGTCTTCCTTTTACCATCTAATGAACATCTCCAGGGTCAAGCACCTAGTTCTGTCCAGTGATCTTCCTACGTTGGTCCACACCTTTGTAACCTCCTGTCTTGATTATTGCAACTCCCTTTATCTAGGGCTGCCGGGGGTTGATATCCACTGCTTGCAGCTGGTGCAGAACGCAGCAGCCCGGTTGTTGACAGAGACTCCCCGGACATGTCATATCTCCCCGGTGCTGCGCGAACTGCACTGGCTGCCGATTCCGTGGTGGATCACCTTCAGAGTCTGACTTCTGACTTATAAAGCCCTACATGGACTGGGCCCGGACTACCTGAAAGAGCTTCTGGTTCCATACTGCCCCAGGTGATCACTTCGCTCAGCTGATATGGGGTTGCTAGAGATTCCAAGGGTATCTGTAAAATCATCAGTGGCCCGTGCATTCATTGTGTGTGGCCCCAGCCCTTTGGAATTCTCTACCCCATCAGCTCTGGGAGTGCACGACTGTGGGGGACTTTAAACAGGCCTTGAAAACCTATCTGTGGTGTCAGGCCTATTCTGTTTGATTTTATTGGATTCATGGATTGTATTGACTATCTGTATTTTTTTTTTATTGTGTTTTTACTGCATCTGTTATTTTTTTATTGTTAAAGCGCCTTGATATTTTGAAAGGTGCTGGACAAATAGTAGTGTTATTATTATTATTATTATTATTATTATTATTATTGTTGTTACTGCAAGCGCACACAAGTGTGACAGGGCGGATTCCTGACAGCATCCTCCCTGCTCTCGGGGGTACCTTTTCTGCACTACCACCTGTGGTAACCCTTGTGGTAGCTTTGCAGTAGAGGCAACAACTCTCTCCCCCTAGAGGCAGAGGAATATGTCCTCTGGGATGTTCAGTCCTCCCTCCCGCCAGCGCAGGCATCTTCCCAAACCCAGGTCGCCAGCATCACAGGCGGTAACCCTACTACTGCATAGACCAAGTAGCAGTGCATGCTATGGTGATTTTTGACCGGTGCCTTTTTTTTTTTTTTTTTTTTTTTAAGATTGCCCTGTGTAGTTTTGGAGGCCACACTTAAAGAGGGATATTGAACTCCTGGAGAGGGTCCAGAGGAGGGCAACCAAAATGATGTGGGGCTCGGGGAGCAGGACCTATGGGGAGAGGCTTGAAGAACTAAACATGTACACATTGGAAGAGAGAAGGACCAGTGGACATGATAGAGGTCTTCGGGTACATAAGGGGATAAATAAGGAAGGAGCAGTCAGGGTGCTCTGAAAAAAGGAGGGGGGGCAACTAGAGAGCATGGGTGGAAGCTGGAGGAGGGGATTAAGGGGAGAAAGGAGAAGGTGCTACTTCACTGAGAGGGTGGTGGAGCCATGGAATGTGCTGCCCAGGGGGCTGATGGAGGCAGAGACGGTGGAGGAGTTCAGGAGGGGGTGGGACAGGTACATGGGAACTGTTCTGGTAGCAAAGTCCAGTGCAGCGAGAATATCCGGGACTGGGAAGGGAGAAGCCAGAGAGGGCGAGGGGGGCAGCAGGGTCAGCTCCCAGGGTGGGGGCTGAACAAACGAGCAGACGCGAAAGACCGTTAGGCCTATTCTGTGCTCATTTCAGTATGTTAGTATGTTATCTTGTGTCTTGTAAGATACTCTATTCCCCATTTTGAGTTTGCTGTTTGAAATGATAAAAAAAAAAAGCACTCCTTTTTAATATGGCTATCCACACATTTCATCATTATTCTCCGTGGTTTTTGAGCACTCATTTGTCTTATTAGGATAGGAAGTAGTGTTTGCTGCATGCTAGTCCATTTTCATCACAACAAAAGTGATGTTAAACAATAGGTGTTCAAAAAAGCTGAAAATACCAATGAAAACCTGGGGAAAGTCGTATTATAAAAAGTGCTTTGTTTTTTATTAGTTCAAATCACATGTAACCAAAAAGTGTTAAAGCAGACTCAAATTAGGAAAATGGGTATCGTGCAAGACAGGAGATAAGGGGCAGCTAAATAGCCAGGGCTGGGAGTATGGCCTAGTGGGTAGAGTAAGAAGCTGTGAAGGACTATATCCTCTGTCCAGTCATCTGACACATCTCCTCCTGTCTCGAGTGAACATATCGGATAATTCTCTTTCTAGTTCCTTTAAGACCATCGGGTGAATGGCATCTGGCCTACTACTTATTGAGAACCTTCTTGTTAAATGAATATCCTTCCTATTTCTTTAGTTTCCCCTTTATCGCTCTGACTATCCTTCGACCTGTCATTTTCTCTGTAAACTGAACAGAAGTATCTATTGAGCTTCTGTTATGGTTATAACAGTTCTTTTCTTAAGCCGTTTGTTTTGCAAAATTGCTTAGCTTTGCTTTACTGTCCTCTTGCCCACAGATTTCACGAGTGCACTCTTACAACAGTAAAAGACACAGTAACTGTGCGTCTAAAGATACTGTAAGAAATAGTTTGGGAATTCAGATACATTGCAGAAATTGGAGACTGGCACAGGAGCCGCTAGGGTTGGTGAAACTGTCACGTGTGTAGAAATACTCACATATAGAACAGGATTTAATAAAAGTTCTGCCTCTTGGGAAATGGTTGCTGTAGCGCTGGAGTAGCATTTTACTTTACTGATATCTTTTTAATGATAGCCTTTTTCTCGTGGCATCCTTTACTCTGCCTGTGGTAGCAGATTGCTGTTCAGGTAACTACTTCTGGTCTCTTTGAGTTCTCTCAGTTCTGGCATCTACACTGATCATGCTTTACCTTATTGTACTACTCTGAGCCATTCTTGGAGTGATTCCATCTCAGCAGATGCATACCAGGATCTCCAGCTAGGCTGCAGGACCAGAAAGGGAATTTATAGGTGCTTTTGTAGTGCAGGCCCAGCAGGCAGTGCATTTTTCTGAATTCTTGTAAGGTTGAAGTGCTTTGGCTAGCTTGTGAAGGCTGGCTTCTGGATTCAGAGTATTGGCGCAGCTAATTGTTTCCAGTGCTGCTGTACATTTTGTACCACTGTGCACAGAAACCACTGCTCTAGACTGAGGTTTGTGTGCTTATTATCTTGTGATGCATCTGCATGTACAGTAAGTGTCAGCCAGGAGAATTGGTCTGTTTGGGGGGGGGGGGGTAAGGGGTTGGAAGGAGCTATAAATATATGTGACAAGCATGGTGTGTTTGTTGTTGATCCTTTAAGGGGGAGGAGGAATTACATTCTGGTTTCCTTCCTCCTTCCCTTATTTAAGGGCTGCAGCATCAGCACCAGGGTAGGGTCTTTTCTAACGTGGGGGCACCAGTAGCAGCATTATTAACCTTTAAATGCTTTTTAACATTTAATACAAAATATTGTTCTAGTCTTAAACACCTTTTAAAAACGTTCGTTTTTAATACACTTTCTATTATCACACTTACTGCAAGCAACTGTATATCAAAAAAAGAAAATATCTTATTTCAATACATTATAATTTTTTTAAATGATATAAGTATGGGTTGCCCAGTTTCCCAGTGCTGACTGTTGCAGTTTACCATGTCGATGATCCAGGTTAAATTGCCGAGCTCAAGTTGTCTGACATCAGGTGGAGGAGGCAGTACTAAACACTGGTCATGGAAGCATCATATCTCGAGGAGGGCTCTGGGAGGGGTGTGTGGCTCCTGCCATTACACACGACTGTGCCTGGTAGTCCAGTGGGAAGGATTTGTGTGGACAGGAATACATGACCCTAAATGGGGGTGAAATCCTGTTGTCAGCATGACACTGGATGCTGGCATAGGGTGCAGTATCAATCATCATACGTCCAGTTTTGTGCAGTGAGTGGTGGAGTGTGGTGAGTGGGCCTGGTTCTCAGCTTCAAAAAATTTCCCAAGATGAGAACCAGATCCTTTCCACCTGCAAATCCATCAGAAACTCTTGCCCTAGAGGCAGAGGTTTCTTCCCTCCTGGCTCTCAGAGCCATAGAAAGGGTTCCTACCCTACACAAGGGCAAAGGATTGTACTCCAGGTACTTCCTAACCCCCCAAAAAAACAGGAGAATGGCAGCCCATCCTGGATCTAAGGTATCTGAACAAGCACCTTTTAAAACCAAAGTTCAAAATGGTGACTCTGGGAATAATTCTGCCCTCTCTAAGGCCAGGGGACTGGCTAGCCTCCCTGGACCTCAAAGATGCCTACTTTCACATTCCCATCAGGTGCTCCCTCAGAAAGTACCTAGGTTGAGGTTGCCCTCAGGCCACTATCAATTCAGAGCAATGCCCTTTGGCCTAACATCAGCCCCAAGGGTGTTCACAAAGTGCCTGGCAGTAGTAGTTGCTTTCCTAAGGAGAAAAAAGATTTCCATCTTTCCATATCTGGACGACTGGCTCATAGTGGGTCAGTCTCCAGACCAGGTCAAGTCACATCTGCAAGTGGCTCAGCGAGTGCTCACTTCCTTAGGATTCCTCCTCAACCTTCCAAAGTCTGTTCTCGAGCCAGTACAGCTCCTCACCTTCATGGGGCGGAACTGGATACAGTAAGGGCGGGGCAAGGACCCTTATGGAACTGGCCTCTTTATTAACCCTACAGGTGTCTCGATCAGCAAGGCATTTCCTTCAGCTTCTGGGCCACATGGCAGCTTCCACAGCAGTGGTCCAGGGAGCAAGATTCCAGATGAGGGACATTCAGTTATATTTAAGAGCCTTCTGGTCCCAAAGAAAGGATTCCCTTACCAAACTAGTCCCAGTGACCTGAACCCTGATCCAGGCTTTGCAATGGTGGCAGGATCAGGACAATTTGAGACAAGGAGTTCCTTTTGTCACTCAGTCTCATTCAGTGATACTCGCCACAGATGCTTCCCTGCTGGGCTGGGGAGCCCACCTGGGGGATCTTACCACCCAGGGACTGTGGTCACCTCAAGAATCTCTGCTTCACATCAGTCTCTTGGAACTCAGAGCAGTGTTTCTGACACTGCAAGCCTTTTCCAAATCTGTACAGAACAAGATGGTCCAGATCAGAACAGACAACACCACCACCATGTGGTACATCAACAAGCAAGGAGGCACTCGGTCTACGGCCTTGTGCACAGAGGCAATGAAGTTGTGGTCCCTGGCCTATTCCCTGCAAACCTCTCTGATAGCAGTTCACCTCCCAGGGAAGGACAATGTCCTAGCAGATGCTCTCAGCAGGATATCCCAGGGCCATCATGAATGGACCCTAGATCCCCTAGTTTTGAAGGTGATTTTCTCGAGATGGGGCACTCCACAGATGGATCTTTTTGCAGCCCCAGACAATCACCAACTTCCTCTCTTTTGTTGCAGACCCCCAGTCTTGGGCTCAGTCCCCCTGGATGCTCTGATTCTGAATTGGGTGGGAAAGTTCTGTATGCTTTTCCCCCCTTCCCTCTCCTGTTCAAAGTGTTAGTCAAGATCAGGTCTCAACCATGCAAAGTGAGTCTGATTGCTCCAGACTGGGCCAGACAGCCCTGGTACCCACTGTTGCTGTCCTTAGCAGTCCACCTTCCCCTGTCTCTTCCCAGGAATTACAACCTGTTGACATCCTCTCAGGGGAGGATTTGGTATCCGAACCTCAAATCTCTCAATCTCAAGGCATGGCTCTTGAATAGTTAGTTTGCTGATCAGCACCTTTCTCAAGGGGTTCTGGCTATCCTTAAGGCTTCTCGAAAGCCCTCCACCAGAAAGACTTACAACTCCAAATGGAAAAGGTTCACTATTTGGTGCTCTAATAAGCATATTTCTCCAGAATCTGCTGGGTTGCCTACAGTCCTGGACTGTATGGTTCATCTTAATGGCTTAGGACTTAGGCCAGCTACACTTAAAGTGCATCTGGCAGCTGTTTCTGCCTTCTTTTCAGTAGGCAGGCCCTCTCCTCTGTCAGCCCATCCTGTGTTTTGTAAGTTCTTCAAGGGATTGCTGCACACCAGTCCACCCTTTAGGGACCCTGCTCCTGCTTGTGACCTTAATGTTTGCATTGCTCAGCTTATGCAACCACCCTTTGAGCCTTTGTCCTCTGAAAGCTTAAGTACTTGACTTGGAAAACTGTGTTTTTGGTAGCTATTACCTCTGCCAGGCGTATCAGTGAATTGCAAACCCTGTCAGTGGAGCCTGATTTCATCCCTTTCCATAGAGATAAAGTGGTCCTAAGAACTAACAGGAAGTTTTTGCCTAAGGTGGTTTCAGATTTCCACCTTAATCAGTCTGTCTCTCCCAGTTTTCTTCACTGACCATTCCTCCTCTGGAGAGAGGAGGCTGCACAGCTTGGATGTTAAAAGGGCCCTCAGCTACTACATAGAGCGCACCAAGGGTCACAGGTTTGAGTCCCTCCAGTTGTTCCTCACATATAGAACAACATATACCATTCCTAGAACTCCTGTTACAGGTGAGTAACTTGTATTTCTAGGGACATGGATATGTTGTTCATCCACACTTATTGGCAGGTCCCTTGCCGCTTTAAATCTTGCCGGAAGGTCTTCAAGCTGGCTCCTCCCACCCACCCAGGTGCTAAAACTCTCGGCTCCGCCCCATGACGCCAGATCTTCCTTACTGCTTGGAAGCTCAGGTTCCCTCCTTAGCGCTCTGCGTTTTCGACTGGTTCCTGAAAATTTCGGTCTTCGAAATCATTGGAAGTGTTTTCTGAAACTTCGATCTTTTCTTCTTCGCTACGGCGATGGCTCAGTCCTTTTCTGGCCCCGGGAGGCGCACGGTTAGTTCCTCCAGGAGAGAGACTCATTCCATGTGCGTTTATTGCCTGGACTTGGATCATGATCCTCAGGCTTGCGATTTCTGTTCTGCCCTTTCGGTCAGCTCTCTGGAGGACCGCGCAGCCCATTCGGGGCTCGGACATCCGGTAGTTTTTTCTGCTCCGGACATTCCCTCGGACCGGCGGGTGTCAGCTTTGACTGTTTCTCAGCAGTTCGATCCTGCCGGGGAGGGGGCCGCTTCTCCCCTCTCCCTCTGGTTGCGGTGCTTATCCTGCTTTCCTTGGGTTCAACTCATGCAGCTTCGTTCAAGGAGCTTCGTCATTCCCTCTCCTAGAGGAGGGGACCCTGGAACCCTGCCGGCTCTGCCTGGAAATCTAAGGGCCGCAGGCGGGGTCATTTCATCAGGCGGAGCGGTTCCCTCCTCATCGTCCGGCCGCCGGGCTGGTCGAGGATGCGGCTTCTCCTCTGGCCTCACTGTGTCCTCGTCAGGTCAGCCGGCCAGGACCCCTGTCGGCGTTGTCGAGTCTCTCGACCCGCCTTTGGCGGTTTTCTGTGCCGCCATCCTCCGCCCCGGTGGAGGCTGAGGTTCTGTCCATCCTTCAGGTCGACAGCCCTCGGGCCTTTCTTCGAGCCGAGGGAGGGCGGGCGTGTCCTGCCCTTCCAGGCCCGCCTTAGTCCCCGAGGATTTGGGTCTCGGTCTTGGTCATCCCTCTTACTCCTAGCGCTCACGTGATCTAGGCGTTCTCGGAACACCGAGTTAGGTGGTTTTGCCATTCTTCTCGTCCCTCCCGGATGAGGAGCGCTTCGATGCCATTGGCATCGTCGTTACGAGGAACTTATGTAGCGACAGCAGTTGTTGTCCGGGTATCAATCGACCCCGATTCATTCTCCGGATAGCAAGCAGCCGCCGCTCGGTCGGCAGCCGTTCGACTCAGTCGAGGAGCCCTTTCCAGGGTCGAGTTGTCGTCCCGACTGCTGCCCTCCTTCGGGGAGCACAGGCCAGGCCATGACCTGTTCCTCAGGTTACTCGGTTCCCACACTCCTGCCCGCCCCCGGCGGACGAAGAGTGCCTTGGGCCTGCGGCAGCTTTTTGCAGACCCTTCGGAGCCTGAAGCCAGCTCTGTTTCCTAGCAGGGAGGACCCAGGGTCTTCCCAGGAACATTCCGGAGACGACAGCCCATCATCTTTGATGGGTCTGCTTCAGCTCATTTCGGAATTCACTGGGATGCAGCTCGAGCCCGTCTCCAAACGGGCACCTTACCCTGTTACGGAGATTCTGGACCGAGGGGGTTCTCCCTCGGAGGCCTTCCCAGTGGCTGAGGCTATCGTGGGCCCAGCCTTGGAGCTGTGGCGGTGGCCTACTTCCTGCCCTGCGCCTTCGGCCAGGGTGGCTTGGAGGTACCCTGTCCCTGTCGGTTCTCTGCCTGGTTTCTCGGAGCACCCCTCGGCTGAAGGGTAGTCACCGGCTGACGTTTTCCAATGTCTTGGAAGCGCTGGGGATGTGGATAGACCCCTGACAGAGTCCAAAGGATGGACCACGCTGGACGCAAGGTTATGCGCGCTGCCCTCCCTAGGCCTCGTCAGGCCAGCTCGGCAGCTCTTATGGCACACTGTTCCCCACGCCCTTCTGGGCACCCTGGACGAGTTCACCTCATCTCCCGGCAGAACTGCGGACCACGGTCCGGCTGGTACGGGACCAGGGTAGGGCGGTGGCAAAACAACAGCTCCAGACGGCTCTGGATCTGGGTGACTCCTGTGCCAGATCGGTGGCGGCCGTAGTGGCCATGCGCCGCAGGGTATGGCTGAGGTTATCCTCCTTTTCCTTGGAAACCCAGCATGAGTTGGCGGACATCCCTTCTTGGGACTGACCTTTTCGCCCTGGAGTGAGGGACATATCCAAGGGCCTGAGAGTCCGATGCCACTCCGACTCGGGTCACTCCCGCCTGAGGGTCAAGGGCAGCCCAGCCTTGCGTAGCCCTTTGCCCCCTGAGCCCTGCGGCTCAACTGGCCCAGCACAGGGCCAGCAGGCATGCGCTGGGCGGCCTGTGGCCAGTCCAGCCTTCTCCAAAAAGGAAGCAGGAGGCAGGAAACCAAGAGCCCCTGCCCTTCCCTCCAAGTTTACTCAGTGACGGGCCAAGGGCACTGCCCCGCCCCGCTATCCCAGCCCGGTTTCCATGGGGGACGGCTCGCACCTGCTCTGGAGGTATTTTTATGGTAGATCCTGTCGCAGGTTGCGAAAGCGGTTTCCCCTTTTGAGCCATTGCCCCATGGGGATCTTGGGTCCCCTGCCTCTTGTCGGTCGTACCGACATGCCTGGCCCTCTAGTTAGAGGTGATCAGGAAGGCTGCGGACCGCCACCCCCCCCAGCCCTGGGCTCGTGTCCAGGTATTCCTGGCCTCAAACAGACAGGGGCTCGTGCCCATTCTCCCACACGCCTGGATAGTCCATCCTCAGAACGTGGTGTGTGGCTGTTTCCTGGGCCTCCAGGATGTACCTACTCCTCGTTCCGTCCATTTCTTGGGAGGTTCCTCCCCTTCTTAGCGGGGGATCTCCTTACGAGTTCCTAGCCAGGCCCTTCTTTTGCTCAGCAGTCTCTGCGGCACTGAAGGGTCCGGACGTAACCCCACCTGGAAGGCAGACTGGTCTCCCGTTACAGGAGCCAAGTGGGAACTCGTGCCTTAGCGGTGAGGCTTCTTCGGGACTAAGCTCGACTCTTGAGTCCGAGCTCGGCTCTGGGCGGACAGGGCTGAGGTTCTTCCTCCCTTACCCAGTCGGGTTGGCCGGGTAATTATGTCCTGCCAGGACCTCCTGCACCTCCTGGTCCTCAGGGCGGCCTTCTCCTAGTGGGAGGGGCCAGCCAGAGGTCACAGCGCTGCGTCCTTTGGACCAGTTCGTGACTACAGCCCAGGAGTTGAGAACGCTCCCTTCGGACCGTTCTAACTGCGGCAGGAGAACATCCTGTTTGTTCGCCCTGAGTCGGCGGTCTTCTCCGACCGATGCTTCTCGGATGGGTGGGGTGCCCATCTAGGGGAATACAGAGTGCTTCACCTCTGGTCCTCCCGCGAGTCCCGATGTCCTTCCTGCTTGCTGGAGCACCAGGCGGTCTGCTTAGCTTGCACCGTTCGCTCCGTTTGTACAGGGTCTAGTGGTCTAAGTCCAAGTAGGACAACACCACGACCATGTGCTACCTACCCCGCCAGGTTCGGTCGATCCCCTTGCCTCGGCGCAAGGAGGTTCTCCGCATTGGGTTTTTGCGCAGTCGAGGGTTCCCAGCCATATGATGGCAGGAGCCCCCAATTTCCTGGCTGCTGCCCTAAGCCAGGCATAGGCTGCGCCTCATGAGTGGTTCCCTCTGCCAGAGGTAGCATTGAGATCTTCCTCTTCCCTTCCAGGGAGAATACCAGGACGAGACTGTTTTATGTCTGCTGCCTTGCTGTAGGGGATGCCACGGGGCCACAGCACCCTGGGCCCCTCCGTGCCTCTCCCCCATTTCCCTTGACCTATGGGCAAGGCGAGGAGGGACTTGGTGCAGGTGATGCTGGTAGCCCCAGACTGGATTGCCAGCTCTGGTATCCAGCTCTCCTCAGTCTCGGCCCCAGGCTCCCGAGGCAGCTTCTAGTCCGCCCGGTCCTGTCTCTCCTTTTCAGGGGAAGGTTATCCATCTGGACCTGCAATCCCTGCACCTGTAGGCCGAT
Source organism: Neoceratodus forsteri (assembly GCA_016271365.2). Classification (NCBI taxonomy): domain Eukaryota; kingdom Metazoa; phylum Chordata; order Ceratodontiformes; family Ceratodontidae; genus Neoceratodus; species Neoceratodus forsteri. The sequence goes on along the minus strand of CM057449.1, from coordinate 369,884,865 downwards.
CCCTGTGCGGCTAGGGGCCAGACCTAGGGTCCTTCAGCAAGGTCCTCGACTCTTTGAGGCGTCCTGCTAAGAAGTCGGCCAAGATGCTCGTCCTCTGGGAGAAGTTCTCCTTTTTGATGATGGGATAGGGCCTTGCCCTCTCCCGTCCCTGGGCGAGCATTCCAGACCATCTGCAGTCCATCCTTAAACCAGAGCTTCGGCCGACGACCCTCTAGGTGCTTCTGTGGGTCACCCCTGTCTTCCGGGTGCGGGCCGGGAGGCAGCTGGTGGTGCGGAGAAGGTGGTCTGGCACTTCTAGGCCTCGATCACGCCTCCCCTTTTGGGGAGAGTATCCCCATTTCTGTGGGATCCTTGCTGGTATGGGCTTAGCTCATGAGCAAGCCATCCGAACCTTTTGCACAGATGCGAGTTTCCCCCACCTGTTGTGGAAGAACACCTTCTTGGGGCTACTCTGCCACCCAGAAGGTGGGGAGAGTTCCAGGCGCTCCTTTAATCTCCCTATCCGGTCTCCTACAGGGACTAGGTTGTCCTGCGCCCCACCCACAGTCCTTCCGAAGGCGGTGGTGGAGTCTTCCCTTCGGGGGTATTGCCTCTGCCGGGGGTTATCCCCATTCACACCTCGGAGGCCGTATACAGGTTCCACAGGAACCTGTTTAACGCTCACCTACCTAGGGAGCGAAGCTAAAGTTCGGGAGGTTCGCCAGCTGTTCATCATCTTCGCTGAAGCCGCATCTGGCAGACTTGCAGCCAAGTGGACGACGAGCGGGTGGGTCACCCCTGCATAGGTCTCCACTATAGGCGGGCGGGCATGGAGCCTCCCAGAGGGATAAGCGCTCATTTTTACCCGTCCTTCCGCTGCATCGGTGGCTGCTTCCGAGGATACTCTGGTCCAGGATATCCGCAGGGCTTCTGCCTGGAAGCAGGCTTTACCGTTCGCCTTCCACATCGATCTTGGGTCGCGCCAGGGTGCTGGTCGGGGCCTCGGTTCTCCAGTCTTTCTACCTAAGTAGGGGTGTGCACCTTGCCTCCCTCCTCCTGAAGATCTGCTAGGAGTCTGCCAATAAGTGTGGATGAACAACATATCTATGTCCCTAGAAATACAGGTTACTCACCTGCCAACAGGAGTTCTAGGGATGGTATATATTGTTCATCCCTGACTCTCACCACCTCCCGGCCCGGCAACAACCTGGCTTCCAGCGGCTAGATCTGGCATCATGGGCGGAGCCAAGAGTTTTATCACCTGGGTGGGTGGAGGAGCCAGCTTGAAGACCTTCCGGCAAGATTTAAAGCGGCAAGGGACCTGCCAATAAGTGTGGATGAACAACATATACCATTCCTAGAACTCCTGTTACAGGTGAGTAACCTGTATTTTCTTCACATCCCTTCTGAACTTCCTGCCCCCCAGTTTCATTGCATACCCTCTAAGTCGTGGAGTACATTCTTATTTGGAAAATGCTCCCCTCCTGCCCCCCGCTTACCTCTGTGAGGCACTTGTAGCTATGTCTCAGTCATGTCACCTCTCCCTCTCCTCTGGGATGTACAAGTTGAGATTTCTCAGTCTCTTCTTGTAGGACTTCCCTTGCAGCCCCTGCACCATTTTGGGTTCCCTCCTCTGAACTGCCTCTACATTGTCTGTGTCCTTTCTGAGGTGCAGTCTCCAGAACTGAACACAGTACTCCAGGTAGGTTCGTACCAGAGAGCGATCAATGGCAGCAGCACCCCTCTCTCCTGCTGCTGGTAATGCCCCGCCCTATGCACCCTAGCATACCACTAGATATGCCCATGGTCTTGTCACACTGTGCTGCCATTTTGGGATCTTCTTATATAATAACCCAAGGTTCCTTTCCTGCATAGTACCTGCCAATCCTTCTCCCTGCCTCATCGTATACTCGGCTACCAGGGTTCCTATTCCATGGGTGCATGATTTTGCACTTTTTGGCATTGAAATTCTCATGTCCTTCACCACTTCTCCAGCTTCCCAGGATCTTTGTGCATTTTCTCTACCCCCTTCTGAGTGTTCACCCTATTGCAGATTCTGTTGTCCTCTTCAAAAAGGCATACCTTCCCCTCCAGTTTATCTGCAGTGTCCCTTATGAAGACACTGAATAGGACTGGTCCCAGTACCAAGCCCTGTGGTGCCCTCAGTGGTCACTGTCCCGTCCTTAGAGTGTGTGCTGTTAATCACCACACTCTGTTTCTTATCTGTTAACCAGTTTCAAACCCAGTTTACCAGTTTGGACTCCAAATTGGTCAGCTTCCTAATCCGCTTCTGTGTGGCACAGTGTAGAAGGCCTTGCTGAAGTACAGATAGGTTATGTCCACTGCCCTCTCTTGGTCTATTTCCCTGGTCACCCAGTCAAAGAAATCTGTCAGATTTATTTGGCGTGACCTTCCCCTGTGAACCCGTGTTGCATGTCGTCCCGCAGCCCGTTGGATTCTAGATGCTCAGCCAGCCTCTATTTCAGCAGGGTTTCCATTAGTTTTCCCAGCACTGAAGTTAGGCTGACTGGTCTGTAACTGCTAGTTTTAGGGACGTGGATATGATGTTCATCCACACTTCATGGCATGTCCCTTTCCCCATTAATTCTTGCTGGAAGGTCTTAAAGCTGGCTCCTCCTACCCACCCGTGTGGTATAACCCTCTGCTCTGCCACATGATGCCAGATCTTCCTTTCCACTGGAAGATACAGGTTGCCTCCTCACCGCTCCCGTGTTCTGTAGACCCTGGCTTCATTTCCTTCAGATTCTTTGAAGCTTAAGTTTGTCCGAGATAGCGATTGCGATAGATGTTTCTCTATTATGGAAGATAACTCTTCCCCCGATTTCCGCTGGTTCCCGTGTGGCCTGAAAATGTTGCGCACAGACCCGCATACTTTGTGCGTCTACTGTTTGGGTGTCGGCCATGACACTCAGGCCTGCAAGATTTGTCTCGCTTTTCACCCGAACATTCTCGACGTCCATCTCGCTTGTCTCAAGCTGAGCAGGTGCAAAAAACGGAATTCACCAGTGAAATCGACGGAGGCCTGGTGGGCCGTCTCCGTGGCTGTGGGGTCCATTGAGCAGGTACAGCAAATGCAAGCCTTTGATGAAGAGGCAGCATGGGCTGTGGAGTTCCCATCTCGGATGATTTTTGTTCCACTCAATCTGGGCTCCACCTTCTCAGGCTCCTTTTGGGAGATGTGCCAGACTCTCCCCACTAAGGACAAGGGAACTTCGAGCATGCATGTCTCCTGGTCCTGTAAAAAGGACAAGGAACCAAGAGTTCTAGGAGCGTGGATATGTTGTTCATCCACACTTCTTTGGCATGTCTCTTTCCCCTTTAAATCTTGCCGGAAGTCTTCAGACTGGCTCCTCCCACCCACCCGGTTGGTATATACCTCGGCTCCGCCCCAAGACACCAGATCTTCCTTTCTGCTGGAAAATTCAGGTTCCCTCGTGCTACTTTTCAAGTACCATAGGCCCTGGAGTCTAATCGGTGGTTTTTGGCCGCATTTGCTTTCTTTAAAACTCGTAAGAGTTTACGAATCCGATTCGAGCGCATCGGACATGGAGGACAAGTCGTTCCCCGGTTTTCGCCGGAGTCCTTGCAGATATAGAAATGTCTGTGACCGATCCCCACCTCCTCGTGGCGTTTATTGCTTGGGTGCTGGCGCATGACACCACTGCTTGCACTGATCGCAGAAGGCGGCCCACAGCTGGGAAGACCGAGCTTCGAATCCACTGGTGAAATCAAGGAGGCCAGGTGGGCGTTTCTGCCACTGGATCCGCCGAAGCAGCCCCGGACAGATGGCAGCTTTCGAGGAGTGAAGCTGCCCAAGCCCGCCAGTCAATTTTTTTCCGGCCGCTCAACCTGGGCTCCACCTTTACTGGGTCCTTTCAGGAGCTGTGCCAGTCTCTCTCTACCAAGGGTGAGGCACCCTCAGGGTTGCACTTCTCCCGGCCCAGGAAGAGGGACAAGGACCCCAAATCTTCTTCTTCTGGCCGAAGACATTCCTGGGACCGAGAGCGGTCCAGTTCACAGGACCAGGCGGTCTCGGCCTCGGTCGAGATCGCTTCCTTGGTCGCCGGCTTCTTGGACCTTCCATCAGGCCAAGGCACCGAGGCCGAGGAACCGGCCGAGATTTCTCTCGACCCACTGAGTCAGTTGTCGCCACCCCGCCGACGACTCTGGAAAGAACTCCCATCCTTTCCTTCCCCAACGAGGAGACCCGTCCCACGGGCATCCTGATCGAGGGACAGGAGCCGGATCCTCGGTTTTCACTGAATCCAGTCTCTCCCGATCGACGGAGCCGATCCAGTCGGTCTCGATCGAGGAGAAGGGCCCCGTCAGTCAAAAAGCCGAAAAAGGGTCACAAACACTCCCGGAAGAGGCGTCGCCACCGCGCCTCATTCTCCTCTGACAAGGAGAGACTTAGATGGAAGCTCTGTTGACGTTATGAGGACCTTATGTGGCAGCAGCTACTTCTGACCGGTCAGAAGCTGGCAACTCTGGCTATACCGGCCATTACTTGGCCCAGCCTCTTCAGCCGACACCGACTCCTCCGGTACCGAGGACTCTGGTTCTCCCTCTGGCAGGAGTGGCACGCATTCCTGCTTGGCCAGTTCCGGTCTCCCCGCCAATTCTAGTGGAACCACCACCTAAACAGCCTCAGGGAGGGGCTCCCTCAAAGGAGGATCGGGCAGACACGGGTTTGCCCCGTCGTCTGTCCATCACTGTAGTTTCTGATCATCCTAGGCGCATTGAAGGGGACGTAGGTGGGAGACTCCTGTATCCTGACTCCTCTGACTCTGAAACTACTGGTCTTCACTCACACCGTGATGATGAGTTGTCAGTGACAGGCCTGGAGGAAGGTCCTTCTTCCTTCCAAGGCATCCTTCGACTCATATCGGAGTCCACGGGTATACCATTGCAGCCTATCCAAAAGAAGGCTGAATATCCTCTCACAGATATCCTTAAGAGGGGAGGATACGCCGACGGAGGCCTTCCCAGTGGCTGAAGCCATTGTTGGCCTGGCCCTTGAGCTATGGCAGCGCCCTGCCTCCTGCCCGGCTCCGGCTGGCCTGCATGCCTTGCAAGTACACTGTACCCATGGGGTCCCTGGTGGGCTTCACTGAGCATCCCTCAGCAGAGAGCGTTGTGACTGCGTCAGTGTTTCGGCGTACAAGTAGCTCAGCAGATACTGACCATCTTCCAGACAAGGAGTCCAAAAACATGGACCATTCTGCCCGGAAGGTATATGCGGCCTCATCCTTGGGCCTTCGTCAGGCCAGCTCAGCTGTCATCATGGCACACTTCTCTCATGCCCTCTTGGGGTCACTAGATGAAGTCCTCCCTCATCTCCCAGTGGACATGCAGACCACGGTTAAGCAGGTCCATGACCAGGGCCGTGCTTTTGCAAAACAGCAGCTCCAGATGGCCCTGGACATTGGAGATTCCTGTGCCCGCTTCTTAGCAGCCTCAGTGGCCACTCGCCGCAGTTCATGGCTGAGGTTATCCTCTTTTCCTGTGGATACTCAGCATAAATTAGCTGACGTGCCCTTCCTTGGCACAGACCTCTTCGGTCCCGGAGTGGCAGGTCACCTCCAACGCATAGAGCAGTCCAATGCCACCTTGGATGCTACCTCTGCAAAAGGTTCTTCGGGCAAGAACCAGCAGAAGCGCAAGAAGCCTTTTTGGCATTCTTCCCCTGCGGTTAGGCAGCCCTCCTATCAGGGAGATGAGCAGCAACAGCAGGCTCAAGCTTGGCACCCTAGGCCCAAGCAGGGTCCCCAACAGCCCCACAAAGGAGGCGGAGGTGCCGGTCCAGGAGCCTTCTCCTCCTCCTCTAAGCCTGCACAGTGACGGGTCGGGGTGGTCAATCCTACTTCCGTCATGCCAGTTCTGGGTCCTCCCTTGGGGGGCCGGCTCCGCCACATTCTTTCCACCTGGTCCAATATCACTTCGGACAGGTGGGTCCTGGAAGTGGTTGGTCAGGGACTGTCCCTAGAATTCGAGCAGTACCCTCCCTGCCGAGCCCGTGCCCCACGGGAGGAAAGGATCTCAGTTGGTGCTCAGTCGGCCCTTCGGGATGACTTTGCTCAGCTCCTCCACAAGGAGGCGGTAGCTCCAGTGCCGGATGCTCCTGCGGAGCCAGGCTTCATGTCCAGGTACTTCCGGGTGCCCAAGTGGACGGGGGTTGGCGCCCCATCCTAGATCTCCACGACCTGAATCAGTATCTCGGGTCTCGCACCTTCCGGATGGTAACTCGACCCAGATCATACCACCTCTGGAGCGAAACATGAGGTTCTGTTCACTGGATCTACAGGATGCGTTCTTTCACGTCCCAATCCATCCATCCCACCAGCGATTCTTCCACTTAAGGGTCGAAGGGACCCTGTACGAGTTCCGAGCTATGAGGTTCGGCCTGTCATCGGCCCCATGGGTCTTCACCAAATGCATTGCAGTGGTGGCAGACCATCTACAGCATCAAGGGGTTCGCATATACCCCTGCTTCGACGATTGGCTCCTGGTAGGTTCCTTCCTGCAGGAGGTGGAGAGGTCCAGGGACCTGGCCCTCCGAGCCTGTTCCAGATTAGGCCTCCTGGTCAACGAGGCCAAGTCGGAACTTGGGCTCTCTCAGGTGATGGGCTTTATCGCGGCAGAGCTCGCCTCTCATCAAGCTAGATCCTGGCTTCCGGCGGACAGGGTGGAGGTTCTTTCCTCCTTTGCCCAATCATTTCTGGTTGTGCACTTGCGCCCTGCCCGGGACTTCCTGCGCCTTCTGGGTTACGTGGCAGCGTGCACTTCAGTGGTCCGTTGGGCCAGGTTGCACATGCGTCCCCTCCAGTGGGAACTGGCCGCTCAGTGGACTTGGCGTCGGGGCCTTTTCGACCAGCTGGTCACTGTCACCCAGCAGATATGGGACGCTCTCCAATGGTGGACTGTTCCAAGTCGTCTGCAAGAAGGGATTCCGTTTATCCGCCCCGTACTGACTGTCGTCCTTACGACCGATGCCTTTCTCATGGGCTGGGGATCCCACATGGGGGACCACAGAGCCCACGGGTTCTGGACCCCCGAGGAGTCCCGTTGCCACATCAACCTGTTGGAGCTCAGAGCAGTCAGACTGGCACTGTCAGTTTTCGCTCCTCAGCTCCAGGGTCAAGTGGTTCAAGTCCAGACGGACAATACCACGACCATGTACTACCTCAACAAACAGGGTGGCACGCACTTCTGTCTGCTATGCAGGGAGGCGCTCCGGATCTGGACCTTCGTCATCCGGTTGGAGGCAGATCTCCTTGCCATCCATGTGGCAGGAGTCTCGAACCAGCTGGCGGATGCTCTTAGCCGCATAGGCCAGACATCCCACGAATGGTCTCTCCATCCAGAGGTAGCTTACAGTCTGTTCTCCCATTGGGCAAACCGTTGGTGGACCTGTTTGCCTCCAGGGAGAACACCAAGCTGAGGCTGAACCATGCCCGCCCATGTCAGCAGGGGGGATGCCTTCTCGAGGCCATGGACCCCATGCCTCCTCTATGTCTTCCCTCCATTTCAGTTAATCCACAAGGTGCTTCTCAAGGTGAGGAGGGACAAGGTGAAAGTGATCCTGGTAGCCCCAGATTGGCCCCGCCAGTTCTGGTATCCAGATCTCCTCAGCCTCAGCTGCAGGGCCGTGGAGCGGCTTTGTACACGCCCGGACCCGATATCATTGGACCAGGGGAAGGTATTCCACCCAGACCTTCAATCCCTGCACCTCACAGCCTGGTTCCTGAGTGGCTAGTGTTTCAGGCTTCGGGTCTTTCCGAGGATGTCTACATCATGGTGGAGGCATCTTGTAAGGAATCAACCAGGAAATGTTACGCCTTCAAATGGAAAAGGTTTTCCATTTGGTGTCGGGGCAAGGGCCTGGACCCTCTGTCCTGTCCAGCGGCTTGCATCTTAGACTATCTTTGGTCTCTATCCAAAGGTGGTCTTTGGCCTACGACCCTTAAGGGGCACCTGGCAGCCATCTCTGCTTACCAGGTGCGGGACGGTCAGCAGACGGTGGCACAGGAGAAGGTGGTCTGGCACTTTTTCAAGGGCCTAGATCACATATCCCCTCCAGTGTGTGAACCTCCACTTCCATGGAATTTATTGCTGGTTTTGGCAAAACTCATGGGCAAGCCATTTGAACTGATGCACAAGTGTGAGTTGTCACACTTGTCATGGAAGACCACCTTCCTGGAGGCTGTCATGTCAGCCAGAAGGACCGGGGAGCTCCAGGCACTTTCGGTGGAGTCTCCTTACCTGGTCTTCCACAGGGATAAGGTTGTCCTGCGCCCCACCCGAAATTCCTCCCGAAGGTGGTGTCAGAGTTCCATCTCAACCAGGTGATGACTCTGCTTGCATTCTACCCAAACTGCACCTCGAATGCCAAGTACAGGCTCCATACTCTGGACCTGAGACAAGCTCTCTCCTTTTACAAGGAGAGAATGGCGGAAATTCGGGGAGCAGTTCTCCAGCTGTTTGTCACCTATGTTGAAGCCGCACCTGGCAGACTGGCAGCAAAGTGGATGATTGGCAGGTGGATCACTTCAAGCATTGATCTCTGCTATGGGTTGGCGGGTAGGGTGCCTCCTGTAGGGATAAGGGCTCATTACACCCACCATACTGCTGTGTCGGTGACTGCTTCCAGGGACATCCCTATCCAGGAAATTTGTTGGGCTGCTACCTGGAAGTCAGCAAACACCTCCAGCACCCACTACCACATCAACTTTGAGTCACGCTGGGATGCTGGTTTTGGGGCCTCAGTTCTTCAGTCTCTGTTCCCTTAGTGGGTGTGTGTGCCTTGCCTCCCTCCTCCCGGAGAACTGCTAGGAGTCTGCCAAGAAGTGTGGATGAACAACATATCCACGTCCCTAGAAAAACAGGTTACTCACCTGTAACAGTAGTTCTAGGAGTGGTACATGTTGTTCACCCGCACTGACCCACCTGACCTCCCCGGCTGCGACGCACAACCTGGCTTCCAGCGGGCTAAGATCTGGCATCGTAGGGTGGAGCTGAGGGTTATACCACTCAGGTGGGTGGGAGGAGCCAGCTTTAAGACCTTCTGGCAAGAATTAAAGGGGAAAGGGACTTGCCAAGAAGTGTGGATGAACAACATATACCACCCCTAGAACTACTGTTACAGGTGTGTAACCTGTTTCTTTCTTCCCTGTTGCCGTTCATTTGTAGAGGGGCCACATCAGCCCGTTTTCAGTCCTCCAAAACTGTTCCTGTTTCCAGTGAGTAGTTGAACAATTCTGTCAGTGGGGCAGCTAGCACTTCCTGAGCACTTTCACTGCCCTGGGGTGTACCTCGTCTGGTCCATAACTATATCCAGCTTCAGGGCTACAAGTTCTTTCTGGACTTGCTCCACTGAAAATTGACTTGCGTCTACCCTTCTACCGTCCCCTTTCGTCTCTTTGTTGGTCTGTCCCCTCCTCCCTCCACTGTGAAGACTGAGCAGAAGCACCCATATAAATTGTCAGCTTTTTCTTGTTCCCTTCTGCACAGTCTTCCCTTTCTGCCCTTCTGATTGTCACCATCCTTCCTCTTGCTTTTCTCCTCTTGCTTACATTTCTGAAAAAAGTCTTATCCCCTTTTGAAACCCCTCTAGGAGTGCTTTCCTCTATGTGTGTGCCTTTGCTCCCTTTACCGTCTTAACAGCTTTGCTCTGCTTGGCTTGGTACCTCTGTCTGTCCTTTGCCCTCTGTTTTTATTTGGACCCCCTGAATGCCACTTTTTTTCTTTCACCAGCCTTGCCACTTCTTTGGAGAACCATAATGGTCTCTTTTTTTCCCTTTTCCTTTCTTACCTTAAACTTTGTAGAATAGGAGACACTGGAACCGGTTCCTGCTGCTATACCTGATTCCATAATGTTCGCGGTATCAAATCTAACTCTCTGCCATACTGGGTACATAGTTTGCTAGTGACAACTGAAGACCCCCTCTTCACTTCCCCTCATGCAGTTGGGTCAGCCTCAGCTATGTGCCTACAAAATCGCAATGGGAGATAGTCTTGTTGATGTATAGTTAAAATAAATAAGTAAGATACTGAGTGAATGCAATGGTCAGTTTTCTAACATTTGTTTTAAACTAAGACTTCATTAAAGTTTACACTAAACAGATCAGGATTGCATACAATGCAATAAATGTATCTGTTTGAGAGGTTTATAAACATAAATGCATGCATGCATGCTCAAAGTCTGGTGGATGCTTAGTTTGGATGTGGGCTGAGGTCCCCATCCCTTTTTCAGACTACCTAGGCTTAACTGAGCAACTGCTGCTTGGTGGGGACCTCATACAAGAGCGCTTCACAATATGGGTAGCACTGTAGCTTTACCTGTATCTCGTTCAGATGAGCCTGTCAAGTTTTAACTGCAAGGCTCCAAATTTTTTATCTTTATTTACTGTAATAGGGTAGTTGGCATTATGTAATGTTTCCATCGTTTGTCGTCAGTATCATTATGCTGCTGTCCAATCAAGGATGCATTGCTTGGAGACGGCAGGAGTCCCTACATCGCTGTCCGTATCGTTGGTAGTATTTTCAGTCTCCTGTCAGCATTATGTTCACTGTTTGAACTGCTTTTCTGATTGCTGTAGCTCTGGACCAGGTCAGTTGCTAATGTATTGGATGAACTCAACAGGAAGTAAGGAGTGTGCAGTGACATCTGAAGAGCAATCCATATCATTTCTCCAGTTAGGTAAGGTCTTTATTTATCTACAGTACTAACTGCAGTAGTTTCAATGGTATAAACCTGATTTTTAAAGAAGTACCTGTAAACGCATGGCCTTGAACCTTATTTCAAGACAGGTTCTGTTGCATAGATTCGCATAGTGACAGAGAAGTAGTGTTGGGACAGGATAAGACTAATGGTGTATCGGGTTTGCACCCCCCCCCCCGCTTTTTATGTCTTAGCAGTTATAGTCAGTTATGCCTTTGTTCCCTAGGTACTCCTCTAATTTCAGTTTGAATCCTGTTTCTGGTGCCCCTTTAAACAGTCTTCCCCCACATCCTCATCACTCTCATTGTGAAGTAAAGCTTTCTAACACTATACAGTTAAGCCTATGCCCCCTTTTTCTTAAGAAACTGAATTACCTGCTTGCCTACCTTCTCTGCTCCTTTGAGTATCTTGGAAATGACTAGCATATCACCCTTAGCCTTATTTGTTTATAGTGGAAAATGTTTTTTTCTAGTGAAATCCAACTGCTCCTATCTACATATCTACTTGAGTTTCCTTCCAGACCCATGATCATCATAGCTGTGTGTGGAACAGTCTCCAGTTCTGTGTCCTCGACTCTTAAAGGGAATCCATGTTTCCTAATGAAATTATTATAGTGGTTACTATGAGGATCCAGTATATAAATTGCTGGGTTATATTTAGAACATTTTCAGTAAGACCGAAAAATACATTTAAAATTGTGATGTGGAGGAATCCATTTTGTGGACAGGAAGGATGCTGTGATGATGTCACTGCCTCACCAGCTCTAACAGTATGCAATTAAGCAGGTTAAAATAAACTACTCCTACAGAGAGGGATCCTTTTCTATCGTGAAGAGAAGCACTGGATTCTTTTCTTGCGCTCTGCCAAACATAAAATTCTGGGTGTTCCTCAGAATATAATAGAATCCCTGACAGCACAGTCAAACTGTTACACCTGATTGTATCAGTGTCGGTGGCTCAGCAGGTTGCACACCTGCCTCTGAGGTGGAAGATCAGAAGGCTGTGGGTTCTATCCCACATCAGGCACCTGGGTTATTTCCATTACTGACACTGTAGTGCAGCATGAGGGCTGCTGCACTACTGAGGGCGTCTTTCGGATGAGGACGTTAAACGAGGTCCCGTCTGCCTGTTCTGGTGGTTGTTCAGGTGGACGTTAAAGATCCCATGGCACTTCTCAAAAAGAGTAGAGGAATTTCCCCGGTGTCCTGACCAAATTTCCCCCATTCACTAAAAATACCACCAACAGCTTAATCTGGTTCAGTTTCAGTTGGTTACCATCTGTATCCTCCTCCTCCCGGTCGCCCCTGAAAAAGGGACTTCTAGTCTCAGTGGGCCTAGTGGGTCAACAAAATTCAATAAATAAATGATGCACTGCACACTGTTAACACTGGCGAGGCAGTGACATTATCAGTACACCCACAAAATGGATGCCTCCACATCCCTATTTAAAAAGCATTTTTCTGTCTTACTGAAAACATTTTCTGAATAAAACCCATCAATTTACATATTGGATCCTAAGAGTAACCTTTACAATAATTTCATAAGGGAATGTACGGATTCCCTTTAACTATAGTGTGGTGCCCAGAATTGTACACAGTTCTGGTTTTTAAGCAGCCTAGCAAGTGATTCTTACAAGGGCGTCGCATCCCATGCCTTGGTCTCAGGTTCCTGCTGGATGCAACCGAAGGCGAGTGATAGATGCTGTTTAACTTGGGCAAATATGAGATGATACATCTGGGAGAAAAGGATAAGGAGATAGATACACCAGATAAAAAGGAAATTGTGCCATCAGAGTAGGAAAGGGATTTGGAAGTACTAGATAAGGTAGTGAAACTGTCCAGGCAGTGTCAGGAAATTGGAGATAGGTCTTGCGCAATAAGCACAAAGGCTTTTTTTCACTATATAAGTGAGAAAACGGACAAGAAGGAAGGGATTGTTAGGCTTATGAAGTGGGTGGAGTGAGTGGAGGATAATGGGAGCAAAAGCAGAGATACTAAATGAATACTTCTGTTCCATCTTCACCAGGGAGAAGGACGGACCAGTGCCTTCAGGAGGGAAAAGAGTTGGGGGGAGGGGGGGGACACAGATGTAATGATGAAGGATAGAGTGAGGGAAGGGCTGCTGGCATTGAAGGTGGACAAATCACCAGGCCCGGACAGAGCACATCCAAGGATACTGAAGGAACTGGCTGAGGAGCTGGCAGGGCCACTGCCAGACCTATTTAATAGTTCACTAGAGACCGGCGTAGTACCGCAGAACTGGAGAACAGCACATGTAGTGCTGCTCCACAAAAGCAGTCGAAAGGATGACTCAAGGAATTACAGACCAGTCAGTCTGACTTCCATTGTGGGCAACCTCATGGAGACCATACTAAAGGAAAGGTTGGTGGAATATCTAGAGGAGCATGGTCTCCAGGATGTGAGGTAGCATGGGTTCGGGGGAGGGGGAGATTGTGTGAAACAAATCTGATTGACTTCTTTGACTGTGTCACTAAGACAATAAACTGGTCAAGCGGCAGACATCCTCTATCTTGATTTCAGCAAGGCCTTTGACTCTGTGCCCCACAAAAGCTTGATCAGGAAGTTGGTGTATCTCGGGGTTCGGGAAAAGCTGGCCAGTTGGGTGGAAAACTAGCTGAAGGACAGAACCCAGAGGGTGGTTGTGGGGGGAGAGTTATCTGGCACAAGACAGGTAACCATTGGGGTCCCGCAGGGCTCGATGCTGGGGCTGGTGTTGTTCAGTGTCTTCATCAGTGACATTGGAGATGGCATTAAGGGTAAAATGTGCCTATTCATGGATGACGCCAAGCTCTGTGGGAGAGTGGACACGGCTGAAGGGATACAGGACCTACAGGAAGATCTGGAAAAGCTAGGGAGGTGGTCCAGGATCTGACAACTCGGCTTCAATGCCAAGAAATGCAAAGTTATACATATTGGAGCCTAGAATCCTAGGACAGAGTACTATCTGGGTGGAGTCAGAGTATCTGCATCAGAGGAGGAGAAGGATCTTGGAGTGACGATCACTAGTGACCTGAAGTACACCATGCTGTGCAAGAAAGCAACAGCGAAGGCAGACAAGATGCTGGGATGCATATCTAAGGGGATCAGTAGTAGGAGAGAGGTGATTATACTGCCCTTGTACAGGTCACCGGTAAGGTCGCATCTAGAGTTTGAGTTCAGTACTGGTGCCCACACCTCAAAAAGGACATTAACCTGCTGGAGAAGGTCCAGAGGAGGGCTACAAAGATGATAGCTGGTCAGCAGGATAAGGCATACAAGGAGAGGTTGAGGGCACTGATCATGTACTCCCTGGAAGACAGGAGAGAGAGGGAGAGGGGGAGAGAGAGAGAACTAACATGATTGGGACCTTCAAGTACTTGAAAGGGGTACATACGGTTGATAAGGAGAGTTTCTTTAAGCTGAGTGGCAACCATAACACAAGGGGGCGCAGTCTTAAGCTGGAGGGTGGAAGGTTTAGGAGGGAGGTCAGGCAGCATTTCTTCACAGAGAGGGTGGTGGACACTTGGAATGTGCTGCCAGAAGAAGTAATCTCGTTGAAGACAGTGGGCAGCTTTAAGAGAGGCTGGGACAGGTATAGAGGGAGGGTAAAGGTCATGGGTAGGGAGGATGAGAGGAGAGGGGAAAAGGGGCAGGGACAGTAGCCCAAGCTGTGGACCCTGCAACATGAGAAGACTTGATAGACCAAATGGCCTTCTTCTGCTGGCTTCTTCGTATGTTCGTATGTTACTTTCTCGGAGGTGCTACCTGTACATGACAAGGGGTATGGCTGGAATCTCTACACTAGGAGCTTCACCATGTGTTTGAGGAAGTGGTGCGGAGAGGAGAGATTTGGATTCATTGGGGACGGGGGCTCCAGCTGGAGGGATGGGGGCCTGTACAAGGCCGACCGCTTACATCCATGCAGGAGGAGAACTGGCATCCTGAATGATCAGTTTAAATGCTACTTTGTGAAGCATTTAAACTAGCCAAAGGGGGAAGCGGAAAAAGGCAGGAAGTCATGGACTGTCTCTCTCTCCCCCCACCCCCAGTGGCTGACAGGGTCAGCAGGAGAATCCCAAAGCTTACAGGGTCAGCAGGGAGAATCCTGAGTGTGGGAAAATCCAAAAGGAACAAATACAAATAGGGATCTGGGAGGAGGGAGTGAAGGAGAGAGGGGAAGGAAAACCGTGGAAGAAATAAGGGAGGGCAAAAGGGCAAGATGAGGGGAGTTGGCAGTACAATCTGGAGAGCCATGTGCGCAAATGCTCGAAGTCTGGGCAACAAAATTGCAGACCTAGAGGCCACCATGGCAGTAGTTGAGGACCTGGACATAGTCGCAGTTATAGAAGTCTGAAGTGAAAACCAGGATTGGGAGGTAGCCATACCAGGGTATGCTCTTTTCAGGAGAGACAGAGTAGGAAAAAAGGGAGGAGTAACTCTTTATGTGAGGGAGAACAAAAAAGCCACGGAAATACAGGGGGCCAAGGGAGAAGTGGAGGTTCTTTGTGTCACCCTGGAAACAAGTAAGGGGGCTGCTATTCAAACAGTGGTAATCTACAAACCTCCCACACGGGTGAGGAAGTGAATAAGAATATGAGGGGAAATACAAAGGATGGCTAACAAAGGGAAGGTATTGCTGGTAGGGGACTTCAATCTACCAGATGTGGATTGGAGCCTCCCAGCTGCAGCAACAGTTAGAAGCAGGGAAGTGCTAGACTCCATACAGGGGGTGTTCCTCAGGCAACTAATAAAGGAGCCCACTTGTGGGGGCCGGTCATACTATACCTGTGAGACAGGGACAGTGTCGCTGACGTCACAGTGGGGAGCCACCTAGGAACCAGTGATCATCATACAATGTGGTTTAATATAAGAACTGAGCCAGAATCAAACCACACTAAAACGAGGGTCCTGGACTTTAGGAGAGCCGACTTCAAGAAAATGAGAGAGTGCCTTGGGGAAGCCCTAGCAGGGACAGGGAAAATGGGTGGGGTAGAAGAACAGTGGGAAAATATAAGGAAAGCCATTGAGAAGGCAGCAATCCTCTGTGTCGGGCAGATTAAAAAGAGCAAGAGAAGAAAGAGACTGCCATGGTTCTCCAAGGAAGTAGCAGAAAAGGCAAAGGAGATAGTGTTTAAAAGGTACAAATCAAAGAATGAGGATAGGGAGGACTGTCAGGAGAAATAAAGGCACAAATGGAGGAGAACATTGCCAAGTCAGTTAAAAAGGGGGATAGGCCGGCCTGGTGGCGCTGAGGACTGAGGCGCTGGGGCCTTACCTTACACCACGCCGGCGATCCGGGTTCGGGAACGGACTCTGGTCGGCAGGGGAGGAGAGGATTGAGCATCCATAGGGACTGCTCTCCTCTCCTGGGGTGGGTAGCAGGGTTGCATCGCTCCGCAGTGGCACCCGGTGGAGACCGGGGGCACTGCATGAGCGTTGACGCAGGAGGACGTACCAGAAAAATGGAAATCATCCCGGATTGGCCAGTATGATGGCAGCCGATCTGCCGACTCCACCGAAGAACTCCCGAGGAGCCTGGCCGCCTCAGCAGCACCCTGGGGCCGAGAGAAAGAGTGTGCTGGCTGTCCCACTGGTGCATTCCCCCTCAGAGGAGGGGGCCCACTTGGCGAAGGGTTACGCCAAGCTACCCCAGAGTCAGCTGCAATCTGAGGTAGGGGGGTCCAAGGGAGGACAGTAGGGGGATGTCTGGGATCGTGGCTGCCTGAAGGAAGTGGCAGATCCTGGGCACGTAAAATAAAGAAATGATGTAAAAAAATAAATAAAAATAAATAAATAAAACATTCTTTAGGTATATAAGTGAAAAAAGGAAAAAAAAGCAGGTATTGTAAGACTTAAAGGAGGAGGGGACTGTGTGGAGGAGGATCAGAAGAAAGCTAATGTATTGAACATATACTTTTGGTTAGTATTTACAGAGGAAGAGGATGGGCCACAGATAGGGTAAAACGGCATTAAAGGAAGGGAGGTAGACACTTGCCCTTTTATGGAGTAGAGTCCTTAGGGAGCTAGCACAGCTGTAAGTGGATAAGGCAGTAGGACCAGATGGGGTTCACCCCAGGATACTGAGGGAACTTTAAGAGGTGCTGACTGCACCACTGACGGCCTTGTTCAACCTATCAGTGGATACGAGGGAAGTCCCAGGGGATTGGAGGAGGGTGGATGTGGTCCCCTTCACAAAAGTAGGAATAGGGAGGAGGCAGGAAACTACAGACCTGTAAGTCTGATTTCAGTTACGGGAACACTGCTAAAAGAAAGGATTGGGGAATACCTTATGACCAGTGGATTACAGGATCCAAGTCAGCATGGGTTCATAGGAGGGAGATCTTGCCAAACAAACCTGATCGAGTTCTTTGACTGGGTGACCAGAGAAGTGGATTGGGGAGGAGCTGTGGATGTGGCCTTCCTGGATTTCAGTAAGGCCTTCGACACTGTTCCACACAGGAAGCTGGTAAGCAAGCTGGGCAGCCTGGGAGTGGGACCAAAGGTAGTAAATTGGGTATGTAGTTGGCTAAAGAACAGGAGTCTGAGGTTGGTGGTAAATGGGATTCACTCTGAAAAAGGCAGGGTAGTCAGCGGGGTGCCACAGGAGTCGGTACTGGGACCGGTCCTCCGCAGTGTCTTTATTAGCAACATCGCAGAGGGACTGGAAGGGAAGGTATGCCTGTTAATGGATGACACAAAAATCTGCAACAGAGTGGATACACGGGGGTCTGAAAAGCTTGGAAGACTGGTGAGAAGCTTGGCAACTATGCTTCAGTGTCAAGAAGTGCAGAATTATACAGATAGGGCAGAAAAACCCTAGGGCAGCGTACCAAATTGGGGGGGAGGGGATTCTCAACATGGGTTCAGAGCCAGTCATACCGAAACTACCTAGGTAAGGTTCACCAGCCGAACCCAAAAAGGCCTAGATGAGGGCAAATATGTGGCTTCGGCCTTTGTGGACCTCAACAAGGCAGTTGATTTGGTGGATCATAAGGAGCTGTTGGGGATGCTGACTAGGGTTGGCTTCTCTGAAGATGTGATTGCATGGATTGGGCACTGTCTTTTAGATAGGACCCAAAAAACCTTGATCAGTGGTATTTGTTCCAAGGA
The DNA here is from genome assembly GCA_016271365.2 of Neoceratodus forsteri. Classification (NCBI taxonomy): domain Eukaryota; kingdom Metazoa; phylum Chordata; order Ceratodontiformes; family Ceratodontidae; genus Neoceratodus; species Neoceratodus forsteri. The sequence goes on along the minus strand of CM057449.1, from coordinate 369,867,037 downwards.
ACAGCTGTTGAGATGTGGAGTTCCTCAGGGGGTCCATTCTTGGGCACTTACTATTTACATTTTTCATAAATTCACACTCTGAAATCTGCAATAGTACTGACAGTACTATGGGCAGATGCTGTCCTGTTTTGTTCAGGAAACTATATATCTCGTCTTCAGAGAGACCTTCAAAAAGATCATAGCGCATTACACTCTTGGTTAGATGCACATAAATTGGTTCTAAATTCCCAGAAAACAAAACTAGTAGTTTTTTTCAAGCTCCAGAAAGGTTACCATAACAGATTTTCAATTATCTGATAATGCTGAAAATATTATTGAAAAGGTGGAGGATATTAAATATCTTGGTTTGATCTTGGATTATCAACTTACAGTTGAACAACACATCATTAATTTAATTGGCTAATTGCATCAGAGAATGGGGATGCTATAGCGAGTCAATAAATATTTGACATCAGACACTAGGTTGCTAGCCTTGCTTGTAGAGCAGAAAGCAGCTAACTGAAAGAAGCTACATTTGCGTTTATGCGTGTCTGCTGTGTCCGCTGGGCACGCTGAAACTGCTGGCATTAGACAAACTTGGAAAAGATAATTTTAGCATATTCTCTAATTAGTAAATGTACACCTTTTAATAATAGAAAAATAACTTAGTAAGTGTATGCAATGTTTGATGTATAGTGAGGGAAAGTATGGGAGCGAGTATGTATGTGCTAATTGCCATCTGATTACTACTCTTGAAGCAGAGATAGCATTTCTGCTTAATATTAAACCAGTTTCTACTGATATTAGGGAATTGGAAAGTTACATTGATCTTATGGATGAACAACTTAATTCTAATGAACAATTTCCTTCACATTTAGGTAGCATTTCTATGCCTCCTGATGAGGAGACAATTGTAACAACTAGTACTAGTATACCTGTTGCCTCTGCCCCCTCTTATAAGGTGAATGATTATCCACCCTCTTCTCATGATAATGATGACTGGACCATTGTCACAAAGCCTCTTAAAAAAAGGAGGGGCGGTCAGATACATAATAGTGCCCCTATTGAAACTCGTAATAGGTTTGAGCAATTGACTTTATCAAATAATGAAGTGCTACATAATTTATCCTGTGCATCACCCTCTGTTGATAATAATGGTTCAAAAACACTTTTCAATCAGGAGTTAATGCCCATGAATACTTGTCCTAGTAAGTCTCAAGCTACCAAATCAATACCTATTAAGTTAATCGCTCCAGAGTGTGTGAAACAATCACCTGTTTCTGATTCTTGTACCCCTACTGTCTCAAAACAAGTGTTAGCCCTGGGAGATTCAATCATTAAGCACATTGACAGGGCGGTATGCAGTAGTGACAAGAGCAACCGCACTTGTTCTAGCTTCCGTGGGGTCAGGGTATCTGACATTACCTCCATGATGCCTAAAATTTTACAAAATGCGGGGGAAAATCCACTGGTTATCATACGTGCCGGTGTTGATGATATAAACAACACCCCATTTAATCAGTTACAACAGGACTATGTGGCGTTATGTAACCTGTTACTTGATAGGGGGTGCTGTGTATGTATATCTGAAATTCTACCTGTCCTAAAGCAACATCTACCATGATGCAGAAAATCAAAGCCCTAAATGAGTGGCTGAGAAAGTGGTTTTTAAGCAGGATATACCCTATATTACCCACTGGGAATCATTTTCAGATCGTTCTTCCTTGTTTTGCTGGGACGGTGTACATCTCAGTCGTAGGGGTAGTACACTTATGGGGAAAAGTATCACTAAAATCATAAATCATTGTTTAAACTAAAAACAGTGGGGGAGAATGGGTCTATTCCCAAGTCTCTGAATACTTACCAAAATATTATTACAACTAAATGTAAATTCTTAGCTTTGAATGCAAGATCTTTAAACCAACTCAAAGTAGCAGAACTCTAAGCCAAATGTAAAACTTTAAATATAGGTGTGGTGGGAGTAACTGAAACTTGGTGGGACGCATCCCCAGTTTGGTCCAGAGAAATTCCAGGTTATAAGTTATATCATAAAAACAGATTAGATAAGCAAGGCGGTGGAGTTTGTATGTACATACGAAATGATATTCCTTCTTTTGAAGTGTGTTCTCCCTTTCCTTTTGGAAAGTATATGGGTTAAAATCTTATTGAAGGAGCAGTCCTATATAACTATTGGTAACATCTATCGTCCTCTATCTGCAAATTCAGATTACACAACTGATATGTGTAAAAAATTACACATTTTTCAGAATCTCAAGATACTGTAATATTTGGTGACTTCACTCATATTAACTGGGACTCATACTCAGGACAGTCCTATGCCGAGAAAGGACTAATAGATGTGGTAGTTAGTACTGGATTACAACAACCTGTTACTTAACCCACTCAAAGTCCTAATATTTTGGATCTATTATTTACCAACATAGAGCAACAAATTACAATTTACAAATTTGGGATCCACTTGGGACCAGTGATCATTCATCTATTCCTTTTGAAATTCAACAGTTTAAAACTACACAAAGGAAGTTATACTATACAAAAAATTATAACAAAGCAAATTTTTTTAAATCAATGAAAACTTACAAAACATAAACTGGGAATCTAATCTTCTTAATTGTACAACACAACAAGCTTGGGACTTTTTAAAAAACATTGTACATTATTTGGAAAATACCTTTATTCCATCTAAGAGGAAATTTAATAATAAAGGAAAATTCCCCCTTGGTTCAACAAGACAATTAAAAATCAGATTAAAATAAAAATTAAACGTTTTAGGAAACTTAAGAATAGTTCTGTTCCATTTAAAACTACTCTATTACATAAATACAGACTATGTAAAAACTTAAAAAAATTCTATTAAATTGGCAAAATAAGCTAGAATTTAAACTAGCTCACACAAAAGACTGTCACAAATCTCTCTTCTCCTATATAAATAGTAAAAAAGGTGTATCAAGGACCATTGGTCCCATTATAACTAATGGCTCTTCTCTATCTGATATAGAAACCTCAAATCTCTTTAATAAGTACTTTTGTTCTGTCTTCTTTCAAAAATCACCTATTAGTACATTTAAAGTTCACCATGTAGATTATCATAGGTTCTATCCAACTGACATTATACAAGCTATCAAAAAACTAAGAAAAAAAAAATGCTAGTCCAGGCCCAGACGGTATTCATCCATGGTTTCTGATCGAAACCTCTATAAATATTTCTATACCTTTGTCAATTATTTTCAATAAATCCTTGCAAGAAAGCATTGTACCAAATGACTGGCGTTCAGCAGTAGTTACTCCCATATTTAAGAAAGGCAATAGAGGTTCTGTGCAAAATTATCGTCCAATTAGCCTGACCTCAGTGGCTGTAAATTAATGGAACGAGTAATGAAGTCTCTAATAGATCAAGATTGTAAAAAATTAGGAATTTATGATTCAAATCAGCATGGGTTTACTCCCAAGTATTCCTGCACCACCAATCTGAGATCTTTTTACAATAATATAAGTACTCTACTAGATGTGGGTATCCCTACTGATGTAATCCTTTTGGACTTTAGTAGAGCTTTCGGTAAAGTCTCACATGAAAAACTCATTACTAAAATGCACAATCTAGGTTTGTCACCTGATATTATCAACTGGACTTTACACTGGTTGACAAATCGTTCTCAGAGAGTCAGAATTAATGATATCTTGACTGATTCGGGTAGTGTGACAAGTGGTGTACCACAGGGGTTGGTCTTGGGACCAACATTGTTTAACCTCTTTATCAGTGATTTACAAACAGGGCCAAATAACTTCATAGTTAAATTTGCAGATGATACTAAATTGGGGGGCAAGGTTAATAATCAAGAAAATATTTCTGCATTAAAGAAGAATTTGTAAAAAATTAACACTTTGGGCAAATGAAAATCATATGCAGTTTAATCAAGACAAATGTTTAGTAGTGCATTTCTGTGTAAATAATCCAAAAACGATATATCGTATAAACGGACTACCACTTCACTTATGAAATTGTGAAAAAGATTTAGGGATATATGTTGTTAATAAACTTACATCAAATGATCACTGTGTTAGAACTGCTTGCATGGCCAACAGACTTTTGAAGCAAATAAAATGCACTTTTGTTAATCATACGGAACAATGCCTTATTCCATTGTATAGGGCAAACATTAGACCGTATCTAGACTATGGCTCCCCTTTCTGGAATCTAAACAAAAAAATAAGACATAGCAATTCTTGAACAGGTTCAAAGGAGAGTAATTAGAATGATTCCAAGATTAACAAACCTGGATTATCAGAACAGATTAAAAGCAACTGGTTTCTTCTCTCTTCAAACTAGAAGATTAAGAGGTGATATGCTTATGGTTTTTAATTTAATAAATTCACCAGATCTAATGGAAAAATGTGGTTTAACACTCTCCAAAAAGAGGCATGTTCCGAGACTGCATAATAAACAGCTTGAAGTAAAAACTTATAAAACCAGCAAAAGGGGAAACTTTTTTCCAATAAGAGCATCCATTGTATGGAACACCTTGCCACAAGAGTTGGTAGAGGCAACTAGTGCCACTGTCTTTAAAAACAAATTAGATGTTTGGTTGAGGGATAATAGATAATGTCCCATATAGTGTGGGAAACGGTCTCGATGAGCTCTGGCCTTCTTCTGTTCTTTCATGCCAAGTAATACCAAGTAAGTAGGTCAATACTTCCGTATAGTCTTTTACTCTCACTGTTGAACTACGGATCTATAATCTACTTATTGTCATCAAAAAGACTGCTTAACAAGTTAGTCTGCTTGTCATAGCATCATACGTTTTGCAGCAGGTCTCTGAAGAATGATACATTATGGTCTGTTACATAGATCATTAGGTTGTTTATCTTTTGCAGTTGCAGTTAAACTTAGAACATAATTTTTTTTTTTTTTCATAAGATTCATCTGGGTGTGCTACCTGACAGTGTTATCAGTTTATTTCCTAAAATTTCTAATGAGGTTTTTACTAGGTCACAGACTTATCGGGTTCCCTTTTTCATACAGCATTTGCACAAAATTCAATTGAATTTGTTGGTACAAAATTGTATAATAAATTACCAAACTATATTGTGGATTGTACCAAGATTTCTTCCTTTAAGAGGTCCCTAAAATTATTTGCTGATTGACTTTGTAAGTGTTAAGTAATTAGTACATGAATTCTTTGTTAATGTTCACGTCTGTCATACTGTACATTGTTGCATAATGTTGTAATATGTATGTGTGTTCTGTTTGTCACTGGATGCTTGTGAAAACTGGCAATTTTGCTCACAGGCGTTTTCAGTATAAAATAAAAACGAAACAAGGTGATAACCCCTCAAGTTCCTTTCCTGTTTTATGGTTATCGTATCTGATGACCTGAAGGTAGCAAAGCAGTGTGATAAAGGAGTGGGGAAGGCTAGTAGAATGCTGGGGTGCATAGGGAGAGGTATCACAAGCAGAAAGCGGGAGATACTGTTACCCCTGTATAGATCGATGGTGAGACCCCACCTGGAGTACAGTGTCTAGTACAGCAGGCCCCATCTCCAGAGAGACATAGATCAGGTGGAAGTGGTCCAGAGGAGGGCAACCAGAATGGTGTATGGCCTGCATCAGAAGTCCTACAAGGAAAGGCTTAGGGAATTAAATATGTTCTTGCTAGAGGAAAGGAGGGAAAGGGGAGACATGACACAAATGTTTAAATACCTCGGGTATAAATAAGGTGCAGGAGGGTGGTATCTTTCCTAGAAAGAGATGCACAAGGACAAGGGGACATGATATGAGGCTGGAGGGGGGCTCAGAGGGGATGTAAGGAAGTACTTTTTCATGGAAAGAGTGGTGGACGTCTGGAACAGACTCGCAGAAGAGATGGTGGGTGTTAATACGGTGGCAGGATTCAAGCATGCATGGGATAGACAAGGGGACCTTAGTACCGGGGCTGGGGTGGGGTGGGATAAAGGTAGGAGATCAAGTAGGGTGTGTAGTAGCATATTTAGTGAATTTTAAGGCATACTAGGTAGGCCAAGAGGTCCTTTTCTGTCGACAACTTCTATTTTTCTGTGTGTGTTGTACCAGTCCAAAAAAAAAAAAGAAAGGAACATTGGAGTTGTGAGATATACATCAGGATCATAGTGGTGCCAATGGAACAGTTGGTGGGGCCTCTTGTAGTAATCTTTCTTGTGCTAGCGGAGCAATTAGTGGAGCCTCTTGTGATCATCTTTCTTGTGCCAACATAACAATTGGTGGGGCCTCTTGTGAACCTTCTTGAGTCTGTCTGTACAGGTGTACTGAAGGACTGGAAAGTGGCCATTGTTATTCCCATCTTCAAGAAGGGGACAAGGTTGGACCTAGTCAAACTGAAGGCCGGTCGGTCTGACATCAGTGCTGGGCAAAATCCTGAAATCCGTTATCGAAGACATCATAATGGAACACTTGATTAGGGCTAAGGTTCTCACCCCTTCCCAACATGACTTTAGAGTGGGGCGTGGCTAGCTGCAGAGCTGTAAGATTTTTTTTTTTTTTTTTCCAAGTTGAACGAATTGTCAACTAAAAGTGTGGTCAAGGGCAGGTCATGTAGCTTTACTTTGGGGGGGAGGGGCACAAATAATCCTTACCTATAAGGCTGGGGCCACAGAAGATTTTGCATTTTTTGGAAGTGTTTTTGTGCAGTTTTTGTATTTCACAGTGATACCTTAACAGAAATGTCTTGTATCCTGGTTATATTGTAATGTACCGTGGAAAAGCAGTACAAAGTACGTCCACCCAGCCTTATCAACCATCTTCCCACTGCCTGTGCATGTAGTTCTGTGGGCAGCGGGATCCATGGTACAGGGCCCAGTGTATCTAGGCTGCCATTCTGCCAGTACCAGAGGGTTGTCTCCCTATTTTTCACATCATTCCCACAATCTTTCACCCACATATTGACACTGCCAGCCTTCTGTTCTGGCCTTGGACACCATAGCTAACCCTGGCAGGGGTCGCTGTGGTGCCAGTTGCCATGCCATCCTGTCCAGATGGCTTCAAAATGAGTGGGGAGGATGGTTGCTTATTTACACTCTCCATCTTGAACTTAAGGACTGAATATTAAAAATAAAGGTTGAAACCCGATATTGTGACATCCCTATAACTGAGTCATCACATTAAAAACAAAAGATTGGCTTCTGGCAAAGCAGTGTGTTAAAATAGTGGCATAATTACATCAAATTGGAAGGCTGCAGTTTGCAGCATCTGTACCCTATATTTATGGGTTTTTGGGACTTTTCCCATAACAGGCACACATTTAGTTGACATGGTGAAACAGGGATTCCCCGGGTTTCAATTATTGTAGTTTCTACAAGTATCACAAAAAACAGCAGAGAACCTTGACTGCAAACTGCAGAAAGAACAGCTGTAGCAAAGAGTTCTTTAGATAAGCACCTGAGCTGTGAGCTCAAACTTAGTCTAGAGAATAATATAGGGATTCCGACAGAGCCTCAGTGGGAAGTCCTGTATCATTCCATAGACTGTAAGTTTGAGCTCACAGCTCAGGTGCTTATTTTAAGAACATGTCGTTGAGGTCCAATCCTCTTGAGGATTTTTGCCAGGGGGTGATCTGCTCAGCTTGCAACCAGCACTGTCTGGTTTGCAGTGCTGTCTGATTTTTGGGGCTGAGCCATATAGACATCCTGGGTGAGATGTTGATGCTGAGGTGTCATTCCACTGATCTTGAGTGGCCCTGAGGCCGTCCTTCTTTTTCCTTAGCAACCTCACATATCACACTCCTGCTGCCCATCTCCTGTCCTGGGACAGAAGGAGTCTCTCATCTTACTGTGCTGCTGCTGGTCCCTCCCAGCTGCAGCAGGGTGCCCTTCTCAGTCACTACCTCATCTTTCTGGGTCAGAAGACGATGAACGCCATGGTAAGTGAACCCCTCTTCTTGGGCTGGGTCACAGTTGAACTCCAATGCAGTGGCCATGACAGTACAGCCCGCCGTATAACTTCGTCTAGTCCCATCCTTGCTACAACTGAGTAATGTATTCAGTATTTACATTGGTCAGTCACATGAACAAGAGTACAAGGGAGAGCCAGTAGTGAAGCCGCTACAGATAACTGCACCACTTGCATGTCGCTCTTCTTATCACTATTTGTGTGAGCGGAATCAAGGTCGATTGTGGAACCCAGTTATCACTACCACTGTTCAGTCTGCGTTAATATAAGGATGGCTATGGAATTGAATAACAGAGTCAAGAGTCCTGGACTTCAGGAGGGTAGATTAAAAACAAAAACAAATGGGTGAGTGCCTCAGGGATTGCCCGGCAAGGAGCAGGTAGTGGTGTTGAATGGAGTTCATTAGGAGGGGAGTGTGACCAGTGAGGTACCTCGGGGATCAGTGCTTGGACTGGTCTTCTTAAATGTCTTTGTAAGTGACATTGCAAGAGGAGCTGGAAGGTAAGGACTGCCTCTTTCCGGATTGATTAGCAGAGACCTGAGACTTTGAGGAGTGGTCAAGGGTATGGCAGTTGGGTTTTGGTGTGGAAAAATGCAAAATATTTTATTTTGTTTTTATTTACCAGGTAGGTGCACTAGACAAATCATGTGCCTATTTTCAGGCATGGCCTGGGAGACTACAAGGGTGGTCAAAAGTATGGAACAGTTATGACGTATATTCAATACAGAGTTCAGTACAAAATGGACAGCAATAGAATGATAGGATGGAAACAGTGATTGCGAGTAATGCAACGAGATTCAAGGCGTGAGGTCATTCAAGACATTACATTTCTGTAAACAATAATTGACATACAGAACAAGGTTCTAGGGTGTATAGCTACAATTGGTAGAAGTGAAGTGCTGTAAAGAGTAGGAATCCAGTCTTTAACCAGCCTAAAGGCAAAAACAAGAAGTTGCTTGTTGTAAGTAGGTTTGAAATGCCATTTGAAAGGAAAACTGTCATAAAACGGAACCTCCCCATCCCCCAAAGCCTTACCCTCCCTCCCCATTAGGCTTTTCGCAAGCCCAAAAACATGTTTCAGGTCTTTTTACCTTAAGTTCTTGTTGTATTAAAACTGCGGCATGAGGCAGCATGGCAAATGCCACAGGGTGCCATTTCGTGTGAAAGTGCAGCACCACACTGCTTGCTTGTATTGAAAAGCATATATGCGATCGGTGTCGCCGTACTGTCACATGAAATGGCACCACATGGCATCCGTCATGTTCTCTCATGCTGAAGTTTTAATACAACAAGAGGTTAAGGTAAAAGACCTGAAAAAATGTTTGGGGCTTGCGAAAAGCCTAATGGGGAGTAAGGCTTTGGGGGGGGTTGTTTGACAGCTTTCCTTTAAAGGCATGGGACAGAGTACAAAATGAGGGGAGTGTTGTTGATGACCACCAAGCAGGATAGAGACCTGGGGATCATCATCTCTGATAACCTAAAGGTGGCTAGGCAGTGTGACAAGGCAGTTGGGAGGGCTAGTGGGATGGTGGGGTGCTTAGGGGGAGAGGTATCACCAGCAGAAGGAAGGAGGTGGCATTACCTCTGTACAGATCACTCGAAAGACCTCGCCTAGAATAGTATGTACAGTTCTGGAGGTCACATCTCCAGAAGGACATAGACAGAGTGGAAGTGGTCCAAAGGAAGGCATCTAAAATGTTGAGTGGTCTGCATCAGAAGCCCTGTGAGGGAACTTAATGTGTACATCCTGGAAGAGTGGAAGGAGAGGGGATATGATGGAGACCTTTATCTCACAGGGGTAAGTAAAGTACAGGAGTAAAGTGTGTTTAAGGGGAAAAAGGTGCTCAGGAACAAGGGGACATGCTGTAAAGTTGAGGGGGGTAGTTTTAGGAGAGATGTAATTCCAAAGAGTTGGAATTGGGGGGTATTTCTCAGAGTGGGGGGAGGTGACCAGTAGGGTGCCCCAGTGCTCGGTTCTGGGTCCCACACTGTTCAATATATTTGTATCAGAAATGGAAACCTCAAGTAATGTCTAGATATGCAGGTATGCAGATGATAGTAAGGTGGGTGCAATAGTTAACAACGATGAAAGCGGCAAAAATCTTACAGGATGAAATATGAAACTTGGAACAGTGGGCATGTAAAAACAAGCTGAGGTTTAACCAAGAAAAGTGTAGAATGATGCACCTGGGGCAGAAAAATAATCAATATAATTATAAATTGAATAATCTTATCCTACAGAAGACTGAAATAGAAAAGGATTTGGGTGTTATTACAAACTCCTTATCCTTTGAATACATGTAAAGGAGACGGTTAAAAAATGTCAGAGAGTTATATATTGTATCTTTAAACATAAAGAGTAGGGAGTCTTCTACACTTATTCCACTCTACTCCATGTTGGTTAGGCCTCATCTGGAGTACTGTTCTCCTTTCTGTGCACCGCAAAGTAGGGGTGGAGACAGACTAGTAGAGAGGATGCAGAGAAGAATGACAAAAGGGGTTAAAAACATGAGGCAAATGACTTATCCAGAGAGATTAACTCAACTGGGCCTGTACTCGTTAAAATACAGAAGGATACTTGGAGATCTGGGCCTAGTTTTCAGTGCCAGTAGGAATGAGGGTATGTGAGAAACTACTGAGCTAGTTAGACATCCTAGTCAAAGGAATACAAGGTCACACAATAAGACATTAACAAAAGAAGTAAGTAGAACATCCAAGAGAGATAAATGGTTTAGCCAGAGGGTTGTTAGTGAATGGAATTCACTACCTGAGGCAATTGTTAATAGTAAAAGTATGGCCATGTTTAAGTAATCATTAGATGCGTACATGGGATTTGAAAGATGTAGGGATTTTCTACTGATGGTGGCGAGCAGTATATAAGTCCTTGACCTCAGCAACTCGTATAGCACCTATGAACCTAAGAAGTGAGGAAATACTACTTCACAGAGAGAGAGTGGTGGGTTCCTGGAACAGCCTACCAACTAAGGTGGTGGGGCTGAAAACAGTGGTGGGGTTCAAGAAAACATGGGATAGGCATAAGGGAATCTTAGTGGAAAGGACTGGGGGAAGGAGAAAGAGCCAGAGATCACGTAGTGTCTGTGCTGATGATGTAGGTAGGGGAAAAATGGGTAGACTGGGTGCGCCAAGTGGTCCTTACCTGCCGACAGATTCTGTGTTAACTCCTCTGTACTGGAATGGCTCCCTAAATGCATAATTTGGCGTTTGTTAAAGGCCTATTAAAACGTGTAGAGGCAAGCACAGTGCTTTGGAAACAATTTTCAAAATAATAAATATATTAAAGGGAGTGGCAACTCTGAGTGCAATGATGTTTCTGTTTTAAGGTTAAAAATTAAAGCTAAGTAAGAGAATACTTGCTCCTAAAGCAATTAAATAAACAGAGTAAAAGGTGGGTGACCTGGTATTACTGTAAGTTAAGTGAATAGCACAAGAGTGAATATAATATAAATTTTAAAATACAGAGGATTCAATGGATTTTGTGTTTTTATTTTTGCAGACAAAATTAAAAAGGATAAAAAGAGGCCAGATGAATGTTATGATTTAAAGAGGTATCATGTGGTTTATGTAAGCAATAACACACGGCGGAGTGTGGTTTAGTCTGGATAAACTGCACGCCTTGGGTGTAGTGAGGCACGAGGCCACAGGCTGAGTGCCATACTGCCCCTAGAAGTGGATTTTTTCAAACTAAAGTACACCCAGAGTGTGTTGTTATGCTTATAAAATGGGTATATGTTGAGAAATATTGTCATTTCAACAAAAAAAGTATCAAAAGTTTTTTTTTTTTTTTTTTTTTTTAAGTGAAAAAGTCCCTCCTTTTAGTTGTCAGTAGGGGCGCTGGAGAGGGAGACAATTTTTCTGAGCTTGATGTCACACGCCTTATCAGTTCTGTGCATGGTTTTCTCTCCCACTCACCATTCCCTTTCATTCATTTATTCAGCCAAGTCCCAGGCACTTTTTGACTCCTCCTAAAGGGTGACCTCAGTGGGTTGCTAGGCTGCTGAAAAGACTGAGATTTCCTTGTGGTCTTGCCGGCAGTGTGCTTCTGTCTGCAGCAGCATGTTTGTAAAAGTGCTGATGGTCTCACTGTCTGCCAGTTGGAATTGAGAGCAAGAGACTGTCGGCAAGTTGGGTGAGAACTGATCTGTCCAGGTCCAGGATAAGTCATTGCTTTCTCTGCAGTAATTTATTGGTTTTAAAAAGAAAAAAAAAATTTGCTTCTTTGTGGGGATTTTTAGTCACAGAAGAAAGCAGAGTGCCGCTGTTACTGTACTAAAAAATTGAATTTGGGATAAACTTTAACAAAGAAACAGAGCGGCTGTTTCAGCAGCTTACATGTTTGTGTCACTGGGGGAGTACAGCATGTAGGATTGGGAGAGATGAAAGAAGACTTGCCAGGGGTGGCACAAGGATACCATTGATTAGTGGGTCACTGGTGGTGGTTCTTGTTTTTTGGTGTGGTATAACCAAAATAAAAGGCATAGCTGGTAAAGACTGTCAGCCAATCAGGTGGCTTTACTGATGCTACCTATTTTATAATGTTTAAGTAACATCTGGAGTTAACCATACCTATTGAATGGTGTTTTAAACGGTGAATATTACTGTTATTCATCCTAACAGCAGGAATCCAGCAGTAGTTAATGTAATACAAAACTGCATCATCTCCATACAGAGATGTTGCCCTGGAGATAGAACTGAATGCTAATAGAATTTAGAATTGTATTTACAACTCTGCACTGTGGGAACCCTTCCTATGCTGTTCTATTAGTGGTCAGCCATTGAACACAAAGTGAAGAGGTTTTGAAAGCGATTAAAGACATGAGAGTTCAATATGGTGATCCTTAAAATCAGTTTTTTATATGTGAAATACAGTAATACATATTGGTCTAATTAATGGTGATTGTGTAGGATATTGGACCACCATCAGACCATCGCTATTTGTGTAGTGCTCAAGTTATGCTACTTGCTCACTTACAGCATGCTGTTTGCCACATCTGCCTGTTTATTTTTTATTGGTTTATTTGAGTTGGGGGGGCTTTTCCCCCACACCCCCTTTGTTAAACAAGGAGGGTGTGGGTGGCAGAGCCCTCCACCTCAAATAAACGGATAAAACAGAATTCAACAGCAAGCACTTTCTATAGATACATTAGTGAAAGGAGAAAGTCCAGAGGGGGTATTGCTAAGATCAAAGGGGATAAGGGGGAGTGTGTGGAGGAGGACCAAGGAAAATCATCTATCCTAAATAGATACTTCTGCTCAGTATTTACTGAGGAGAAGGTAGGGCAGGGCCCACAGCTCAGCACCATGGAAATGGGGAGGGAGATGTGCACAAGTCTCTTCACAAAAGAAAGGATCCTGCAAGAGCTCGCGAAGCTCAGGGTGGACAAGTTAATGGGACTTGATGGCGTACATCCCAGGGTACTAAAGGAGCCAAGGGTGGAACTAGCAGAGCCATTAGCAGAATGGTTTAGTGAGTCTCTGAGCACAGGAGAGGTCCCAGAATACTGGAGAAGGGCTCATGTGATCCCGCTGCCAAGAGTGGCAACAGGGAGGAGGCAGGGAACTACAGACCAGTCAGTCTTACCTCAGTAGTGGGCAAGATTATGGAGGTACTCCTTAAGGAAAGGATAGTGCAACACCTGGAATCCGTAGGAGCACAGGATCCAAGACAGCATGGGTTTACAACAGGAAGGTCCTGTCAAACCAATCTCATAGATTTCTTTGACTGGGTAACCAGAGTGGTGGACCAAGGGGGGTGCAGTTGATGTAATCTACCTTGACTTCAGCAAAGCTTTTGATACTATTCCACATAGAAGATTGATAAATAAGCTGGGTATGATCGGGGTGGGTCAAAAGTTGGTCAACTGGGCGGCAAACTGGTTGGCGGGCAGAAAATAGAGAGTGGTGGTAAACTGTATACAGTCAGAAGAAATGCAAGTCACAAGTGAGGTACCTCAGTGATCAGTCCTGGGACCAGTCCTCTTCAATATCTTTATCAGTGACATTGCAAATGGACTGGATGGAGGGTAAGGTTTGCCTGTTTGCAGATGACACCAAGATCTGCAGCAGAGTAGATGGTCCAGATGGGGTGAGCAAAATGAGACGAGATCTGGAAAAACTGGCAAAATAGTCTGAAAAGTGGCAACTGTGGTTTAACACAAAGAAGTGCAAGATCATGCACATAGGGAAGAGAAACCCTAAAGCTACCTATAGGCTTGGAGGGGAGTTGCTGGCAATTACAAGAGAAGAAAGAAACTTGGGCATCATCATCACCGATGACCTGAAATCATGCAAGCAGACCACTAAAGCAGTAGGTAAGTCTAGAGGGATGTAGGGGTATCGCAAGTCGTAAGAGGGAGGTAATAATCCCTCTTTACAAGACACTGGTTAGGCCCCATCTGGAGTACTAAGTTCTGTACTGCAGACCACACCTGCACAAGGACATTAACAAAATGGAGGCAGTTAAGAGAAGGGCAACCAAAATGATGGGGGACTGCATCAGAAAACATATGAGGACAGATTAACGGAGCTCATTATGTATACCCGAGAGCAAAGGAGGGAGAGAGGTGATATGATCAAAACATTCAAACACCTTAAGAGCTTTAACAAGGTGAAAGTCTAACATGTTTCAATATAAGAAAAATAGCAGGACAAGAGGACACAGCATGAGATTAGAGAGAGGCCGAGTAAGGGGTAATGTGAGAAAGTTCTTTTTCACAGACAGGGTGGTGGATGCATGGAACTGCCTACCTCAGGAAGTGGTGGATATGAGTACAGTGTAGGGCTTCAAACAGGCATGGGATAGGCATAAGGGAGCAATACAGATGAGTGTGAATAAATAGGCCATTGACAGAGTAAAGGCCTATGGCACATTCTTAAGGTAGAAAAAATGGGCAGACTGGATGGGCCTTGCGGTCCTTATCTGCCGTCAACTTCTGTGTTTCTGTGCGAGCAATACATTTTAGTGCAGTAAGCACGTAACAAAATTACACCTTATTCTCTGTAGCTTTGCACTACACTAACAGCGGCAGTCTGGTATTCTACACAGTCACCTAATTATTCTACTAGAATAGTAAAATCATTTTTAATATAAATGCTTATATTTTAGTTATACTGTGAATGTTAAGTATTTGATAGGATTTGATCAATGAACTGGTTGATAAGAAAATAATTGAAGAATGATAAAACATGATGAGCAGCATCTTTTTCAGCAAGACCTCTGATAATTTTTTTAATTTTGCGCCTCAGAGCTACTCCCCACTGTGACAGTGAAGATCAAGTCTAGTAGTCGGTGCTGCCTACCCTGCTGCTGCTCACTGTGAAGACAGAAACAGCTTTTTTTTAATTAACAGAGTGTGCCCCAGTTAAACACCCGAACAAGCAGAATCATGTGCCCAAGGTCAGCAGAACAACTGGTGGCAGTGCCCTCTGACTATCTGCTTGTGATACTGGGCAACTCCCCTGAACTGGAAGGGCACCCTGAATGCCATGTTAGGCTTTTGTTAAAGGCCTGTTTTGTCACTAACGCTCTTATTATGGAAAACTGGAAGGGCGCCAAGTCATTTTCCCCAGAGGAATGGAAAACTGGAAGGGCACTAAGTTATCTTCCCCAGAGGAATGGTTTAGTATTATGGATCAAGAGAGTGCTCCTTTCCCCTGCGCGTGAGACACTCTTATTCTGTGAACAGTGTCTCACTCACAGATCCACTGGAAACAGACATTCTGTGATTTTTTTTTTTTTTTTTTTTTAAATAACATTGAGTGCTCCCTCAGTCTATAGTATATTAATATGTCCCCCATCGCCACTTGTTGCGGGTTAGAGGTGGTTTCACTTGCGTTCTGCTTGAGCCAGAACAGCTCAGCTTTGCATCGCTGTTCTCTCTCGAGCAGGACACGCATTAAACCACTCTTATCCGGCTACAAGTGGCTTTGGTGACATATTGATATATAAAATTGACCAAAGTAACCATTTTGGAATGTCCTACCTGTATTAGACAAGACTCTTGTCCTCTGTCCCTCCTCTCCCCGGGTGATCTACCTAGAAGGGAAGACTTTCTTCTATGTACCCAAATTTCTCTTTCTACTGTGCTCATACCCTGAATGCCAGTGGTTGACTTCTCTGTTGGCTGTCCCACTGCTTCATGACGGTGTTTCTATACCTTTATTGTCTACTGTGGCAGTAACCCCCAACTTTATTGGCTGGATCCCAGAAATGGGGCAGGAGAAGGGGTCAGAAAAGGCCTTGCAGCCCTGAAAATAGGTAATGCTTCAGGGCTAGATGGGATGCATCTGAGGTGCTCGGGGAACTGGCACTGGAAGTGGCTTAACCCCTGGCAGGGCTGTTTAATAGCTCACTGCTGTTATAGGTGTTTCGGAGAAATTGAGGGAGTGAACATGGTGTTGCTCCACAAGGGAGGGGACAGGGAGGAACCGGGAAATTACAGCCTTGTCAGTCTTACCTCCATTGTATGTAAACTGATGGAGACATTGGTCAAAGAGGACCTAGTGGACTACCTGGAGAGAAATGGTCTCCAGGATAGTAAGCAGCACAAGTTCTTGGCAGGGAGGTCTTGTGGGACCCATTTGATTGTATTTTTTGAATGGGTAACAGGGGTGGTGGATAAGGAACTGGTAGTAAATTTACTCTACGTGGACTTCAGCAAGGCATTCGACTGTGTGCCACACAGAAGATTGCTGAAAACATTAGAGGATTTGAGAGCAGCGAAGGACCTAGTTAGATACGAACGTACGAAGAAGTCAGCAGAAAAAGACCATTTGGTTTATCAAGTCTGCTCGTATTGCAGGGTCCACAGCTTGAGCTAATGTCCCTGCCCTCCCTTTCCACTCCTCCCATCCTCCCTTCTCATGATCCTTACCTTCCCTCTATGCCTATCCCAGCCTGTCTTAAAACTGCCCACTCTCTTCAACAAAATGACCTCTTCCGGCAATGCATTCCAAGTGTCCACCACCCTGTCTGTGAAGAAGTGCTCCCTGACCTCCCTCCTAAACTTCCCACCCTCCAGCTTGAGACTGTGCACCCTCGTGTTATGGTTGCCGCTCAGCTTAAAGAGACTCTCTCCTTATCAACCTTATTTATTCCTTTCAAGTACTTGAAGGTCTTAGTCATGTCCTCTCTCTCTCTCTCTGTCTGTCTGTCTGTCTCCTGTCTTCCAGGGAGTACATGTTTAGTGCCCTCAACCTCTCCTCATATGCCTTGCTGACAGCTGTCATCTTTGTAGCCCTCCTCTGGACCTTCTCCAGCAGGTTAATGTCCTTTTTGAGGTGTGGACACCAGTACTGAACGCCATACTCTAGATGCGGCCTTACCAGTGACCTGTACAAGGGCAGTATAACCTCCTCTCTCCTACTGTGATCCTCCTAGCTATGCATCCCAGCATCTTGTTTACCTTTGCTGCTGCTTTCTTGTACAGCGTGGAGTGCTTCAGGTCACTAGTGATCATCACTCTCAAGTCCTTCTCCTCCTCTGATGCAGATACTTGGACTCCACCCAAGTGGTACTCTGTCCTGGGATTCTTGGCTCCAATATGCATAACTTTGAATTTCTTGGCATTAAAGCTAAGCTGCCAGATCCTGGACCAGCTTCCCAGCTTTTTCAGATCTTCCTGTAGGTCCTGTATCCCTTCAGCTGTGTCCACTCTCCCACAGAGCTAGGTGTCATCCGCAGTAAGCGAATGGGTGGGAAACTGGTTAAGTGGAGACAGTAGAGGGTGGTGGTAAACAGGGTCCAGTCAGGGATGAGGGAGGTCACGCGTGGGGAACCGGGTTCAGTAGTGGAAGGAAAGAGGTACTACTGCCTCTCTATAGATCATTGATGAAATCCCATTTGGAACATTGTACCCAGTTCTGGAATCACCACCTAAGGAAAGACTGAGACAGGCTAGAGACATGCAGCATAGGGTAACCAAAATAGTACAGGGCAGATCATATGAGGATCAGCTTAGGGCACTGAATCTGTACTCTCTTCAGACCAGATAGGAGAGGGGTGAGATGGCAGAGGCCTTTAAGTTCCTACAAAGAATAAACAAGGTTAACTGCGAGGAATGATTCAGAAGGAGCAGCTGGTTGAGTATTGTTCATGTGGGGGGCTGAGCCAGACGCTGAGCTGATGACAGCAGAAACTTTGTGCTCTTCAGGTATTTTTCACCTGTCTGCTCAAAATTGCGCTTTTTGCGGTTAAAACTGAACTGGAAACCTTCTAACCTGTAAGACCTCACTGTGCTCAACAGAAGCATACCAAACTTGTAGAGAAGTCATAATTTTACTGAAATGGGATAAAATAGAATGGCACAAAGAGGAAAAGGAGCGAGGCCTAAAGAAAAGAAAGCAGCCTGCAACCTCAGCTAAAGAGCCTGATGCCCCACCAGCCAAGATGGCTTACTTGGCCTTCCAGTGCAGTCTTATGTCATGCAATCCAAGTAATGGATAAGAAGCTGGAGGATTTTACAACAAAATTATTTGTGATGGAAACCCGGGTTAGAGTGGTGGAACAAGAGGAAAAAAGCAGCGATGTCAGCCATCAGAGCAGTCACTCCATTGACTGGTGAAGAAAAAAATCAGCACCTTCACTGCAGGCTGGGAAATGGAGCTTGGTCTGTGAATATCAGAGTGCTAAGTCTCCCAGGAGTGGAAGGAGACATGCTAATAGTTTTTCTCGACGTGGCTACCAGAACTGTTGCAGATTGTCCAGTCTCAATTGTGCATACCTATAGGATCTCCCTCCAGGGGTCCCAGAAGTAACATGGCCACAGTATGGCAAACTACAAAGACCGTGCTAATAACTCTGGGTTTGATGCTGGAATGGGACTGTGCTCTGCTCGAAGCTAAGCCTAAATGCCTTCTGAGTTACCAGGATGCCACCATTCACATCTTTC
The DNA here is from genome assembly GCA_016271365.2 of Neoceratodus forsteri. Lineage (NCBI taxonomy): Eukaryota > Metazoa > Chordata > Ceratodontiformes > Ceratodontidae > Neoceratodus > Neoceratodus forsteri. The sequence continues at coordinate 369,848,211 of CM057449.1, read as the reverse complement.
CTGATTTGAACTACAGCAGCTGCCAGTAATGCAAATTGTTTGATTTGGTCCAGGCAAAAGTCTGGTGGCTGGGGATTATTTACATTATGCTCATACTGGTGAACTTGAAGGTAAGGTCAGCTACAGGGGCAGAGTCTTCCAGTTTTCGGACCCAGTGGAGGCAGGCAAGTTGGTCACTAAAAAAGTTCTCAGCCATACAGGAAGATTCCTCCAAGGGAGAAGAGGATGACATGGCGGAATGAGTAACCCCCCACAATTGACTTTCTTACATACCGCAGACTGAGGTGAGAGGGACTGGATTGTGTTACAGACTTGTTGGGTTATTGTTGATGGCTCCAGGAGGTGGGGAGACGGCTTTCACAATGTTCTAAAAAAGTGTTAATATTGAGTGTTCTAGTTTTGTCACCCATCTTTCGGGGAGCTAATATGGCATCTTCTGGTGCAGTTCTTCAGTTACCCTCACCATGTGGTCTGGTTGTGGGGAGTTTCCCACTGTATGCAGCTGAACTTTTCTCCAAGCAACTACCTGCTCGAATGCCGTTGAGTATTGCAAGACTTTGAGAGACTGGTGTTACTGGGACCTTTTGTAGCAATAGACAAGGTCATGGACTTCTTACTTTCAAGTACTATTCTTTTTGGACTAGTTCAGCCATTGCACGAAATAAAATTTTTCTGGATACTGCAAGTATTTTAGGTCACTGGAGGCAAGTAATTGCGATCGCACTGATATTCATTGTTCTTGCAAACCGCCTTTTTTTTTTTTTTTGAAGTGCATTTTAAGCGTTCAGTTTGAAATGCTTATTACAGTATGCCGTGTATTTTGGGTACCTGATTGGGGGAGGGTCTATGCCAAGGTCCTTTTTATTGCTCTTTAGGAATTTGGTTTCTGCATATCATTAGTAATTTATTTTCCCCTACAGGACTAGGAGATGTTCTACACTTGTAGGGTGTACAATGTCTATATACTGTTCGATTGAATCTCTGCTCATGGTGACAATGTGGCTCATTTAGTAATACGCTGATTTTACCTTATAATTTTTCTTTCTCTCAGTGTAGTATCAGCTTGACATGGCATGACTATACCCTACTTGTCAAAATTATGTATACTGCTTTGATCATGCTAGTGCTATATTGTATCATTCTGTTTGATGCAAACTTAATGCAATGTAAGGAAAAAAAAGAAATGTCTGGTCAAAAACAAGGGGACATAATTATATGCGTGAAGCTGGCAGGGGGAATTCGAGGGATGATGTGAGAAGGTTTTACTTTACAGAGAGCATTTCTGAGCCGTGTAACAGCCTACCAGCTGAGGTGGTGGGCTCAAAAGAATGTTAGTGAGTTCAAGCACAGCTGAGACAGACATACTAAGGAGCTCAATAGAACTCTGGGGGGGGGGGGACAGACTGGGAGCAGGGGGATACCCTATCTATACAGTTGGTCATAGTGTAGGATGGAGTAAAACTGGGCAGACTGGATGGACTGATGGTCTTTTGCTGCCAGTATTGTCTGTTTCTATTTTACTTGCTTTGTTTCCATTTGCCTGGGCTGGCTTAGCCATTTTTATGGCTGTGGGCGTAGCCCAGCAGATGTTTTGCATTCAGAAAAGGGCTAATGTCATTTTTGCTACCAAACAACATTAGAGTGTTAAAAATAGATTCCTCCGCTGAAGCCCCATTACTGTGCTGCCTGTGTGTGTATAGGAAGCTGTAGAGCACTATTTTTCCTCTTGCTTGAGGAGGCAGTTGAGCCCACAGAAAGTTAACTCATTATATTCTGGCAGTCATTTTGTCAGATTACCAATGGATAGTACAGACATCATAGAAAGCTATTGGAAGTAGAATGGGTTAAACACTTCCTGGAGCTTTCTGCATAACAGATAAGCTCTGCTGTGCCCTCAGCCCCTATGAACACCTCATTAAGCCATTCAACACCACCATCCTTAGAGCAGTCATTCTGCTACTTTACAGGACATTCCATATCAAAGAGTCCCAGTAATGCCTGCTTCCAAAATAATACACCAACTTCATTTTCTCAGGCAGGCCGTCCTGGGCTGCTGTTTATATTCCACTGAATGTTCTTAACCTGCAGTTTGTGACTGTAGGTGTTTACAGCTGAATGATAGCAACCACATTTGTTTCACTTGCAAATAGGTAGGCATGTGTGTGTCTAATTTGTGTTTGACTTAGGTTACACATAGAATCTGAACAGTTCATAACATGCTGTATTGTGATTAAATGAACTGATAGATGGGGGGCTTTGGTTTCTTTTACAGATTTGTTTTTCCTGACCATGGATATACTAAAACAAAAATTTCTCAACAAAAAGTTTAAAAATAAAGAGTTTAGCAGTAATTTAGCTGATATGGTATAAAGAGCTGCTCCCTGGAAAATTATCTGGGGGGGCTGCCACAAGCAGAATGGGACTTTATGGATGGGGGAGCTCATGGCAGCAGAAGAGGCATGATGGCATTAAAAGCTTAATTATGTGGCTGTAGAGGCACCAATATTTGAGCATGACTTTGGTAGAGGACTAAATGTGACTTGGGGATGGGGGATCATCAGTTCCTGAGCGAGTCTTGGTATTTTTAGCATAATGGTTTTCTGAAACTTCCGCCTTCAATGGATTCGACTCTGGATCCATCTGTACAGTATGTCACTAAGCCACGCGCAGTGGGATATGGGTAAAAACCAGATCACCAGACCTGGACCAGAGCTGTAAAATCTGGACTGGGCACAGCTTGTGCAAATATTGCTGATCTACTCACTCCAGGTGATCTGGTCTGGCTTTCACCCATCTGATCTGGTCCTGACTGTTCTGTTTTCAACCATGCCAAGGAAGGGTTGAAAAACAGACATCCAGGAGTGGACCAAATACGTAAAAGTCAGACTGAACAGTGCAGCCAGAGAGACTGGACCCAGCAGTATTTGTGCAAGTTGTATCCAGTATGGCCAGTTTGGAATTTTACAGAATTGCTGTGATTCAGGTCTGTCAGTCCAGTTTTTAATCAATCGATCTTTATTTTATACTGAAAGGTACATGAGCAAAAATGCCCGTTTACACAAACATCCAGTTAAGCATAAAAAGAGAACAGAACATCCGGTCAAACAATTCTGTAGTCTAATACAGTATAAACAGTAACATAAACCGGTTTAATACAGAGATCTTGAAGGATATACAGAAGAGAGGGGAAGCAAATAAATAACAGTGACAAATTTACAGCATGGGATGTAGTTGGAGGTACAATTCAGGAACATGAACAGTTAAGGATGTGTCAGAAAGAAGTTGTGCAAGTCCTGTGGCACCCACATCTTGCATGCGGACAAGCATTCCCGCTGCGTGATCTGCCTAGGCCCCAAACACCAGGTCAGGGATTGTGTGCCCTGTCAGTCCTTCAACTAGGCTACATGGATTAGGCACCAGAAAAAAGCTCTAAGCTCATTTGCTGGAGGAGCACCTGGCTTTGATGGAAAAGGAGCTGCAGAATCTGCGGGGAAAATCTGTTTCCAGTGCCAGAACCCAAAAAGAAAAAAAAGGACAAGGAGAGGCACCAAGACCGGGATAGGTCTCCATCCACTTGGCGGCAACCATTGGGCACCACTGACACTGGAGGGGCCTCCACTTTGGTAAGTACCCCTACTGCCAGGTCTCCTACTGCTCCGGCGGATCAAACCACAGCCTCTGTGCCTGCTTTACTCATGGTGCAGTTGGGGCTCTTCTTGGATGACGGAACCCCTATTGTGCTCCTCAGGTCCATATCTTTTTCAGGGTCTGTCGCCAGCAGCCACGTTGATAAGTCACTCCCTGGCCCCACCGAGGAGTGCACGGTCACAGCTGGTAAGCTGTACTCCAGCTCCGCTATTGTCTGCATGGCCCAGGCTGAAGTCAGATGTTAGCTCTTCTGACGTCTGCACGGCCGCTGTTAATAAGTTGCTCCCCAATTCCTCTGGGGACTGCATAGCTGAGGCTCTCTCATCGGGGTCACAGGATACCCCTGACGGTGAGTTGCGCCAGCTGTTGGACACGCAACAGTCTTTAGAGGGTTCCTAGCTCCCACTGACCCAACCGGTCCTTCTGGGCTTGCCTGAGGATCAAGAGCCGGAGGTGGGCACTAATCTGGAGATTCCCCTTCCTTTGCCGGGTCAGTCTCTTCCTGGTTTGCCCACTGGGCCTATTGTTAATCCCTCCGAGGCCCTTCCATCAGGACCTCCTCAACCCAAGCCCCCCTGGGACAACCAGGTTCCGTCTGTGATGCTTGGCCAGCTGGTTATGATTGTTGTATGATATTTGTAATATAAAAAATATAGTAGGTAATTGTCTCACATAAGACAGCCTGTGCTTATGGGTGCTCCCCACTCCCAGGTTTCAATGAAGCTACAGTGACAAGTGACCTGAAACCAGGAGGTAATTAAAAGACCAGAGAGAATTAAGGGTTTCCTGTTTTTCTGTCTTAATTAGAACTGACCCAGCTGCCAGGATATAGGGCTCGTAAAGTTTTATGATTCATACAGGAAGAACATTTTATACCAACCTGGTGTTAAAAGTTGTAAAACCCTTTGTTCTAGGGACATGGATATGTTGTTCATCCACACTCATTGGCAGGTATCCTTGCCGCTTTAAATCTTGCCGGAAGGTCTTCAAGCTTGCTCCTCCCACCCACCCGGGTGGTATAACTCTCGGCTCCGCCCCATGACACCAGATCTTCCTTACCGCTAGGAAGCTCAGGTTCCTCCTTAGCAGCTTCCAGCTCTGGGACCTGCTCTCAGTCAATCAGGAAGGTGTTCCATCCGGACCTTCAATCCTGCACCTGACGGCCTGGTTCCTGGCTGACTAGAGTTCCAGGCCTTGGGTCTTTCCGGACGAGGTCCTCAATGTAGTTGAGGCGTCCCGTGAGAGTCGACCAGAAAATGCTATGCCTTCAAATGGAAAAGGTTTTCCATTTGGTGTCAGAGCAAGGGCTTGGACCCTTCCTCCTGTTCCTTGGCAAGCATCTTGGACTATTTATGGTCCCTTTCTAGTCAAGGGCTTAGGTCGGCGACCCTAAGGGTGCACCCTGGCAGCCATCTCTGCTTACAGGCGGCGGGCGGGAAGCAGTCGATGGCGCTGGAGAAGGTGGTCTGGCGGCTTTTTCAAGGCCTTGATCACATTTCCCTCCAGTGCAGGAACCCCCACCTCCGTGGGATCTACTGCTGGTACTGGCAAAGCTCATGGGCAAGCCATTGAACCTATGCACAGGTGTGCTCTCTCTCACCTGTCGTGGAAGACCGCCTTCTTGGTGGCTATCACGTCAGCCAGAAGGATGAGGAGAGCTCCAGGCGCTCTGCATCGAGTCTCCTTACCTGGTCTTCCACAGGGACAATGTTGTCCTGCGCCCCACCAGAAATTCCTTCCGAAGGTGGTGTCGGAGTTTCACCTTAACCAGGTGTTGACTCTGCCGGTGTTCCCGCCCCACCACACCTCGATAGGCCTAATATAGGCTCCATACTTGACCCTAGAAGGGCGCCGCTTATTACAAAGAGCGCGACGGCTGAAATTGGGAGAGGTTCGCCAGCTGTTTGTCACCTACGCTGAAGCCGCATCTGGCAGACCTGCAGCCAAGTGGGACGATAAGCAGGTGGGTCACTTCCTGCATAGATCTCTGCTATAAGTTGGCGGGCATGGAGCCTCCCAGAGGGATAAGAGCTCATTCTACCCGCCATACTGCTCAGCAGTGGCTGCTTTCAGGGGCGTCCCTATCCAGGAAATCTGCAGGGCTGCTACCTGGAAGTCAGCAAACACCTTCATTACCCGATACCACATCGACCTTGAGTCACGCCCGGGATGCTGGTTTTGGGGCCTCGGTTCTCAGCTCTCTTTCCCAAGTAAGTATTGGGGTGTGCGTCTTGCCTCCCTCCTCCCGGAGAACTGAGGAGTCTGCCAATGAGTGTGGATGAACAACATATCCATGTCCCTAGAAATACAGGTTACTCACCTGTAACAGGAGTTCTAGGAATGGTATATATTGTTCATCCTACAGCCCTACCTCCCGGCCTTGACGCACAACCTGAGCTTCCAGCGGGCCAGATCTGGCGTCATGGGGCTGAGCCGAGAGTTATACCACCCGGGTGGGTGGGAGGAGCAAGCTTGAAGACCTTCCGGCAAGATTTAAAGCGGCAAGGATACCTGCCAATGAGTGTGGATGAACAACATATACCATTCCTAGAACTCCTGTTACAGGTGAGTAACCTGTATATATGCCTTGGGAACAGGAATCAACCACCAGTTCAAAGAAAAGGCTTGATTAAAGACTGTCATAATTTAGGAAATATCTTTTTCCTTCTGAAGTCACATTTTTTAAAATGTATCTACTGATAAGACATCATGTTTGTATTTTTTTAATTCTAAAAAGGAGGCGCTAGATGACTCACCAAGGGGGTAGGGAGATGGAGTTGAAATGTATCCTTGTAACTGGGGAATATGACATATTGTGGGACTCTAGAGAGAGACAGAGCTCTCTGATCCAACTATAAGCACCACAGAGGTAATACATTAGATAGAAAAGGTCTGAATGTATTGTGGTACGAGTTTTTGTTTTGTAATCTTCCCTTGTTCTATGTGACTGTGAGCTCTTTGATATATTGTTCTCTTGTTTACATTTTTCATATTTTTATCATCTTTTAGTAAAGTACCTATTATTTGAAAGACTGCCTGGGTGTCTGCCAGTTCATTTTTGCATGTGACGTTTAGAGGGTTAAGACTGACAAAAACTTTTCAACAGCTTGATGGTATTACTAAACTGGGAAAAGGTAAGAATATACCTAAGGTCTTTTATAGAGTTTTAAGGGTTCATACATAGATACATACATAGACAGTGTCGGCAGATAAGGGCCTATGGCCCACCCAGTCTGCCCATTTGAGCTTGTAAGTTCAGTTTGTTTTCCTAGAAGTCTGTTTCCTCTTACCCCTGACCTCTAGAATTCCTTTATGTCTATCCCATGCATTCTTAAATCCCGTGATTGTTTCAGCTCCCACCACTTCCTCTGGCAGGGTGTTCCACTTGTCCACCACCCGTTCTGTGAAGAAATTCTTTCTCATGTTTCCTCTGATCGTCCTCCCTCCAACTTCATCCCATGCCCTCTAGTCCTGGAACATCTTTTCGGCTTAAAAATAGTGTTTTCCTGCACTCTGTTTCTCCCTGTAAGATACTTGTATGTCTCTATCATATCCCTCTCCCTCCTCTCCTCCAGGGAGTACATGTTCAGTTCCTTCAACCTGTCTTCATAGGACTTGTGATGCAATCCATGCACCATCTTTGTTGCCCTCCTCTGAACCTTCTCTACCCTGTCTATGTCCTTACGTAGGTATGGTCTCCAGAACTGTACACTGTACTCCAGGTGGGGCCTCACTAGTGTCTTGTATAGCGGAATTATGACCTCCCTTTTTCTGCTGGTGATGCCCCTGCCTATACATCCCAGAATCCTATTTGCTTTACCTGATGCCTTGTCACACTGTTTCCCTACCTTGAGGTCATCCGAGATGACAACCCCAAGATCCCTTTCCTGCTTGGTGCATGCTATATCCTCACCCCCAACTGATATATTGTGCCAGGGTTTTTGTGCCCCATATGCATTATCTTGCACTTCTTGGCATTGAATTTCAACTGCCAAACCCTTGACCATTCTTCAAGTTTCTGCAGGTCCCTTCTCATTCTGTCTACACCCTCTGGTGTGTCTACTCTGTTACAGAGCTTTGTGTCATCAGCGAACAGTGAAATTCTGCCTTCTAGATCCTCGCAATGTCACTGATGAAGATGTTGAATAGGACCGGTCCCAGCACTGATCCCTGTGGTACCCACTGGTCACTCTTCCCTCTATGGAGTGACAGCCATTTACCACCACCCTCTGTGTCCTGCCACCCAGCCAGTTACCTACCCACCACACTACTGTCCTGCCCACACCCATATTCCCCAGTTTGTGTAATAGTCTTCTATGTGGCACAGTGTCAAGGCCTTGCTGAAGTCCAGATGGGCCATGTCCACTGCCCTCCCTGATCCACCTCCCTAGTCACCCAGTCAAAATTCAATGAGATTGGTCTGACATGACCTCCCTGGTGAAACCATGCTGCCCTGGGTCCTGTAGTCCATTGACAACCAGATGTTCCACCAATCTCTCCTTCAGAAGTGCTTCTATGATCTTTCCCACTACCGAGGTGAGGCTGACTGGTCTGTAGTTCCCTGCTTCCTCTTTGTTCCCGCTTTTGTATAAGGGGACTACATCTGCTGTTCTCCAGTCTTTGGGTACCTCCCTGTTTCCAGTGATTGGCTAAACAGGATAGCCAGAGGTTCAGCCACCACCTCTCTTAGTTCTTCAGGACCCTGGGTGCACCCCATCTGGCCCCATTCTTTGTCAACTCTTATTACTTCCAGTTCCTTCAGGACCCTTCTCGTGTAAAGGGACTGTGTCCATTTCTGCACCATTCTCACCCCTGTACTCCCTTCAGACCCATTACCCCTCTTCCTCAGTAAAGACTGAGCAGAAATACCTGTTCAATATGTCAGCTTTACTGTTGTCATCCTCCATCGACTCCCATCCTCCCCTTCAGTCTCACTATCCCTCCCTTTGTCTTTCTTTTTCACTTATGTACCTGTAAAGGTTTTGTCCCTTTAACCACTGATTTTGCAATGTGTTCTTCTGTCTGAGCTTTGGCTTCCTTACTGACTTCCCTGCCTCCCTTTGTTTCTCCTGGTACTTCTCCCTATCCCTTCTGCTTGTGTCTTTTTGTATTGCCTGAATGCTATCTTTTTGGCTTTCACTTTCTTTGCTACCTCTTTGGAAAACCATAATGGTCTCCTCTTCCTTTTCCTCTTGCTAACCTGCTTAATGCATAATTCTGTTGTTCTTATAATCCCCATTTTAAATGCTGCCCACTGTTCCTCAACCCCTGATTCCTGTCCCATTCCCCTTAATGCCTCTTTCATTTTGGAAGCCTGGCTTGGTGCCCCTAGCGAAAGATTGTACCGCGATCCCTGAAGAGGGTACGTATCTGAGCCTGTACATTGGGTATGCTAGTATAAGGTTCACAGTTTGAATCCCCCTAGAACTTGAGACTAAAGGTGATTCGGACCCAAAAGCAGACAGGAAGGTTACCCTGTCTGTTACCTATTCACATTGTTGTGCTCAGAGGTTGGCACTATGGGAGCAGAGGGCCTGACCTGCGGAGTGCATTTGTGACACCGCCATCTTGTACTCCGGCTCCCCAGACAACAGCAGGTCTTCCGTCGGGTTCTACTCACACCCTGACACCAGGTGACCCTTCGCCAGGTCAGGGTATGTCTGGCACTCCGGCCATTCCTCAAACGCTGGACGGCCTTCCATCAGGCCCTCGGGTGCCAAATCTTCCGGCGCCGGACAGTCCTGTGCCTGATCCAATGCCAGCCCCTTCGAATATCCCTACAAGTCCAATGCCTGGACCTCCTGCTGGGCCTTTGGCCCCACCTCCTGCCGGCCCTTCAGCTGTGCCTCCAGCTGGACCTATGGGCAATGTTCTGGGCTCTCCGCCCCCACAATACCCAATGTACCCTTCGCCGGGGTATCCCAACACCTGGTTATAAACCCCATTATGTACCAGGGTACCAAATGTCGGGCTATGTCTAAGCAAGGGTCTCCTCCTTCTGGCTTTTCCTACTCCTATCAGGCTAATGGATACCCTCAATATCAGATGCCGACTATCCATGATACCAGCCTTCTGTTCCACCACCTTCTTCTCAGTCTCAGCCTCTGTCTCCACAGCAGCCTCTGGCTCATATCCAGGCAGTGTTTCAGACCCTGATTTAGAAGGCCAGGATTCAGTTAGCCTTGGAGCTTGACCGTCAGAAATCAGTGGCGGCCTCTACTCCTGCCTCCTTTCTGACCTCTAGATCTGCCTGTCCTGTGGATTCCCACCTTTCTGGAGAAGGCTCCTCTAGACACCAGGTCAGGGATAAAACCCAGGACACTCCTCTAAAAAGGGTTCAGACCCTGAGCAGGCACTCTTTGAACTCTGACTCCAACTTGTCCTCCAGCTGTGGTATGCATACACCTATAGAACTTCAGACTAAGGAATCCCCATAGTCCCCTCAAGAGGACCCTTCCTTTGCACAACTTATTTATTTATTTATTGAAATGTTTCACCAGGAAAGGCACACTGAGCAAAAAGATGCTCGTCTCACGGTGCGACCTGGGGGGTTGGGGTACAAGTGGAGAGTATAACATGCAGGTTACAAATATGAATTAAATTGTACATGTTGATGCAGCATAGCATGAGGTTACATTTAGTATGGATTGCAGCATAGATTGAGGTTAACAAAATTGGGGTACAGTGAGTCAACATAACGCACAGATACTCTGCACTGAGGCAATAAGGACATAGATCAACAAGTGCAGTTATGACAATGAATAATAAGTGCAATAGTTGGTACAATAAGCCAGCTTTCATAGCATGAGCTAGGTGCCGCTGGTCAGGCAATGGTGGGGTAGGGGGACATGGGGGGGATAGGTCATATGGGGGTATCATGAGCAGGAGCAATTAACTGTGAGGTAATTTGCCAGGGCGGTAAATAAGGAGTGAGTGAAGGAGGAGTGGTGAATTTGAGGAGGGAGATCGTTGCAGAGATAAGGCAGGTGGTGCGAGAAGGCTGCTTAGCCTACGGAGATCCTCCATAGGAGGGATTAACAATTGACGGGAGTCAAAGGATCTAAGGGCATGAGAGGGAGTGGGGGTTGATGATAGCATGGTGGTAAGGTAGGACGGGAGGGATCTGAGACAGAATTTCGAAACAAACTTAGCACAATGCAGTTGGCGGCGATTTTCAAGGTATGGAAATGCTAGGGAGCGGTAGAGTCCACAGTGATGGGTGTGAGGGGGGAGTCACGTGCAAAGTGGCGTAAAGCGTTAAAAAGGGGGTCCAGTTTGGATGAGGCAGACTTGGGAGCGGCACTGTAGATTACATCACAGTAATCAAAGGTAGGTAGGATCATCTTCTGTACAAGTTCATGTCTCACAAATAGCGGGAGGCTACTGTGGTTCCTGCAAAGGGCACCGAGCTTGGGGTGCAGTTTTTTCAGGATTGCATCAATGTGGGCAGAGAAGGATAGATGTTGGTCGAGCCAGACCCCTAAGTACCTGAAGGTAGTGGTGTCCTCTAGGACTGTTCCATCAAGGGTGTGGAAGGAGGGGAGGGTTGTGAGCCTAGACAGTCGCTGCCTTGTGCCAAAGGTCATGGAGGCTGTCTTTTTGGCATTAAGGGAGAGTTGATGAGAGCTAAACCAGAGTTGAACTTTGAAGTCAGCCTGAAGGTTGGTATCAACCTCATCAGGGGTAGAGCCGGAGGTGAATAGGACTGTCATCTGCATGCATCTGGATGGATGCAGATGAACAGATTAGTGGCAGATCATTAAGAAAAATAGAGAAAAGGATGGGGCCATGTACCGATCCTTGGGGGGACTCTAGTATTCATGGGGAGGGGGGAGGAGGTGGAATCCACAACTCTGACTGATTGCGTTCTACCTGTGAGGTATGTGCTTAACCAGTTGGTAGCCGACTCGGAGAGTCCAGATGCCGAGAGGTACGTTAGCAGGAGGGGATGGGAGACAGTGTCGAATGCTTTAGCTAGGTCGACAAAGATGGCCGAAGTGAGTTGCCCTTTATCCATTCCAGAGAAGATGGTGTTGGAAAGCCTTGTCAGGGAAGTGGCAGAGGAATGGTTCTTCCGGAATCCAGACTGGAAAGGTGTGAAGAAGTTGGAGTCTGAGAGAAAGGAGGTCAGCTGGGCGAGCACGAGGTGTTCTTGTAGTTATGCAAGAGCTGGGAGGAGGGAGATGGGGTGGTAATTTGCAGTAGGAGGTGTCGCCCACTTTAGGAAGGGGCAGGACAGCTGCATGCTTCCAGGTCTGTGGGACGGTTGCAGTGGCAAAGGATTGATTTGGGAGGGTTGGCAAGTGAGGTTACTATGGCAGGAGCAGAAAGGTAGAGTAGTTTGATGTCCAGTCCATCAGGGGATTTGCCTTTCGATGGGTTGAGAGCTAGTAAGGCATTTAGGACATCAATTGGAGAGATGTCTATGAAGGAGAAGGTGCTAGGCCCAGATGGTTTCCTAGTTTCAGAGGTAGGTTCGGGTGGTACAAGGGTGGGTAGGGATGAGAGTAGAGTAGAAGCACATGTGGAGAAGTAGGTGTTGAACTCAGTGGCAACTGCATGTGTATCCGAGAGAAGAGAGTTTTTTACGTTTAAGAGCGGAGTGGGATTGGCAGCGGGTGGGGAGAAGAGGGAGTGAATAACCTTCTAGAATTTGGATGGACTATTTGTATTAGATTGGAAGGTGGAGTTAAAGTATTCCGCTTTAGCTAGCCAAGTTGCTCTGGTACATTTATTGCATAGCATGTGGTATGTGTTGTAATCCTATGGGAGGAGGGATGATTTGTGAGCTTTCCAAGCTTTGTCTCGGGCATTTTGGCAAGCTATAAATTCTGGTGTAATCCATGGTAGGTGGTTTCCCTGGACTCTGGTGCGATGCAGTGGGGCGTGACTGTCCCAAACGTTGAGGAGCGTGCTTCGAAAATGGAAGAGGGCATCATCGATAGAGCAGTTTATAGTGGAGGGGCCCCAGTTGGGTAGGATAGGTCTTCTAGCAAGGGGGTGATATTGAGACATTTATAGGAGCGTTGGACTAGAAACTTGGGGGGGGGGGGGTTTGAGTCGGTGGATTTTTGAGGACTAGGTAGATGATTTGGTGATCATTCAGGGAGTCTGGTAGTAAGCCTGCTTTGAGATTCCGGTGGGGGTGGGTGGTAAGAGCCTAGTCGATTAGTGAGTGGTTACCAGACTTGAGGTAAAGGTGGGTAGGCTCGGTGATGATCTGTGAGAGGTTTAAGGCGGATAAATCAGTACAGGCTTTATTGAGGGACGGAGTTAACCAGCTGAGGTTGAAGTCACCCATACTGTATAGTTCGCCTACTGGAGTAAGAGAGGTGATTTATGCGATGAGTCAGTGACAGTTGCGGCTGGTGTGCCAGGCCGGCAGTATATTCCAGCAGTACAAATCGGGAGTGAGAAGGGGAGGGCCAGTTGTAACATTAGCAGCTTGTAGGCTTGTGGCTCGGCCTTAGCTAGGACTACTGAGAAATGCAGATCAGACCACCACCTCTGGTAGCCCGATCCTGACGGGCAATAGTGTAGCCTGGGATAGCAATCAAGGAGTCTGTCATATTATTATTTAGCCATGTTTCAGAAAGGATGATGATGTTAGGGGCGTAATGGACTGCCAGCACCTGGAGTAGGTCAAGTTTGAGGATTAGACTTCTAATATTTAGATGCAGGAGTTGTAGGCCATGGGGGAGGTAACCACCAATGAGATTTGTGGTAGTGGATGCATTATGTGATGGGACCACTGAGTTAGTTAGGGGAAGGGTATGCTCAGGGCCTGGGTTCGTATGTATGTCTCCCGCTGCGAGGAGCAGAAGGGTAATGATTAAGAAGAGGGAGATCAGTTGTAAACACTGTGTGGTGAGCAAGCCACACCTAGGTAGCAATCGCGAATGAGCCCGAGCAGTTGGCCGAAAAGTAATTAACTGAAGGATAATCTAGGGGTGTGAGAGGGGGAAAAGAAAGGGGCAGGGGTGGATAGGGGAGTGGGACCAAGTTGGTAGGGGTGAAGAGAGTCACAGAGAAGGAGGAGTAAAGGAACTGCTCGAGGTTTGGCAAATTAGGGGCAGTGGCTTAGGGGAGGTTAACGGTATGTTAGAGAGGAGGGGTGGGTGGCTGAAAACTATGATGGCGAGTAGGAGCAGGTTGCTGGGCAGTGGAGACATTCATCCAGATCTCTATGAGCGAGCAGCACTTTGACAGCTGAGGAGCGGCAGGAGAGCGAAGCCAGGAGATAGTGTTACAGCAATACGGTTAACTGCTGGGTGGGGCTTGGGTGGCCAGTGGGTGAAGGATCTGATTTAGGGGCGGGGAGTTAGCGTATTTAAAGAGTGGCGGGGTGGGGGTGGGTGAGAGGGCTGAAAAAACCTGCGTTGGAGATGCCCCTGGTAGCTAGTGAGGCAGATGTTTTGGAACTCCTCATAACTATACAAAATGCCTGTGGCTGGACCATCCAAGAACAGGATCCAAAGTGGCAAAGGCATCTAGACATGACTGACACAGCTGCTATGCCCCTACTGCCTTGGACTGGGCCTCATGAAGACCTGACGTCCACTATCTGGCAACAGCCTTCCTCCATTCCAGCTGTTTCAAAAAAGGCAGACCGGATTAGAAACATAGAAACATAGACTTTGACAGCAGATAAGGACCGCTTGACCCATCTAGTCTGCCCATTTCCCTACCTACAGGATAGGCCGCAGATCCTGGTTAACCAACAGCCTATTTCTTCCTACCCCCAACAAGAATTGCCTTATGTCTGTCACATGCATTTTTGAATTCTCCCACAGTTTTAGACCCCACAACTTCCTAAGGAAGGCTGTTCCATGCATCCACTACCCTCTCTGTGAAATACTTCCTCACATTGCCCCTGACCCCCCATCTTTAAATTGTGTCCCCTTGTTCTTGCACGTCTCTTTTTCTGAAAGATGCTACCCTCTTGGACTTTGTTGATTCTATTGAGGTACTTAAAAGTTTCTGTCATATCCCCTCTCTCCCTTCTTTCCTCAAGGGTATACATATTAAGCTCCTTTAGTCTCTCCTCGTATGGCTTCTCTTGCAGACCCTGCACCATTTTAGTTGCCCTCCTCTGGACTGCCTCTATCCTGTCTATGTCCTTGCGGGGATGGGGTCTCCAGAACTGGACGCAGTACTCCAGATGGGGTCTCACCAATTGTCTGTACAGAGGGATAACAACTTCCTGTTTTCTGCTGGTTATGCCTCTCCCTATGCATCCCAGTATACCCCCAGCCCTCCCTACTGCCTTCTCACATTGCTTGCTAATCTTAAAGTCATCTGATATGATTACCCCCAGGTCCCTTTCCTTTTTTGTTGTTGTTACTACCTCCCCCCATTGTGTATTCTTCCCCTGGGTTCTTGTTTCCCAGGTGCATTATTTTGCACTTCTTTGCATTGAATCCTAGCTGCCATACTTCTGACCATTCCTCCAACCTTGCCAAGTCCCTTCTCATCCTTTCCACGCCTCCTTGTGCATCAACCCTGTTGCAGATCTTTGTGTCATCTGCAGAGAGGCATACTTTTCCTTCCAGTCCCTCTGCAATGTCACTTATGAAGACATTAACAAGGACTGCACCCAGTACTGAACCCTGCGGTACCCCACTAGTAACCCCTCTTTCTTCAGAACTAGTAACCCCTCTTTCTTCAGAACTAGTATTGTACCACCCCACCTCAGATGGGGTCACACACGTTATTGGCCATCCTAATGCAGACTCTGCTGTTATCGTGGCTGCCCTCGACTGGTCCTGTAAACCTAAACATTGAGCATGTCTCCTGCTGATAAGAGTCTAAGCAGCTGGACAGTTTTGGTCGCAAGATCTATTCCTCCTCCACTTGCACCCTCAGGTCCCATAATTATGTGGCTCATACGGTTTCCTACCAGAAATCTTCTCTGGCCTCACTCTAGTCCAAGCTCAAAGCTATCCAGGACCAGGAGCTTAAGGCTGAGATTGCCATGACAGTGAGAATGGCTAAAATCTCCTGTCGTCATGCCCTCCTGGCCACTTATGACACAGTAGACTCAGTTGCTCGCACCACAGCCACTGCTGTCTGCATTAGGTGACACTCGTGGCTTAGGATTGCAGGCCTGGCACAAGACGTCCAGACCTCCATCCTGGATGCCCCTTTCAGGGGATCTGTGTTATTCTGAGGGGACGCCAAGGATATTATCACTGAATTGCAGGGTTGTGATAAATCCATCTGCGACGTCTGCTTCATGTACTGAGGGGGTTACAAAGGCAGACAGCCTTTTTGTTGGCAGTAGAGATGCCAGACCAAAGAGGTCCCTGCCAAACGCCAGGCCAGATGCTGGTATCCAGCATCAGGAACCCCTACTCCCTCTGCCAAGTCCCAGAAGCCCCCCCCCCCGGAGGAGCTGCTGGCTCCCTTCCCTCAGCCTCCTGACTCATGGGGGACCCTCCTGCCTCCTCCAGATCCTCTGGGGAATCCAGTTGGGGGGGGGAGATTTGCCCTCCACCTTCCGGGGTCGCAGGACATGACCACTGACTCTTGGGCCCTTCAGTTAATAGCAAGAGGTCACACCATAGAGTTCCTAGACAGGCCTCCGTGCAACCCCCCAGGCCTTTCCCATTATCCTCCAAGGCACCTATCTCTGATAGAGGATGAGATTCAGGCTTTTCTGTAAAAGTCAGTCATAGAGCCTGTGGCTCCAGCACAGATAGGAAGAGAGTACTACTTCCATTTATTTCTAGTGCCCAAAAAGATGGGCGACCTAAGATCCATCTTGGACCTCTGCATGCTCGACCTGTATGTCGAGTACAAGAGGTTCTGCATGTGCACCATCCAGGGACTTCAACCCCTGCTTCACAAGGGCCATTGGCTTTGTGCACTGGACATGCAGGAAGCTTACCTGCACATCCCTGTCTTCCAGGCCCACCACCACTTTCTTCAGTTTGCCTTCCAGGGGGAACATTACCAGTTCAAGGCTCTCCCTTTTGGCCTCTCCTCTGTACCTCAGGTTTTTACCAAGTGCCTAGCAGTGGTGGCTGTGGCCCTATGCCGCAGAGGCATCTAACTGTGCCTGTATCGGGATGACTGGTTTCTGTCAGCCCCATCACAGAGCAGTCTGAGGGAATCCCTCTCCTTCACCCTGGACCTCTTTTCCAGACTTGGAATAGCAGTCACCTATCCCAAGTCCCACCTGTCCCCTCCCAATGCCTACAGTTGATTTGGGACAGTGCTGGATATGGTCAGGGGCAGTGCCTTCCTCCCACTGGGCAGAGCGGACACTCTGCAGGAACAGGTCAGATTAGTGGCCATCTCACGCTGGATCATAGCCCGGTCGATCCGCCGTCTTCTCGGGTCGATGACAACTGCAATACCTACATATACTCTAGCCAGACTGCATACAGTATGAGGGTGACCCATTGGACTCTTCGTGTCCAATGGGATCAGCGGCTGGACAACCTGGACCATAGGATCCTAGTGTCTGGGTACATGAAGGATCTTCTTTGGTGGCAGGAGTTGTCCAATCTCTCCACGAGGGTTCCCTTTCAACCCCCTGCTCCTACCATGACCCTTACAATGGATACTTTGTGTCAAGGCTGGGAAGCCCACCTAGGAGACCATCAGACCGAGGAAACATGGTCTCAGCTGGAAGCGTCACTACACATCAGTGTGTTAGAAATGAGGGCAGTGCTGTATGCCTCAGCAATCCCTCATGGTTGGCTGGGGAGATTACTCCTCGATAAGGAGCACGCTGCATACATGAGTCATCCTGGGGTGGAGGGTGGGTCAAGGGTCACTGAAAAAAATGGGAGGGCAGAGAATTCATATGCCATCTGGATCACAGCTGCCAGCACTAGGACGCCTTGTCTTGTGCCCCCCCCCCCGAAGTAAGAGGGTTTGGGGGTGGGTAGTGTCTTTCTGGGTTGGGAGGTCACTAGAGGTCCAGCACAAGAACTGGGAGGGTGGCGGGTGGGGAAAAAAACAGAGTGATGAAAAAAACTGAGTGGATTTAGACTCTTGATTGTGATTGAAGTGGGGGGGAAGCGTGCAGTATGGAGAGCAAAAGCAGAAAGCATATATATATATTTTTTTTAATCATGAATGCTGTTAGTTAAACGTGAGATACAATGTTTGAGGGTCATCCTAGTGCTCTAGGAGAATGGGTCTAATTCCCTTTGGTCTAAGCTAGCTTTGGTAAGTTTTTCTTCAGCGGTAGCACATGGGCATCAGAATAAAGGAAGTCAATTTGATCTACTGGGGGTTAGATCACAGAACTACTGTAGGAAGCAGAAGAAGCCAGATTTGAATCCACCACAGCAAGTGTCTCATGTTGTGACCCTAGGCAAGCCTTGTGACCTCCCTGGGCTTCAGTCCTCACTACTGAGAAACTGAGTAGAAGGTGGACCCCCCCCCCCGAAAATGAGGTGTCTCATCTCAATTGGGATTTCCTGAGGAAACTGTTGAAACAAATCCTGCCTTTGTGATTTAGTAGAAGGGTAGAACAAGTCTGAGATGCCCCCAGTGCAATTAGGTTTTGGCACTGCTGTGTGTCACTGGCTCTATAATCTAGTGATGGGAGTATCACTTTGTGGAGAGACTGCCCTGCTGCGAGGCAGGAAGAGCTGGAAGGATGGACTGACTGAGTTCTCCCATACTATGCATCTGGAGTCCATAGCAGACACTGAGAGGGCAGATATTCGCTTTAGGAAGCACAGCTATAGGCAAGTTCACTGCTGCTGTTAGGTGAGGCTACAAGCGCCAGTCCTACAGCACTAGAACCAGACAGTAAGTAAGATGCAGTTAGCTAGTGCTGTGATTTTTGCATATCCCTCTTTTTTTTTTTTTTTTGACCGGGAAAGATAACCTGAATTGCAATAACTAGTTTCCAGGTGTATCTTTGAGGTGGGTTACATGGTTCTATTTAACTAACTAGAGGATTTTGTTTTGTAGTTTTATCCAGACTGAGAGATTGAGTTAAGAGCATCCAGTTCATTACAATATGCTGATTAGAAAAGTAGTTTGCAGTGTTTTTTTTTCTTTTGTTAAATTTAAGATTTCCAATTACAAACTCTTGCCCTGACACCCTGCTGTCCAGCAGCATTTGTTGTAAAACACTTTGTTAATGCAACAGTTAGGGTTCCAGCAACAAAAGTTGGGAAATGTGGTGTTAGGGTTTCCAACCCCTAACACACCTAACGCCTAACCCATTCCATGAGTAAATAAGCTAAGATGGGTACAGTATAGAAGAATGGGGTGAGCATTAGGGTTGACAGCCCCAAGGCACACACCCCACACCTGTTGCTGCATGCAGGGTAGGGGTGTGTTGTTAGGGTTGAAAACCTTAACACCACATTTCCCAACTTTTGTCACTGGAACCCTAACGATGCATTAATGATGTTTTTTTTTGCAACATGTTTCCTTATTTGTTGAGATGGTATAATCGTAGCCTTATTTCCTTGTGGGAGGGCCCTGTGCTCCTATCCATCCATATTTTTTGAGAGATTGTAATTGTATCCTTGTTTCCCTGTGTGAGCTCAGAGGGCCCTGCTCTCCCATCACTTGATAATGCTATGAATATTTGCGTGTAGGAACACTGCCATCCATTCATAATGCCTGAGCATCACTCCATAATGGTATTCGTATTTGCGTGTGGGAGCGCACGGTGCCATCCATCCATAATTTTTGAGATATTGTAATTGTATCCTTATTTCCCTGGCGGGCCCTGCACTCCCATCAGTCCATAATGGCATACATGCATAAGTTTTGAGATAGTGTAGTGGTATTCTTATTTGCCTGTGGCAGCTCCCATCCAGTAGTGTGCAGCGCCAAAGAAACTCCTCACGTTGCAGTGGTATCTTGTAGACAACAGAGCAAAAATTGAAACCTTTGTAACTTGACACCAGATTAATATATGTCCACAAAACCAGAAAAAGGCACATTGCTGGGGCAAGGTCCTTTGTACCCTGAAAATTTCAGAGCAATGTTACAAACCGTTTGTTCACAGCTGAGTGACAAAGAAATGACTGTGTACACCTCACATTAAATATTATCCTATAGGAAATTAAGCAAAATTTAAATCTGCAGAACTCCAGAGCAAAGAAATGTCATTTCACCAAGGCAGCAAAAGCTACATCTGTGGCACAAGCCTTTTGTATGCTGAAAATTTCAGACTAAAATCACAAACATAGAAACATAGAAGTTGACGGCAGATAAGGACCGCAAGGCCCATCCAGTCTGCCCCTTTCTTTTTCTACCTTATAAATGTGCCATCGGCCTTTGCTCTGTCAGTGGCCTATCTATTCATAGTCATTTGTATTGCTCCCTTATGCCTATCCCATGTCTGTTTGAAGCCCTGCACTGTATTCATAGCCACCACTTCTTGTGGTAAGCCATTCCATGCATCCACCACCCTTTCTGTGAGAAAGAATTTCCTCACATTCCCCCTTAATCGGCCTCCCTCTAATCTCATGCTGTGTCCTCTTGTCGTGCTATTTTTCTTATATTTAAACATGTTAGACTCTTTCACCTTGTTTATGCCCTTAAGGTGTTTGAATGCCTCGATCATATCACCTCTCTCCCTCCTTTGTTCAAGGGTATACATATTGAGCTCCGTTAATCTGTCCTCATATGTCTTCTGATGCAGTCCTTCACCATTTTGGTTGCCCTTCTCTGGACTGCCTCAATTTGGTTAATGTCCTTGTGAAGGTGTGGCCTCCAATACTCGCACGCAGTACTCCAGATGGGGCCTAACTAGTGTCTTGTACAGAGGGATTATTACCTCTCTCACGACTTGTGATACCCCTACTAATACACCCTAACACCCCCTAGCCTTACCTACTGCTTTAGAGGTCTGCTTGGATGATTTTAGGTCATCAGTGATGATGATGCCCAAGTCTCTTTCTTCCTTTGTGACTGCTAGCAACTCCCCTCCCAGCCTATAGGTGGCTTTAGGGTTTCTCTTCCCTATGTGCATGATTTTGCACTTCTTTGCATTAAATCCCAGTTGCCACTCTTCTGACCATTCTGCTAGTTTATCCAGATCTCTTCTCATTCTGCCCACCCCATCTGGATCATCTACTCTGTTGCAGATCTTGGTGTCATCTGCAAACAGACAAGCCTTACCCTCTAGTCCATCTGCAAGGTCACTAATGAAGATGTTGAAGAGGACTGGCCCCAGGACTGATCCCTGAGGTACCCCACTTGTGACTTGCATCTCTTCTGACTGTATACCATTTACCACCACTCTCTGTTTTCTGCCCGTCAACCAGTTTGCCACCCAGTTGACCAATTTCTGACCCACCCCGAGCCTACCCAGCTTATTTATCAATCTTCTATATGGAACAGTGTCAAAAGCTTTGCTGAAGTCAAGGTAGGCGACATCAACTGCTCCCCTTGGTCCACTACTCTGGTTACCAGTCAAGAAATCTATGAGATTAGTTTGACAGGACCTTCCTTTGTAAACCCATGCTGTCTTGGATCCTGTGCCCCTATGGATTCCAGGTGTTGCACTATCCTTTCCTTAAGGAGTGCCTCCATAATCTTGCCCACTACTGAGGTAAGACTGACGGTCTGTAGTTCCCGCCTCCTCCTTGCTACCACTCTTGTGGAGCGGGATCACATGAGCCCTTCTCCAGTCTTCTGGGACCTCTCCTGTGCTCAGAGACTCACTAAACAATTCTGCTAATGGCTCTGCTAGTTCCTCCTTTTAGCTCCTTTAGTACCCTGGGATGTATGCCATCAGGTCCCATTGCCTTATCCACCCTGAGCTTAGCAAGCTCTTGTAGGACCCTTTCTTTTGTGAAGGGAGTAGTACTCACCTCCCTCCCCCCTGTGTCCATGATGCTGAGCTGTGGGCCCTGCCCTACCTTCTCTTCAGTAAATACTGAGCAAAAATATCTATTTAGGATAGATGCCTTTACAGGGTCCTCCTCCTCATATGCTCCCTTTTCTCCATTAAGCTTAGCAATACCCCTTCCGGACTTTCTCCTTTCACTAATGTATCTATAGAAAGTCTTGTCACCTTCTTTTACTGTTCGTGCTAGTGTTTCCTCAGTTTGGGACTTTGCCTGCCTTACTGCCTTACCTGCTTCCCTTAGGGCAGTTTGGTATGCCTTCCTATCTTCATCCCGCTGTGTTCCTTATATTTCCTGAAGGCCAGCCTTTTGGCTCTGACCTTTTCTGCTACTGTATTTGAGAACCAAAGTGGTTTCCTTCTTCTTTTGCACTTCCTTTTCTGTCTAACACAATGGATGTTGCTTCAAGTATTGCATCCTTAATGCTTGCCCACTTTGCCTGTACCCCCTCACCTGTGTTTCTTTTTGCCAGGGCTAGCTTAACTCTGTTGGCCATCTTATCAAAGTCAGCTCCTCTGAAGTCCCATATTTTTGCCTTGGAATGGGATGATTTAGATGTAGTAGCCAAATTGAACCATACCATGTGATGGTCACTGGCCCCAGATGACCTTCTACCTGGAGATCTGTGATCCCTTCTTTGTTAGTCAGTACTAGATCTAGGATAGCCCTGTCTCTTGTGGGGTTGCTGTACCAGTTGTTTGAGGCCCTCCTGCAGGGAATCCACTATGGTCTAGTTCTGGCAGATGTTCCTGCTGGTATTGACCAATCTGTATCCGCATGTTGAAGTCTCCCATTATCAGAACCTCCCCTTTAGCTGTCATGTTTTGTATATCTTCTAACAGTAATGTGTCTATGTCCTCCCTCTGGTCTGGGGGCCTGTAGACAACCCCAGTTCTTATGGCTGTCCCATTTCCTGTTTCCAGGGTGACCCACAGTTCTTCTGGCTGCTTATGTGTATTCTGAATTTCTGTAGCTTTGATATTTTCATTAACATACAGGGCCACTCCTCCCCCCCTTTTTGCACCTCGGTCTCTTCTGAACAATACATAGCCAGGTACTGAAGTCTCCCAAGTGTGGTTACTGGTAAACCACGTCTCACTAATTGCTACTATGTCCAGTTAGCCTCTGACATTATTGCCTGCAGGTCTGGGATCTTATTTCCCAGGCTGTGAGCATTTGTGTACATGATTTTCCATTGGCCAGATTTTGGTGTGTTAGTTGTTGGGTGAAGTTTGGCATTACCCTCGTGCATGGGGAGACAAACCTTTTTTCTTACCTGGTGATGCAAATGAACGGCAAACATGCTGAATTCCTGTTTGACCACTAGCTGAGGGGGGAGGGGTGTTCTTCCCATTCGACATATGGGGTGCTGCACCCCTCTCCCCATTTGCTAGTTTAAATATTCTGCAAAGACGTCAAACGTCTGCCCCAATGCACTGACTCCCTCTTTAGTCAGATGCAGTCCATCAAATTTAAAGAACTTTCGCTCCCAGTTCCCTACAAATCTGTGTCCTTTTTCCTGGCACCAGCCCTTGAGCCACGTGTTTAGCTCCCCTATCTCCCCTTCTCTGACCTTCTGTCCATCTGCTCCCCTCTCCCAGACTGGCAGGATCTCAGAGAAGGAGATGCCGGACGAAATAGATGATAGTTTGTCACCCAGCCTAGTCAGGTGTTCCTTGGTCTCCACAACTGACCGGCTGGCGAGATCATTAGTCCCTATGTGTACTAGGACATCAATGTTTTCTCCTGCTTTGTGAACAATTTAGCAATGCGGTCAGTGTCTCTCCATGCTGATGTACCTGGGAGACATCTGACCATCACCCTGGCTGGAGATGGGTATCAACTCCCTAATCATGGAGTCTCCTATGATCAGAAGTTTTTGGATTTCCTTTGTGCTTGTTTTGTTTTGGTTCCTGATTTGGGTGAGTTTTGTTGTGCTGGCTCCCGTGCGGTGTCCTGCTCTGCAGTGTCTTCTGCCTCTTTATTTGATTTCAGAGATAGAGGCAGATACCTGTTTGTGAGTGTTTATATGGTTTTGGAGGTAATGTGTTGGAGAGCAGAGAGTGATGGGGCACCTGATTTGCTCCTCCTAACCACCTGCCAACCTCCTGGACCAACTACCCTCTGCGGTCGAGGTTTTTCTGTTGGATGCTGGGGAAATGGCGGGTGGTTCTTATAATGTATTTCCTCTTCAATATGAAATTTGAGGCGTGCAATCTCTGCCCATGCTGCCCGGAGCTGAGCCCTAAGTTCTCCAAAGGCCCAGCATGTAGGACAGTGTCCTAAATCCTGTAAGACTGTCCTGAAGAAAATTGTTCCACAGTACCTGCAGTTAATGAAATCCATTCCAAATAAGTTGCTGGGTTTGTAACCTAGTCAGAGTAATTAGAAGGGGGAAAAAAAAAATGCAAGTAATGGTTTAATTGTGCTTTGTTTAACTTGTTATAACAAGTTAAATTACTAGTGCCCCTGTAAATGAGATCACCTTGTGGAGGCCCCACTGATCCGCCCCTTCCTGCTCTGCCACAGGAAATGTCACAACTGTGGTACCCTATAAAAGGAGTGTAGCGTGGGGTGGTTGGGCCCTTCCCCTGCCTAAAAAGAACCACGGACGAAAGAACAAGGAGGTAAGAGCAGAAACAATCAGTCAACAACAAATGCAGTAACCCTGAAAGCTTATCCTAATGTTAGATAAAACTGTAAAACCTGTAAACACCACCTGTAATAATTTCAGAGAAGATATACGCTGTAAGAAACACTTTGCTCCAGAGAAAAATAAAGCAGTAACAGAAGATATACCTTGCAAAAGACAATTTGAATCAGAAGATTACAGCAGTAATCTGTTAGCACACACACCTGTAGGCACCCTTGTAATAATGCAGAAGAAGGTATACCAGCAACAACAATTTGAATCAGAGAAAAAATAAAGCAATGAAATGTTAGCAACAAACAGTAGCAATCCCTGTGAGTAAAAAATAAAAACACCACCACACAGTAAATCTGCTTAGCCAAACTAAGTCTTAATCCTTTTCCCTTGCTCTGGTAAGTTTCTCTACTCTGCCTTTCAAGCAGTCTTAGAAGGAAAGAGCTCAGGTGAAGCTAGGTGCCTTGGCCAGCAAACCAAGTCTTCTCAAACCGTTTGGTAACTGTGGAGAGACAAAGAAGCAGCTCTCTTAAAATTCCTTTTTTGCAAATTGCAATAAAGAATCCTTTTCCGAGGTTCCTTTTTTGCAATTTTTCGGAAAAAGAAACCTTCTTTTTCGCAAATTGCAAAAAAACTGATCTTGTTTCATGATTCTTTTTTCACAGTTTGCGAAAAATAATTTTGGCATGTTAAACACATTTAAAATTTAAGCTATCAAAAAAATAATCTGAATTGTATTGTGGGTGTCCCGATTAGGTAAACACAACTTTTTTTTTTTTTTTTTTTACTTTATTTATTCTTCCTATACCCCTGGCATCCTTCAGGAGTGCCCACACGGATCTCCACCCTACTCCCAACCTAAACCCTCCACATCTCCTTGACTCCATCCCCGATCGACCATGGGCAGACCCGACCCCTGGTACCATCTCCGGGGCTGATTCCGCTCCTCCCTTGGCGGCTACTCCTAAGTGTGAGGGGCTTACCTGTACATCATTGGGTCCTCTGGAGGGAGTTCATGGGCATGTCTGGGCCGGTATCTGGGATGTGGGAGGGTCCACCGGGGCCACTGTCATCTCACCGGCGCATAGAAGGCATTTCACTTGTTTTTTTTGTTCCCACCCCCTTGGAGCTCAGCTAGCACGGCAATGTAGCGCCGTAGCTCTGCCCTTCCCCTGGCATGCGCCACGCTGCTCAGTCGGCGAACCCCAGCCACTGCCAGAGGTCATTCCATAAGCGAGCGTATCCCATCCCCTCCCCTGGGAAGAGAGAGCAGTCCTCCGGACGCTCGACTCTTTGCTCCCCACCGACCCCCAGCGACTTCCGGCTCATTCCTCAACCCGGTCACTGGCGCATGTGAGGTGTGGCGCCCAGCACCAACCCTCAGCACCACCGGCCGGGCGGTAAACACAACTGTTGGTGTGTACTACTGTAACCCCCTGTACTTTTTAATTTAATTTAATTTTGTTGTCACCGTTGACTAAAAACAAGATGGCAGAAGCACGGAAAAAGATTCTGTGTTTACGGCAAAAGATCCCACGTTTGCGAAAAAGGATTCTGCATTTGCGATAAAGAATCCTTTTTTGAGTGGGACATCTAACCGGTCCCATAGAAAATAATGGTACTCTTCGAAATTTAATAACTTTGGCACAGATTAATATTTTTTCTCTAAAGTTTCAAAAGGCACATCTGTGACCCAATACCTTTGTACCCTACAAATTTTGGACCAGAATTCCACACCGGTTTTGTGCAGCGGCGTGACAAAGAATTTTACAAAAAAAAGTTACATTTTCACATATTTTGACACTCTGTATCTTTGCACCCGGACATTTGACTGGAACAAAACTTGCCACATTGAGACCTTTGGTCCCTGATGGCACATGCAAAATTTCATGCAAATCGCTTGAACAGTTGCAAAGATATTAAAGTGCAAAATTTCGAGTTTAACATAGAAGTGAAAGTTGAACCCTAACTACAGGGGCACGACCGCACCCCTGTGAGAAAGATATATATTTTCTTTGGTAGCCAGGTAAGGCCCACTACTACAAGTACGCATAAGTACCCAATTTCAAGGAGTGACCCAGGAGCACCTGGGGTGGTTAAGTGACTTGCTCACAGCTGCACAGTATGAAATTGGATGTCGTGAGAATCAAACCCAGATCTGCTGGACACACCAAGCTCATTCACAGCTCATTACTCTAACCTCTAGGCTATACTGTCAGCCCCTTGTATGCTATTGTATGTCTGTATGTGGGATATGTGGATCAGATTTTTATTGCTGCTCCTGTAATTTCTGGTTATAAAGTGCTGGAACTGTACTTTTACCCTGAGGATGAGACATGCTGTTATTTTTACCTAGAGGGTAACTCTATATGGTAGATGAAACAAGTTGTGTCTGGCTTCCCTCACAACCCTGGGTCTGGCCACACCATGTTGTGCTATACAGTAGTTGCTTCAGCGTTGGTTGTAATTTGAACAGTGTGTCATGTTACCAAGCAATGGATGGGGACAGATTAACTAACTTGGCTGAAGCATGTGATTCATATATGTTTTTAAATAAACCCCATTTGAGAGTGCAGTTACTGCTGCTTATTTTTACTGAAACTTATGATCTCCTTCTATAGTTGAGGGTGCTACTTGTGTTTTCTGGTATGTGGGAGTGGGTGGCATAGACTCCTCAAGTTGAACTCTTAGATCATGTTATTAATTTAGAGACATAGGGCTGATTCAAGGTTTGTGCTAAGCCAGGAGTTTGGATTTGGTGACCCTTTCTTTTTCAGAATCTGGATCCTCCTACTCAGACCTACCACTGTTTTTTAAGTTGGCAGGAACAGTTGAAGGAAAGCTTTGCTACTGGTTAAAGTCTTCTCTTTGTTGCTGTTATTTTTAACAAGCTAGACTCCCAGCTTATATAATACATCATCATTGTGCTAGGGCTGTCTCTGAAAATGTAAAGAAGGCATTAGTAAGATATGCTAAACTGTAGACGCAGGTTTCATGGAATTGTGATAATAATCCTTCAGAGTGGGTGGTTAATATATTTAGAAAAATAACTGTCTTCCATCCTATTGGAATGTCTTTAAAAACTGACAAATCATCCTGTTTCCAAGTGTCGTGGGTGGCAACAGTAAGAGCAAGTCATTGGAGGCCTTCTGTTTTTTGGATCCCTCAGCTAAGTTAGTTGTTGTTGGGTGCTGACCCTTTGTGCGGTGCTCTGCTTCTGACTTACTGGGCTGTACTGTGGTAAGTTACTTATTTTTCTGTTGTCCAGGAAAGGAGGGGTGCACAGGTACTGCCTGTTTTCAACCTTGTCTCTTGGGCAAAGTAGGGTGGTGGGGGGGCGAGACAGATGCATACTAACTGAACTTGACCAGATTAACTGCTGATCGTATTTAGTTAAGTTTGCGTTGTTATGCTGTCATTTTGGAAGTTTCTGCCCAGCCCTATGTAGCACCTTTTTCTGCTGTTTCCATAGGATTTAGTGATTTATTGAAATGTTTATGATTAAATGATTAAAATTAAATTTAACAAATGTAAGTTCAGGGCTTCCCCTGTGGGTAGTGCAACATAGTACTATGCTGGCGACCCAGGTTCAGGAGTAGACGCGGGGAGCTGGGTCAGGTGGCCAGGACTGGCTGGGGTGGTACTGCCACGTGACAGTGCTCTCAACTGGGAAGAGACAATGTTGTGGTTCCATCATAGCAGTGATGCCCATGGTGGGCCAGGGAGCTAGCCTTCTCCACAGGTGCCTCACTGTGTGTGTGCACGATGCTTGACTGAGCTGTGCCCAGTGGGAGATGAGAGGGACTTGGGGACAGGAACAAAACAAGCACCACTTCAGGTCTCCCTGGCCACTTGTATGACAGTACTCTCCATGCCCCACCTAGACTAACGCCCGCTGGCTCTGGATGGGGCCCTGTAAGATTGGTGCCCCCAGTAGCGGCAGCAAGAGAGGGTGCCTAAGAACGGTTTTGTCTATCCTTTCATAAATGAGTTTGAGTAAAAACGTTCCTACTTCCTTTTCTTGCCTGCTTTGTCTGTCTGCATTTTCAGCAGCCCATAG
This sequence comes from Neoceratodus forsteri, assembly GCA_016271365.2. Taxonomy (NCBI): domain Eukaryota; kingdom Metazoa; phylum Chordata; order Ceratodontiformes; family Ceratodontidae; genus Neoceratodus; species Neoceratodus forsteri. Next base: position 369,820,019 of record CM057449.1, on the reverse strand, counting down.
CAAAGCATATGCCCCCTTTTGATCACCAGCACCTGCAACCCCTGGGAGCACCCAAGGCACACCCTACTCCTCCCGACACTCCTGTGTGCCAGTGCTGTCCTCCACTGAGCCTTTCTTCTACCCCTGAGGTGGGGACAGGAAGAGTGAATTTACTCTTGAGTCTCGTGTAACGGCAGGAAGCATTGCTGGTGGTGTGCAGGGCCTGGATATACTGTGGTCTGTCATCGCTGTGGTGGGGCCTTTTCAGAGTTTTTTCCCTGCCCCCTTGGATGTCGGCATGCATGAGGCTCAGTGCTTGGTGTCCTGGCCATGAGCTTGACTGAAGCCCCCTTCCCCTTTGTGCTGCGATACAGCCTGTGGCACTGCAGCCCAAGGCAAGGGCCTCCATTGCTGGGATGCTCAGTCCTGCTGTGGCCTGGGCTCATTCACAAACTCAGGTCTCTAGCGTAAGGAATGTTGGCTCTACTGTTGTGCTGTTGGGCCCCCTCCCCTTGTCTTGTTATTTGCTACTGGCACTTGGTGGCTGTGTGGAGGGGTTGTGGGATAACAGATGGACCAGACACCAAACTTCAAGTTCAACACACAATCTCTGTGTGATGTTTATTCAAAATGCAGCAGATAACCATCAGCAATGGCATATCTCTTCTTCAGTACATCAGTTTGTAGCAACAGACTATGCAAGTCTTTCCTCTACACTTAGCCAGCACCTACTGACTCACTGATCTCTGATCTAACTGACTTGTTGAGATTTACCCTCCCCTATGCAGGCCTTATTTGCTTGGGAGGAGGGGGCTCAAATAATAAAAAAACAAGCTAAAGACGAAGAACCTCTGTGCAGAAGCACTGAAACAAGGGTTACCCCAAAGGGCATTGACAATAAGCCAAGTTTCAAAGAAACCCAACATCACACATTCTTCCATAATACAAAACATCATGGGATATATGCAAATCACCATGACATTTCAGACTTGTTCAGTTTACAGCAATTTACATGCATTTTAAATAGCACAACTAACTTAATGTTTGTCATACAGTCCCCCTAGTAACATGTTTACCTTTATCAAAAACACCTAGTGCCATGATATGTTCAACATTTACTTGGTTTTGTACACATGAAGTATATACGTTAAAGTATTTTATGACATTGTGCCATTGCATACTAAATCCAACAATGAGGAACACAGCCAGTTGTTTTATATCAGCTTAGAGGTCACACCAATAACCTCCCTGTACGAGAACCTGAGAGGGAAAAGGAAAATTAAAGAGGACACTACAACATAGTCAGGAAAGGGAAGTGGGTGGCCAACCTTATGGACTATAAATTGTGAAAAATAGATTAGGCTGAGAAATGGAAAAACTGTTGCAACAGATTTAAGAAAAGGTCGGTCCTCAGGAGTGGCAGGAGCTCCCTGTCACAGGCTGGAGGGGGAACTACTTAAAAATTCACAACCGGATGATTTATACAATATGTATAGGACAGAAATTGGGTTTCAGTGGTTTGTGGGACAGTTGCTTATACAGTGTAACCTCGATTATCCAAACTCACTGGGGGACATCAGATTAGTTTGGATAATCGAGGGGTTTATAAAAACGAGGGTACCATTGAAATGAATGTGAAGTGCCGGTCGTGGTTTGTGCTATACCGTACAGTACTACAGAGCAATATAAAGCTGCCTGAGTTTGCCATCACACCATAAAGAACCAGGCTACAAGTTTCTTACTGTCAGTGTTTGTGCCCATCTCTCAATCCTCTGCTTGCCACTCACCCCTTGCAATACGTAAGTTTGTTTAAATTCTCAGTCTCTGAATTTAATGCTGTCAGCGTTTGCCCGCCTCTCGTTCCTCTGACTGCCAGCTTGCCACTCGCCCTTCCAAACTTTAAACAAATTTAAAACCTTGAAGCAGTCTTAAGTCTGAAACAGATGAAGCTGAAACGCTGCCTGCAAGTCAATTCCACATACATCAGCACTTTAAATTCAGTTTAAACTCTGCTATCATTGTTTGTGCCCGCCTCTAGCTTCTCTGCCCACCATCTTACTGATTGTCTGGTTTTGTACTGGGAGAGGCAATCAAAAAATAGCTTTATTCTTTTAAGCTGTGTAAGTTTAAAATGGAAATACTACAATTGACTCTCCCATACATTCTGCTGCTTTGAAGAAAAAAATGCTTATGGTAAATACAGGCTTACTAAAAGCAATTGTTCTAGGAATGTGGATATGTTCTTATCCACACTTGCTGACATGTCCCTTTCCCTTTAAATCTTGCTGGAAGATCTAAAAGCTGGCTCCTCCCACCCACCTGGGTGGTGTATGCCTCTGCTCCGCCCCATGATGCCAGATCTTCCTTTCCACTTGGAAGATACAGGTTCCCTCCTTACCGCTCCGCGTTGAGTAGGCCCTGGCGTTCAATACTAGTCTACCAAAATTAAAACTCATTTGAGTTTCTCCACAAAAATTTGTGATTGCGACAACGATGGAGAGCAAGTCCCTGTCCAGGTTCCGCCAGTGTCCTTGCGGACAGAAAATGTCCTGTACCGATCCACATTCCACGTGTGTTTACTGCCTGGGCCATGCACATGACCCTCATGCCTGCATTGTTTGCCGCGCCCTCCATCCTCTGGTTCTGGATGATTGCCTCGCACCGTCGCACATTTACAACTTGGATGACTGGAAGAAGTCACCCACTGGTCAAATCTGAGGATGCTCGTCATGTGGTTTCCGCAGCTATGGGTTCCACAGACCAACTAGAACAGATGAAAACCTTCAAGGAGGAGGCAGCTCATGCTGCCGAACAGTCCTCTTCATTGTCGATATTTGTTCGGCTCAAACTGGGCACCGCATTCTCTGGTTCCTTCAAAGAGATGTGCCAGTCTCTCCTTATGAAAGGGGAGGGTCCGTCGTGTTCGCACACCTCCCGGTCCCCTAAAAAGGACAGAGGGCCGAGAGAAGAATCTTCACGTCGACGCTCTTTGGGGAGAGAGAGATCTCTGTCACAGGAGTCTTGTATCTCGACTTTGGTCGAAATTGCGACCTCGGCCACTGGCTTCATGGTACCCGCGTCAGGCCAGCCTGCTCAGACATGGGACGACAACCAGGTAGAAATTGTAATCGACCCCCGTCGACCCATTGTTGGCCTCATTAGGCGACAATTCCTTATTTAGGACCCTGGTCCTACCGACCAGTATGGAGACCCAGCTTGCTGGTGCTCCCCCCTTGGTCACGGTCCCTGACCTGGAGGAGCCGTGGTTCTCCCTGACTCCTTCCGAGAAGCCCCATTGGTCCCCCCGACAGTTATCTTCTAGGTCTCAGACCCCCTCGACCGAGAGGCCGAGGAAATCCCACAAGCAGTGCTCCAAGAAGAGGCGACACCGCCATTCATCCTCATACTCCTCGAGTTAGGAGAGGGTTCAACGCACGTTGCGTTGTTGCTCCAAGGACGACATGTGGCAACAGCTCATGCTGACCGGTCTGAAGTCGACCCCAGCTCTACGCCGCTGGCCATCACTTGGCTGTCGCCCTCCAGGTCGATGCCAACTCCTCTGGAGCCGGTCGACACCGTCCCTCTGCCTGTGGAGCCAGTGAAGACCCTCCTGGCTCAGCTGAAGCTGGCTTCTCCACCTATCTTGATGGAGCTGCCACCTAAGCAGCCTCCCTCAGTGGCTTCTGCCAAGGAGTCGCAACCCAATCAGGGTTTCCCACATAGGCTGTCAGTCACCCTTACTCCCAACCATCTGCGGCTGGTAGAGAGTGAATCAGGTGGTTGGCCGCTTTACCCGGACTCGAGGTCCAAGGATTCAGACCTGCACTCACGTCGATGATGATGATGATGATGATGATGATGATGATGATGATGATGATGATGATGATGATGATGATGATGCAGATTCAGTGAGTCTGTCAACGGAGGAGGGTCCCATGTCCTTCATGGGCATACTCCATCTTATCTCCGAATCAGCGGAGATGCCGTTTAGAGCCCGTCGAGAAACTGGCCAAATACCCCTTGACTGACATCCACAGGAAAGGGGATTCCCTGTCTGAGGCCTTCACAGTGGCCGAGGCCATAGTTGGTCCGGCCTTGGAGCTTTGGCAGCACCCAGTCTCCTGCCCTGCTCCTTCCGCTCGCATGGCCCGTAAATACACGGTTCCCATTGGCGCCCCTCGGAGTTTACACAGCATCCCTCAGTCGAGAGATTGGTGACCGAATCTGTGTTCTGGCACTCTGGCAATTCGGGAGACACGGATAGACCTCCGGACAAGGAGTCCAAAAAGTTGGACCATGCAGCCAGAAAAGTCTATGCTGCTTCCTCACTCGGTCTCAGATATGCGAGTTCAGCTGTCATTATAGCACACTTCTCCCATGCCCTCTTGGGCTCCCTGGATGAAGTGCTTCCTCATCTTCCCGTGGACCTTCAGACCACGGTCAAGCAGGTCCGTGATCAGGGTCGGGCTGTTGCTAAACAGCAACTCCAGATGGCTCTGGATATCGGGGATTCTTGTGCGCAATCAGTGACAGCTGCAGTCACCATACGCCGCAGGGCCTGGCTGAGGGTCTCGACCTTTACGGCAGACACCCAGCACAAACTGGCGGATGTTCCCTTCTTGTGTACCGAATTGTTCAGTCCAGGAGTCGATGGTCACATTCAGCATATCGAAGTCCAACACCACCTTGGACTCCGTTACTTCCGCCCATAAAGAACCCCAGTGTTCTAAAAAATCTCAGAAGAAGCCCTTTTGACCTTCTTCCCCTGCGGCCAAGCAGCCCCAGTATCAAACTGGGCAATAGCAGCAGGCTCAATCTTGGCGCCTTCGGCCCAAGTCCGGGGCTTCGGTGAACCATAAACCCAGAGGTAGAGGTTACAGTGGCCCCGCTGCCGGCTTATCCTCCAAGCCTGCCCAGTGACGGGACGTGGGCAGCCACCCCCATACCCGCCACAACCACTGTGAGTCCTCCTCTTGGGGGGGGGGCGGCTCCGCCTCTTCCTTTCTGCCTGGTCCGCTGTTACAACAGACAGGTGGGGTCTGGAGGTGGTCGGCCAGGGTCTGCCTCTGGAATTCAAGCAGTAACCCCCCAAACCGAGCCCGCGCCCCATGGGAGGAAAAGGTATCCGCCCATACTCAGTCAGCTCTCAGACGACATTGCCCACCTCCTCCGCAAGGAGGTAGTGGTCAGAATCGAGGATCCACCCATCAACCCAGGGTTCGTTTCCAGGTACTTCCTGGTCCTGAAACGGATGAAGGGGCTGGTGCCCCATTCTAGATCTGTACGATCTGAATCAGTTTCTAAGGTCGCACACCTTTAGGATGGTAACTCTGTCCCAGATCATACCATCCCTTGAGCAGAACATGTTCTGCTCATTGGATCTTCAGGATGCGTTCTTTCACGTCCCAATCCATCCGTCCCACCGAAGTTTCCTCCACTTCAGGGTAGAGGGAACTCTCTACATGTTCCAAGCCATGCCGTTCGGCCTGTCATCAGCCCCCAAGGTATTCACCAAATGCATAGCAGTGGTGGCGGCCCATCTTCGGCATCGAGGGGTCAGAGTGTACCCCTATCTTAACGATTGGCTAATGTTAGCGGGTCCCTCCTGACTGGAGGTGGATAGGTCCAGGGATCTGGCCCTCCACACCTGCTCCAGCCTTGGCCTTCTGGTCAACGAGGTCAAGTCGGAATTTGTGCCCTCGCAGGTGATTTGCTTCATTGGGGCAGAGCTCGACTCTTGCCGAGCCAGAGGCAGGCTCCCGGCGGACAGGGCGGAGGTTCTCTCCTTTGCCCAATCATTTCTGGTTGGGCAGTTGCACCCTGCTTGGAACTTCTGAGACTTCTGGGTTACATGGCAGCCTGCATCACCATGGTCCGATGGGCCCGGTGGCATATGCGCCCCCTTCAGTGTGAGCTGGCCAGCCAGTGGTCTCATCGACTAGATCATTTCGACCAGCTGGTCACTGTGACCAAGATGATGTCTGATGCCCTCCAGCGGTGAACCATCTGGGAACATCTGCAGGGAGGGATCCCATTTGTCCGTCCCGAGCCAACGGTCATCTTCACGACTGATGCCTCTTTCATGGGCTGGGGTGCCCACATGGGGAATCTGAGTTCACTGGCTGTGGACCCCCGAAGAATCCTGATGCCATATCAACCTGCTGGAGCTCCGAGCAGTTCGGCTGGCACTGGCTGCATTTGCTCCGTTCCTTTGGGGTCAAGTGGTTCGGGTCCAGACGGACAACACCACAACCATGTACTACCTCAACAAACAGGGTGGCATACACTCCTGGCCTTTGTACAGGGAAGCGCTCCGCATCTGGACCTTCATGAGCTGACTGGAGGCAGATCTCCTAGCCATCCATGTTGCAGAAGCCTTGAATCAGCTGGCAGGTGCCCTCAGCCATGTGGGTAAGGTGTCCCATGAATGTTCTCTTCATCCAGAGGTAGCTCACAGCCTGTTCTCCCAGTGGGGCACCCCTCAGGTGGACCTGTTCAACTCCAGGGAGAACATCAAGCTGAGGCTGTTTCATGCCTGCCCCCCTCGGCAGAGCTCACTGCAGGGGGGATGCCTTCTCGAGGCCATGGACCCCAGGCCTCTTCTGTGCCTTCCTTCCACTTCTCTTGGTTCACAAAGTGCTCCTCAAGGTCAGGAGGCACAAGGCAAGGATGATCCTGGTAGCCCCAGACTGGCCCCGCCAGTTCTGGTATCTAGATCTCCTCATCCTCAGCACCAGGCTCCAGAGGCGTCTTCCAGCATGCCTGGACCTGATCCCCGTCAATCAGGGGAAGGTATTCCATCCGGACCTTCAGTCCCTGCACGTGACAGCCTGGTTCCTGAGCTGCTAGAGTTCCAGGTTTTGGGTCTTCCCGATGATGTACTCAGTGTAGTTGAGGCATCTAGGAAGGAGTCGACCAGGAGGTGCTATGCCTTCAAATGGAAGAGACTCTCCATTTGGTGTCAGGGCAAAGGCCTGGACCCTTCATCCTGTCTGGTGGCTAGCATCCTCGACTACCTTTGGTTTTTCTCCAAAGGAGGTCTTCAGCCTGTGACCCTTAAGGTGCACCTGGCAGCCATCTCCACTTACTGGGCGCTGGCCAGTCAGCAGACAGTAGCACAGGAAAAGGTGGTCTGGCGTTTCTTTGAAGGCCTAGACCACATTTCCCCTCTGGTGCATGAACCTCCACCTCCGTGGGATTTACTGCTGATTTTGGCAAAACTCGTGGGCAAGCCATTCGAACCAATACACAAGTGTGAGATGGCATATCTGTCGTGGAAAAATGCCTTCTTAGTGGCTATCACGTCAGCTAGAAGGACTGGGGAACTACAGACGCTCTGAGTCTCCCTATCTGGTCTTCCACAGTGACAAGGTTGTTCTGCGCCCCCACCCGGAATTCCTTCCGAAGGTGGTGTCGGAGTTTCACCTTAATCAGGTGTTGACTCTGCCAGTGTACTACCCTAATTACACCTCGGAAGCTGAGTACAGGCTCCATACTTTGGATCTCAGACAAGCGCTTTCTTATTATAAGTAGCGAATGGCTGAAGTTCGGGGAGAGGTTAGTCAGCTGTTTGTCACCTACGTTGAAGCTGCACCTGGCAGACCTGCAGCAAAGTGGACGTTTGACAGATGAATAACATCCTGCATTGATCTCTGCTATAGGTTGGCAGGCAAGGAGCCTCCTAGAGGGATAAGAGCTCATTTTACCCGCCATACTGTTGCATCGGTGGCTGCTTCTAGGGATGTCCCTATCCAGGATAGCTGCACGGCTGCTACCTGGAAGTCCGCAAACACCTTCATTACTCATTACCACATCAACCTAGAGTCACGCCGGGATGCTGGTTTTGGGGCCTCAGTTCTCCAATCTCTGTTCCCTAAGTAGGGGATGTGCGTCTTGCCTCCCTCCTCCTGGAGAACTGCTAGGAGTCTGCTAACAAGTGTGGATGAGAACACCATTTCTAGGGACATGGATATGTTGTTCATCCACACTGTCTGGCAGGTATCCTTGCCGCTTTAAATCTTGCCGGAAGGTCTTCATGCTGGCTCCTCCCACCCACCCGGGTGGTAAAACTCTCGGCTCCGCCCCATGACGCCAGATCTTCCTTACCGCTTGGAAGCTCAGGTTCCCTCCTTAACGCTTTGCTTATAAGACTGGTTCCTAATTCTTGAATTTTCGAAATTAAAGTTTTTGCTAAAAGACTTGGTCTTCTCTCCCTCATGGCTGCGATGGACCAATCGACTCGGTTTCGGAATGCTTACGGGCAGAAGATGTCTCGGATGGATCGCACTCCACGTCAGCTACTGTCTAGGCCTGGAGCACGACCCGCAGGCGTGCGACCTGTGCTCTTCCTTTTCGGCCTATGTCCTCGAAGACTGTGCTGCCCGTTTACAACTGGGGCGTCCCGAGAAGCGATTTCCTCCGGTGAAGTCAAAAGAGGCCCGGTCAGCGGTGTCCGGTGGCGGGCTCATGGATCAGCTCGAGCAGATGATCGCCTCGAAGAGGAGGCGAAGGGCCGCTTCTACCTCGCGCTACGTGCATTTGTCCCGTTCTCTCGGTGCCTCTTATTTAGCTTCTTTAAGGAGCTTTGTCTGACCCTCTCGACTAAAGGTGAGGACCAACTTCTTCTGGACCGTTTTCTGGTCCAAAAGAAGACAAAGGTAAGTCTCACGTCGGCGCTCTTGGGGAGCGGGAAAGATCCCTCTCCCTGAGTTGTCGGCCGTCCGACTTGGCCACTGGTCTCATGGTGTCCCCCGCCAGGCCAGTTGACAGAGACTCCCGACGCGTCGAGATTTTTCTCGACCCGCTGGACGGGTTGTCGCAGGAGAAGCCGAGAATCCTCTCCCGGTTCCCCGGTGGGAGTTGAGGATCCCGTTGGCTCGTCTGTGCCTCCCGGTTCGGAGCCTTGGTTGAATCTTCCTAACCGAGGGAGTGCGGTTCCCCACGACCACCCTCCCGCAAATCTCAGGTAAGCTGGGGTTCTCTGTCTGGTCTCGGACTTGGCGGTCCAGCCGATCCAGCTGTCATAGGCGGTCTCGGTCTCGGCACCGCGGCAAGCAGTGCCGCCGCTCGTCCTCTTCTTCCTCCTCCTCGGACGAGGGGAGGCTTCGGCGCAAGTTGCGTCGAAGATATGAGGAACTCATGTTGCAACTGCTCCTTCTGGACGGAATTGCCGACGCTGTCGTCTTCCCCGCCATTAAGTGGCTGTCACCGGAGTGGCCAAAACAACCCCTCGTTTTATCCGAGGAGCCTGTTCCCAGGCCGGTTGTTCGGCCAAATCCAGCTGCCCCACCGATTCCGGTGGAACCTCCGCCTCCACAGCCGTTAGTTGGGGCTCCGACCAAAAATTTTCGGTCGGCTCAGGGACTGCCCCATAGGCTGTCTGTCACCCTCACTCCCGATCGACCTCGGCAGTTGGAGGGTGGCTCAGGCCCTGAGGCAGCTCTTTGAGGACTCTTCCGAGTCCGAGGACGATTCCTCCCTTTTCTCCAAGCGAATGGACTTGGAGTCCTCAGGAGGACAGTCGGTGGACGATAGCCCTTCGTCCTTCCTGGGATTGCTTCGGCTCATCTCGGAGTCCACCGGGATGAAGCTCGAACCCGTTCTAAGCGGGCCAGGTATCCTCACAGAGATTCTGGACCGAGGGATCCCCACGGAGGCCTTTCCGTGGCCGAGGCCATAGTGGCCCGGCCTTGGAGCTCTGGCAGCCCCTGCTTCCTGCCCCGCCTTCCGGCCAGAATGGCTAGGAAGTATCTGGTCCCACCGTTCCTTGTCCGGTTTTTGAACACCCTCGGCCGAGGGGTTAGTTACCAACAGCGTTTTCCGGCGTGCCAGGACGCTTAGGGATGTGGACAAACCTCCGACAAGGAGTCCAAGAAATTGACTATGCCGGGCGAAAAGTCTACGCTGCGTCCTCCTCGGCCTTCGCAGACCAGTTCGCCATCCTCATGGCACATTTCTCCCATGCCCTGTTGGGCTCCTGGATGAGGTTGTCCTCATCTTCCCACGGATCTGCAGACCACGGTCAGGCAGGTGCGGGACCAGGGCAGGGCAGTGGCCAAACAGCAGCTCCAGACTGCTTTTAGGACATTGGGGACTCATGTGCCAGGTCTGTGGCGGCCACAGTGGCTATCGTCAAGCCAGGCTTGGCTGAGGATATCCACCTTCACTCCGGATACCCAGCACAAGTTGGCGGATGTTCCTTTTTGGGACCGACCTCTTGGCCCTGGGGTGGAAGGTCACCTGCAGAGGATCGAGAAGTCCAATGCTACCTTGGACTCAGTCCTTCTGCTCCAGAAGGACAAAGGCCGCAAGCCACAGCCTAAGCCCTTTCGGTCCTTCTGCACCAGCTGCGTCCGGCCCAGCAACGCCAGGGCCAGCAGGCTCAGGCTTGGCATCCCAAACCCAAGCCCGGGTTTCCTCCAACAGGAAGCAAGGAGGTAAGGCCCAGGAGGTCCTCGGCTGGTCCCTCCTCCAAGCCTGCCCAGTGATGGGCTGAGGGGTGTCGCCCCAACCCCGCCACCTCACCCAGGTTCCCCCATGGGGGCGGCTCCGCACTTCCTTTCCGCCTGGTCCGTTATTACCACGGACAGGTGGGTTCTGGAGGTGGTGGGAAAAGGCCTGCCTCTAGAATTTGAGCAGGCCCCGCCCTTCAGAGCCGTCGCCTCGGGGCCTCGGGTCCGCAGGCTCACTGCTCGGCTCGCGGCCGATATCGCCTCCTCCTCCAAAAGGAGGTGATCAAGGAGGTGGCAGACCTCCTCAGACCCGGGGTTTGTGTCCAGGTACTTCCTGGTTCCGAAACGGACGGGGGGGGGGCTGGCGCCCCATTCTCGACCTACACGACCTGAGCAAGTTCCTACGGTCTCGAACCTTCAGGATGGTCACTCTGGCTCAGATAATACCATCCCTGGAACACGGCATGTGGTTCTGCTCTCTGGACCTGCAGGACACGTTCTTTCACGTCCCTATCCGTCCGTCACATCGGAGATTCCTTCGCTTTCGAGCGGAGGGATCCCTTTTCGAGTTCCGAGCCATGCCCTTCGGCCTGTCTCCAGCTCCCAGGGTCTTCACTAAATGCATAGCAGTGGTGACAGCTTTCCTGCGGCGCCGAGGGGTCCGGCTGTACCCTTACCTGGACGATTGGCTGATAGCGGCCCCTCCAGACAGGAGGTGGAGCGGTCCAGAGATCTGGCCCTCCAGGTTTGTTCTCAAATCGCCTTCTCATCAGGCGGCAAGTCGGAAGTTGAGCCGAAGCAGGTGATTCTTTTCATCGGGGCAGAGCTCGACTCTCTTCGAGCCAGAGCACGGCTCCCGGTGGACAGGGCCGAGGTTCTTACCTCCTTTGCCCAATCATTTCTGGTTGGGCAATCGCGCCCTGCTCGGGACTTCCTGCGCCTCCTGGGTCTCATGGCGGCCTGTACCAGCGTGGTCCGTTGGGCACGCTGGCACATGCGCCCCCTTCAGTGGGGACTGGCCAGCCAGTGGTCACAACGCTGCGATCCATTGGACCAGCTAATGATGGTGACCCAGGGGATGTGGAACGCTCTCCAGTGGTGGACCGTTCCAGCTCATCTGCAGGAGGGCATCCCGTTTGTCCGCCCCGAGCCGACGGTCTCTCTATCGACCAATGCCTCTCTGATGGGTTGGGTGCCCATCTGGGAAACACGGCGCCGGCCCTGGTCCCCGCGGGAGTCTTGGCGCCACATCAACCTGCTGGAGCTCCGAGCGGTCCGCCTAGCTCTCACCGCCTTTACTCCGTTTCTCCGGGGTCAAGTGGTCCGAGTCCAGACAGACAATACCACGACCATGTACTACCTAAACCGCCAGGGCGGGATGCACTCCATGCTTCTGTGCAAGGATGCTCTCCGCATTTGGTCACTCGTGCGCAGCTTGGAGGTGGATCTCCTAGCCATTCATGTGGCAGGAGCCTCCAACACCCTGGCCGATGCCCTGAGCCGGATAGGGGCTGCATCCCACGAGTGGTCTCTCCTGCCGGAGGTAGTACAAGATTTGTTCTCCCATTGGGGCACACCTCAGGTGGACCTGTTTGCCTCCAGGAAGAATGCGAAGCTGAGGCTGTTCCATGCCCGGCCCCCTCAGCAGGGCTCGATGCAGGGGGATGCCTTCTCGAGGCTGTGAACCCGGGCCTCTTCTACGCCTTCCTCCCCATTTCCCTTGATACACAAGGTGCTTCTCAAAGCAAGGAGGGACAAGGCGCAGGTGATTCTGATAGCCCCAGACTGGCCCCGCCAGTTCTGGTACCCAGATCTCCTCAGCCTCAGCTCCAGGCTCCCGAGGCAGCTTCCAGCTCGCCCGGACCTGCTCTCAGTCAATCAGGGAAGGTGTTCCATCCGGACCTTCAATCCCTGCACCTGACAGCCTGGTTCCTGGAGCTGCAGAGTTCCAGGCCTTGGGTCTTTCCAACGAGGTCCTCAATGTAGTTGAGGCGTCCGTGAGGAGTCGACCAGAAAATGCTATGCCTTCAAATGGAAGAGATTTTCCATTTGGTGTCAGGGCAAGGGCTTGGACCCTTCCTCCTGTCCTTTGGCAAGCATCTTGGACTATTTATGGTCCCTTTCTCATCAAGGGCTTAGGTCGACGACCCTAAGGGTGCACCTGGCAGCCATCTCTGCTTACCGGGCGGGCCGGGGAGCAGTCGGTGGCACAGGAGAAGGTGGTCTGGCACTTTTTCAAAGGCCTTGATCACATTTCCCCTCCGGTGCGAGAACCTCCACCTCCGTGGGATTTACTGCTGGTACTGGCAAAGCTCATGGGCAAGCCATTCGAACCAATGCACAGGTGTGAACTCTCTCACCTGTCGTGAAAAACGCCTTCTTGGTGGCTATCACGTCAGCCAGAAGGATGGGAGAACTCCAGGCGCTCTGCATCGAGTCTCCTTACCTGGTCTTCCACAGGGACAAGGTTGTCCTGCGCCTCCACCCGAAATTCCTTCCGAAGGTGGTGTCGGAGTTTCACCTTAACCAGGTGTTGACTCTGCCGGTGTTCTACCCCAGTCACACCTCGGAGGCCGAATATAGGCTCCATACTTTGGACTCTAGAAGGGCGCTCGCTTATTATAAGGAGCGCACGGCTGAAATTCAGGGAGAGGTTCGCCAGCTGTTTGTCACCTACGCTGAAGCCGCACCTGGCAGACCTGCAGCCAAGCAGACGATAAGCAGGTGGGTCACCTCCTGCATAGATCTCTGCTATAAGTTGGCGGGCATGGAGCCTCCCAGAGGGATAAGAGCTCATTCTACCCTCCATACTGCTGCATCGGTGGCTGCTTCCAGGGACGTCCCTATCCAGGATATCTGCAGGGCTGCTACCTGGAAGTCAGCACACACCTTCATCACCCATTACCACATTGACCTTGAGTCACGCCGGGATGCTGGTTTTGGGGCCTCGGTTCTCCAGTCTCTATTCCTTAAGTAGGGGGTGTGCGCCTTGCCTCCCTTCTCCCGGAGAACTGCTAGGAGTCTGCCAGACAGTGTGGATGAACAACATATCCATGTCCCTAGAAATACAGGTTACTCACCTGTAACAGGAGTTCTAGGAATGGTATGTGTTGTTCATCCACACGACCCACCCGACCTCCCCGGCTTCGACGCACAACCTGAGCTTCCAGCGGGCCAGATCTGGCGTCATGGGGCGGAGCCGAGAGTTTTACCACCCGGGTGGGTGGGAGGAGCCAGCTTGAAGACCTTCCGGCAAGATTTAAAGCGGCAAGGATACCTGCCAGACAGTGTGGATGAACAACATATACCATTCCTAGAACTCCTGTTACAGGTGAGTAACCTGTATATCCATATCCCTAGAAACAGAGGTTACTCACCTGTAACAGTAGTTCTAGGAGTGGTATATGTTGTTCCACACTGACCCACCTGACCTCCCTGGCTTTGCACCACCTTTGCTTCCAACGGGCAAGATCTGGTGTCATGGAGCAGAGTCGAGGCATATACCACCCGGGTGGGTGGCAGAAGCCGGCTTTTAGACCTTCCGGCAAGATTTAAAGGGAAAGGGACATGCCAACAAGTGTGCATGAACGACATATACCACTCCTGGAACTACTGTTACAGGTGAGTAACCTGTGTTTAGCTCGGGTGATATGGCAGGTGTTTGGATAATCCAGAGGTTCGGATAATGGGGGGGTCGGATAATCGAGGTTATACTGTATTTCTTCCTAGCAGTCTAGCATTGCTTGTAAAGCGCTTTGGGATACACTGTGTATGAAAAGCACTATAAAAATGCTGATTCTTCTTCTTCTTCTTCTTCTTCTGTCCCTCACCCCACCACAAATGGTGTTGCCTTGACTGTTCTTGACCTCCAGCCAGGAGTGCAGTCACTAAATGGCAGTCATCTCATGTAGTCGAGTGCTTCAACTCTGCAATGTGCTTGACTCATTGAGGGGGGAAAAAAAGTTCTGATAGGAAGCTCTCAGGTTAAATACATGCTTTCAAATATGAACCTACAGTGCTGAAAAAAGAAAAGCACTCCCTCCCCTGATGCCTTTATAATGTACCTAGTTACAGTATGTTAGTTCTTGTTTGCATAGGGTCTTGAAATTCTTGCCCGGTACAGTCGTGCCAAATTCTGTTTTCTGATCGTTTCATGCAAGGCTTGATGAGTTATCCAGCTAATAATGTTGATCCTAACAGGAATCCAACAATAATGTAATAACAAAACTGAATCATCTCCATCCAGAGGTGTTGCCCAGTAGATACCAATCCCATAGATATACTGTACGTCTACTATTAAAACTGTCCTATTGTAATTCTAATCTTCTTGCATCTCCTTTAGTACAGGTGTCATAATTAGCAGTAGTCTTGGAGCTTATGGGGCTCTTAAAACACACCACACAAGGAGCCTGAGTGGTCACAGCACCACAGATTGTTGGCTCCATATGGACACCCAAAATGCAAGGATTAGTAGCCCAGTGTTCTGCCACAAATATACTGAATTTATTTAAAGACCAATCTCTTTGAGCTTGCTTTTACCACTGGATGATACTAGTAGTCATGTCTGTTTTTTTTTTTTTTTGTTTGTTTTGTTTTTTTGGGTTGTGGATGTAGGTGACCACTACTGCTAGGCTTCAGTTGTTCTTCACCATGTTGCTGCTAATTTCTTTGAACTGTTGTATGTGTAAAGTATTTTATTATTTGTATTTGTATAAATATGTTTAAGCTTTGCTGGTTGTATTTTGCATTTATTTTATATTGCCTGTACTTTGATTAGGTGATTTTTGCTTTATAAAGTGCTTAGAGATGCATCATGTATTTGCACTACATAAAACTAAAACTGATTGTTTAATCATTTCAGAACCTGTAATAGCACCAAATGTGTTTTCTTCATGCAAATTGATGAACAATAGTGTAACTGGCTTCTTTTGTCTGACTGTATTATATAAAAACGGAGTCATAATTTGCTGTATTACATCTGCTAGATTCTATGCACCCCCACCAATCACGTCGCAACTGGGATGACCGGGCTCTAGGTAGGATTTTCATTTTGAAATGTCTTGGACTCCCTAAAGAAATAATGGGCTCCCCTGGAAGAAGTTAGAGTACTGGTGTGTGCCCTTGTGATAAAATGTGCTGAATTGTGAAAACATTACCGCTGTTTTAGCAATTTGTGCTGCATATATGGGGGAAAAGTGCAGAACCGCAGAAAAATGTTACCACAGTTCGACTTTTCATGCCACAGTTGTGGGAAATTGTATTTCAAACAACATGAAGTCTTGCTGTATTCTGACTATTACAGTTAGCCCCAGCAGTCAAACTGCCCCGGAGAATAGAGGGTTAATTTTTAAGCAGAGCATAGAACGTTGAGCTCGAGCTCTGTTCAGACCTCTGTCTGCTGCACTTTGAAGCGCAACCATAAGATTCTTTACTCCGCCTAACTGAATGTTCGCTCCGGAGAGTTCTCCTTTGCTCGCGGTTCAAAAGTCGGTTAAAGTCCTCGGTTTTACCGATTTTTAATTTTTGCAAGTTTTGGTTCAGATCTCCATCTGTGGTATTGTAAGTACTAGGTAGTGAACTAGACATAGTAAACTTGTGGAAATTGTAAAAATGGATTTTTCGACCGGTTCGGCTGAACCAGCCATTTAGTGAATGATATTTTCTGTCTTTGTTTCTAAACTTAGAGTGTGGTTACCGGTCCTTATTGGTTTAAAAAAAAAACAACGCGTTTTCTTGTGTTTTTTTTCAATACCCGTGACACGGTTAGAAACCGATAAGGGTGTCTTGCCTGGTTGTTTGCCATAAAAAGGGTAAAGTTCGTTGTTAGGATGGCTACATCTGAGAAACCCAAAAGAAAAACCGGGCCCACTGGGTTTTAACACTGTAGTGTGTGTGGGGTGGTCTTTGCTAAGGCTGATCCCCACACCACCTGTGTTTATTGTCTGGGATGTGACCACCTCGATTCAGACTGCCAAATCTGTAAAAAAAAAAAAAAAAATTTCAAGTCTACCCTGAAAAAGATTAGGTAGGCTTAGGGATAAGGAAACCGAGAAGTCCACTGACCCGGATGGCCAGCCGGTTCCAACCGAACCTGAGGAAGTGCCCTCTGACCAGGCGTGCTTCTTCGAGCAAGAGGAGAGCCAATCCTGAGGGATCGGTTCCTACAAAAAGAAAAGAAAAATCGTCCGTTTAGGATCCAGAGACCTATTTTCTGACCGCCGAAGAGACTGCCAAAGCGATAAGGATTGTAGAATCGCTTCGTCTGATTCAGTCTGATCCGGCGCCTTCTGGCAGGCGCTCGGTTCCGTCGGTTCCTCCGGTCCAAGATTATGCCCCTGAAGATTTCTATGAACCGGATTTGGGGGGGGGTGGTGGTGGTGGTGGTGGTGTGGAAGGTCTGGATGAGCCCATTGAACTGGACATCTCCCCAGACAGGCCTTATGGTGTTTCCCATCCTAGGCTTTCTGAGTCCCCTTCCCACTACATGTTTTACAGGAAAGTGGCAGAAACTCTCCAGCTCCCTGTGGAAGAAGCTGTAGAGGAACAAGAGGAACCTGATTATGTGGAGATGGACATCCCAGACTCCAAGAGACTGTCTATTCCCCTTCATAAGTCTTTTGGGAAACGGACACAAAAGATTTTAAAAACTCCAAATTCTGTACCTCCTGTCGACAGAAGGATGGACAAAAGGTACACCTGATCAGGTTCAGGTACAGAGTACTTGTATCAACAATGCAGTCATGTTGGGGTTGTGCAGGCTGCGGCCTGTGATACGGCTAATATACCCTTGGCTTCACATCCCCAGATAAAACTCTAGGAAGCTGGATGCCATGGCAAAGAAACAGTATGGCATCCGCCTTGGGAATCAAAGCAGGTCATTATGGCTTCATGCGGCCAGGTACCAAGTCCAGGTGGGACACCGTACGGCGTGGCTAAGCAGGCCTCCCCAGCTAGCCTCAGAGCTGGAGGGGTGGCTGCTGATGGGATTGAGGCATCTAAGGTACAGTTCCATGCTGCTGTGGACTCCAGTGATGTGTCATCTAGAGTCATGGCTACATCTGTGGCTCTTCGAAGAATGGCTTGGCTCAGATGTACTAGCCTCTCACAGGACACCCAGGCTAAGGCCATGGATTTCCCTGTGGTGGGTAATTCTCTGTTTAGGGAGCAGACAGAGAATTACATGAAAAAGATGGATGCGTATAGGATCACCTACAGAAGTGCACAGGCCAAGGAATGGCAGGCAATTCCTCAGTCAGCAAGCTAGGGGCAGGCCTTTTCATAGGCCTTTCTGCCAAGCATAGGCCTCTTCTCCTTTTCCTCAGAGGGGGTTCTTCAGAGGGAGAGGCAGAAGGGAGATGAGCAGGGCTGCATCCACCCCTCAACCTAAGGCTCCTGCCAAGCAGACACCCTGATGTGTCAGCCCGGGTCGACTCCCCCATTCCTGTAGGAGGCAGGCTGGCTTACTTCTTCCAGGACTGAATGTCTGTTACCTCAGACAAGTGGGTCCTGGAAGTGGTAAGCCAGGGGCTGGTTCTCAGCTTCAAAAAATTTCCAAAGCTGAGGGCCAGATCTTTTCCACCTGCAAGCATCTCCGAAACCATTGCCCTAGAGGCGGAGATTTTATCTCTACTGGCTCTAAATGCTGTAGAGAGAGTTCATATATTGCACAGGGGCAAAGATCTATAGTCCAGGTACTTCCTTACCCCAAAAAAGACAGGGGAGTGGTGACCCATCCTAGACTTAAGATACCTGAACAAACATCTTTTAAAACCAAAATTCAAAATGGTGACTCTGGGAATAATCCTTTCCTCTCTAAGGCCAGGGGACTGGCTAGCCTCCCTGGACTTAAAAGATGCCTACTTTTACATTCCCATCGGGTGCTCCCACAGAAAGTACCTCGGGTTCGAATTGCCTTCAGGCCTTTATCAGTTCAAAGCTATGCCATTCGGCCTGTCATCAGCTCCAAGGGTATTCACAAAATGCCTAGCAGTAGTAGTGGCCTTTTTAAGAAGGAAAAATATTTCTATATTTCCATACCTGGACAACTGGCTCATTGTGGGTCAGTCCCCAGACCAAGTCAAGTCAGACCTGCAAGTGACTCAGCAAGTGCTCACTCCCCTAGGATTCCTTCTCAGTCTTCCCAAGTCAGTTCTCGAGCCTGTACAGCTCCTCACTTTCATAGGGGCAGAGTTGGATACAGTCCAAGCAAGATCTTTTCTTCCCCTGGAAAGGGCAACGGCTATTGTAGAGCTGGCTTTTTCATTCCACCTTCTGGTCTCTTGACCAGCAAAGCACTTCCTTCAGCTTCTGGGCCACATGGCAGCTTCTACAGCAGTGGTCCAAGAGGCCAGATTTCAGATGAGGGACATTCAGTTTCACCTGAGGGCCTTTTGGTCTCAGAAGAAAGATTCTCTAACCAAACTAGTTTCAGTGACTCAGACTCTGATCCAGGCTGTCCAATGGTGCCGTGATCAGGGCAACCTCAGGCAAGGAGTCCCATTCATCACTCAGTTTCAGCGTGTGGTCCTAACCATGGATGCTTCTCTGTTGGGGTGGGGAGCCCATCTGGGGGCTCTCACAGCCCAGGGACTGTTGTCTCCTCTGGAATCCCTTCTTCATATCAGTCTCTTGGAACTCAGGGCAGTCTTTCTGGCCCTGCAAGCTTTCTCTCAGTCAGTGCAGAACAAGGTGGTTCAGGTCAGGACAGACAACACCACCACCATGTGGTACATCAACAAGCAGGGAGGCACTCGATCCATGGCTTTGTGCACGGAAGCCATGACATTGTGGTCCCTAGCTTATTCTCTGCAGACCTCTCTGATAGCACTCCACCTTCCAGGGAAGGACAGTGTGCTATCGGATGCATTGAGCAGGATCTCCCAGGGCCATCACGAATGGTCCCTGGACCCTCTGGTGTTGAAAGTGATTTTTTCAAGGTGGGGCACTCCAGAGATGGATCTCTTTGCAGCCCCAGACAATCACCAACTTACTCTGTTTTGTTGCAGACCCCCAGTCTTTGGCTCAGTCCCTCTGGATGCTCTGATTTTGAACTGGGAAGGTAAATTTCTATATGCCTTCCCTCCCTTTCCTTTACTGTTCAAGGTTCTGGTCAAGATAAGGTCACAACCCTGCAAAGTGATTCTGATTGCTCCAGACTGGGCCAGGCATCCTTGGTACCCCCTGTTGCTGTCCCTAGCAGTCCATCTTCCCCTGTCTCTTCCCAGGAATTACAACCTGTTAACCTCCTCTCAGGGGAGGATTTGGTACCCCGATCTTCGGTCTCTTAATCTCAAGGCATGGCTCTTGAAGAGTTAGAGTATGCAGATTTTCATCTGTCCCAAGGGGTTCTGGATATTCTCAAAGCCTCTTGAAAGCCTGCCACCAGAAAAACTTATAACTCCAAATGGAAAAGATTCAGCATTTGGTGTTCCAAGAAGCATATATCCCCAGACACTGATGAATTGTCTATAGTTCTGGATTATATGGTTCATCTTAATGGCCTAGGCCTCAGACCAGCTACTCTCAAAGTACATTTGTCAGCTGTTTCTACTTTTCTGTCAGTGGGAAAGCCTTCCTCACTGTCATCCCACCCTGTATTCTGTAAATATTTCAATGGATTGCTTCATACCAATCCTCCCTTCAGGGATCCTACCCCTGCTTGAGATCTTAATGTTTGCATTGCTCAACTTATGCAACCCCCTTGAGTTTTTGTCTTCAGCAGAGCTTAAGTACTTGACTTGGAAAACTGTGTTCCTGGTAGCTATTACCTCTGCCAGGCGTATCAGTGAATTGCAGGCTCTGTCAGTGGAGCCTGATTTTTATCTCATTCCATAGAGATAAGGTGGTCCTTAGAACTAATAAGAGGTTTTTTACCTAAAGTGGTTTCAGATTTTCATCTGAACCAATCTGTCTCTTCCTGTGTTCTTCACTGATCATTCTTCTTCAGGAGAAAGAAGTTTACACAGTTTGGATGTTAAAAGAGCCCTTAGTTACTACAATGAGCGTACTAAGCCTCACAGGTTTGACTCCCTCCAGTTGTTTCTCACTTATGGGGAAGTGGGGAAAGGCAAACCTTCCACTTAGAGAACTGTTGCCAGGTGGATTGTCTCTTGTATTCAATTCTGCTATGAGAAGCTAGGCAAAATACCTCCCTCAAGCCTGAGGGCTCATTCGACTAGAGGTACAGCTGCTTCCCTGGCTGCAGTCAGGGATATTCCTTTGCTAGAGATATGTAAAGCAGCCACCTGGAAAACAGTCCATACATTTACCAAGCATTACTCCCTGGACATCCAGGCTAGGAGTGATGCTCGGTTTGGTACAGCAGTACTGCAGAGCCTATTCCCAAGGTTGGTTCGATTCCCTCCTCCATGGAGGTACTGCTTGGTAGTCTGCAATAGTCAGAATACAGCAAGACTTCATGTTGTTTGAAGAAAAAATTACTCACCTTTAGTAATTATGTTTTTTCTAATGGAGTCTTGCTGTATTCTGACCTCCCTCCCTGCCTCCCCTCTCAGAACCTGTTTTTGGGAAGTTGGCTGGCAGGTGCAGTGTTGCACCCCAAGGGTGCATTTGGGCACTCCCTCCTTTTAGAGAGGGGGAGTGGGTTATATTATTAATTTAACAGTCTTAAGTTGTTCACTACCTAGTTTTTGATTTTGGATTTCTTGACTTGAGTCTTTTGGGGATCCAAAATATGTGGTTGCCATTTGGCTAGTGAAAATTTTGCAATTTCCACATAGTAGTTAGTATTAGCTCATAAAAATCTGACGGTTGCGCTTCAAAGTGCAGCAGACAGAGGTTTGAACCGAGCTCGAGCTCAACGTTCTATATAGTATATGGTGGACAGCTGTTGAGCATGGAAATCCATCTCCCAATAGCTGTTTGTGCTCGGCCAGTAGGTATGATCTTGTTGTACTGCACTGGTACGCCACGTGCAGCACAACAAGATCGAATACATTCACAAGATGCACGATTTAAAAGCTGTGTCTGCGAGGGAGCTAATAGCGCTGGAGCGAGTCTGAACACTGAAGCCAAGTAAGGCATTATTTTAAAAAATGCTGCTTCCATTCGCTGTTTTGAAATGAGTAGACTCCCCATACACTATAAAAGATTGTCTATGGGGAGTCATTCACAAACAAGGATCTTCTCGGATCTCAAGGTATCCTTAGCAACGGACAACCTCTCGAGGTCGAACATTGCCAAGGATACCGCTTGATCGAGAATATCCCTGTTGTGAATGACTCCCCATAGACAATCCTCTATGCTCTGCATAGAAATTAACCCTCTACTCTCCAGGGCAGTTTGAGTGCTGGGGCTAACTGCAATAGTCAGAATACAGCAAGACTCCATTAGAAGAAACATCATTACTGAGGTGAGTAATTTTTTCGTCCTGGGTATGCATCTATGTCCTGAACTGCCTTTTGTACTTAAAGGATTTAGGTACCCCCATCGCAGAAAGCCTTAGAAGAAATGGGCATTTGTCAATGCTGAATGTTTCCTTGCAGTGTAGCAAGCTTTAAAGGGCCTCTGATGTTCTTGGGACAACTCTGAAAAACATAATATCCAGACACAATATTTATGGTTAACCTTTTTTTGTAACTGTTGCCCTTATTTGTTTATTAAGGACTTTTGCACAGAAACAGGATCTCTGCCCTATTTAACCTGTATGCTTGTCTGCTTCTGCAGTCACAGTTTTATGACATCCCAATCTGTTGCTGTAGAGATATTTATGATGTCATAAACAGGGCATTATAATGTCATTTCTAGAAGCGTGGATATGTTGTTAATCCACACTCTTTGGCATGTCCCTTTCCCCTTTAAATCTGGCCGGAAGTCTTCAAGCTGGCTCCTCCCACCCTCCTGGGTGGTAAATACCTCGGCTCCGCCCCATGATGCCAGATCTTCCTTTCCGCTGGAAGATTCAGGTTCTCTCGTGCTACTTCTGCAGTATCGTAGGCCCTGAATACTAATCGACGGTTTTCACCGCAATCACTTTCTTTGAAACTCGTATGAGTTTACTATTCCAATCCGAATGCATCGGACATGGAGGATAAGTCGTCCCCTGGGTTTTGCCGGTGTCCCTGTGGACAGAAAATGTCGTGCACCAATCCCCACCTCTCGTGTGTTTATTGTTTGGGTGTCATGCATGACACCTCTTCGTGCACCATCTGCTTGGCCTTCCATCCCCACATTCTGGATGACCACAAGGCGCGCCTTAATCTGGGGAGACCAGAGCTTTGCAATCCATCGGTGAAATCGAAGGAGGCAAGGTGGGCGGTTTCCACGGCCGCAGGATCCGCCGAGCAGCTCGACCAGATGGCGGCATTTGAAGAAGCAGCTGCCCAAGCCTCAGCCAGCCAAGGTTTTTTCGTGCCGCTAAACCTTGGCTCTACCTTCACAGGATCCTTTCGCGAGCTGTGCCAGTCTCTCCCCACCAGGGGTGAGGCGCCCTCGGGCATGCACTCCTCCTGCCCTAGAAAACTGGACAAGGACCCTAAGTCTTCTTCTCAGAGAAGACGTTCCTGGGACTGAGAGAGGTCTGAATCCCAGGACCTTGCGGTTTCTGCCTCGGTCAAGATCGCTTCCTCGGCCGTCTGCTTCTTGGACCTTCCGTCAGGCCAAGGAAACGGTCGAACCGGCCAAGATATCTGTCGACCCGATCGAGCCGTTGTCGCCGACCCCAGTCGACGACTCATTGGAGAGGACACCTATCCTTACCTTCCCCGACGAGGAGACCCAGCCCTCAGGTATCCTGATCGAGGGACAGGAGCCGGAACCTTGGTTTTCACCGACTCCGGCCTCTCCCGGGACGAAAAGCTGACCCCGTCCGGTTCCGATCGAGGACCAGGACCCCTTCAGTCGAAAAAACGAAAAAAGGTCACAAACACTCTCTGAAGAGGCGTCGCCACCGATCCTCATCCTCCTCGGATGAGGAGAGACTTCGATGGAAGCTCCGTCGGTGTTATGAGGACCTTATGTGGCAACAGCTATTTATGACCGGTCATAAGCTGGCTCCGCCGGCTACACCGGCTATTACTTGGCCCCAGCCTCTTAGGCTGACGCCGACCCCTCCGGAACCGAAGACTCCGGTTCTTCCTCTGGTAGGACCGGCACGCATTCCTGTTCGGCCTGTTCCGATCTCCCCACCTATTTTGGTGGAGCCACTGCCTAAGCAGCCTCAGGGAGGGGCTCCCTCGAAAGAGGACTGGACAGATACGGGCCTGCCCTGTCGTCTGTCCATCACTGTTGTCCCCGATCGCCCTCGGCGTATTGAAGGGGACATAGGCGGGCGACCCTTATATCCCGAGTCTTCGGACTCAGATACCACTGGTCTACACTCACACCCTGACGCTGAGTTGTCAGTGACAGGCTTGGAGGAAGGTCCTTCCTCTTTCCAGGGT
Organism: Neoceratodus forsteri; assembly: GCA_016271365.2. Lineage (NCBI taxonomy): Eukaryota > Metazoa > Chordata > Ceratodontiformes > Ceratodontidae > Neoceratodus > Neoceratodus forsteri. The sequence continues at coordinate 369,796,189 of CM057449.1, read as the reverse complement.
ATCCTCCGCCTTATTTCAGAGTCAACCGGTATGCCTTTGGAGCCTATCCAAAAGAAGGCGGAATATCCTCTCACGGATATCCTCAAGAAGGGGGATACCCCGATGGAGGCCTACCCAGTGGCTGAAGCCATTGTTGGCCCGGCTCTTGAGCTGTGGCGTAGCCTTATGCCTCTGTCTGCCTGCCTGCCCGCATGGCTCACAGTAGTACACTATACCCATGGGGTCCTTGGCGGGTTTCACAGAGCATCCCTCGGCCGAGAGCCTTGTGACTGCCTGTGTGTTTAGACTCATGGGTAGCTCAGTGGATACTGACCACCCTCTGGACAAGGAGTTCAAGAATATGGACCATTCTGCCTGGAAGGTGTATGCGGCCTCATCCTTCTGCCTTCGTCAGGCCAGCTCGGCAGTGATCATGGCACACTTCTCTCACGCCCTCTTGGGGTCGCTAGATGAAATCCTCCCTCATCTCCCAGCGGACATGCAGACCACGGTTAAGCAGGTCCATGACCAGGGCCGTCCTATTGCAAAACAGCAGCTCCAGACGGCCTTGGATATTGGAGATTCCTGTGGCCACTCACTGCAGGGCCTGGCTGAGGTTATACTCTTTCCCGGCGGATACTCAGTACAAGTTAGCTGATGTGCCCTTCCTTGGCACCAATCTCTTCGGTCCGGGAGTGGCAGGTCACCTCCAGTGCATAGAGCAGTCCAATGCCACCTTGGATGCCACTTCTGCAAAGGGTTCTTCGGGCAAGAAGCGCAAGAAGAAGCCTTTTCCGCACTCTTCTCCTGCGGTTAGACAGCCCTCCTTCCAGGGAGGCCAGCAGCACCAGGAGCAACAGCAGGCTCAAGTTTGGCACCCTAGGCCCAAGCAGGGTCCCCAACAGCCCCGCAGAGGAGGTCGAGGTGCCAGTCCAGGAGTCTTCTCCTCCTCTAAGCCTGCTCAGTGACGGGTCAGGGGTGGCCACACCTACACCTGTCACGCCAGTTCTGGGTCCTCCCGTGGGGGTCCGGCCCCGCCACTTTCTTTCTGCCTGGTCCGATATCACTTCGGACAGGTGGGTACTGGAAGTGGTCGGTTGGGGACTGCCGCTAGAATTCGAGCAGTACCCTCACTGCTGAACCTGTGCCCCTCGGGAGGAAAGGATCTCAGTTTGCACTCAGTCGGCCCTTCGGGACGACATTGCTGAGCTCCTCCGCAAGGAGGCGGTAGCTCCAGTGCTGGATCCTCCTACAGACCCAGGCTTCGTGTCCAGGTACTTCCTGGTGTCCAAGTGGACGGGGGGTTGGCGCCCCATCCTAGATCTCCACGACTTGAATCAATATCTCAGGTCTCGCACCTTCCAGATGGTAACTCTGAATCAGATCATACCATCTCTGGAGTGAAACATGTGGTTCTGTTCACTGAATCTACAGGACGCATTTTTCCACATCCCAATCCGTCCGTCCCACCAGCGATTCCTCTGCTTCAGGGTGGAAGGGACCCTGTATGAGTTCCAAGCCATGCCGTTCGGCTTGTCATCGGCCCCTCGGGTCTTCACCAAGTGCATCGCAGTGGTGGCGGTACATCTACGGTGTCAAGGGGTTCGGATATACCCCTACCTCGACGATTGGCTCCTGGCGGGTTCCTCCCTGCAGGAGGTGGAGAGGTCCAGGACCTGGCCTCCGAACTGTTCCCAGTTAGGCCTCTCCTGATCAATGAGGCCAAGTCGGAACTCATGCCTCTCAGGTGATGGGCTTTATCGGGCAGAGCTCGACCTGCCAAGCCAGAGCTATTGGCTCCCGGCGGACAGGCAGAGATTCTTTCCTCCTTTGCCCAATCATTTCTGGTTGACATTCACGCCCTGCCCAGGACTTCCCTGGCGCCTTCTGTTACATGGCAGGCACCTCAGTGGTCCGACAGATTGCACATGGGCCCCCTCCAGTGGGAGTTGGCCGCTCAGTGGACTCAGCATCATGGTCATTTCGACCAGCTGGTCACTGTTGGCTAGAAGATGTGGGATGCTCTCCAATGGTGGACCTTCCCATGTCCTCTGCAGGAAGGGATCCCGTTCGTCTGCCCCAAGCCGACGGTCATTCTCACTACCGATGCCTCTCTCATGGGCTGGGAAGCCCAGATGGGAGACAACAGAGCCCACGGGTTCTGGACCCCGGAGGAGTCCCGATGCCACATCAACCTGCTGGAGCGCAGAGCAGTCAGACTGGCACTGTCAGCTTTCGCTCCTCAGCTCCGGGGTCAAGTGGTTCAAGTCCAGACTGACAATACCACGACCATGTACTACCTCAACAAACAGGGCGGCACGCACTCCCATCTGCTATGCAAGGAGGCGCTCCGGATCTGGACCCTCATCAGCCGGTTGGAGGCAGATCTCCTTGCCATCTGTGTGGCAGGAGTCTCGAACCAACTGGCGGATGCTCTCAGCCGCATAGGCCAGACACCCACGAGTGGTCTCTCCATCTAGAGGTAGCTTACAGTCTGTTCTCCCATTGGGGCAAACTGTTGGTGGACCTGTTTGCCTCCAGGGAGAACACCAAGCTGAGGCTGTACAATGCCTACCCCCCTCAGCAGGGCTCGCTTCAGGGGGATGCCTTCTAGAGGACGTGGACCCCAGGCCTCCTCTCTCACCTTCCTCCATTTCCCTTGATCCACAAGGTGTTACCAAGGTGAGGAGGGACAAGGTGAAGGTGATCCTGGTAGCTCCCAGATTGGCCCTGCCAGTTCTGGTATCCAGATCTCCTCAGCCTCAACTGCAGGGCCCTGGAGCGGCTTTATACATGCCTGGACCTGATATCATTGAACCAGGGAAGGTATTCCATCTGGACCTTCAATCCCTGCACCTCACAGCCCGGTACCTGAGCGGCTAGAGTTCCAGGCTGTGGGTCTTTCCGAGGATGTCTACACAGTTGTGCAGGCATGTCATATGGAATCGACCAGGAAATGTTATGCCTTCAAATGGAAAAGTTTTTCCATTTGGCGTCAGGTAAGAGTCTGGACCCCTTATCCTGCTCTGTGGCTAACATTTTAGACTACCTTTGGTATCTCTCCAAAGGGGGTCTATGGTCATTGACCCTTAGGGTGCACTTGGCAGCCATTTCTGCTTACCGGGCATGGGACGGTCAGTCGACATTGGCACAGGAGACAGTGGTAGGGCACTTTTTCAAAGGTCTGATCACATATCCTCCAGTGCATGAACTCCACCCCGTGATCTTTTGCTGGTTTTGGGAAAGCTCATGGGCGCTTATTCGAACCTTGCTGCATAACTGTGAGCTCTCACACTTGTCGTGGAGAGACTGCTCTCCTGGCGGCCATCACTCAGCCAGACGGACGCGGAGCGCTGCAGGTGCTTGATGGACTCCCTTATCTGGTTTTTCACAGTGACAAAGTTGTTCTGCGCCCCCACCCGAAATTCCTTCTGAAGGTGGTGTCAGAGTTTCACCTTAACCAGGTGTTGACTCTGCCGGTATATTACCCTAACTACACCTCGGACGCCGAGTACAGGCTCCATACCCTGGACCTTAGACATGCTCTCTCCTATTACAAGGAGAGGACGGCGGAAATTCGGGGAGAGGTTCGCCAGCTGTTTGTCACCTACACTGAAGCTGCTTCAAACAACATGAATGCTTGCTATATTATGACAATTGCAGTGAGTCCCCATCTTCGAACTGCCCTGGAGGTGAAATAGTTAACTTTCCATGCAAGCATGGAACTCTGAGCGCGACCTCGGTTAGAAGGCTCTGTCTGCTGATCTTCAAACATAAACTGTCAGATTCTTTACTCCGCCTCACTGAACAGTCGCTCCGGAGATTTCTCCTGCTGCTCGGTTCATTTTGTCGGTTTGAAGAGTTATTTTATCGGTTTTCAAACCGAATTATACTGCAACCTGTCGGTTTAAGCTCTGTCTGTGGTAATGTGGGTAATAGATAGGTTTTACATTCCTTTTCTGTGTGGAACTTTGTAAACATTTATCGGTTCGGTTGAACCGATCAGATTGTGTTTTAAAATAGCTAGTCCTTTTTTAGAGTGCGGTTCCCAGTTCTTATTGGTTCTAAAAAAAACGGATTTCATTATGTTTTTTTCCACGACCCGTGACACGGTTGGGAACCGATGAGAGAGTCTTGCTTGGCGGATTGCCATAAACGGGCAAGTTTGGTTAGACTGGCATTATGTCTGAGAAACCCAAAAGAAAAACCGGGCCCACTGGGTTTCAACACTGTAGTGTCTGCGGGGAAGCCTTTGCTAAGGCTGACCACACCACCTGTGTCTGTTGTCTGGGGTTTGACCACCCCAATGCAGACTGCCAGATTTGTAAGAATTTCCTGCTGCCACCATAGAAAAGAGAGTTGGTAGGCTCAGGAAAGGGAGGCCAAAAGTCCGCTGGACCCAGATGGCTGGCCCAGTTCGTTCCAACCGGAACTGGAGGGAGTGCCTCTGACCAGGGCGACACTGGCAATTGAGAGCTGGCTCTGAGGAGCCAGTTCCTGTAAAAGGACTAGAAAGTCAGCTGGTGTGGAGCCAAGTTCTCTCTCCAACCGCTGAAGAAATAGCTAAAGCAATCCAAATTGTCCAGTCTCTGTCCCTCAGACCCTCACTGGAACCGGCACCATCAGGGAGGCGCTGGATCAAGCCGGTTCCACTGGTTCAAGATTATGATTTTGAGGAATTTTATGAACCGTGAGGGGAAGAGAGTATGAGGAGAGTGAATATGGTTTTGAAGACCTGGATGTGCCCATTGAACCTCTCCAGACAGACCCTTAGGGTTTCTCCTCCAGTGCTCTGAGTCCCTTCTCATTTTATGTTTTATAAGAAGGTTGCTGGAACTCCAGCTCCCCTGTTGAGGAAGCTGTTGATGACCAAGAGGAGCCTGATTATGTAGAAATGATGGATATTCCAGAATCTTAAGAGACTGTCTATTCCTCTGCATAAATCTTTTCGGAAGCAGACAGTAAAAGTTTTAAAAACTCCTCACATTATACCTCCTGTAGATAAAAGGATGGACAAGAGGTATACTTTATCAGGCTCTGATATGGAGTTCCTCACACAGCAATGCAGCCATGTGGGAGTAGTGCAGGCTGCAGCCTGTGACAAGGCAAATATTCCCCTAGCTTCACACCCTCCTGAGAAGGACTCCAGGAAGATTGATGCTATGGAAAGAAACAGTACATGGCAGCATCCTTGGGACTCAGACAGGCAAATTATATGCTTATGCTGCTAGATACCAGAAATCCAGATGGGATACTGTGCTGGCTCTAGCAAAATAAGTCCCTGACCAGCTGGGCCAGAGAGCTGGAACAGGTGGCTAGAGATGGTATTGAGGCATCTAAGGTGCAATTTCATGCTGCAGTAGACTCTAATGATGTGTCATCAAGGGTCATGGCTACATCTGTGGCACTTCAGAATGGCTTGGCTCAGATGTATTACTCCTGTCACAGGATACCCAGTCTAAGGCCATGGATTTTCCTGTTAGGGCAACTCTGTTTGGGGAGCAAACAGAGAATTACATGAAGAAAATGGATGAATACAGGATCACCTATAGGAGTGCACAGGCCAAGGAAAGGCAGGTCACCCTCAGAAGCAGCTTCCCAGGGGAAGGGCAGGCCTTTTCATAGGCCTTTTACTAATCCCAAGCCTCCTCTTCTGCTTATGCCCAGAGGGGGTTCTTTAGAGGGAGAGGCAGACGGGGTTCAAGCAGGCCTGCTTCCACCCCTCAACCTAAAGCCCTGCCAAGCAGGAACTCTGATGGGGTAGCTAGGCCGATTCTCTTCACCTGTGGGGGGGGCAGGCTGGCTTACTTGTCCAGGACTGGAAGTCTCTTAACGCCAGACAAGTGGGGTCCTGGAAGTAGTAAGCCAGGGACTGGTTCTCAGCTTCAAAAAATTTCCAAAGATGAGAACCAGATCTTTTCCACCTGCATCTCTATCAGAGGCACTTGCCCTAGAGGCAGAGGTCTCTACCCTCCTCGCTCTCAGAGCCGTGGAAAGGATTCCACCCCTACACCAGGGCAAAGTTTGTACTCCAGGTACTTCCTTACCCCAAAAGACAGGAGAGTGAGTGCCCATCCTGGATCTCAGATACTCAAACAAGCACCTTTTAAAACCAAAGTTCAAAATGGTGACCCTGGGAATTATTTTACCTTCTAAGGCCAGGGGACTGGCTAGCGTCCCTGGACCTCAAGGATGCCTACTTCCATATTCTCATCAGAAGCTCCCATCGAAAGTACCTCAGGTTCGAGCTGCCCTCAGGCCATTACCAGTTCAGAGCAATGCCCTTTGGCCTCACCTCTGCTCCAAGGGTATTCACCAAATGCCTGGTAGTAGCAGTTGCATGCCTAAGAAGGCAAAAAACTGCCATCTTTCCTTACCTGGACGATTGGCTCATAATAGGCCAGTCCCCAGAACAGGTCAGCTTACACCTTCAGGTAACTCAGCAACTGCTTACCTCCCTAGGTTTCCTTCTGAATCTCTCAGTCAGTTCTAGAGCTTGTCCAGCTCCTAACCTTCATAGGCGCAGAACTGAACACACAGGGAGCCAGGGCCTCCTCCCTCTGGACAGGGCAAAGACCCTAGTCTCCCTGGCCTCCTCATTCACCCTGCAGGTCTCTCGACCAGCAAGGCATTTTCTGCAGCTCCTAGGACTCATGGCTGCTTCCACAGCAGTGGTGCAAGGAGCAAGATTCCAGATGAAGGACGTTCAGTTCCATTTGAGAGCTTTTTGGTCTCAAAGACAGGATACTCTTACCAAGTTGATCCCAGTAACTCGAACCCTGATCCAAGCCCTACAGTGGTGGCAGGATCGGAGCAACCTGAGACAAGGAGTTCCTTTTGTCACTCAGTCTCACTCCTTAATCCTTACTACGGATGCATCCTCTTGGGCTCACATGGGTGACCCACTACCCAGGGACTGTGGTTCCCTAAGAAACTCTGCTCCACATTAACCTGTTGGAGCTCAGAGCAGTTTTTCTAGCACTTCAAGCTTTCTCCAAATCTGTTCAGAATAAAATTGTACAGGTCAGAACAGACAACACCACTACAATGTGGTACATCAACAAGCAAGGGGGGCACTCAGTCTACGGCCTTGTGCTCCGAAGCCATGAAGTTGTGGTCTCTGGCTTACTCCCTGAACACCTCCCTTACGGCAGTTCACCTCCCAGGCAAGGACAATGTCCTGGCAGACACTCTCAGCAGAATATCTCAGGGCCATCACGAGTGGTCCCTGGATCCCATGGTTCTGGGAGTGGTATTTGCCAGATGGGGCACCCCGCAGATAGATCTTTTTGCAGCCCCAGACAATCATCAACTTCCCCTCTTTTGCTGCAGGCCCCCAGTCTTGGGCTCAGTCCCTCTGGATGCCTTAGTCCTCAGTTGGGAAGGGAAGTTTCTCTATGCCTTCCCTCCCTTTCCTCTCCTGTTCAGAATGCTAGTCAACATCAGATCCCAATCCTGCACGGTCATTCTGATTGCCCCGGATTGGGCCAGACAACCCTGGTATCCACTCCTACTGTCCTTAGCAGTCCATCCTCCCCTGTGCCTTCCCAGGAATCACAATCTGTTAACCTGTGCCCAGGGAAGGGTCTCAAATCTCTCAATCTCAAGGCCTGGTTCTTGAAGAGTTAGTTTGCTGACTTACACCTCTCACAAGGTGTAATGGATATATTGAAGGCTTCTAGGAAGCCTTCCACCAGGGCTACTTGCAACTCCAAATGGAAAAGGTTTTCCATATGTTGCTCAGAAAAGCATATTTCCCCAGACTCTGCTGATTTGCCCACAGTCCTGGATTATTTGGTCCATCTGAACATTTTGGGGCTGAGACCAGCTACCCTGAAAGTGCATTTGGCAGCTGTGTCTGCTTTTATTTCGCTGGTAAATCCTCTCTTTTCAACTCACCCTGTATTTTCCAAGTTTTTAAGGATTGCTTCACACCAACCTCCATTTAGGGATCCTGCCTCGCCTGGGATCTTAATGTTTGTATTGCTCAGCTTATGCAACCCCTTTGAGCCTTTGTCTTCAGCTGAGCTTAAGTACTTGACTTGGAAAACTGTGTTTCTAGTAGCCATCACCTCTGCCAGATGCATAAGTGAATTACAAGCTTTGTCAGTGGAGCCGGATTTTATCTCCTTTCACAGAGATAAGGTAGTCCTTCGGACTAATCGAAAGTTTCTGCCTAAGGTGGTTTCAGATTTCCACCTTAATCAATCTGTATCTCTTCCAGTGTACTTCACTGACCATTCTTCCTCTGGTGAGAGGAGGCTGCACAGCCTAGATGTGAAGAGAGCCCTTAGTTACTACATAGAGTGTACCAAGGGTCACAGGTTTGACTCCCTCCAACTGTTCCTCACTTATGGTGAGGTTGGTAAAGGGAAGCCTGCCACTAAAAGATCCATTGCCAGGTGGATTGTCTCTTGTATCCAATTCTGTTATGAAAAGCTGGGTAAGGTTCCTCCCTCAGGCCTGAGGGCTCACTCTACCAGAGGTACAGCTACTTCTCTGGCTGCTGCCAGGGACATCCCTATTCTAGAGATATGTCAAGCAGCTACTTGGAAAACAGTTCACACTTTTACCAAGCATTACTCCCTGGACATCCAGGCTCGGAGTGATGCTCGGTTTGGCACAGCTGTCCTTCAGAGCCTATTCCTAAGTAGGTTCTGTCCCTCCTCCTTGGGGTACTGCTGTTGGTCTGCAATTGTCATAATATAGCAAGACTCCATGTTGTTTGAAGAAAAAATTACTCACCTTAGTAATGTTGTTTCTTCCAATGGAGTCTTGCTATATTATGACCTCCCTCCCTGCCTGCCCCTCTCAGAACCTCTGTTTTGGGATGTGGGTGGGCATTACAGTGTTGGCGCTTTCTTTATGCCACTTTGTTGTTTCACCCTTCCTTGGGGTGAATTGGTGTTGTATTTTTCATTTCTTTTGGGTCTCATGACTTGAGTCTTTGTTGGAGACCAAGAAGTGTGTGTTTATGTTAGTAGCCAGTCGGCTAGTGTAGGTTTACAGCTTCCACACAGAGCCTTAGTGAGTTTTTGCTCGTAAAGATCTGACCGTTTATGTTTGAAGATCAGCAGACAGAGCCTTCTAACCGAGCTCGCGCTCAGAGTTCCATGCTTGCATGGAAAGTTAACTATTTCACCTCCGGGGCAGTTCGAAGATGGGGACTACCTGCAATTGTCATAATATAGCAAGACTCCATTAGAAGAAACAACATTACTAAGGTGAGTAATTTTTTCTTCTGGCAGACCTGCAGCCAAACGGACCATTGCAAGATGGATTACATCATGCATAGGTCTGTGCTATGAGTTGGCGGGCAAGGAGCCTCCCAGAGGGATAAGAGCTCATTCTACCTGCCATACTGCTGCATCGGTGGCTGCTTCCAGGACATCCCTATCCAGGAAATCTGTTGGCTGCTACTTGAAGTCAAACGACACTTTCACATTTATTACCATACCTAATTCCTTGAGTGACGTCAATGCTGGTTTTGGGGCCTCGGTTTTCCAATCTCTGTTTCCCTAAGTAGGGGGTGTGCACCTTGCCTCCCTCCCTCCTCCTGGAGAACTACTAGGAATCTGCCAAAAGAGTGTGGATGAACAACATATCCATGCTCCTAGAAAAACAGGTTATTCACTTGTAACAATAGTTCTAGGAGTGGTATATGTTGTTCATCCACACGCACCCACCCGACCTCCCCGGCTTTAGGCGCATCACCTTGCTTCCAGCAGGCTAAGATCTGGCGTCATGGAGCGGAGCTGAGGTATTTACCACCCGGGTTGGTGGGAGGAGCCAGCTTGAAGACTTCTGGCCAGATTTAAAGGGGAAAGGGACATGCAAAAGAGTGTGGATGAACAACATATTCCAGTCTTAGAACTACTGTTACAGGTGAGTAATCTGTTTTTGTAGACATGCAGCTAAAGCTAATAAAGTCCAAGGGACAGTAGTCTTCCCTTTGTAATAAAAAAATGGCAAAGAATTGCACAAAATGTAGTTTTGGCTGAATGGTACAGAGGGTGAAGCACAGAACTGTAAAACAGTGGGTTTCGGGTTCAGTCCTCCTCAGGGCCACAAACAGTATTGACTGTGGAAACCTGTGCTTCAGTGAACTTGTAGGCAGACCAGTAACATGGAGGGCTGAGGCAGTAAATGCCTCATGTCCTGCCACACCAGTGACCTTGGTTCGGGAATGGACCAAGGTCACTCAGAGACTGCTGGGGGGGTGGGATTTAGCGTCCATTGATAAATCTCCTCCTCCAGTCTGTGGGACAGTGTGTGCTGCTGCTTGACTGACATCTAGTGAAGGGTAGGTCAGACAGCAGCTGTCACCAGAATCAAAAGTCTGAGGTGGGTGTTGAAAACGTGCACCGTCTTCACGAGCTACATGTGTGCAATTCCATGCTGCCAGCTTTGACTGAAGGGCAGTAATGGGTGGAAAGGAACCCCAGTCTACATGATGATGCTGTGACCCTAAAGGCAGCTCATCACCACCACTAGCACCACCGCCATCAATGGCACCCACTCGCACAATGTAAGAGGTAGATGGGGTAAGTCCTGGAGATGGAGTGAAGGGGCTGGGGTTCGACAGCAGAAGGGGGCCGATGGGTAGGTACAGGAGGGTAAAGGCCATATATTAACCCCGCGTCCCCCCAAAATACAGGATGGCAAAAATATTTGAACAATTAACTGCATTGTGTCTAACTCTCACATTTTTCAAAGTTATCCAACTGGTATCAGGGGCTCTTTAAAGGGAACACAACATGTAATTTAAATCAACTATTGCTGTTTTTTTCTGTCCGTTATTGATACGCTGTTAGCTTCAAAAATGTTCATATTTGCATTCTGCATGCTGTTTTTTCCCCTGAACTCTGTTTTGTGCTTTCAAATTGTCACTTCCTGTCTGTAACTGAGGGAAGCGTGCATGCACGCAGACACACACACACACACACACACACACACACACACACACACACACACACACACACACACACGGTATGAGACTGGATGTTTATCTTCAAAGCCTGATGACGTCTGCTAGCTGGCTAATGGGCAGAAAACCAGTTTGATTAGGACTTTCTCCTGTGAACTACAAGAAGTTTACGCCATAAGCCAGCTAAACACGGTGATTGTCCGCTTTCAGCTTTGGCTTTTTGAGAGGCAAGCCTCCTGCATTTCTGCATGAATTAGCTTATACAGTACCAGCCTACAGGCCCCTACACTACAGCAGTAACAATGTGGTCACTTTGCACATGTACACAAGCGAACCTAAGAATTACTCACTGTGGTAATGTTGTTTCTTCTCAGAGCTCCACAGACTCCCGAGAGGAGGAAGTCTGTGAACAACCCGCCCTCCACTGTGATGGAAGAGGTCTGGAGGGAGGAGGTGGAAGGGGTGAGAACACAGTTAGCAAAGGGTGGAGGGGGTGAGGAACACATAACAAGGGTACGTGGAGGGGTGCATACAGAGGGAATAAATGTGAATAGAAGAATAGAGGGAAGAGAAGAAAGGTCAGATTCTAGGTGGAGGGTGGTGTCTCTGAATGTGCGGAGTCTTGGAAACAAGATGGATGACCTGCAGGCATTATTAGCAGACAGGAGGCTGGACATAGCTGCAGTATCTGACTGAGACTTGGGCAACATCACACCATGACTAGGACCTTATGATTCCTGTATATAAACTATTCAGGAGGGACAGGGTAGTCGGGAAGGGGTGGCAGTTTATATCAGGGAGGGAATAACTTGCACGAGGGAGGAGTCTGAGGAAGGGGAGGTGGAGGCATTATGGGTTCAGTTAAGGTCCAGTAGAGGGAGAAAGGTGAGGTTGGGGGTGGTTTACAGACCACCCAATCAGGATGAGGAGAGGGACATTGAACTGAGCTCACAAATATTGGATGCTGCTGGGAAAGGAGAGTTGGTAATTGTGGGGGACTTGAACCTGCCCAAGGTGGACTGAAGCATACCCTCCATAACGTGCTAGGAGTCAGGTGATCCTGGAAGGACTGCAGAGTGGGTTCCTGACCCAGGGTGTCACTGAACCAACAAGAGCTCAGGCAGTTCTTGATCTGGTGCTCACAAATGGGAAGCATGTAGAGGAAATAATGGCCAGGGAGCCACTGGGTGGAAGTAACCATTGCACAGTGTGGTTCCAGTTGGATATGGGCAGGGAAAGCATCCCGACTAAGACCAAAATCTTGGATTTCAGGAGGGCGGACTTCAGGAAAATGGACGAAGTGCTGAGGAGTCATCTCTTGGGCATCAGAGCAGATATGGGAGTGGACCAAAGGTGGTCCATCATTAAGGTAGGAATACTGGTTGCCACAGATGAGTGTGTTAGGCTCAGGGGGAAGAACACAAGGGCCAAAGTGCCCAGCTGGTTCAGTTCTGGGGTTGCCCAGGCAGTAAGGGAAAAGAGATTGGCCCATAGAAAATTCAGGAAGACCAAGGGAGAGGTGGATAGGGAAAATTACGTAAGGTTAGCTAGTGAGGCTAGTAAGGCAGCCTGGCAAGCAAAGGCACAGAAGGAGCTGCAGATAGCTGAAGGAATTAAGAAGGGGGAGAAGGCTTTCTTTCGCTATATGAGTGAGAAAAGGGACAAGGAAGAGATTGTTATACTTAAGAAAGGGGTGGAGTGGGTGGAGGATAATGGGGGGGAAGCAGAGATACTAAGTGAATACTTCTGTTCCATCTTCACCAGGGAGAAGGACGGAACAGTGCCTTCAGGAGGGAAAAGAGGAGCGGGGAGGAGGGGAACACAGATGTAGTGACAGAGGAGGATAGAGTGAGGGAGGGGATGCTGGCATTGAAGGTGGACAAATCACCAGGCCTGGACACAGTACATCTAAGGGTACTAAAGGAACTGGCTGAGGAGCTAGCAGGGCCACTGGGAGACCTATTTAATAGTTCAGTAGAGTCAGGCGGGATACTGCAGGACTGGAAAACAGCACATGTAGTGCCCCTCCACCGAAGCAGTCCCAGGGATGACCCAGGGAATTACAGACCAGTCAGTCTGACCTCCATTGTGGGCAAGCTCATTGAGACCACATTAAAGGAAAGGTTGGGGGAATATCTAGAGGAGCATGGTCTCCAGGATGTGAGGCAGCATGGGTTCATGGGGGAGATTGTGTCAGACGAATCTTATTGACTTCTTTGACTGTGTCACTAAGACAGTAGACAGGGGCCAAGCAGTAGACACTGTCTTGATTTCAGTAAGGCCTTTGACTCTGTGCCTTACAAAAGGTTGATCAGGAAGTTGGTGGATCTTGGAGTTGGGGGGAAAAGATGGTCAGATGGGTGGAAAACTGGCTGAGGGACAGAACCCAGAGGGTGGTTGTGGGGGGACAGTTATCTGGCACCAGAGAGGTAACCATTGGGGTCCCGCAGGGCTTGGTGCTGGGGCTGGTGTTTTTAATGTCTTCTTTTTTTAAAAATTGTTTATAATATTTTTCAGATAAAAAAAAAAAAAAAAAAAAAAAAAAAATATGTTGAAGTACATCTGGTAATACATAAAATGTATATATAACTTCAAGAAATTATCTTGTGCCAGTAATTCCCTGGGAGATAAATTAGATAAATATAAGTAAGGCCAGAGTTTGGTGATGGCCAATATCATAAATAGCACAGTAAGACGGGTTGAAAGTCCAGTAAAATGTCCATTGTTCCTGTAAGAGCAAAAGCTGCTTATTCGACTGCAAGATTGAATCCAAACAATGAGTAGACATTTCTTGATGTCCTTTTGGGATATAGTAAAGTAAACTTTCATGGGACAAAAGAAGGGTCTAGTGGTGAAATATAAAATACCCATTTTCTCCATCTTAGTTCTAATAAATCTGTTATATCTACTGACCTAGCGATCAACTTTTCTAAGGTATAAATCTCTGAGCATCCCATGCCAATCTTGGGGGGTCCATCCCATCTCTTAGTAATGACTTTCTTTGCTGCCAGGATATAGGTAACCAACAAAGAGCATTTTTGACTACGAAGGCTTTGTGGTGGGTTAGATAAAAGGACCAACTCTGGTGTCAGGACAGCTTCCTCTCCAACCAGTTCCATCAAGGAATGTGATATCATACGCCAAAACCCTCTCAGACCTGGGCAGGAACAAAAAAACATAGGTGTGGCTAGCATATTATTCCCCACATTTCCTTCAACACTCCCCAGTAGCTGTAGCTGTAAATGTAGAAAGTTTTGCAGGGGGGTTAAAAAATCTGCTTCTGGTCTTCCATGCAAACTCCCTCCAGTAGAATGCATTTAGAAGGTTAAAAGATTGCTTAATGTGTTTGTCCCACTCATCTGTTTGGACTGGCATGGGGAGTTCTCTATTCCAAGCCTTCAATATACCCCTAGTGGATTCTCTTGACAATTCCTGAAGACTCTTTTTTTTTTTTTTTTTTTATGAAGTAGCCCTATGAAATGTGGCCAGATTTGACTGGCTCTAGTGGTTATGGCAAGGTGCAGCAATAGAGGAAGGGGTTTAGGTAAAAAACCTGTAGTGGCAGCCCTCTGCCCTATTGATTCCTTAAGTCGTATGTACAACAGGTGATCTTGTGGTATGAGCATGAAGCTATCCTGTAATTTCAAAAAAGAAATAACACCCATCGAATCCGTAATTTTATAAATTGAAGCGAGACCCCTATTAATCCATCTCTGCAAGGATTGTTTCTCTTGTGGTGAAAGGGGTTTAACCAGCAGAGAGAGCAAGTCTAGATGGGATAGGGTGTGTTGTAAGTCTGGGGAAGTTTTAAGATTATGCCAAACCTGGAGGTTAGACGGTGCTCCTATATAAAACGATGAATCTCTTATGGGATTTTCTAATAGAGGATAGCAAAACTGGGAGATCCTGAAATTGATTATTTCCAGCACCTTCCAGGGAAGGTCATAGTTCGGGTTGCACCAGTTAAAGATTCAAGCTAACACTGTAGCATGAGCATATTTATGGAGATAGGGTAGATTTAATCCTCCCCTCCCTTTGGGTAGTTGCAATATTGACCACTTGATTCTTGGTCTCTTACCGATCCAAACAAACCTAGCAAGGGATCTGTTCCAGGAAATGAAATACATCTATGAAGGAAATTCTGGGATTGTTGAAAATTAAAATAACAAACTAGGTAAGATGTTCATATGTATTAAATCTACTCTGGAATATAATGGCAAATGAAGTTGGGACCAATGATGGAGGTCCAACTCTATTTGTTGGATAAGGGGTTCATAATTAAGGAACAAAAGATTAGAGACCTGTTGAGGTAAGTGTATACCTAAATATTTTATTTTAGTTTCATTCCATCTAAGGGGTAAGTGCACTCTAAAATTTGGGGGGTGGGAGTGAAAGGTAAGTATTTCTGTTTTGGTGAGATTTGTCTGACATCCGAAAACTCTTGCAAATTGATCTGACACAGTCCAGAGAGCTGGAAGGGAGGTTTCGGGGTTGGTTATAGTGAGGAGGACATCATCTGCATATAATGTAAGTTCCCAAGTTTGATTCCCAATAAGGACGCCAGAGATTCCCATGGAGTTTCTAATAGTCATAGCTAGAGGTTCAATATATAAAGCAAAAAGGAGTGGGGAAGGGGACAGCCGTGTCTCGTGCCCCTTTCCAGGGGTATGAGTGTGGAGATTCCACCATTAATTTTAATATAGACCTTTGGTGAGGAGTAAATGTGCCCCAGCCAGGCTATAAAGTCCTTCAGGAAGTCAAAGGCCACAAAGATCTCCTACAGGTATCTCCACAAGACCCTGTCGAAGGTCTTGTAGGCATCCAGACTCACCAGGGCCACTGGCGGCTTTGATCTAGAGAGGTAGTCCATTGTGTGAAATGTTCTTTGAACATTATCAGCAGGTTGCTTCATCCGGAGGAATCCAGCCTGGTCTGCATGGATCAGGCCCGGGAGGACTGTCTCCAGCCGACTCGACCAAATTGACATAAATAATTTATAATCACGGTTCAGGACTGATATGGGCCTAAAGGAATCCGGTGATGATGGATCTTTCCCTCGTTTCAGCATAGCTGAGATAGCGGCATATGACCATGGTGGGGGGGCACAGTCCTCTTTGTACCTCCACAAAGGCCTGTGGCTGCATTGGTTGAAGTAATTTAACTTAGAAGGTTTTGTACCACTCTGCTCCAAACCCATCTGGGCCAGGGCATTTTAGGGTTTTGGATTTACTAATGGCTAATTGGAGTTTCCTAGTGGAGATGGGGGTCAGCAGGGAGGCTTGCTGTGCAGGAGTCAATTTGGGGGAGGTGAGTGGGTCCAGGAATTGGCGGATCGTATCCTCTGATAGAGGATTCCGGTCAGCATACAGCCTCATAATACACCTGGAATGTTTTCATGATTTGTGATCCCTTATAATGAAATATCCCTGTTTGAGGGTCTTTAATACCTGCTATGGTCGCTGAGTGTCTGTTCGCTCTAGTTCGTTTTGCCAAATTTCTGGCCCCCATTGAACCATCCTCATAATAAAATTTCTTGAGGTCTAAGAAAGCCATTTGTACCTTATAATCCAATATCCCTTGGATTTCCGACTGTACTCTTTGGAGTTCCCCCTGAGACACCCTCTCTTCCCTTGGTACGTCTCTCCTGAAGATCCCTGAGCAATACTTGTAATTGTACATATCTAGATTCTCATTGCTTATTCTTATATGAGGAATAGAATATAATTTCTCCATGCAGCACTGCTTTAAGTGTATTCCACATAATATTAGTAGGCGGATCAGGGTTAGCATTTTCATTTAAAATCTGAGTAATCCGATCCCCCATTTTTGTTTTAAATTCAGTATCTTTTAGTAAAGCTAGATTCAGCTGCCACAAGGATGTTTTATGTTTTTTACCTAAATCCACCTTCAAGAGAAGTGGGACGTGGTCTGAAAGCTGTCGTGCTGCCAGAGAAATATCCTGTACTCTATCTAGATGCTCTGTAGATATAAAAAAAAAAGTAATCGATTCTGGAGGAAGAGTGGTGCCTTGGAGAGAAATAGGTATATCCTTCTGATGAGGGAAATAAATGACGCCAAATATCTGTAAGACCTAGTCTTGGAAGTTGTGCTTTAAGGAGTTTCTGAATAGGGGAAGTTCTGTGCTCTCGGGGTTGAGGAATCCAAATGAGGAGAAATGGTAATATTAAAATCTCCGCCTACCAGCATGAAACTTTCTCACCCCAGGAATTCTCCAATATTCCTAACTCTTCTGCAGTATACCTTTAAGGTCAGGTCTGTCCGGAGATGGAATGCTATGCAAATGATGGAATCATTAGCATGAACCACTTTTCAAATGCTACCACCTATCAACTGCCTACATTCTAACCCTCAGATTTCTCTCTCTGCCTGTCAAGACCAGACGCCTGGAGATTTCCTCCTCAACATCTAGTCAAAGAAGCCTTGATTATTCACAAATACATACAAGTATATTTTGTTTATTTTTATTTGCTGCCTCTTATCAGTGTATCTTTTTAATAAGTGAGGTCTTTGCCAGGCAGATAAACACTCTGCTTGTGTTTTCTGCCTGGGTTTTGACCATTTGAAGTCTGATTGTGCTATTTGTAAATATTTTCCAGACAAAACTTTGGAAAAACGTCTGGACAGATTGAATAAAAGATTAACCCTCAGGGTCTGTGGGTGACACCACAATTTCTGCTGCTTCTACCCCTGATATGGGTAAAAAGAGACCCTCTGAACCGGCTAGCTCTCCAGTTCTAGTTAAAAAAAAAAAAAGACAAAGCACACTGAACCCACTGTGGAAAAGGGGACTTCTGTGGTGCCTGCCACTGTGCCTTCTCCTTCTGTGATTGCACGAGCAATAAAGATTATGCAAACCTTGCAGGGTCTGCTGCCTGTGGTATCACAGTCTCCAGTTCAGACTTCTGCACCTTCCAACCCACTCTGTTTTCCTGAACAGCGTGGTGAGGAGGAGGAAGAAGAAGGTGAGCCTGTAGAGCCTGAGGTCTCCCCTGAACAGGAGTTTGGCTCTCCTCCCAGGACCACTGAAGACTATTCTTCCCATTTTTCCTTCATTAGGAAAATTGCTGATGCCTTAGACATCCCTACCACTGAAGCTGTAGAGGATGAGGAGGAGGCTGAATATATGGACATGATGGGGCTGACTCCTACTAAAAAGCTTTCACTCCCCATCAGTAAGTTCTTCAAAAGGGATACCTTAAAACTCCAAGCTTCTGGGTCTGTCCCTCCTTTAAACAAAAGGGTGGACAAAAAGTATCAGCTTGACAGAACAGGAGCTGAATTTTTGTTTTCACACCCTGACCACCAGGGGTTGGTGCAAGCTGCAGCTTGTGATAAGGCTAAAGTCCCTCTGGCCTCTCACCCTCCAGAGAAGGACTCACGAAAAATCGAAAATATGGCCAAGAAAGGTTATCTGGCAGCCTCTCTGGCCATTAGGCAAGCAAAGTATCAGGCGTATGCAGTACAGTACCAGAAGGCTCTCTGGTAGTCTGTTCTGGACATAGCTGAGAAAGCATCTGCTCCTCTTTCAGCAGACCTAGCTGAAACTGCTACGCCTGGCCTGGAAGCTGCCAAATACCAGTTCCAGATGGCAGCAGACATCAGTGAAACTGCTGCAAGATGGATGGCAAATACTATCGCATGGAGAAGGTTTGCTTGGTTGAGAGTCACAAACTTCATACAGGATGCCCAGAATAAGACTCTGGATTTTCCTATGGAGGGCACTTCCCTATTTAGCAGCCATACAGAGGCCTACATGAAGAAGGTGGGCGAGTATAAGGCCACCTTCCGTAGTAATTCTACAAAGGAAAGACCCTCCACCTCCTCTAGACCCTTCAGTAGGGTAGGTAGGGGCAGACGATTTCATATCAGGCCTTTTTACCAGGCCATGGTACTCCCTCAGGCACCCCAGTACCCACAGCAGAAGTACTTTGGGGCAGGGGTAGAAGAGGTGTCAAGCATGGTACCCAGTCTCGGCCCCAATCCAAGCAGGATTCCTGACTTTACTGCTCAGGCTGCCTCTCCTTTACCAGTAGGGGGCAGGCTGACCCATTTTTTCCAGAACTGGAAAACCATCACCACAGACTAGTGGGTTCTGGAGATAGTAGGTCAGGGCCTGTCTCTAAGCTTCAAGTCCTCCCCTGCTCAAAGAAAGAGTTTTCAAACCAGCTTCCCACCTGGAAAGCAAAAGGCTGGAAAAAGAGGTGAAACGCCTTCTTTCACTAAAGGCAGTGGAACCAGTGCCTCTGCATCAAAGGGGAAAAGGACTTTATTCAAGGTGTTTTCTCACACCAAAGGAAAATGGAGAGCTGCGGCCTATCTTGGATCTCAGGGTCCTCAACAAGTTCCTAACAAAACCAAAGTTCAAAATGGTAACTTTGTCTTTGATTCTGCAAGCAATCCGAAAAGGGGATTGGCTGGCATCATTGGACCAAAAAGATGCCTATTTCCACATCCCCATAAGGGAGTCTCACAGAAAGTTTCTCAGGTTCAGACTCCTGTCAGGTCACTATCAGTTCTCAGCTCTTCTCTTCGGTCTCACTTCAGCACAGAGTGTTCACAAAGTGTCTGGCTGTGGTACTGGCACACTTGCGAAGGCAAGATGTCTCAGTATTCCCTTATCTAGATGACTGGTTGGTGGTGGGAGACTCACCACAACAGTTAACAGAGCACCTCCAACTCACTCAGCAGCTGCTGGAGTCTCTGGGGTTTCTCTTAAACCTGGAGAAATCGGTTCTAATTCCTTCTCAAATTCTGCAATTCATAGGAGCAGAATTGAATGCCAAAGTGGGTAGAGCATTTCTACCCAGAGACAGGGTAAAAAGCATCCTGCAGTCGGCAGCCTCCTTCAGGCTCAATATCTCAAGGCCGGCAAGGCATTTTCTTCAACTCCTGGGCCACATGGCAGCTACAACAGGCACAGTGTTGGGATCCAGGTTTCAGATGAGGGACATCCAGTTTCACTTAAGGGCTCATTGGTGCCAACAGAAGGACTCCCTGTCAAAGCTCGTTCCTGTAACAAAAACATTTATCCAAGCTCTTCAGTGGTGGAAAAAGGAAGCCAACCTCAGAGAAGGAGTCCCTTTCCAAAAAGAGCTTCCTTCATTGATTCTCACAACAGATGCATCCCTCCTGGGCTGGGGGGCTCATCTAGCAGAGCGCGCTACCCAGGGCACTTGGTCAAGTGCAGAGACTCTCTTTTACACAAACTTGTTGGAGCTAGGGCAGTGTTTCTAGCAATGCAAGCTTTCAAACCACTGATACAGGGAAAGGTAGTGCAAGTCAGGACAGACGACACTACCACCATGTACTACATAAACAAGCAAGGGGGAACAAGGTCAAGCCTCCTTTGCACAGAGGCAATGAGAATTTGACCCTAGTTTACTCACTGGGCTCCTTATTACAGGCCATTCATCAGGCCAGGCAAAGACAGTGTTCTGGCAGATGCCCTGAGCCGAATCAGCCAGGACCATCACGAATGGTCCTTGAACAGGCAAGTGGTACAGAATTTATTCAGGAGGTGGGGCACCCCAGAAATAGATCTCTTTGCCTCTCATCAGAGTCATCACTTACCTCAGTTCTGTTGCAAACCTCCAGTAGTGGGCACGATTCCTCTAGATGCCCTTGTCCTGGATTGGTCAGGGAAATTCCTGTATGCATTTCCCCTGGTATACAGGGTGCTGTTGAAACTCCGGTTTCAGCCAGCAACAATGATCCTGATAGCCCCAGACTCTGCCAGGCAACCATGGTACTTCCTGTTGCTGTCCATCCATCAGTCAATCAAACTTTATTTAACCAGGCGTAGACACCATTGAGCAAGCTCATTTTCAAGGTGGTCCTGGACATCAAACAGGTTACAGGCAAGGGTAGACAAAGCACAAAAATACATGTGGAAGATCAGACGGGTCATAATATACCAGATGACAATATTACAAGCAGTTAGAAGTGGGGAAAAAAATAAAAAATTGGCATATGTGTTATAAACCAGGCCAAGGTAGAAAAGGAGAGAGAGAGAGAGAGAGAGAGAGAGAGAGAGAGAGAGAGAGAGACAGAGAGAAGACAGAGAGAGAGAGAGAGAGAGACAGAGAGAGAGACAGAGAGAGAGAGATATGAGGAGAGATAGAGAAGGTGACTACACAAAGCCATTGTACGAATACAAGAAATGTCTGGCCAGAAAATTCTGGAACTACATAGATAAATGAAGGTCAGCACTAAGAAGGAAGCAGGGTAGGTGGTAACCAAGAGTAAACTTCTCTGCACTTACTGGCTTGTTGGGGCCCATACACACGCTTCTGTGTGTAGGCTGGTGATTTCCTAGCTTTTTTCCACAGGAGGTCTCTATCCTTGAGGGCTTTGTTCAGTAACGGGGAGAACCAGCCAGGTGGTCTTTTTTTGGACTTGATGAGCCTTAAGGGGGGGCGTGTTTGTCAGATCCTCTAGGAGTTTATGAAACATGTTAAAAGCCTTATTAAGGGATGAGGCTAGGTAAAAGTCCTGCCAAGCAATGCAGCTCAGGTCATGCAGGAAGGTGTTTTGGCAGAATCTTTTCAAGCACCTTTTCAATTTAGTATTAGGGGCTGATTTTATTTGAGGAGAGTGTCTAATGCAGGCAGTGGCGCAATGATCACTTGTCAGTGGGCAAACCAATACACCATTTCAGGAGGCACAATCTTCTGACCTCTAATCAGGGGAGGCTCCTGTATCCGAACCTCAGGTCACTCAGGCTCAAAGCTTGGCTCTTGAGGACCTAGAGTATGCTGGTTTACATCTTTCTGAGTCAGTTATGGATGTTTTAAGAGGATACAGGAAATCGTCTACTAAGAGAACCTATGCTGCAAAATGGAAGAGATTTTCTGTTTGGTGCTCTAACAGGAGTATGGTGCCAACCCAGGCAGGAGAGCCAGGGATACTGGACTACCTAGTCTATTTACGTTCCTTAGGTTTACAGCCTTCTACACTAAAGGTTTATTTAGCTTCAGTCTCGGCCTATGCTTTGGCAGGCAAGCCTGTTTCCTTAGCATCAAACCCAATTTTTAAAAAGTTTTTCCAAGGCCTCTCACATATATATCCACTGATAAGAGAACTGGTGCCAGCTTGGGACCTTAATATTTGCATTGCTCAACTCATGGTTCCCCCTTTGAGCCTATGTTTTCAGCACCCCTGAAGTATGTCACATGGAAAACAGTGTTTCTAGTGGCTATCACTTCAGCTAGAAGAATTAGTGAGCTCCAGGCCTTATATATTGAAAAGGACTACATTGCCTTCCACAGGGATAAGGTAGTCCTTCAAACAAATAGGACATTTCTTCCTAAAGTGGTTTCAGACTTCCATTTGAACCAGTCCATTACTTTGCCGGTGTTTTTGACTGACAATTCTTCTTCTTCTTCTGGTGAGTGTAGGCTGCATAGCCTGGATGTCAAAAGAGCTTTGAGCTACTACATGACAGCCATTAAGCCCCATAGGCAGGATAGAACACATCTTTTCCTCACTTATGGGGATGTGGGAATGGGTAACCCAGTATCTAAAAGGTCCATTTCTCGTTGGATTGTTCAGTGCATCCAATTTTACTATGCAAAGGTGGGCAAGGAAGCTCCAGCAGGGCTTAGAGTCCACTCCACAAGGGGTACAGCTGCAACACTGGCAGCTGCAAGGGATGTACCCTTGGTGGATATTTGTAAAACAGTAACCTGGCGAACAGTACACACATTTGTCAAGCATTACAACTTGGATATGGAGGCAAGGGCTGATGCCAGGTTTGGTACAGTTGTACTGCAGAGCCCGTTTCCAAAATAGGTTCTTCCCGCCTCCTAAGGCACTGCTTTTTAGTCTGCAGATGAGTTAGGAATATTGGGGGTGAGAAGAAAGTTACTTACCATAGTAACCTTGTTTCTCCCAGGGCATATTCCAATATTCATAACGCTCCCTCCCTGCCTCCCCGTTTTAAGAACCAGTGGCCTCTGTATCCCATGCTGTACCATAGTGTTTGCATGCCACACTTTTACTTTTATTAAAACTTCTTTTACCTTTTTCAGGTGATTCTGACATAGGAGCTTATGGGGATAATTTTTTCTCTTCATGTTTCCTCCAGTTGGAGGATTTTTCGGTAGGGAATTTTAAAATCAGAATTTGATGTATTTATATTTTGGGCCCTGTCTTGCAGGCGTCCACAAACTCTGAGGGTTAGAATGTAGGCAAGCCGGCCTGTCGACACAGCGGTTGGATTTCCGCATGCGATGCTGGTGACCCGGGTTCGGGAACGGACCAGGGTCACTGGAGGGCCAGCCAGGGGAGAAGGATAGAGCGTCCCAAGGACTGCTCTCCTTCTCTGGGGGGAGGGTTGGGAAGTGCCCGGAGCATCGATGATCCCTGGTGGAGGCCAGGAGTCACACAGCCACTAGCACTAGCACGTACAGGAGGCAGGGCGGACACCGGACGTCATTACACGACCCCGCCTCCCCCACAAAACGGAAAAATGGACAGCTGCCGGCCGCCTTCAGTGAAGCCCGCCACAGCTTCAATCAGCTCCTCAGGCCAGCCCTCCGACCTATCCTGAAGACTGCGGCATGTAGAGGTAGCGCCGGAGCCCCGCGTGGGGGGGAAGCCACGGGGTATCGGAGGGCTTCCAGACGTTTTTTGAGGAGTGGAAGTCCGTGGCCCATGACCGGGCCGAAAGTACTGGGTGGCAGGTGGCTTGGGAGGAAAATAAATAAATAAATAATAAATAAATAAATAAATAATAATAAAAAAAAAAAAAAAAAAAGAGAATGTAGGCAGTTGATAGGTGGCAGCATTTGAAAGTTGGTAATGGATATAAGCATTACCAACCGCTCAGAGTAATTTCGATATCGTGTACTTCCCAATCGCTTAGTGACCATTCCCCGGTCATATTCTCTTGGTCCGCTGCCAACAGCAAACCTGCACCACAAACCACCCAGCGATGTCGCCTACTACCAGGCGGCCTGTGTCACCTTAAACTGTGTCTCACTCACAACTGGATTGGTCCCCAATCAGGTTTGCACCGTCCATAGATGAGGCATTGGATTTTTTTCACTCGCACTTTTAACGCTGCCTGTGACCTCTATGCCCCCTTCGTTAGAAATCGCACCAAAAAGCAAAACATGCCCTGGGTTTACCCCCTTCCTCCTTCACAAACTTAAAATGAGAGACAACCTATGGCACATTGCCTATGGAATCTGGCAAGTCAGCTGATAGGTAAGTGTACAACACTGAGCTGCAATAAGGTACTTGGGCCATCTGAGGCCAAAGCCCAGTACTACTAATCCGCTTCCTCACTCCTCCTGGGGGTCGCTAGAAACTTTGGGATAATGTAAAGGAGCTGAATAGGAATCCCACTCCCCACCCCTCTTAACTCTCCTTTAATGGAACTGTCTGCTCTGACCCCCCCTTGGCATTGCAGATTGCCTAAACCACACTTTCTAGGGACATGAATATGTTGTTCAATCCACACTTCATGGCAGGTTCCTTGACGCTTTAAATCTTGCCGGAAGGTCTTCAAGCTGGCTCCTCCCACCCACCCGGGTGACAAAACTCTCGGCTCCGCCCCATGACGCCAGATCTTCCTTACCGCTTGGAAGCTCAGGTTCCCTCCTTAGCGCTCTGCGTTTTAGGCCTGGATCCAAACTCGTTGGTTAAACCAAAACTTATTCTTAAATTTTCTAGACTTTGGTCTATTCCTTCCTTCGCAGCTGCAATGGATAAGTCGACTCCCGGATTTCAGTGGTGCCCATGCGGGCAGAAGATGTCTCGGACCGATCCGCACTCCACGTGCGTTTATTGCCTT
Source organism: Neoceratodus forsteri (assembly GCA_016271365.2). NCBI lineage: Eukaryota > Metazoa > Chordata > Ceratodontiformes > Ceratodontidae > Neoceratodus > Neoceratodus forsteri. The sequence continues at coordinate 369,771,464 of CM057449.1, read as the reverse complement.
GGCCTTGATCACGATCTGCAGGCTTGTGAATTGTGAAAATCCTTCTCGGCCAATGTCCTTGAAGATCGTGCTGCCAGACTCCAACTTGGGCACCCCGAGAGACGTATCCCTCCAGTGAAGTCGAAGGAGGCCCGTTGGGCGGTGTCCGGCGGCGGGCTCGGCAGAACAACTGGAGCAGATGATCGCCCTCGAGCTGGAGACGCCCAGGCCGTATCTTCGCCTTCCTCGGTCGCGGCTTTATCCCGCCCTCCTTGGCCTCCTACACAGCTTCTTTTTGAGCTTTGTCTGTCCCTCTCTACAAGGTGAGGTCCATCGGGACATTCCTCTCGGTCAAGAAGGACTCGAAGGGTAAGTCCCACCGTCGGCATTTGTGGGAGCGGGGAGGTCCCTTCCCTGGACAGTCGACACTGACTGTTGAGGTTACGGCTAAGGCCACTGGCTTCACGGGTGTCCCCTGTCCAGGTCACCCGCTTACACACCGTGCCGACGCGGTCAAAGTTTCTCGACCGCACGGACGGGCTGTCGACTGGTAAAGCCGACCACTCTCCTTCACCGGGTTCACCTGCAGGAAACCGGGACCTGCCTGCACCTCCTGAGCCCTGTTACGGTTCCTAAGCCGAGGGAGGAACAGGTTTCCCACTCCTCCCAGACCCCCTCGGAAACACTGACGGTCTTGGACCTCTTCTTGGTCCAGCCGATCCCGCTGACACTGGTGGTCTCGGTCTCTGCACCGAGGAAAGCGGCGGCGCCACTCGTCCTCGTCTTCTTCCTCCTTGGAAGAAAAACTTTGGCACAAATTGCGTCGACGCTGCGATGACTTGATGTGGCAGCAGCTCCTTCTGACCAGGAACAAGCAGACCCCGTCGCCTTCCCCAGCTATTAAGTGGCTGTCACCGGAACGGCCGAAACAACCCCTCGTGGCTATCGAGGAGCCCAAACCGGCACCGGTTATTCGGCTGAACCAGCTGCGCCACCCATTGTGGTGGAATCCTCCCACAACCTAATCTGGGGGCTCCACCAAGGATTCTTGGTCGGGTCAGGGGTTGCCCCATCAGTTGTCGGTCACCCTCACTCCCAATCGTCCTCAGCAAGTGGAGGGTGGCTCAGGCCCTAGGCAGCTGTTCGCAGACTCCTCAGTCTGATGATGACTCTTCTCTGTTCTCCAAGCCCCTTGACCTGGAGTCTACTGGGGGACAGTCAGTGGACAAGAGCCCATCCTCGTTCATGGGAATGCTTCGGCTCATCTTGGAATCCACTGGGATGAAGCTCGAACCCATGTCAAAGCAGGCCAAGAATCCTCTCACGGAAATTCTGGACCGAAGGGATTCTCCCACGGAGGCCTTTCCAGTGGCTGAAGCCATTGTTGGCCCAGCCTTGGAGTTAGGGCAGCGGCCGGCTTCTTGTCCTGCTCCTTCGGCCAGGATGGCCAGGAAGTACGCGGTCCTCACCGGTTCACTCTCCGGTTGTTTGGAGCACCCCTCTGCGCAGGGGCTTGTGACCGACAGTGTTTTCCGGTGTTCTGGAAATGCCAGGGACATGGACAAGCCTCCCGACAGAGTCCCAAGAAGCTGGACTATGCCGGGCGTAAAGTGTATGCTTCGTCCTCCCTAGGCCTTCATCAGGCCAGTTCGGCCGCATTGATGGCACATTTTCCCATGCCCTTATGGGCCCTGATGAGGTGGATCTCCTCATCTTCCGGCTGACATCCAGACCACGGTCACCAGGTGCGGGACCAGGAAGGGCAGGGCAGAGCAGCTCCAAACTGCTCTGACATTGGAGACTCTTGTGTCCGGGTCAGTAGTGGCCATGCGCCGAGAGCTTTGCCTGCGATCTCCACCTTCACGGCAGATACCCAGCACAAACTGGCAGACGTCCCCTTCCTAGGTACCAACTTGTTCGGTCCCGGGTGGAGGGCCATTTGCAGAGGATCGAGAAGTCCAGTGCCACCTTGGACTTGGTCACGCCTGCCCAGAAGGACAAAGGCTGCCAGCAGCAAGCATGCTTCCTTCGTCCTTCACCCCCGCGCACGTCCGCCCAGCAACACCAGTATCAGGCCAGCAGGCTCGCACTTGGCACCCCAAAGCTCAGCCTGCAGCTTCCTCCAGCAGGAGGCCGGAGGAAAGGCCCGGAGATCCTGGCGGTCCCTCCTCCAAGCCTGCCTAGTGACTGGCTTGAGGGGTGTCACCCCAGCCTTGTCGCCTCCTTGCGCTTCCCGTGGGGATGGCTGCGCGCACTTCTTTCCACCTGGTCCGCTATCACCACGGACCACTGGGTGTTGGAAGTGGTAGGAAAGGGTCTGCTCTGTAATTCGGTCAGCCCCGCCATTCCGAGCTGCCGCCCTCTCAATGGGGCTATGGGTTTCGTGCCTCCATCGCCCGCTGTCAGTCATTGCCCTGCTCCTCCAGAAGGTGGTGATCGTGAGGTGCGTGATCTCCACCAGACCCAGGGTTTGAGTCCAGGCATTTCTGTCCCAAAACGGACGCAGGGCTGGCGCCTGATTCTAGACCTGCACGACTCCGGAACAGGTTCCAAGGTCTTGAACCTTCAGGATGGTCACTGGCTCAGATCATTCCATCCTTGAACGAGGCATATGGTTCTGTTCTCTGGACCTCCAGGACACGCTTCTTCATGTCCCATTCTGTCCGTCCCATCAGCGATTCCTCCACTTCAGAGCGGAGGGGTCCCTTTACGAGTTCCGGCCATGCTCTGCCTCTCTCAGCTCCTAGGGTCTTCACCAAATGCATGGCAGTGGTGACAGCATTTCTGGCGGGCGCCTGAAGGGTCCGGGTGTACCTTTACCTGGACCACTGGCTGATTTGGCGGCACCCCCAGACCAGAGGTGGTGCTGGTCCAGGATCTGGCCCTCCAGGTTTGTCTCAGGTTGGCCTCCTCATCAATGAGGCCAAATCGGAACTCATGCCAACGCAGGTGATTCAATTCATCGGGCAGAGCTCGACTTTCTCGAGCCAGAGCACGCCCCACGGACAGGGCCGAGGTTCTTCCTCCTTACCCAGTCATTTCAGGTTGGGCAATTGCGCCTCTGCCTGGGACTTCCTGGCGCCTGGGCCCTCATGGTAGCCTGCACCATGCGGGTCTGTTGGCCTGGCAGCTACGCGCGCCCTTCAATGGGGACTGGCTAGCCACTGGTCACAGCCGCCCGGCCCTCTGACCAGCCTACAGTGACCTGAGATGTGGGAACGCCTCCAGTGGTGGATCGCCAGGCTCATCTGCAGGAGGGCATCCCGCTTATCCGCCTCGGAGCCGACGGTCACTCTATCGACTGCCTCTCTGATGAGTTGGGGTGCCCATCTGGGGGAGCACAGAGCGCATGGCCTCTGGTCCCCTTGGGAGTCCCGATGTCGCAACAACCTGCTGGAGCTTCGAGTGGTGCGACTAGCCCTCACCGCCTTCGCTCCGTTTGTACAGGGTCAAGTGGTCCTGGTCCAGACGGACATTACCACGACCATGTACTACCTAAACTGCCAGGGCGGGACGTGCTCCTTGCCCCTGTGCAAGGGTGCTCTGCACATGGTCCTCGTGCAGCCTGGAGGCGGATCTCCTAGCCATCCATGGCAGGAGCCTCTAACACTCTGGCCGATGCCCTGCCGGATAGGCGCCATCTCACGTAGTGGTCTCTCCTGCCGAGGTAGTACACGATCTGTTCTCCCACTGGGGCACACCTCAGGTGGACCTGTTTGCCTCAGGGGGAATGTGGTGCCGAGGTTGTTTCATGCCCACCCTCAGCAGGGCTCTGGCCAGGATGCCTTTTCGAGGCCGTGACCCTGGCCCTTCTACACCTTTTCCCCCATTTCCCTGATCCACAAGGTGCTTCACAGGAGGACAAGGCGCAGGTGATTTGGTAGCCCCAGACTGGCCCCCCCAGTTCTGGGTATCCAGATCTCCTCAGCCTCAGCTCCAGGCTCCCGAGTCGGCTTCCAGCCCACCCGACCTGATCTCAGTCAACCAGGGAAGGTTCTCCACATCGACCTTCAATCTCTGCACCTGACGGGCCTGGTTCCTGAGCTGCAGAGTTTCAGGACTTTGGTTTTTCCTGACAGGGTCCTCAACGCTGTTGAGGCTTCCCAAGGAGTCGACCAGGAATGCTACTACTTTCAAATGAAAGTGAGATTCTCCATTTGGTATCAGGGGTTTGGACCTTCCTCCTGCTCCTTCGGCCAGCATTCTGACCACTCTGTGTCCCTTTCAGCTAGGGCTTTGGTAGATCTAATTTGGTAAGTCTCTGGTAGCCATCTCTGCCATCGAAGGGCCGAAAGCAGTTGATGGCGAGGAGTAGTGGTACGGGCGCTTTGTCAGAGGCCTGATCACATATCCCTCTGGTGCGAGAACCTCCACCTCCGTGATCTGCTGCTAGGATTGGCTAAGCCTCGGGCAAGCCATTCGAACCGGCTGCAAAGAGTCAGACATTCTCACCTGTCGTGGAAGACCGCCTTCTGTGGCTACAATCACGCCAACCAGAAGGATGGAGATCTCCAGGTGCTTACCATTGAGTCTCCTTATCTGGTCTTCCACAGGGACAGAAAGGTCCTGCGCCCCCACCCGAAATTCCTTCCGAAGGTGGTGTCGGAGTTTCACCTAACCGGTGTAGACTCTGCCGTGTTCTACCCCAATCACATCTCGGAGGCGTCAATATAGGTTCCATACTTGGACCCTAGAAGAGGTTTCGCTATTATAAGGAGCGACGGGCTGAAGTTCGGGAGAGGTTCGGCCAGCTGTTTGATCACCCACGCTGAAGCCATACCTGGCAGACCTGCAGCTGCTGATTTATAGGCAGGTGGCCGCCACCTGCATAGATCTCTCTGTTATAGGTCATGGGCATGGAGCCTCCCAGAGGGATAAGAGCTCATTCTGCCCACCATACCGCTGCTTCCAGGGATGTCCCTATCCAGGAAATCTGCAGGGCTGCTACCTGGAAGTCGGCACACACCTTCATTACCCATTACCACATCGACCTTGAGTCATGCCGGGATGCTGGTTTTGGGACCTTGGTTCTCCAGTCCTTGTTTCCTAAATAGGGGTTGTGCACCTTGCCTCCCTCCTCCCAGAGAACTGCTAGGGGTCTGCCATGAAGTGTGGATTGAACAACATATCCATGTCCCTAGAAATACAGGTTACTCCCCTGTAACAGGAGTTCTAGGAATGGTATATGTTTTCATCCACACAACCCACCCGACCTCCCGGCCGGACAAGACAACCTGGCTTCCAGCGGCTAGATCTGGAAGGCCATGGGGCTGAGTCGAGAGTTTTATCACCCGGTGGGTGTGAGGAGCTAGCTTGAAGACCTTCTGGCAAGATTTAAAGCGACAAGGAACCTGCCATGAAGTGTGGATGAACAACATATACCATTCCTAGAACTCCTGTTACAGGTGAGTAACCTGTATTTCTCAGATGTGAGTTCAGTCCTGCCCAGTAACTTCTTTGACCTCATCCCAGTAACACCCCTGCCCACTCTCCAGAGACCTCCTTTCTACCTACGTACCATCTCCCTGTTGGAGGCTAGACCCCTTCTGCAAAAAGCAGTTAGTAGTAACAACCCCGGCACCGACCTACTGGACACTAGGCTACTTCGCCTGACGTTGGATGCTATCCTGGTCCCACTCACCGAAGCTGCTCAACTGTTCTGTGCCTGGGTCACCTCAGCACATGGAAAACCGCCATCACTCCCATCCCTAAAGAGCGGCGATCGAAAGCAACCTGCAACTATCGACCATCTCCATCCTCCCCACACTCTTAAGGTCTTGAAAAGTAGTTGCCAACCAGCTTGCCGTATCACCTGGCCATGTACAATATCCTAGTGCCCTGAACAGCATGGCTTTCATGCAGGTCAGCAGCACCACAATCGCGCTACTTGAATTCCTCCAACTTTCTCCACTCTCCTGCTCTTGATGCTAAAGTCCTGCCGGTGCTGTTCATTGACCTCTCCAAGGCTTTTAGCATGGTTTGCCATCCTCCTGCTTGACTCCCTCAGATGCCTTGGTTTCTCCCTGCCCCTTGCATGGTTCACCAGCTACTCTCTGCCAGAACTCAGTGTGTTAAAATCAATAGCACCCTATCTGACCCTGCGACCTGTCCGCTCTGGGGTTCCCAGGGCTCCATTTAGACCCTCTCCTCTTCAGTCTCTGCCTCAGCTCCTCACGTTGGCCTGCCCAAGTAAGATCCTCCTCTACGCGGATGACGCTGTGCTCTTCGCCACTGACCCCAACCCCAGCACACTCCAGGCCACCCTCCAACAAGCTTTTGATAGAGCTGAGCATTGGTTTGCATCACGAAGGCTAGTCCTGAACCTAAAAAAGAACAAAGTTATGCTCTTCTCGCATCGCCAAAGCAAAGCCAGTGGTGCCCCTCTCGTGATACTGCCTAGCACGCTAAACCCCATTTAGCAGGTTTCCTCCTACAGGTATCTGGGCATTACCTTTGATTCGGCACTCTCCTTCCATTCCAATATCAGTGCTCTTTCTGCTGCCACCAGTGTCAGGATTGGACTGTTATACTGCCATAGGGACTGCCTACCACAAGAGGCCCTTAAATTGGCAATCACCTCCTCTGTCCTGTTGCTAATCGACTATGGGCTGCCCATCTATGCTGCAGCCGACAACACTGCACTTGCAAGAATCCAACTCTCTCAAACAAGGCCTGTAGGCTAATGCTGGGAGCCCCTAGGCGCACTCATCACGTAGCCTGCTGTACTCCACCACCAACTTGCTCAACCTTGAAGAAAGACTCCGCTTCAAACCTGCCTCTCTTGTTAAAAGAATACTCTTGAGAGCTCTCTCCCCTTGGGTCACCGCGTCCCTTGCAGCATGCCCCCTCTGTCTCCACCACGCAGCACTGTCAAACTTCCCTTTATTGTCCCCAGGGTAAGGACCTCTATGGCCCAGAGATCATTTTTCCTATCGGGCTCCCTCCTGGTTTTAATTCCTCACAGCTAATATAGCTGACTCACTAAGCTTGAATTCCTTTCAGGTCTCCCTCAAGCCATCGGCAAACGATGCTGCTGCAACTGCACGTAATCCCCCACCTGCCTCTTTACCTTCACCCCAAGCTAGGTCTGCCCCTGTCTACTTTTTGTATATACCTGGGGTCTCATGCAACATCTGCTGACTAATGTAATAAAATATATCTGGTTGTTACCTGACGTGGTACTTCTGTGTACCTATATTATGACTATTGTGATCTACCTATTGACTGAAGTGTGTACCACCAGTGAATGCCTGTAACACTGGTTGCTTTTCTAATCTGAGCGCTATGTACTATACTGTTTGTTTGGTTGAGATGTATTGCTGTCTTGACTAGGCGCTTTTGTAAATGAGTCTATGACTCAAAGGTCTGTAAACCGCTGATCTAATTAATAAATAAATAAAAGTGTGCTCATGCAAATGATTCCATCATTTGCATAGCATTCTATCTCCGGGCAGATCTGGCCTTAAAGGTATACTGCAGAAGAGTTATGAATATTAGAGTATCCCCTGGGAGAAACAAGGTTACTGTGGTAAGGAACTTTTTTTTTTCTCTGTAACTCCAAGAGTCTATTAATAAAACGTGTAACTAATAATGGGGGGGCCCCTGGTGGAAAGTATACACTTGCCAGCGTGACCTCCGTTTCAAACAGACGACCCTGTACTATGACAAAAATGTCCATTCTGATCAGAGCATTCTTTCTCTACCTTGAAGGATGTAGAAAAGGGAATCAGGATTGCTACCCCTCTTCGTTTCCCGGTAGTACTGGAGGAAGAGTAAATTGTGTATCTGCCTCCCATCGCCAGTTTAACATGTCTGGCCCGGGAGAGATGAGACTCTTGCAGGTATATGCAGTCTACTTTTAGCCTGCGCAAGTATTGGGGTGGTCTATACCATTTATATTTAGCTATACTATTTTTGGTAAATCCGTCTGCATTTGAAAAAACAATAGTAATAGCATTTTGTCTAGCTGACTTCCCTCCCTTCCCCCATAACAGCCTGGATCTAAGAAACCAAAGACAAGTATCGGATTCCCAGCTTGCAACCAGCCTACATTGGTCCAGGACAGCATCATTATTATTATGCTGCCATGAAGATATGGCACACTTCAGAAATAGGGTATTACTACTCCAAGGGTTAAACACATTGTACCTCATATAAAACTGAACATCACTATCCTGGCACTCAAACCTTTGAGTGCACAACATTTTAAAACATATATACAGAACAACTGTCGATTCATGACACATCCTCATAGCTTTAAGCCTATTAAATTTAGCTGTAACTGGATGTATCAGGTCGTAACTCATACTCTTGTGGACTTCCAGATGTGGAGATGGATAGTTGCACCCGCAGGGATCCAAACAACGTATCTCCTGATAGGTGTTAACCTTCCCTTGTTGTGGAGGTAATCCCAGACCCAAAGTGGCTGGAGCCTCCAGGCGTACAGCTTACTGTTCCCAGAAAACGGGGAGAAACAGAAAAAGAAAAAAAAAAAAAAAAAAAAAATTCATGGAGAAGCCTCTCATTGGCATCCAGCAACTCAAAACAACATTACACCCCTTCCCCCCCTCGGGCTAGATTCTAGCAAATCTTGGTGTGATTGTAAACAATGGGGGAATTCAAAACCGTACTTTATTTATGTCTCACTGTAATTAAGGCAAAGTTTTTCAAATACTTTCTTCCCTTATATAGTCAGGAAAGGTAAACATTTAGTAATATTGCCCGCCATAGTTGGAAAATAATAAGGCAGCAACATAATAGGAACTAGGTGGGTGGGAGGGTAGAAGCTCTCCTCCATCACAAACTGACAGTCAGCTCGGGGATAACCCAAAATAGAGGGTCCTTCTCAGGCCTAGAGCCAGGCCTGTGTGTCATAAAGCCTCCTAAAATCCCCACCAAAGGGGGAATACCCCCCTTCCCCCATTACCAAACTCCCACCAACCTGAATTTTGAACCAGCAAATACATAGAGTTCTTCAAGTCACTTTAATGCCATTGTCCCTCTTATAGGCTGCCAAAGCATTCTTCACTGCTGCCAAATTCTGGACTTTCTCTCTTGGTTTCTTGGGTACTGTTTGCCATCTAGATAGACGTTGATCCAAGTTCTGAGAGCTTGAACTTCGGTCTGGAAATTGTAGACCCATTTTAGAAAGTTCCTCTCTTGCCTCTTGTGCAGTAGTGAACTTTTTTTTTCCTGAGGGTAGTTGTACAACCAGACTGGAGGGATACAGCATTGTAAATTTATAACCTGCCTCTTTAAGCACAGGTAGCAGTGGAAGATACGCTCTTCTAAGTCGCATCGTTTTAGGAGCATAATCGTGGTCAAAGTAGATGCGTGTTTGACCTTAAAATATTTTTTGGCATTTCCAAGCTGTTAGGAGGACCTTCTGTTTAGTGCAATAGCCGTTAAACCTGAGAATCACTGATCGTGGAGGGACTTTAGTGGAGGTATGCTTTGGGGCAAGTGCCCGATTGTACTCTCTCAAGATGCAGGTCTAAATCAGAGGGTAATTCCAGAGCAGTGTGAAGCAAGGACTCTATAAACTCTTTAAATATTAGAGCCCTCTGAGTTCTGTGGCAGGCAGTATATACTGATATTTATGCGCCTTGCACAATTCTCTTGATCCTCCTGTCTATCTAGTTATTTGTTCTTGGGTTTCTTTAATTTACTGATGGGTTTGTTCAATCGTCCACATGATTTTCTGTAGCAGTTCCCTGACTCTCTTGTTCGTCCATGCGCTGTTTTAGCTGTGCCACATCCCGATGGAGCTCCCCATACAGCTACTTTATCTCTGCTCTAAAGGTTAGAATTTCCTGATATATCAAGTCCAACTTAGCGTTTTTAGTTTTAGGTGCTCCGAATTTGCAGGAGTTTTTACCAGGTCAATGCTTGGAGTCGCGCAGCAGGGAGTCGTGTGGTTCTGAGACCTGAGAGGCCTCTGTATCTGAGCGGTCTGCTGAATCCTCTATCTCACACCATATACTAGTCAGATTCCCCAGGAAAGTCCACCTATGCATTCCAATGTATGTTTTGCACTAAGCTTTACTTATTGTGTATAAATAATACTGATCAAAATGATTACTTAGCCCGAGGGAGATGTGAGCATTCCCCGTGAGGCGGAACCGGAAGTCCTTGTTCAGTGTCTTAATCAGTGACATTGGGGATGGCATTAAGGGCAAAATGTGCCTATTCTCAGATGACACCAAGCTCTGCGAGAGAGTGGACACAGCTCAAGGGATACAGGACTTACAGGAAGATCTGGAAAAGCTGGGGAGGTGGTCCAGGATCTGGCAGCTTGGTTTCAATGCCAAGAAATGCAAAGTTATGCATACTGGAGCCAAGAATCCAAGGACCGAGTACTACCTCGGTGGAGTCCAAGTATCTGTATCAGAGGAGGAGAAGGACCTGGGAGTGATGATCACTAGTGACCTGAAACACTCCACGCAGTGCAAGAAACCATCAGCAAAGGCAAACAGGATGCTGGGATGCATATCTAGAGGGATCAGTAGTAGAAGAGAGGAGGTCATACTGCCCTTGTACAGGTCACTGGTAAGGTCGCATCTAGAGTATGGGGTTCAGTACTGGTGCCCACACCTCAAAAAGGACATTAACCTGCTGGAGAAGGTCCAGAGGAGGGCTACAAAGATGATAGTGGGTCAGCAGGGTAAGACATATGAGAAGAGGTTGAAAGTACTGAACATGTACTCTCTGGAAGACGAGAGAGAGAGAGAGAGAGAGAGAGAGAGAGAGAGAGAGAGAGAGAGAGAGAGAGAGAGAGGGGGGAGAGAGAGAGAGGAGAGAGAGAGAGAGAGAGACAGAACATGATTGGGACCTTCAGGTACTTGAAAGGGATAAATAAGATTGACAAAGAGAGTCTCTTTAAGCCGAGTGGCAACCATAACATGAGGGGGCACAGTCTTAAGCTGGAGGGTGGGAGGTTTAGGAGGGAGGTCAGGAAGCATTTCTTCACAGAGAGGGTAGTGGACACTTGGAATGCGCCGGAGGAAGAGGTCATCTTGTTGAAGACAGTGGGCAGCTTTAAGAGAGGCATGGATAGGCATAGGGAAAAGGTAAGGATCATGGGTTGGGAGGATATGGGAGGGAGGGCAGGGACATTGGCTCAAGCTGTGGACTCTGCAGTGCGAGCAGACTTGATGTAGAACAAATGGCCGTCTTCTGCTGGCTTCTTCGTATGTTCATATCTATCAGTGAGCCTTAGAAATGGCAGTGGCAGCTGGTAACAGAGCAGTAATACAGCTGGTAATGCGGGCAAAGGTATAGCTGTTAAGTGGGAAAGTGAGACAGCTAGTATCTGGTGGAAGCAGGGATACAGTTGGTAACAAAAGGTGGCAGTGACTCAGTTGGCAGTGGATGTGGCGCAGTGACACAGCTGGTAGGAGGCAGGGCAGTGATTCACTTGACAATAAGGGGAGAGTGACAGGGTTGGCAAAGAGGGGGCAACAAAAACAAAACAGACTGTGCTTGGGCAGTAGGCAGGCATCGAAGCACAATATTTGGGACCCCCTTGAGGGTGATGCCTTGAGAAAGAGCATGAGGGGCTCAAAAACGGTTGGCGGTTGTTGGTGTGCTGTGAGACACTTGATTTGAATAAACATTTTGAATCATACAACCAATATTCTGGTTTGATTCCTGCTACTGCCCGAGCACTGTCTTTTTGGTGTGTATGACATCTGGGGCTCTGTGTTTCTGTCTGGTGGCCACTTTCTTATGTGTAAAGAGGGGGCAACAACTGCTGGCAGCGGTGTGGACAGTGACACAGCTGGCAATGATGGGACCATACCCCAACTGGTAGTGATGGAGTGGGCAGTGACAGCAGGCACAAGAGGGGTCAGTGACCACTGGTAGTGAGGGGGGGCAAGCAACACAGCTGGTAATTTTATTTATTTTATTTAAATACTGGTACCCGGGAGAGGCACATTGAGCCGAGGCTAGTTTCCTGGTGCAACCCAGGAGATGGGAGAGTGGAGGGAAAGTACTAATTTTATATTCAAACCCCAGGAATCTCCCAATATGATTAGACATATGCAGTCAGACCAGAATCTCTGACTGCCCTGGTGCTGTAGTGATGTGATGTGGAATGTATGCAGATAATGGAACTAGAATGCTACATTCAAACTGCTGCCTCTTTGTGGACTGTGCTCTAACAGTCAGATTCATTTTCTCCGTTCAGACAACTAGATGCCATGAAGAGCTTCACTCAGCAACTTGGCTACAAGTTTACTTGTGTCAAAAAAAAAAAGTCCTGGGCACAGGAAAGGGATTCTCCCTGTCTGGTGCCCATACCCAAGGGTTCTGATCACGATTAGCAGGTAAGGCGGTCATCTTCGGAGGCTCATCCTACTCTGGCGGTGTTGTGCAACGCTAGGTCTATTAAAAACAAGACAGCCATTATAGCCAATCTTGTTGGGTCAGCTGACCTGTCGTGCATCACCGAGACCGGGCTGGATGAAAATGCTGGGCCAGTTTTAGCAGCAGCAGTTCTGGCCGGGTACTCGGTGATACACCGCCCGAGGCAGGATCGTAGGGGCGGGGGTGTTGCCATTTGTTTTAAGTCAGAATTGGGCCTGGTGGAGGTACCGGTTGGAGTCATCAGATCCTTTGAGTGTGTTCTGGGCGAGGGTGTGGGGTGCAGGATACTTCTCGGATACCATCCACCAGGTGACGAGAATGTTTTCCTGCAGGAAGTCGCAGACTTCATTGTCGACCTGACATTGGGATCCCTCAGATGGTTGGTTCTGGGGGACTTCAATGCCTGGGTCCACGATGAACTCTCACGTTTTGTTCAAGACTTCCTCCAGTTGATGATATCACTGGGCTTCACACAGGTTGTTTCCTCCTCGATCCATATTGGTGGACACTCATTGGACCTGGTGTTCATTCTGGGGATGGGGATATCCGATTTGGTGGTGGAACCACTCTGATGGTCCGACCATCACTCCATTAGGTTCAATTTTGAGGCCACCCCCATTAGGTCAGCCCCTTCGGAGATGGTCTGGTGCCGCCCTTTAAGGGGTGTGTCCCCGGATGACCTGATGGTGGTACTGGACCTGTTGGGCCTACCGATAGATTGCTCGGATCCAGGTGACCTAGTACATGCCTATAATAAGGCGGTGACAGGGGCCCTGGACTCTATTGCACCTGTTCGTGTTTGTCCTCTCACTCTTCGCCCCAGGTCTCCATGGTTTGATGAGACCGTGAGGGAGTTGAGGAGGGTTGGACGAAGGCTGGAAAGGCGTTGACGAAAGTCTGGTCTAGATGATGACAAACTTAGTTTGATGGACCATTATATGGCCTATCTATCTGAAATCTCTCGTAAGAAGGCAGAATTCCTGTCCAGAGAGATAGCGGCTGCACAGAATAGACCAGCTCAGCTCTTTCTGACTGTGGACAGACTGTGCAATCCAGTCTGTCTTCAGCCCAGAAGAGCCTTTTCTCCAGAACGGTGCGAGGAGTTTGCTCTCTTCTTTGCAGATAAGGTTGCCAAAATCAGATCAGAAGTCCGTTCTTCCCTCTCCATTGGGAGCGGTGATGGTCGGCAGGAGATGTCTAACACTCAGTTTGCATGGTCTGGCTTCAGCCTCCCCACAATCGATGATATTGTGATGGGCATCCGAGCGCTATGGACCAAACCAACTGTGATTTGGACCCTGGCCCCACACGCCTTTTAGTGGATTGTGTGGATAAAATTGGCCTAGTCCTGGCTTTGATAGTCTGAAGTTCTTGGAGAGGGATCTTTCCAGATCCCCTTAAAGAGGCTATAGTTAAGCCTCTTTAAAGAAGTCCTCCTTAGACCCAGACTGTCTAGCAAATTACAGACCAGTCTCTAACTTACCCTTTGGTGGGTAAAGTTATTGAGAAGGTGGTCGCAGTGCAGTTGGATGATCATCTGACCAACAACAATATCTACGACTCTCTCCAGTCCGGATTTAGGAAAAGGCATAGTACCGAGACTGCACTTGTTCGGGTACTAAATGACCTCCTAATAGCGAGAGATCGTAGGACCCGTTCTATCTTGGTACTTCTCGATCTCTCTGCAGCATTTGACACTGTTGACCATGGTGTGCTGTTAGAGCGTCTGCGGTCCATCTGTGGATTATCTGGTATGGTCCTCAGGTGGTTTCGATCTTACCTCGAGGGTAGGACTCAGAGGGTGGTGTCGGGAATTTTTTCCTCGCCATCAGTCTCCCTATCCTGCGGGGTACCGCAGGGTTCTTTTCTAGCGCCTATGTTGTTTGCGGTGTATATGCTGCCATTGGGAGCGATTATAAGACGATACAGTCTGGGTTTTCATTGCTATGCTGATGATACCCAGCTGTATATGTCTTTTGTGCCCGACCAGGATGCTGCCTTGTCGGTATTTAATAACTACCTTGCAGAAATCCAAGACTGGATGAATGGGAGTTGGTTGAGGTTAAACCCTGAGAAAACTGAGGTGTTGGTCGTGGACAAGGGTCGCTGTGAGGCGGGTTTTCCTGATGGATCGCCCTCAGGCTTATGGCTTGGGGGCATTCAGCTGACGACCTCAGATCAGGTGCGGAATCTTGGCGTAATAATTGACGACCACTTGACGCTTAAATCTCAGGTGTCAGCGGTGGTCAAAACTTCCTTTTTCCATCTGAGGAACATTGCCAGGGTGAAGCACCTGGTTCCTCCAGAGGATCTTCCAACGTTGATCCACGCTTTCGTTACCTCCTGCCTTGACTGTTGCAACTCCCTGTACCTAGGGCTATCGGGGGTTGAACTTCGCTGTCTGCAGCTAGTGCAGAATGCGGCGGCCAGGTTATTGACTGGATCTTCTAGATCCAGCCATATAATGCCTGTGCTCCACGGAATGCACTGGCTGCCAGTGTTTTGGCGAATCACCTTCAAGGTCGGTTTGCTGACCTATAAAGCCCTACATGACCAGGGACCTACTTACCTGAAAGAGCTCCTCTGCCCTTACTGTCCTTCCCACCCCCTCCGATCCACTGACGAGGGATTGCTAGAGATTCCCAGGGTTCGTTTGAAAACTTCAGGGGCTAGATCATTTAGTTTTATGGCCCTGACCCTGTGGAATTCTCTACCTCGTCAGGTGCGATATAGCCCGACTGTCCTAAGCTTTAAAGGAGCTCTGAAGACCCACCTTTTTAGTATAGCTTTTAATGATTTATAATAGTTGTAAACCTTGTTTATTTATTGTTTTATGAAATTGTACAGGCGCTTTGGTTTGAGAAAAGTGCCTTTTAAAAATAAAGTTTTGATTGATTGATTGATTGATTTGACTATTTGTTTAGTTCTCTGCCTCTAGTAGCTTTTTTGCTAACGTTAGTGCTATTTTGGGTTTATTTCTCGATTCCTAGCGGTTCCTTTGCAGTTCCCAGGAACTGAGTCCTTTCTTAGTTTAACACTGTTTTAGCAGTTTTTGCCGCCACTTTATTCGACAAATTTTCATTTAAAGTACTTTTTTTTTTTTTTCTTATTTGGGGAGTGAATTACATTATTTGTGTTCGGTTCCCTTCCTGTCAGAACTGTTAGTGTTTGTTATAAAAATAATTTCTAATTAATCGCGGTTCCTTTTCTCCTCATTTACAGCACCAATTCGATGTTACTGCTGTAATGCACCCGTGGGACCCCGGTACTGCTTCTCAGATTCTTGCATCCCCTCCCCAAGTCAACTCAGACTCATTTACTTGACAGTTTTATGCCATCCGCAAATGCAGTTGACCTAAAGCTATCGCTGTAACGCTGGTCAACAACATTTTTGTTGAGCCGACGTCGTAGATCCCATTTGGCATGTCAGAAAAACCTAAAAAGAGGATGGGACTTGGGAGTGCCTGGGTCCCAGCCAGATCTTTTCTAACTGTGAAGTGTGCAGTACTTCTTGTCCTAAAACCATTAAGAGAAGGGCCAAAAGAGTAGAAGAAATGGCTTTTGCTCCCACCTCGGTGTCACCTAGGCACCCTGAAGAGGCCTCTTCTTCTTCTCACCCTAAAACAAAGGAGAGGCCTTCAAAAGATTCTTCAGACCTCAAAATTGAAAATGGGTCTCAACACAGTAAACATAAAAGACCTACTGAGCAGGCTCCAGAGTCTGTACCTGCTAAAAAGAAACATAAAGGAAAGCATGTCGCTGCGCCTCCCGCTGAAAAAGCAAGGGAGCTCCCAGCAGATAAAAACAAAATGCCCTCTGCTGAGGACATTGCTAAAGCCCTGCAGGTTATTCAGGCCTTACAAATTGCAGGTTCTGTTCTGGATTCACTGGTTCAAATCCTACCACCGGTTACCACAGACCAAGGTCAAGAAATTTACTTTAAAGAGGAAGAGGAGGATCTGGACTTGGGGGAACCCATTGAGCCTGAGGTATGCTATCCCCAGGACAAGATTTTGCTGGTACTCCTCCTCTTGGGCATGATGATTTTTCATCCCACTTTTCCTTTGTCAGACAAATGGCTCGCACCTTGTGGGTCTCCCCTCTCAGGAGTCTGGAAGAGGAGGAGGAGGAGACAGAAGTTGTAGATATGATGGGTCTGGTTCCCACCAAGAGTGTTCCTTCCTATCCGATGCCTTCCTCTGTCCCAGGAGTGGACAAGAAGGTTGAAAAAAAAATATCAAGTGGATAGGTCTGCTGCTGATTATTCATGTTCTCATCCAGACCATGAGGGTGTAGTACAGGTTGCTGCCTGTGGTAAAGCTAAGGTCCCTTGATCATCTCATCCTCCCGATAAAGACTCAGGGAAAATTGACACAGTGGGGAAGAAGGGATCTTCTTTGAAGCAGTCTTTTGAAGCAGGTCATTACACATGGGATTAAAGCCACAGGCGTTATTTCCTCTGGATGACTTCTCAGCAGTCGACCCTGGGGCCTCCCCCCAGCACTACCACATGGTGTCTACCTGGCAGGTGTAAAATGGGGAGGTCCCAGCTACTCCTCAGTTCTTTTCAGCTGCAACCTGCGTGCAACAAGTCCTCCTTCGGAGCTCTGCTTTCCTGTCATCGATGAAGAGTTCTACCAACCAAAATTTGCGACAAGTTCATATAATAATGTCTTCAGATCCCTTATTCTGAAGGTGTTCCTGTGGCCACAGAATTGCTAAGGAAGACCTCCTCGAAGTCTGTGTTTGTTGCCTTGGTCCTGAACACAACTCCAGGGAGCGTGTTTTCTGCAGTAGGTTCAGCAAGGCCACAAAACGTCAAAGGCTTCAGCACCTCCATAGTGGGTGGGGATAGCGGTCAACTATCCAAAGTCCACAATGGACCCTACACAATGCCTCCAATAAATCAGAGCTGTGTTAGACACCTCCGTGGGGAAGGCGTATCTGCCCATCGCTCGAGCGGATGCCGTGATTGCTTTGGCATGTAGATCAGAGTCCAGCAGATTTGTCTCAGCAAAGACTACCTCTGCCTCGTGGGACATTTGGCGGCCACGATACCAACGGTCCCTAATGCCAGGTTAAATATGAGGATCCTTCAGTGGTCCCTCAGAGTCCAGTGGGACCAAAAGGTGGACGATTTCGATGCCTCAGTCCTGATGTCTTCCCCAGCTCTTAGAGCTCTACAATAGTGGAAGTCCAGAGACAACTTAATGTGAGGCATGCCATTCCATTCTCCTCTCCCGAGTCTCATTCTGACTACAGACTTCTCCTTGACGGAGTGAGGTGCTTATCTCCTACACGTCAGGTCCCAGGGATCTTGGATACCAGTGGAGGCCCTCCTCCCCATCAATGTCTTGGAGCTGAGGACAGTTCTGTACACCTTACAGGCATTCGAGACTCACCCCCACCCCCGGTTACATTCAAGTGCAATCAGACAGTTCTGCAGTGGTTCACTACCTAAACAAGCAAGGAGGCACCCATTCCTACCCTCTCTGCAGAGAATCGATGAGGGTGTGGCATTGGGCGATCCAGAGAAATATCCATCTTCTGGCAGTAGACATCCCCGGGGTGTCCAGCTCCCTGGCGGATGCCCTGAGCAGATCCACTGCCCAGGCCCATGAGTGGGAAATCTTATCCGACATTATAAACGATTTCTTCCACCTGTGGGGCCGACTGGAGTTGGACCCAATTCCCTTGCCGCAAAACTGCCGATTTACTGCTCTCTCGTGTGAGGTCGAGGAACTGTGTGGCAGGATGCATCATCTCTTTCCTGGACAGGAAGATTATTATACACCTTCCTGCCCTTTCCGCTTGTTCAGAGAGTACTACTCAAACTGGTCCAGGATTGGTCATTTGTGATTCTCCTAGCGTATTCTGGCCAAGACCGAATTGGTTCTCTACTTCTTCAGCTCTCAGAACTGGGAGGCAGTATAGCGCAGTGGTTTAAGGCTCTGAGCTGCAATGCTGGAGACCTGGGTTTGAATCTCTCAGCCCCCACTTGCATACTGTGCGACCCTGAGCAAGTCACTTAACTTCCTTGTGCTCCCAGGTTGCACCTGTAAACAAGCTTTCAGCTTAGTGTCTCTCTCCTGGTAAAACAAAGGTGTAGTAAAAAAAAAAAAAACTTATCCCATACCTCTGCCAGTTTGCCAGGCTTTACTGCCCCAGGCACAAGGCTCCTGCTACACCCGGACCTTCGTTCCCTCCATCTGCACGCCTGGCTCCTGAGGATGTAGTCCTCTCGTAGTTCTGGGTGTCCCCAAAGGTGGCAGAAGTTCTCCGGGCTGCTAGGAAGCCGTCTACTCGGTCTTCATATTCCATGAAGTGGAAGCACTTCTCTATTTGGGCATCGACACTGGTCTTAGATCCTTATGTGTTCCCTTCAGCGCATTTTAGATCATTTGCTCTCCTTGTTGGAGGGTGGACTAAAATATTCCTCTGAAAGTCCACCTTTCGGCCATTGCCACATTTACCTGTGGACAACATCCCTTTGTCTGTTAGCTTTGATTCAAACCGTTTTAAAAGGTATTCTGCACTGCATCCCCCTATCCGGGATCAAGTCCCTGTGTGGGATTTGAATTTTGTGCTTGAAAAATTGACTGAGTCCATTTGACTCTGCTGAATCCAGCGACCTCCGTTATCTTTCTTGGAAAACTATGTTTTTAGTTACCTTTACGTCAGGCAGATGTGTCTCAGAGTTACACGCACTAATGTGCAGACCTCCATACCTGCAATTTCATAACAACTGGGTGTCTTTACGCACTAACTCGTCGTTTTTGCCAAAGGTTGTTTCTGAATTTACTTTAAATCAGACCATTTTATTATCCGTGTACTTTGCGGAGCCTATGAATCCAGGGGAAGCCCTGCTTCATACTCTCGATGTGCACAGAACATTGAGCATTTACCTTCTCCGCTCTTCAGTTGCGAAAAACTGAGCAACTTTTTGTTCCTTTCGACCCTGGAAACCAGGGCGTTGGTGTTTCAAAGCAGTGCTTGTCCACGTGGTTGGCCAATTGCATTACGTTTATCTATGCAAAATATGACAAACCTCTTGCAGGGGTTGTAAAACACCATTCTACTAGAGGCATGGCATCCTCTATGGCATGTTTCTGGGGCATTTCTGCCTTGGATATTTGTGAAGCCACCACATGGTCTACTGTACATACCTTCACCAAGCATTACAGTCTAGACATCGCTTCTAAGAAGTGGACCATTTTTGGACGGGCCGTCCTACAAGGCCTCCTGTCCTAAAGCCCTAATGATTCACTTCCTCCTCCCACTGGGTATAATAACTGTTTGGGAATCTTCCCATGTGTAATGGCATGCTGCAAGAGATTGCCTTGAAGAAGATAGAATGGCTGCATAAGAACTTACTGTAACAGTAGATCTTCAAGCGTATCTCTTGCAGCAGGTCATGCAGCCCCACCCTTCTTCCCCCTTGCTGTTACTTCAGAGGGGTTCTTTGCTCCTGTCTTTTACAACTCCTCGAGCTGCTGCTTTGATTTCCCTCCTCAGTTCCCATCAGAGGCCTAGGATATGTTTTCACATTCGATCATCATGATGGAAAAGAACTGAGGAGTAGCTGGGACCGCCCCCTTTATACCTTCTCCTTAGCTTATATGGCATATGCTGCACAGTATCAGAAGGCCCTTTGGAACTCTGTACTAGCATTAACTGACAAGAGTTCCAGGTGATGTGGCACATGATCTAGCTGACACCACCAGGATGGCATTTGATGCCACAAAATACCAATGTCACATGACCATGGATGCAAATAATACTACATCCAGGCTGTTGGCCCTATCAGTGTCTCTGAGAAGGTTTGCCTGGCTCAGAGCAACCAGTCTTACCCCAGACACACGGTTAAAGGCCATGGGTTTTCCTTGTGAAAACCATTCCCTTTTTGGTGATAAGACTGAGGCATACATGAAAAAGGTGGAAGAGTACAAAACCACCTATAGGAGTAACTCCACAAGAGAAAGAGCCTCCATTTCTTTTAGATCCGTGGGAAGGGGAGGTAGGGGTAGGGGATATTACCGCAGAGCTTATGCCCCAGTTTCTATGCCTGTAGATTATACTCAGATCAGAGGCTACGGTAGGGGCAGGAGGCCTTCTAGACAGGCTGGTTCAACCTCAGCCCCTAGACCTCAGCCCTGACAGAATCCCTGACTGCACAAAACAGGCTGCCACCCCTGTTCAAGTAGGGGGCAGGCTGGCTTACTACTTCCAGGACTGGGAAAACATCACCATAGACAAGTGGGTCCTGAAGGTAGTGAGTAAGGGTCTCTGTCTACGGTTCAAACAATTTCCAATACTCCAGGGCTGCAGAGTTTTCTGGCCTTCAACCTTTGCAGAGACAATTTTGCTGGAATTGGAGGTAAAAAACCTTCTGCAAGCCACAGCAACAGAGCCAGTCCCTCTCATCCAAAGGGGGAAGGGTGTGCACTCCAGATACCTCCTGACCAAAAAGAATGGGGATTTGTGGCCAATCCTAGACCACCGATTCTTGAACAAACACTTGGCAAAGCCCAAGTTCAAAATGGTAACAATTGCCATTGTTATTCCTTCTGTAAAGAAAGGAAACTGGCTGTCATCTCTGGATCTGACAAGATGCTTACTTTTACATTCCAATCAGGCCTTGTCACAGAAAATATTTAAGATTCACTCTGCCCTCTGCGCACTACCAATTGTCAGCACTCCCCTTCAGTCTCACTTCCGCCCCAAGAATATTCACAAAGTGTCTAGCAGTGTTGGCAGCTTACCTCAGCAGGCAAGTAATCATTATATTCCCTTACCTGGATGACTGGCTAGTCGTAGATGTAGGGGAGTCCTGCCAGTAGGTAAAGGATTCCATTAGAGTTACCCAAAGTACCCATGACTCTCTGTATTTCCTCTTCAGTACTCAAAAGTCTCAGATGGAATCAGTTCGGTCACTGGAATTCATTGGAGCAGAACTGGATACTGTCCAGGGCATGGCATTTCTCCCTCAGGAGAGGGTGACAAATTTACTAACCCTAGCAAACTCCTTTGCCTTGGGTCAGCCCAGGACTGCAAGACAGTTCCTAGCATTACTAGGACACATGGCAGTAGTATCATGCTCTAGATGAGATGTTCAGTATCATCTGAGATCCCGTTGGTCCCAAAGAAGGGATCCCATTTCAAAGCTTGTGCCAGTTACAACAACTCTGCTACTAGCTCTGCACTGGTGGAAAGAAAGGAACAACTTCAGGAAGGGCATCCCTTTTCAGCAACATAGAAACATAGAATTTGATGGCAGATAAGGACCGCTTGGCCCACCC
Source organism: Neoceratodus forsteri (assembly GCA_016271365.2). Taxonomy (NCBI): domain Eukaryota; kingdom Metazoa; phylum Chordata; order Ceratodontiformes; family Ceratodontidae; genus Neoceratodus; species Neoceratodus forsteri. Next base: position 369,749,817 of record CM057449.1, on the reverse strand, counting down.
AGTCTGCCCATTTCCCCACCTGATGGATAAGCTGCAGATTCTAGTTAATCAACAGCTTACTTCCTCCTGCCCCACTAGAATAGCCTTATGCCTGTCCCATGCATTATTGAATTATCCCACTGTTCCTGACTCCACAACCTCCTCAGGAAGGCTGTTCCATGCATCCACAACTCTCTCTGTGAAAAAATACTTTCTGACATTACCTCTGAGCCGTCCCCCCTCTATCTTCAAATTGTGCCCCCTTGTTCTTGCACATCTCTTCTTCTGAAAGATACTACCCTCTTGTACCTTGTTAATTCCCTTGAGATACTTGAAAGTTTCCATCATTCCCCCCCTCACCCTCATTTCCTCAAGGGTATACATATTAAGCTGCTTTAGTCTCTCCTCGTATGTCTTCTGGTGCAGACCTTGCACCATTTTGTTGCCTCCTCTGAACATCACTACATTGTCGTCCTAACAACAGATGCCACCCTCCTAGGGTGGGGGGGGGGCACACGCAGGCGACCTCACAATCAGAGGGACTTGGTCTCCTTAGGAGTCCAAGTTGCATATCAATCTCTTATTTTATTTTTTTATCACAACATTACTGACCCCCACCACCCCCCTTGGAGGGTTATGTCCTCAGGCCCATTGGGGCCATCATGGGTCCTGCTGGGTCCCCGTACTTTTCCTCCATTTTCTCCCCTGTGCCCGCGCCCTTGCAATGGACGCAGCAGCTGTCTACACCTCCGCAGAGGCAGCCAAGCTCCCTGGGCACAGGCTGAACCCCTCTTGTTGTGCTGACACATGCAGCACAAACCTACCCCCCACCCCGAGGAAGGAGAGCAGTCTGGACGCTCAATCCTTACCTCCCCGGCTGACTCCTGAATGACCTAAGTCTGTTCCCAAACCTGGGTCGCCATCGTGGCACGAGGTGTGGCGTCCAGCACCTCAACCCTCAGTGCCACCGGGTGTCACAGATTCACTCAGCAGGTCAGGCCCTCTACTCCCAAAGTGCCGACCTCTGAGCGCAGTCTTGTGAACAGTGCAACAGACAAGGTAACCCTCTTGTCTGTTTTTGTGAGTTCGATCAACCTTTGGTCTCAGTTCTGGAGGGATTCAAACTGTTAACCTCTTGCTAGCATACCCAATGCATAGGCTCAGATATATCTGTCTTCGGGGGGGCCAGATATCTTTGCCTACAGGCACCTAACCAGGTATTCAGAGATGAACCCTTTCAAACTTTTATAAAGACCTCAGATTTAAAACTCTTCTCTTTCCAGTTTGATACCACCATACAAATTATATGTCTGCTGAACCATAAATATTTCTTAGCAAAAGAAAACAATTCAAAGACAGACCAGGTTTTCTCTAAAATTGAGTTTTTTACTAAAATATTTAATATGTCAAGCATACAATACAGAACTCTTGTATCGCAAGACATACTTATCTTTAAACAAAACAAGGTTTAAAACAGTGCAATTCCTACAACTATATTTAGATTTTGTCTAGCTTTCTAAATACCTGTTTTCAGTGCTCAGACGTTTCCTTGGTCAGTGTCAGATAAAAAGTGTGTATCTATAGTGAAAGAGAATAATCTTTTCAAGCAGTATTGGTCAACCCCTTTTGGATGAAGTCATCCAGCCCCTCATCTGGTCAAATATCTAACAAAAATATATTTTTATACAACCACAGGATGTAATTTCAAAGTATTAATTATGCAACCTTAGCATAACTCAAGTTTCAATGACACCTCTTTTGATCTCATGCTGTTCCCTCTTTACACAGGCTTCATAGAGTCATTTACAACCTTACACCTCTATGTAACATCCTAGCTTCCCTTATTTTAGCGTCATAAACCTAGTTTATGATTTCTCTCTTAACAAAATTAACCTAACAACTGTGTAATTGGCTCAGAGAAACAGGATCCTTAATAAACGTCTTCCAGTAACACATTGTCTCTAAAAAGACTGAGTGTGTGATACAGTGCTGTCAGCAGTTCTCCTGGCCTGCATCTGTCAGCTAAAATCTGGGGGGGGGGGGGGGGGGGCATTACTGGACCATTTGAATTTTCAGCAGAGACATTAATACATTTTATATTAAAATATAATACAGCTCTCAGAACTGGCTGTCTACGTCACACCGGGCTGGTCATGTATCAACCTCTTAGAGTTGAGAGTGGTCCTTCTTGCCCTAAGGGCCTTTGCTTCTCAATTGAGAGGTCAGTCAGTCCAGGTTAGGACAGACAACACAATCACCATGTGGTACATCAACAAGCAAGGGAGTACATGATCCTCAAGGCTGTGCACAGAGGCCATGAAAATCTGATCCCTAGCATATTCCCTGGAGGTGCATCTGTCCACCATTCATCTTCAGGGAAGGACAATACACTGGCAGATTCACTCAGCAGAATCAGGATCATCACGAATGGGCTTTAAACAAGCAAGTATTGGACACAGTTTTCAGACATTGTGGCACTCCATAATTAGATCTGTTTGTCTCAAAAGAAAACCATCAGCTTCCTCTTTATTGCTGCAGGCCCCCCTTCATTGGGCACATTGCCTATGGAGGCATTAGCCCTGGAATGGACAGGGAAATTCCTGTATGCTTTTCCTCCATTTCCACTGCTGATGAGAGTCCTTCTCAGATTCGGGAGTCGGTCTGCAACCATGATCCTGGTTGCTCCAGATTGGGCCAGACAGCCATGGTACCCTCTGTTACTCACCCAGTCCACCTAGCATCCCATTCGCTTTCCTCACAGATACAATCTCCTAACAGCTGTTCAAGGCCAGATAGTATTTTCCAAACCTCAAGACCCTTCACCTGAAGGCCTGGTTCTTGAGGAGTTAGAATTTTCTGAGTTTAAATTGTCAGAAGAAGTCCTTAAGGTCCTGAGAGTTTTCAGGAAAACTTCAACTAGAAAGATTTATACTTCAAAGTAGAAAAGATTTTCCATCTGGTGCAAGTCTAAGCATGTCAATCCTCTCAAGGCAAGCTTACCTACTCTGCTTGACTACCTGGTGCACCTGCATGCTGTAGGCCTCAGGCCTGCAACCCTTAGGGTTCATTTAGCAGCAGTATCCACTTACCTGTCGGCAGGTGCTCCAAGAACAATTGCTTCACACCCTATTTTTAGAAAGTTTTTCAAAGGCTTGGTACATCTGTTCTCTCTGTCCTGTTAGAAAACCATCCTCTCCTCGGGATCTGAATTTGTGCATAGTCAAAGTCATGGAACCTCCCTTTGAGCCAGTGGCTACGGCTGATGTGAAATATGTCGCCTGGAAAACTGTTCTCCTGGTGGAAACTACTTCAGCAAGAAGAGTGTATGCGCTCCAAACTCTGCACTGATCCTAATAACATCACCTTCCATAAGGACAAGGTGGTACTTATGACCGACAGGAAATTTCTTCCCAAGGTGGTATCTTGAGTTTCATTTGAACCAATCTATCACCCTCCCTGTAGTCTTCACTGCTAAGTTCTGTTCGGGGGGAATTGAGGCTTCATAGTTTGGATGTAAAGAGATCCCTTCGCTACTATACCAGCCGTACTAAGGACCTAAGGGCTTCCCACTAACAGCTGTTTATCACTTATGGTGAGGTCAGGAAAGGCAGTCCTGCCTCAGAGAGATCAGTTGCACGCTGGATGGGAGCCTGTATCCAATTCTGTTACACTAAGGCTGAGAAACTGCCACCAGAGGGCCTCTGGGCACATTCCACTTGTGGAACTGCTGCCTCTGTGGCAGCTGCAAGGGACATTCCCTTGCTGTAAATCGGCTACCTGGAGTACAGTCCACACCTTCACAAAACACTATTGCCTGGACACCAGTCCAGAAGTGATGCAAGGTTTGGCACTGCAGTATTGCAGAACCTTTTTCCCCAAGTAGGTTTTGTACCATCCTCTGAAGCCACTGCTTGGTTGTGTTGTGTGAAATTGAAATATTTCGCCTGGCAAAATTGTTCACGTAATTCCGCAATTACGCAAAATTTTTCGACTATGCAAAACAAAATTTGCCTGTTTTCTTGATTTTGCATAATGACGAAATTTTGCTTACCATGACAATTTCGCCCATTGATCATCCAAATTTCAGCTTGAGGTGGAATTTCACCGGCGAAACTTTTGATTTCGCTGGTGAAAGTTTGGTACAAAGGTGACATTTGCAATGCATTGTGGGTAAATGGGTCAAAAGTCACATGTAGCTTGTTTCCAGCTCATTCTGCTGCGTGTTGAGTCGGAGAGCAGTGTGTTGTGGTGCATCAGAGCCAATAAAGCCTTTGAAAACATAGCTAGAACTTGTTTTTGAGGGCTAATTGCTGAAAAATATAAAGTTTTTTTCCTAGTGCTGGTAGTGCCTGGTACTAGGGACCAGAGACAGCGCTAGATAGGGCAAAAAGGGAAAAAGTTGCAGCTTGCCCAGAAATGACCCACTTTCCGCAGGACAGTGGGTCCAAAGTGGTGCATCTGTCTCTAACAATAGCTGAAAGATGGAAAATTAAACAATAGAAAAGTATTTTCACTCAACAAATTTAAGCTACTGTACTAGTGAAATTTCTACTTACGATTAGGTTTGGACCCAGTTGTTTCTCATTTTGACCCACATATTTTACACCTATGGGTCTAATTTGACCCATATTTTAAAACCCCTAGCGCTGTCACTGCTAGGGACCATTTTCTAATTTTGTGAATTTTTGTATAATACGTAATTTGAATTAGGTTTACTTTTCTCTCTGTCTTTGAAAGAGTTGTGTGGGGTAGGGTAGGAGTGTAAAGCAGTGCAGGCTATTTCTAGCAAAGCAGATTGATATATTTACTCACAATTGTGAGTTATTTATTTACTGTTATTTCTTATTAATTCTGTTATATCTTGCAATTTATTTTCTCTGAAAAGTTTCTCAGTCCTGTTTGAGAGTTCCTGTCTCTGTTAGCTGTGTTATATATACCAGTCTTCTGCTTTTAGGTGTGAATTGATTTTGAATTCTAAAGTTTTAAACACAAAGAGCTGATCCTTTCTCTTATATTTTTTTTGTGGTTAGTTTTGTTAGCTGGAATGTTAACTTGTGTGTTACTAAAACTGTGAAAATCAACAGTTGTAAAGTACTTCTACTCGATCACTTGAACTTGTCTATTACAGTCGCACTGCATTGTTGAATTGTTCCCCTGTATGTTATTGCTGGAACTTGACTCTGCACACTGCGCGATGTTCTTGTTTTAGTTAATTTACATTACCCCTTCTCTGTTATAGCATTATTTATGTCTCACCTGACGCACGCATTATAAAACAGTATATATTAAAATAGTCCTTTTCAAGAGTTTTCTTGTTGATCCCTCCCATCCAGACCACTCACATATTGTGTGGTACTAATTTCCTTTGTTGCTGTTTTATGGTTGTCTCTGCCCACATATCAAAAACAAATTGTAGTACTGAGTAACATAACATTACACATTACTGTACTTTATTTGTCCTGAGACTGAGACACACAGGTGATCTGTACTTAAAGTGTTCCACTTGTGCCCTTTTTCCTTGTGTATGTTTCTTTAATTCCTTCCTGTTTGGGAGGGGGGAGGTGAGTAACCTTTTTGTTTTTTTACTGCACTAGGCTGCCTACCATATATGGTATTAGTTCTACTATAGTGCGGGTACCTGTCCTGATTGTTTTTGGACTTTTAAGGAAGCCAGTACTGTAGGTGTGTGACATCATCATTCACGTGTGAGGTATTATTCACACAGTTAGTAGTAATACATCCTTTCTTCAAATACTCCTAGAGAAAGGCAAAGCTTTGAAGCAGCAGTCAGCAAAAATGCCTGGTGAGAAGTGGCCAAGTGCAGGGGGGATGAGGGCAGGGCTCCAGATAAGATTTTTTCGGGATGAGTACTTTACTTCGCATTTTGAAAGTGAAGTGAATAAAACCAAATTCAGATGTGTACAAATGTCTGAACGGAGTGCAGTGAGGAGTACATTTTTAAAAACTGTGTAGTTTTTTTCTAGATAAAAATTGATCAGGTGCTGACGGTGCTCCAGCTAATGTGTGTAGTCAGGAGTAAGTTACTCATCAGTGTAAAATATAGTTGGTAAAACCAAAACTGGGATGGGTACAAGTGCTGTAAATCTGAAAAAAAAAAAAACTGCTCCTTTTGCATCACCAGTTATGTTATGAAGCACTATTCTATGGAGTGTGCAGCATTTTCAAATGTTGGATGAGTATTGTTACTCGTTAAGAAAATTTCTGAAGAGTATTTCCTAAAATGAGGTGAGTGAAACAGGTTGGTACTCGCCTTATCTGAAGCCCTGGATGAGGGTGCTAAGAGGTCTGCTGAAAAAAGTGCAATTTCAGTTCCAGTTCCCCATAGCAGTGACAGCACAGGTATGTCTGCATCCACTGTCTTCAGGTTCTCATGTGGGCCCTGGTGGTGCAGCAGGAACCAGCAAAGGAGTTGGTGGCTGAACTGGGTCAGGCATACCTGTGTTTTACTTTTTTAAAGCCCAAACTGTTGCAGCCATGCTAGTAGGGGATACTGATAGTGAGAAGAAATGGAGGCACTGATACCAGCACAGGAGCAGTGATCCAGGACTCTGAGGAGGGTGATAAATTTCAGGGACTTATGCCAGACCCTCTCTACTCTTGGGGAGGGCCCTTCCTGAGAGTCCAAACATTTATAAATCAAAGAAGTCCCTCCACAGGTCGTGGGAACTAGAGTGGTCTCACTGCTCTCGTTTCTGCACTTCTGCTGGCTCAATGGCCATCGAGCCATTGGCTTCGATCTCTTCTTCATTCCACGTCCAGGCCGCTTGCCTCTTGGTGTCCCCATTGAGCTTGTGGGCCGAGACGCAGGTCAACCATGAACTGTTGTTGGAGGACAGTGGGGAGGATTCCTTGTCCAGGACTCTGGTCCTGATGGCCTTCTTGCAAGAGGAGCCAGATCAGTGCGCCGAACCAGCTGGCTCTCTTTGACAGATTCAACCTTTGGAGGTTCCTCGATGTCCCTCACCTGTCCCTGCATCTCCTCCCCCTCGACCGATTAGATGTTGGTCAAGGTCTTGATGGAGATCCACTTCTCGGTCGAAGTCTCTGGACTCTTGACGTTCTCATAGGTCCTGCTATTGCCCAGATGCTAAAAAGTGCCATCTATATAGCTGGCTTGGTGGCGCTGAGGGTTGAGGCGCTGGACGCCACACCTTGCATCACACCGGTGACCCGGGTTCGGGAACGAGCTCAGGACGCCAGGGGTCAGCGGGGGGAGGGCGATGACTTGGATTGAGCTGCCAGCTGGTCAGCGCTCCTTTCCTGGGGAGGGTGTAAGGGTCTTGTATAGCTCTGGCGGCTCCTGGTGGTGACTGGGAGAAGTGGCTCATGGGGGTCAGGGAAATGGGGTATGGAGCTGCGGCAGACATCCTGCAGGTGGGTGCAGGAGCGTACCCTCGCTGCGCTGGTAGTCATTGCACACCACACTCTTTGGGGACCTAGAGGGGGAAAGCACAAGTAGAAAATCCCCCTCCCTGTTGGTAGGCGAAGGCAGGGGTAGGGCAGCAGGCACCATGTCCACATCCGGGCTCTGGGATGTTTCCCCCCCCCCCCCACCCCGGTTCTCCCCTCACATAGTGTCTCCCATCCTGATACTGTAGATAGAGCGCTGGTAAGGTGACTTCAGATCTGGGGGTTTGGAGACACAGCAATGTGGAAGAGGTCCTCCACCACAGGTGAGACATCCAGGCCTCAGGAGGATGGGAAAAGTCTGCTCGCTGAATGACTCAGCTGGAGAGAGTCCAACGGGTAAGGGAGCCTAAATAAAGTGTTTAATAATAAAAAAAAAAAAAAAGTGCCGTCAATGCTCCACTTTCTTGTCATCCAGCGAGGAAAGTGTCTGCTGCAAACTGAGATACTGGTATGAGGAGCTTGTTTTGCAGCAGTGGGTTCTCAGCCAGGGTTGTGCCCCACAATTGGTAGCTGTACTCCCTTGGACGCCATTGCCATGGCCCGTTCTGGTCTCCCCAGCTGGGTCAATGCCTGCCTCACTACCCATTAGAGTGGAACCACCACCTCTGTAGCCTTTGCACAGACCCCTGTCCATGATTGCGCACACTGCCCCTGGGCTTCTCGGTACAAATTCACACCCACTTCAACAAGCCCCACGTTGTTCATGGGGAGCCTAACAAGGTGGCAGTCGAGGAGTTCTCGGATTTGGAAGATCTCTTCTAAATATTCCTCGCAGACCCCAGGCTTTGACTGGGGGTCAGCTGAGAAGCTCCTGGCTGATCATGGCCCGACTTCCTTTGGGGTCCTGCTCCGCCTGATCACAGAATCAGTGGGCATTCCACTGCAGCCAGTCCAAAAGAGGGCCAAATAACCCTTGCCAGAGATCCTGGAGAGGGACGATTCCCCTGGGGTTGCCTTCCCTGTAGTGGAGGTCATCCTTGGTCCCGCTCTGGAACTGGAGCAGCGCCCTGCCTCCTATCCGATGCCATCCGCTTGCATGGTTCGCAAATATGCAGTGCCTACCGAGTCCTTGCCTGGGTTTACTGACCACCCTTCAGCCGACTCAGTGTATCGGCATATGGGCCATGTTGATGACATCGACAAGCCACCAGACAAGGAGTCCAAGGAACTGCACCATGGGGCCAAAAAGGTCAATGCTGCCTTGTCCCTCGGCCTTCAGGATGCAAGTTTGGTGGTTATGATGGCCAACTTTTCCCATGCCCTTTTGGGAATGTTGGACCAGGTCATTCCTTGCCTCCCGACTGATCTACAGTTGCCGGTTAAGCTGGTCTGTGACCAAGGGAGCGCAGCAGCTGTACAGCAACTCCAGATGGCTCAGGACATTGGGGACTCCTCTGCCAGGTCCGTAGCTGCAGTGGTGGCTATGTCACCAGGCATGGCTGAGAATCTCGACATTTATGGCCAACACTCAGCAAAGACTGACAGATGTTCCCTTCTTGGATACTGATCTGTTTGGGCCCGGTCTTGAGGAACATTTCACTTACATAGAGATGTCCACACCACCCTGCACTCTGTCTCATCCTCCCAGAAGGACGTTATGGGCCAGAAACAATGAAAGAAGCTCCTTCAGTTTTGGCCCTACTCTGCACCTCAGGCAAGACCACCGCAGCCCCAAGTGGGGCAGCAGCGGCAGGCATGGTGGCCAAAGCCTACTCCAGTTTTCTCTGGCGCTAGACAGCCCAGGGGCTGGTGGGGCCGCCACTCCCTCAGCTGGCCCTGGAGCTGCCTCTGCGCCTGCCCAGTGATGGGTTAGGGGTGTCCCTCTCCTGCTTGTCCTGCTCATCCCTGGACTCCTGTGTGGGGCTGGTTCTGCCACTTCGCTTCCGCTTGGTCCGTCATCACAACTGACAAATGTGTGCTAGAAGAGGTGGGTCAAGTTTTGCCTCTGGAATTCGAGGCTTCCTCTCTCAGCTGAGCTCGTACCCCATGGGAAGACTTGGTATCCATTGACATGTTATCTGCTCTTCGGGAGGACATATCCCTGCTTCTCCAGAAGGAAGTTGTGGCCCGCATCTGGGACAACACAGGCAGTCTGGGATTTGTTTCCAAGTACTTTCTTCTTTCATAGCGTACGGGGGGGGGAAGGGTTGGCGCCCCATACTGGATCTTCACGACCTTAACCAGTTCTTGAGGCTACGCAAGTTCAGAATGGTCACTCTGAATCAGATCATCCTGTCTCTGGAGCAGAACATGTGGTTTTGTTCCATGGACCTTCAGGGCGCCGCCGCCTTCATACCGACCCACTCTTCCCACCGGCAGTTCCTGAGACTCCATTCAGAAGGGATCCTGTAAGAGTTCCAGGCCATTCAGTTTGGCCCTTCTTCGACCCCCAGGGTCTTCACCAAGTTTATAGCAGTGCTGGCAGCTTCCCTGCAATGCTGAGGTGTCCTGGTGTACCCTTGCCTAGATGACTGACTGATCCCCGGTTCCTCCAAATTGGGGGTGCAGCAGTCCAGAGACCTGGCCCTTTGTACCTAGAGTACTCTGCTCAGGGCCTCCTTGTCAATGCGACCAAGTTGGAACTCTGCCCCTCAGTTCATAGAGACGGAGTTAGACTCCCATCGGGCCAAGGCACACCTCCCGACGGACAGGGCAGAGGTTCTTATCTCCTTTTCCCACTCATTTCAGATTGGGTAATCGTGCCCTGCCTGGGACTTCCTTCGCCTGTTGAGGTACATGGCAGCTTGCACTAGTGTGGTCCAGTGGGCCTGCTGGAGGATGCACCTCCTGCAGTGGGAACTGGCCTTTCAGTGGTCTTGGTGCCTGAGTCACCTGGACTGGCCAGTCATGGTGACACAGCTGATGTGAGAGACCATTCGGTGGTGGCTTGTCCTGGACCATCTGCAGGAAGGAGACATGTTTGTCTGCCCAGAACAGACAGTCAGTCTTATGACCGACACCTCTCTCACGGGTGGGAACCCATCTGGTGGACCACAGAACCCACGGGCTCTGGACCCCTGAGGAGTCCCATTGTCACATCAGTCTGCTGGAGCTCTGTGCAGTGTGCCTCACCCTAACAGCCTTTGCTTCTGTAGTGCAAGGTCAGGTTGTCCAGATCCAGATTACATGATGACTATGTACTACCTCAACAAGGAGGCCAGGATGCATTCCCCTCCCATTGTGTTGGGAAGCTCTCCACACCTGGACCCTCATTCACAGTATGGACGCGGACCTTCTAGCGATCCACATGGCCGGTATGTCCAACTAACTGACTGACTCCCTCAGCCGAGTGGGTGAGGCATCGAGTGGTCCAGTCAGTCGTCTCTTCTCCCAGTGGGGCACTCCCCAGGTCGATGTGTTTGCCTCCCTGGAGAGCATAAAGTTGAGGCTTTTTTGTGCCTGCTCCCCTCAGTGCGGGACATTGCTGGGGGATGCTTTCACGAGGCCCTGGACCCAGGCCTCCCGTACGCCTTCCTTCCTTTTCCCCCTGATCCACAAGGTGCTGATCAAAGTGCGGCGGGACAAGGCGTAGATAATCTTGGTGGCTCTGGACTGGCTGTGCCAGTTCTGTTCCCTGATCTCCTCAGCCTGAGCAGCAGGCCCCTGTGGAGATTGCATCTCTGCCTAGATCTGCTCTCTTGCTTTCAGGGGAGGGTCCTCCACCTGGACCTTCAGTCCCTGCACCTGACAGCCTGGTTCCTGAGTGGCTAGAGTTCCAGGCTTTGGGTCTCTCTGACGAAGTCCTCCATGTCATGAAAGCCTCTCGGAAACCGTCAATTCGCCAGTTCTACGCCTTCAAGTGGAAGAGGTTTTCCATCTGGTGTCAAGGCAAGGAGCTAGACCCCTAGTCCTGCCTGTTGGTGAGCATTCTAGATTATCATTGGTCCCTCTCCCAGTCAAACCCATGATAAATGACCCTCATGCTGCACCTGCCAGCCATCTCTGCAAACTGGGCGCAGGCTGGTATACCGACGGTGCAGGGGAAGGTGGTTGGGCACTTCTTTAAAGGCCTTGACCATCTGCCCCTGCCGGTGCGTGAACCACCACCTCCTTGGGATTTGTTGCTGGTTTTGGCTATGCTTATGGGCAAGCCATTTGAGCCTATGCACAGATATCGCATCTCCCACCTGTCATGGAAAGCCGCCTTCTTGGTGGCCATTACCTCTGCCAGAAGGATCAGTGAGCTCCAGGCGCCCTCCTTGGTGTCACCTTATTTGGTTTTCCACAAGGACAAAGTTGTCCTCCACCCCATCCCGAAGTTCCTCCTCAAGGTTGTTTCGGAGTTTCACCTTAACCAGGTAATGCACCTGCTGTTATATTTTATCAATCCAACCTCTGAGGCCCAGCACAGACTCCATACATTGGACCTGAGGTGAAGGCTTGCTTATTACAAGGAGTATACGGCTGGAGGTCATGCTGAGGTTAGCCAGGTCATTCGTTGTCACCTGTGCTGAAGCCGTACCTGGCAGACTGGTACCTAAGCAGATGATTGTCAGGTGGTTAGTCTCATGCAGTAACCTCTGCTATAGTTTGACTGGTAGGGAGCCTCCTATTGGGCTTGGGGCTCATTCCACCAGACATACCGCTGCCTTAGTGGCTGTTTTCAGGGACGTCCCTATCCAGGAAATCTGCAGGGCTGCTACCTGGAAGTCGGCACACACTTTCATCTCCCATTACCACATCGGCCTTGAGTCATACCGGGATCCTGGTTTTGGGGCCTCAGTTCTCCAGTCTTTATGTCGCAAATAGAGGGTGTGCACCTTGCGCCCTCCTCCCTGAGAACTGTTTGGAGTCTGCCAGAAGTGTGGATAGTACACCATATCCATGTACCTAGAAATGAGGGTTACTCGCTTGTAACCGTAGTACTAGGAGTGGTATATGGTGTACAGCCACACAACCCACCCGACCTCCCCTGGCAGCTGGCACACCTTCTTGCTTCCAGCGTGCAAGATCTGACGTTATGGGGTGGTGCCGAGGAGGATACTATCTGGGTGGGTGGGAGGAGCTAGCTTGAAGACCTTCTGGCTGGATTCTTAAAGGGAAAGGAGCATTGCCAGAAGTGTGGATGTACACCATATACCACTCCTAGAACTATGATTACAGGTGAGTAACCCTCATTTTTTAACCATAATATCATGTATTGTAAAAGATAAAACAAAAATATTTTAGATTAATAGCTATAAGCACTCCAGGAGGGGTTGGGTTGTCTTCCATAATCTTACCCTAGTGGAATAAGGCCCAAAGCTGCAGTTCATTTCACATGACCCCCAGGCGTTCGATTAACATTTGTGTTGAAATGGATCAAGATTCCTGCCACAAGTGCTAATTGGCCAAACCAAGTCACCTGCCATACCTGTACTGTATGTACTCAGGAATTCAGGGTGTTGCATGTTGTATGTATCCCGAAGACGATCACATCAGTGTTTTTACTATACAGATGTGGTTTACAGTGCTGTGTACAGAGAGGTGTGTGGATGCAGAGTTTGAACCAAGATTCTAAATTCCATCATTGGAATAAGGTTCTGTCTTTGGGACATCGTGTCTCCATGGAGCTACTGTAGATGCATAAAGTTCACATTAGTCTGTTGCCATGGGAGTAACTATGATGTCCTCGGGTAGGAAGAAGGCAACATGAATAGATTAACTCTTCAGGAACAAAGATCCTGTTTTCATGCAGATTACACCAGTAATAAATAATGGGGAGGAGGAATACAGAACTACTGTGAAATACAAGTCGAACTGTGTTTAAATAATTTGTTTTGTTAAAGTTCTTCAGAAGGCGTAAGCTTCTCTTTTTTTGCAAGTATTTTTCCTGCAGTGTGGTTCCCCATCTGGAGGGCGCCCCAGCCCTGTCCCCTGGCATCCACCAGCTGGCTCTGGCACCTACCCCCAGGGCTTGTCCCCCCTGGTGAGGCCAGCAGGGTTCCCCAACCCCCACCGGAGACTGGCAGGTGGCTCTGGCCTCTCCCACGGAGGGGCTCATCTCTCTGGTCCTAGTATGGAGGCAGCCAGGCCATCATGGCTCCGTTTTTCCAATGTTTTCCCCCAGCCCACGCTCATGCAATGAGTGGAGCTGCTGGGCTCCTCCTCCGTGGAGTCAGCCTAGCGCCCTGAACGTGGGCCCTCCCCATTCTGGTAGCATGCCTGTGCTGACACCCAGCCACCGCTGGATGTCAGGCAACAGCGCGCTGCACTAGCCCCCCTTCCTTGGGGAAGGAGAGCTGTCTGCGGACGCTCAGTCCTTCCCCAGCCCTGCTGAACCCAAGCAACCAGAGTCCATTCCCGAACTTGGGTTGCCGGTGTGGCGTCCATTACGACCATCCGAATCTGCTGCCTTCTTTTTAGGATTCCCCATCTGAGATATGAAGTATAGATAAAAACAAACTGCAGGAGACACGCAAAGCTGCAGTTGAGTACTATTTTTATAGTCCCAAAGGAAAAATTAAAATATTTTTAAATTGATAAAAGGCAAATTAGTCTGGAGCTAGCACAAAACAGGTTCTGCCACTATAGTGTCAGGCTTTGCCCTCCCCCAGAGGAGTGCTTATATCTCCCATGAATGTTATTGCCTACGTAACCCAAACTCTGGTCCTGCCTTGGTGCCTTAAGTGTTTTTCAGTACCTTTAAAAGCTTCTTTAAACATAATAATATTCTAACACCATCCAGCTTATTTCTTAAATATGCTGTGTTTATCTCTCCTCATGTTTTTTTTATTATTGAGAATATTTGCATGGAAATATGATCTTTGTCTAAGACTTCATCTCTTCTTTCTGCTGCTCACTTGATGAGGTCGTAATCATGTTTGTGAGAACATGATCATTTCCACAACAGCAGGCTGGGATGTCACAGATAGACATTATGACTTTAGCAGGGGAACAAGCAGGAGAATGGAATGAACGTTTGGGGAACAACACAGAAACATAGACTTTGTTGGCAGATAAGGACCGCTTGGCCCACCCAGTCTGCCAGTTTCCCTACCTATTGGATAAGTTGCAGATCCTTGTTAACCAACAGCCTACTTCCTCCTACCCCCACAAGAATTGCTTTATGTCTGTCCCAAGAATTCTTGAATTCCCCCACTGTTTTTGACCCCACAACCTCCTCAGGAAGGCTGTTCCATGCATCCACTACCCTCTCTGTGAAAAAAATACTTCCTTAGATTGCCCCTGAGTTGTCCCCCCTCTGTTCAAATTGTGCCCCCTTGTTCTTACACATCTCTTTTTCCGAAAGATGCTACCCTCTTGGACTTTGATTCCCTTGAAGTATTTAAATGTTTCTGTCATGTCCCCCCTCTCCCTCCTTTCCTGGAGGGTATACATATTAAGCTCCTTTAGTCTCTCTTCGTATGGCTTCTGGTGCAGGCCCTGCACCATTTTAGTTGCCCTTCTCTGGACTGCCTCCATCCTGTCTGTGTCCTTGCAGAGATGGGGTCTCCAAAACTTCACATATAGTATTCCAGATGAGGTCTCGCCAACTGTCTGTAAAGAGGGATAACAACTTCCTGTTTTCTACTAGTGATGTCTCTCCCTATACATCCCAGTATCCTCCCAGCCATTCTTACTGCCTTGTCACATTGCCTGCCTACCTTTAAGTCATCTGATATGACTACCCCCAGGTCCCTTTCCATTTTTGTTATTGTTAGTACCTCCCCCCACATTGTGTACTCTTCCCCTGGGGTTTTGTTTCCCAGGTGCATCACTTTGTACTTCTTTGCATTGAATCTAAGATGCCATACTTTTGACCATTCCTCTAACCTTGCTAAGTCCCTTCTCATCCTTTCCACCCCTCTTGTAGATCTTTGTGTCATCTGCAAAGAGGCATACTTTCCTTCCAGTCCCACTGCAATGTCACCTATAAAGACATTAAAGAGGACTAGTCTCGGTACTGAACCCTGCGGTACCCCACTAGTAACATCCCTTTCTTCGGAGTGGACTCCATTTACTATTACCCTATGTGTCCTGTTGTCCAGCCAGTGTTTTACCCAGGCTACAACCCTGGGACCCATTCCAAGGCTGGCTAGCTTATTTATTAATCTTTTGTGTGGAACTGTGTCAAACGCCTTGCTAAAGTGTAGGTAGGCCATGTCCATAGCCCCTCCCTGGTCTACTACTTTGGTCACCCAGTCAAAGAAATCAATTATATTCATCTGACATGACCTTCCCGCTGTGAATCCATGCTGCCTTGGGTCCTGTGCCCCACTGGATAATGTTTTAATGTAAATGTCTTCAGTAATAAGGAATGAGGTTAATGATGTTTATAACATGGGTTGGTAAAAACACGCAACCCTATTGGTGCAGTTGCTCTGCAAGCCCATGTATTAAATACCCTATTTAATCCACGGTTCCTTAGGGTGACTCTGGAGATCTGCCGCCAAGTCTCATGTGCAGGGGAAGGGAAGCTGAGAGGCAGCCATGTAAACTCCCCAGACAGCGAGTGGGAGTGCGAAATTTGTCCTGTGCACAGTATGTGTAACCCCGTGGCCACACAGTGTCTCCAAAAGAGTTTGCGTCCACCCCCCTGATTGGCCAGAGACTGATGCCAGCAACTCCGAGGGGCACAGCTTGCAGTCGAGAGAGAGCGACTGTTGTTCTGTCATTTCAAATATTCAAGCCCTCCCACCAGAATGTATTGAAGCCTTGCTTACTTTGCAAATGAGCACAGTGCTAGGTCTTGCCCTGGTGGCCCCCTCCTCCTGGCCCTGCACATGTCACCCATGAGCCCCTTAGGGAGAGAAAGAGAGACAGTGCATATACATCCTGTAGTGGGAGAGAGAGAGCGAGAGAGATTGCATGTCATTTCTAAAAACATTTGTCCCATGGGTCTGTTTCACACACCTCCCCTGCCTTGTGGCACCTTACTTTTGTGCTGCTCTGTTCCCCAGGATAAGCCACCCCCCAATTATCTCAGTGAGAGACAGAGAGAGCTGAGCCAGGACGTTATGCTAATCAGAGGCAACATTGTGGTGGCAGATAGCTATATTTATTGCTATGTCATTCTTTGGTTAGTTAAAAGAAATAACCCCATCGGCAGAAATGTGCAACCCGTTTCCCCCACAGCGACCAATCCAGTGAAAACCATCCTGTCTGAGGCGAGCAACCTTGCTCAACCTTGTACAGCGAGCGAGACGAAGAGAGAGACACACACACACACACACACACACACACACACACACACACACACACCCAGCAGAGAGAGAGACACAACAGCTGCAACTTGGGAAAGTCTTAGGTTCATTTCTGCCATTTGTTGTTCGTAATAGAACTGTGACTATGACAATAGTATGTTTCTGCCATTTGTGTCTTCATAACATCAGTGTGCTGTCCATTATTTGTTGAGGACTACTTTGTCAGGTGGAAGGATACAGTAGAATTTCGTGACTTTGAACAGCAATAAAAGTGTTTTTCTAAATCATATTAGTTATTTTACAACCCATGTTATGAGTGTAATAACCCACTCCAGGGTATGGGGTTATTGGGGATTAATCAACACCCCGGGTGCTGTGAGGGACACTCGCGCCTAGGCTCCTGCCAATGCACCTGGGTGTTGATTAATCCCCAGTAACCCCATACCCTTTCGTGGGGTATTGCTTAGCTGGGGAACAAGGATAATGTTTTCATGTAAATGTCTTCAATAGTAAGGAATGAGGTGACATAAAACAGAATGAACTGCAAGATGAACCATGTCAGAAAATTATAAAGTGTTCCTGGTTACTTGAAAAACACTTTATTAAGTAGAGCGCTTTAGCATGAGAAAGGTGCAGAAAATTAAAGAAAATTGATTTGCTTGTAATCACAACCACTTCATAATAACTCCGTAATGGACACATATCTTGGGTGGGAATGGACTTGGCTTAGGTGACCTATTTTATAATGTGACCGACCCAACGCCATGACAGACCCAGCACCAGAAACCCTCTAATTTAGTGCGTTTTAAGGTCATGTGAGGAAAGGAGCTTTCAAACTACCTTTTTATGAAGGTATTGTTATTTGAGGCTTGAATTCAATGTTGCAAATTACTTGCAAATGTAGTTCCTTGGTACTGTCACATGACCAGCCCAGTGTAAGCCTGATTTGTATTTGTACTTTTTTAGATTGTTTTTATTTTGGCGGGGTTGGGGTTCTTACTATGTTCTGGAGAGCACAAGGCCACTAGAGAGAGCATCAGGTAATTAGCCATGGGATTGGGTCGGAGCTGAGGTGGGGTGAGGCACCCTGTCAGTTGAAGGATTTATATACACACTCTTCAAGTTCAGACTTGGTATATCTGTTGTTCCTTGAGACTACTGCTTTATGGAGTCTGAAATTTTACTTCTGAGGAAAGGACATTAGAATGAATAGGAAATGTGTTTTTTGTCTTTATATGTGCCACTTGTTTTTGTACTGTAGTTTGGTACTCTCGGATAAAATCCCTCTACTTTTTGTCTTGACGCTGGAGACCGTTTTCCTCCTATTACAGATCCTGCAGTCCTTTTCAGATGATTGTGGACATGAGGTCTGGCAGCAAAAAGTTTTTTTTTTTTTGTTTTTTGTTTTTTTCTTCTCTCCAGGCCCTCTTTTAAATGGAGTGATTCCTATATAATAGACAAGTTTGTGCTTTCTGTTAAACTGAATGCAAAGGCTGAAACAGAACGACTGATGAAAAGTTCTGCTGTTTCATTATTAATTTATACTTTCCATTTTCAGTAGCTCGGACATCCAAGGTGGTCTTTCCTTCTGAGTTACCGCAGGCTTTTCTGGCCATTAATTCCCTGAGAAAGAGGCATCTGTCTCAGAAGCACAAGGCTTTCTGCAGCTTCCTGTAGGTCCTGCTGGAATTTATTTATCAGGGTAGAGTCTACGGTAGACCAATGGATCAGACACAGTGGGGTAGAGTTCAAACAAGAAAGTAGGGTAAGAAATGCTGATGTATGTTTATTTATTTTATATATCCATTAATTCTGATGTAAGGCAGTTTAAAATGAAAAGTAACCCCCCTTTCTTGATTTCTTTTTAAATGAATTTTGAAGTTTTTACAGTGATAAATAGATAAGTTTGTTTTGAACTGTGTATAGACTGTTTTTTTTCCATGTGTTAATTACTGTTGTGAAAATGTAAATGGTTCTTATTCTCTATTTAGTTTTTTTTTTTTTTTGTTTTGGTACTTCGGTAAAATATTATTAACAAAAAAAAAAATAAATTAACAGAAATATTCAAGTGGCTCAACCTGGAGCGAATCTTTCTGTACTGTTTTTCTGGCCATTACTCCAAGGTGTTTAAAGTATGGCTGTCACTGTGTCTTTATTTATTTATTAAATTTTTTTGTGGTAGAAAAGTTCATACTGCGAAGCGAAAAATGGTAAACCTTTTATTTCTTGTTTGAATGGTAAATGCAGCTTTTGTGACAGTCTTTTAAGCAGGCATCCCAAGTGACAGAAAACCTGGGGTAGGAGGCCATTTCCATCTGTTCCTGTGGACTCCTGCAGTCTTGTGATTCCCTTGACTGGACTGACAGCTGTAAATGGAACAGTCAAGCAGTATTTGACTTGATCCAGATTTCATCATTTAGTATCTTTGGTCATATCAGTGCTTACAGAGGATACATGATGCCATGCCCTTTGGCTGGAAGAAGAAATAACCATTTCGCAAGCTTGCATCTTCTGTTACCAGCTGTGTCATACACTGTATAAGCAGACTTTTCCATTAACCCCTATAAATAATGTATACAGCTCTTTCTCAGAACAGGGTGTCTGTCTACCGAAGCAGCATTATTTCAACCAACTTGTTTAGTTCCCTGTCCTTCATTTTCTTATTACTTCCAGGAGTGAGACTCCTACCGTGTTGAATGGGATCTTAGGAAATCGTACTCTGGTTCTGGAGCAAGCCAGGGGCACTGTGGTTGGGGCGTGCTGCCAGTGGCAGCACCAGCACCTACTTTACCAGGGGAGAGTGATGTCTGCAGCTATAGCAGCCGTGTGGTGGGCCAGTGAACTTATCTCCCACAGGCTAGCTGCATTTCGACACAGCTGACAATACATATCTGTATAGTGTTATGTGGGAGATTGGGAGGGCTGAGGGAGAAAACAGGAGTAAAAATGTCAAGGCCTTATGGCTGCTCCCATTTTCTCCACCAGTTCTCCCTTATACCTTCCTCACCTACTCAGCACTCTCTCAGCACCCAGCCTCTGTTGCTACCAGTTTCTCTCTCCATATTAAGCTGCCTTTCAACTTTGTTCACCCCTCGTAACGCACTTATTGCTTAATGTGATTGAATTTTGTAATTTTAGTTACAAAAGAGTTGAACGTCATTTCTGTATCCATGAAAATAGGCATTTGAATGTATAGTGTGCTTACCTGGGAAACAAAAGCTAAATAAATAAATAAATGTAATTCTGTAACCACTGAATGTATTGTTTTGTTGAATTTGTGTTTGCTGTTGACGTGGAACCTATGTAAATGAGCTTATAACACAAAGGTATTAATCCGAGAACTGAATAAATAAAAATCCATTACCATGAAAAGAATGGCCTCAGTTTTTCTCAGGTCCTGCTCCAAAGCCATTGGAGTCATGGTTGTCTGGGCCAGATAGGCTGGACAGTAATGGGGATGGTGCAGAATGGTTGATTAAAAAAAGAAATTGACTACCAGAAGCTCTGACAAGGAATTACAAACCCACCGGAATCCTGAGCTCCATTTACATAGTTCTTGCTTGTTTTTTTGCGTATTAAAATTCAGGGAGCATTCTCAGACAGGTCATTAATCTGGTTACGAAAAATAAAGATGAAACAACTGTTGGTGAAAATCCTGACTTCTGATTGGTGGTGACCTGTAGAGTTACCACACAATAATATAGAGGTTGCACACATGTCCTGCAATTCATGGCAATAGATACCTCTGAAGAAATTTTGCTTGCCAATAATTTTTTCTTCAAAATAATAATAAAAAAATGGCTTGCTGTGTTTCACAGTAGCAGCAGGGTATTTCACCTTGGCTACATTTCCTTTTTGCTAATCACCTTGTCCCCACATCAGCAGAGAGTATTTGGCTTTGTCTGATGCCGTGTGTTAGGTGGTGGGATTAGAAATAGAAACAGAGAAAGTAAAGACAGAAAAATACTCTTAGTCCACCAGGCCAGTAGTGTCAATGGCTCAGTAGGCAGCATGGCCACCTTTAGGGCCGGAAGCTCAGAAGGCTGTGGGTTCGAGACCCACACCTGCTGCTTGTGGTAATATCCATAATTGACACTGTAGTGCACTACGAGTGGGGAGGCTGGACTGGTGAGGTGCATCCTTCAGATGATATGCTAAACTGAGGTCCCTTCTGCCCATCTCTGGCTTCTGTCCAGGTGGACATAAAAGATCCCAGGAAAAAGTAGCACCCAGGACTAACTGGTGCAGATGTATAATCCAGAGATGCAAAACAAAAGTCCACTACACCCAGTCTACTGATATTTATTTGAATTTTGTAGACCAGGTAGGCTTACTGAGACAAAAAGTCCCTTTTTTAAGGGTGACCCCGAATTAATTATCAGTAGGTGGGGAAAAAAAATAAAGCTCATAAACAAAAACACATACCAGGCGAAATACATACAGGTACAAGGTAATTAGTTACAAACATTGGATTGAGAATTTTACAAACATTAGGCAAAGAATTTGTTCAAAACATACAGCAGGCAGTGCAACAAATGCAGCAAAGAGAGTGATAAATATGGTAGACAGTGGTAAATAATTTATGATACAGATATAAATGACATATACCAGCATAGAGGTTAGGTGGCACAGGAAGTGTCAAGCAGTAGATGAGATGCACCCATAAGACAGGAAAGGATCGGTGAGTACAATTACAGGGGGCAGCAGCCTAGGAGAGGGATTTCAGTCTCTTGTTAACCTTTGCTGTGACATATCAGTCCAGAATTACTATGAGTTCAAATTCTGTTGGCAGCCTAAGGGTTAAACTGTGCTAGAGTGTGGGGCAGTTGAGGACCTCAAGAGGCAGAGAATTCCACGGAGAGGGGGCTAAAAATGACAAGGATCTCCTTCCGACTGCGTACCGCACCTTAGGGAATGTCCAGTAATGGGCAGGCTGCAGATCTCAGAGGCCTAGCATACTGTTGGCGTTGGCTCATGCCAGTGAGACTGGGTGGAGAATAGGGTTTTAGTAACTTAAAGATGAACTGCAAAGCTGATACTTATTTGATCGTTTTTCATTTCACAGGTACTGGTAGTTGAATAAAAAAAACTACGAAAGATAACTCTTTTTTTTTTAGTACAGCACACTGTTTGACAATTGCTGACTCAGTCGCTCATGCTGACTTCTCTTCTCCTTACTGCGATGCATCTGATGAAGCCTGACGTCATTCATGGAGTGACAGCCACATTGGCAGCACGTGGATGTTGTGTCTGCCAGGCTCGTGCCAGTGAACTCTGAAATGACACCACAAAGTTTACAACAATATCCCGTGTCTGCTTTCTCTGTTTTCTACTCCCCGATTTTATTAAAAAAAAAAAAAAAAGGTTGCTAGGTTGTTTGACAAGGAGAGTACAGGCTACCACACTCCCGTTCAGCTTACTGCAGGCGTGCGGGTAGTTCCAAAAGCTCGGCTGCACACTGTGCAGGTTGGACAGCTGACAGTCACTGTAAAGAGATAGCATAAACAAACTGCCAGTCTCAGACTGTTAATTGCATTATAGTCTGATTGTAGATAGATGCAGCTGGCTAACGACTAATCAGTACTTCTGGTCCGAGTCATTGATTTTCTTTTTGTGTGAACTTTGTACATGATTTCTTTGATTACAACTGTCTTTTTTTTTTTTTTTTACTGCAATGCAACCTTTGTTGTCTGCTCTGCGTACAAACACGGACTTGTACTTTATGATTCAAACAGAAGCGGTTTGTCTAATGTGTTCATAGTTTTTTTTTTTTTTTATTCAACTGCAAGTACCTGTGAAGAGAAAAATGATCAAATAAATACCAGCTTTGCGGTTGATCTTTAAAGGTAAGGCAGTATGGGGGATAACAAAGTCTATTTTCAAAAGCGGGCCACCCCAGGGTAGCGAGTATGGCACAATGGTGGGTTTTGGAGTGGGCACCGGCTGCAAAACGCCCAATCCTGTGATACAGGATCTTAAGTCTAGACAGGATAGATTCACAAGTCTACTGGGGCACCACTGAAGAGAACAGGTAGGAGGATGCTGCTATACTTGGTACTATACTCGGTTGATAAGGCAGACAGTAGATTTTAAGGCCTATTGTGTCAGACTCCTCGTAACATGGGGTGTTAAGGTCCATTTGCATTAAGGAGGTAGTTCAAGTTTTGTCTTGAACGCTGTTAGAGTGGTTGCACCCATAACCTCTGGGGGGAGAGTATTCCATATATGGATTATTCTTTGAGTGAAAAAATTCCTTCTTAGATTCTTATTTGAGTATGTTAACTTGAGCTGTTGATCATGACTTCTGAGATTAAATTTTCATACAGCAAAGTGGATGCCTAAATTTTCCATTAGATTTTGATCCTCTGCAATTTTGAACGTTTGCAACAAATCACCCCAGTGCACCTTAGTTCTAAAGGGTAAAGTTTTAATTTCTCCAGTCTGATTTCGTATGCTGGCAATAGTAGACAAGCAGCTCTTGATAGGTAAGAAATAAGACTATAAAGGAGGGCAAGCTTCAGATTAAAAGTTTTAACCAGGGCATCTGCATGGTGTTCAAAGGTCAAGGCTTGGACCAGCATAACACCCAGGTATTTAAAGCATTGTACCACCTCCAGGTTGATGCCATTGATGGTAGAGAGTTTAAGGAGGTGTTGCCTATCAGGGCCTAGGTTCTTGAGGCCAAAGAGCTTTGATTTGGTTTTCGTGGTGTTAAGCACTAGTTTGTTTTCCAGGAACCATCTTTGTAGACTATGGAAGTCATTTTCCAGATGGGTGTACTGTTGATCATGTTTAAGTCTGCAGAGGACCTATATAATATGGCATCATCTGCATACAACTGAACTGAGACCCCACCAAAGTTTAGGGGTAGATCATTAATGAACAGGGAGAAGAGAAGGGGACCAAGTATGGAGCCTTGGGGTACCCCGTCAGTGAGCAGTCCAAGGGTAGAGAAACTGCCCTGCCATTTAGCACTGCGTTCTAGGATTGTGGGTATGTTGTTCATCCACACTTATTGGCATATCCCTTTCCCCTTTAAATCTTGCCACAAATCTTCAAGCTCGCTCCTCCCACCCACCTGGGTGGTATATACCTCCGCTTCGCGCCGTGACACCAGATTTTCTTTTCCGCTGGAAGACACAGATTGCCTCCCTCATGCTCATGCATTTCGGAGGCCCTGGCTTTCAAAACCAAGGTTTTACCGAAATTAAAAATTGTTCGAGTTAGCGATCGTCTCTTCGCACCATCGATCATGGAGGAGAAATCTTCCCCTTGATTTTGCCGGTGTCTTTGCAGCCAAAAAATGTTGCACACCGATCCCCACCTCACCTGCGTCTACTGCCTTGGTATCGGCCATGACACCTCGTCCTGCAGTTTCTGTATGGCCTTCCATCCCAACATCCTGGACGACCGCCTGGCATGTCTCAAACTAGGGAGACCAGAGAAAAGGAATCCTACGGTGAAGTCCAAGGAGGCTAGGTGGGTGGGTGCAGCTGCAGGTTCCGCCAATCAGCTGGAACGCATGAAGGTGTTTGAAGAAGAAGCTGCCCACGCTTTGGACACTTGAAGCTTCTTCGTTCTGCTCAACCTGGGCTCCACATTCTCTGGCTCCTTCAAGGAGTTGTTCCAGTCTCTCCACACCCGAGGAGAGGCGCCCGCGGGCTCACACTCCTCCCAATCCAGAAAGTGGGATAAGGAACTGAGCATGTCTTTGTCTCGGTGAAGGCACTTTTGAGACCGAGAGAGGTCTCGGTCCCAGGAGCATGCGGTCTCGACCTCGGTTGAGATCGCTTCCTTGGCTGCAGGCTTCATGAATCTTCCGTCTGGCCAGATGACCGAGGATGCAGCCGATGAGATCAAGATTGTTCTCGATCCAATCGACCCACTGTTGCCAGCCCCAGTCGAGGACTCTTTGGAGAGGACTCTGGTCCTTGTGTTTCTCGATGAGGAGACCCAGCCCGCTGGTGTCCCCATCGAGGTCCCGGTTCCGGACCCACGGGTTTCACCAGTCCCGCTGGTGTCTCCCGAGCGACCAAGTCAGCCTGCCCAATCTTGGTCGAGGTCTAGAACCCCCTTGTCCGAATGGCCGAGGCAGAGCCATAAGAGCTCCAAAAAGAGGCGACGCCACCGGTCGTCCTCGTCCTTCTTGGATGAGGAGAGGCTCCGATGGAAACTCTGTCGGTACTATGAGGATCTTATGTGGCGTTAGCTGATATTGTCCGGGCATAAGGCAGCTCCGACTTCTACCTTGGCCATTACTTGGCTTTCACCTTCTAGGCCAAAGCTGACCCCCTCGGAACTGAAGCCTTCGGTTCCCCCACCTGCGGGGCCGGCGCGACTGTCTGTTCAGCCTGTACAGGTCTCTCCACCGATAGTGGTGGAACCGCCGCCTAAGCAGCCTGTGGGAGGGGCTCCTTCCAAAGAGGATCGACTTGACACTGGACTACCCCGATGTCTGTCGGTCATGGTCACTCCGGACCGCCCTCAGTGGGTCGAGGGTGATTTGGGCGGCAGGCCACTGTACCCCGACTCTTCGGACTCGATGTTACTGGGCTTCACTCTCATCCCGGGGTTGATGAGTCGGCCATTGGCACACGGATGGAGGAGGGTCCCTCCTCTTTCCAAGGGATCCTTTGCCTCATCTCTGATTCCACAGGGATGCTCTTGGAACCCATCCAAAAAAAAGGCGGCGTACCTCCTCACAGACATCCTCAAGAGGGGGATACCCCGATAGAGGTCTTTACTGTGGTTGAGGCCATTGTTGCTCTGGCTCTTGAGCTATGGCAGCTTCCTGCTTCTTGTCCAGCACCATCTGTCTGCATGGCCCGCAAGTACGCGGTGCCCATGGGGTCCCTAGCGTGGTTCACAGAGCACCCTTCGGCCGAGAGCCTGGTGACCACCTCTGTGTTCAGGCATACTGGCAGTTCTGCTGACACTGACTGACCACCCGACAAAGAGTCCAAGCTTTTGGACCATTCGGCAAGGAAAGTCTATGTGGCTTCTTCCTTGGGCCTTCGTCAGGCAAGTTCGGCCGTCATCATGGCATACTTCTCTCATGCCCTTCTCGGGTCACTAGATGAAGTCCTCCCACATCTCCCCACAGACATGCAGACCACGGTTAAGCAGGTCCAGGGTCAGGGCTGTGCTGTTGCCAAAAAGCAGCTCCAGACTACCCTGGACATTGGGGATTCTTGTGCCAGCTCAATGGCCACCGCAGTTGCCTCTCGCCGCAGGGCTTGGCTGAGGCTCTCCTCCTTCCTGGCGGATACTCAGCACAAGTTAGCTGAAGTGCCCTTCCTTGGGACCGACTTGTTCGGCCCAGGAGTGTCCGGTCACCTACAGCGCATAGAGCAGTCCAATGCCACCTTGGACACCACTTCTGCTAAAAGTTCTTCAGGCAAGAACCAGCAGAAGAAAAAGAAGCCTTTTTCAGCACTCTTCCCCTGTGGTTCAGTCCTCCTTCCAGGGAGGACAGCAACACCAGCATCAGCAGCAGGCTCAAGCTTGGCGCACTTGGCCCAAGCCTGGACCCCAACAGGGCTGGAAAGGAGGCCAAGGCTCAGGTCCTGGAGCCTCCTCCTCCTCCAAGCCTGCTCAGTGATGGGGTGGGGGTTGCCACCCCTATTCTCGTCATGTCAGCTCTGGGTCTTCCCGTGGGGGGCCGGCTCCACCACTTTCTTTCCACCTGGCCCGCTATCACCACGGACAGGTGGGTTCTCGAAGTGGTTGGTCAGGGACTGCCTCTGGAATTCGAGCAGTACCCTCCCAGCCGAGCCTGTGCCCCTCGGGAAGAACGGATTTCTGCACATACCCAGTTGGCTCTTCGTGCCGACATCGCTCAGCTCCTCCTCAAGGAGGCAGTAGCCCTCGTGGTGGATCCTTCAGAAGACCCAGGCTTTGTCTCCAGGTACTTCCTGGTGCCCAAGCGGATGGGGGGCTGGTGCCCCATTCTAGATCTCCACGACCTGAATCAATATCTCAGGTCACACACCTTTCTGATGGTCACTCTGTCCCAGATCATACCATCCTTGGAGCGAAACATGTGCTTCTGGTCATTGGATCTGCAGGATGCATTCTTTCATGTCCCATCCATCCATCCCATCAGCAGTTCCTCCGCTTCACGGTTGAGGGGACCCTGTACGTGTTCCGAGCCATGCTGTTCGGCCTGTCATCGGCCCCATGGGTCTTCTCCAAATGCATTGCAGTGGTGGTGGCCCATCTCCAGCGTCGGGGGGGTGTGTGTCAGAATTTGCCCCTACCTCGACGATTGGCCCCTTGCAGGTTCTACGCAACAGGAGGTGGAAAGGTCCAGGGATCTGGCCCTCCAAATCTGCTCCCCAACTCGGCCTTCTGATCAATGAGGCCAAGTCAGAACTCATGCCTTCTCAGGTGACGGGCTTCATCGGGGCAGAGCTCGACTCTTGTCAGGCCAGAGCTCGGCTCCCGACGGACAGGGCGGAGATTTTCTCTTCCTTTGCCCAGTCATTTCTGGTTGGGCACTTGCGCCCTGCCTGGGACTTTCTGCATCTTCTGGGTTACATGGTGGCGTGCACCTCAGTGGTCCATTGGGCCCGGTTACACATGCGCCCCCTCCAATGAGAGCTGGCTGCCCAGTGGACTCAGCGCCACGGTCACTTCGACCAGCTGATTACTGTAACCCAGAAGATGTGGGACGCTCACCAATGGTGGAACGCCCCAGACCGGTTGCAGGAAGGGATCCCATTTGTCCGCCCTGAGCCTATGATCATCCTCATGACCGATGCCTCTATCATGGGCTGGGGAGCTCACATGGGGACCGAAGGGGCCCACAGCCTTTGGACCCCTGAGTAGTCCCGATGCCACATCAGCCTGTTGGAGCTCAGAGCAGTCAGACTGGCGTTGTCAGCTTTCGCTCCTCAGCTCCTGGGTCAAGTGGTTCAAGTTCAGACGGACAATACCACGACCACGTACTATCTCAACAAACAGGGTGGCACGCACCCCTGTCTGCTGTGCAAGGAGGCGCTCCACATCTGGACCCACATGAGCCAGTTGGAGGTGGATCTCCTAGCCATCCATGTGGCAGGAGTCTTGAACCAGCTGGCGAATGCTCTCAGCCGCATAGGCCAGACATCCCACGAGTCGTCTCTCCACCCAGGTGTAGCCCACAGCCTGTTCTTCCAGTGGGGCAAACTGATGGTGGACCTCTTTGCCTCCAGGGAAAACACCAAGCTGAAGCTGTTTCATGCCCGCCCCCCTCAGCAGGGCTCACTGCAGGATGCCTTCTCGAGGCCGTGGATCCCAGGCCTCCTCTATGCCTTCCCTCCATTTTCCTTGATCCACAAGGTGCTTCTCAGGGTGAGGAGAGACAAGGCGAAGGTGATCCTGGTAGCCCCAGATTGGCTGTGCCAGTTCTGGTATCCAGATCTCCTCAGCCTCAGCTGCAGGCCCCTGGAGTGGCTTTGTATATGCCTGGACCTGATATCTCTTGAATCGGGAAGGTATTCCATCCGGACCTTCAATCCTGCACCTCACAGCCTGGTTCCTGAGCGGCCAGAGTTCCAGGCTTTGGGTCTTTCCGAAGATGTTTACACTGTGGTGGAGGCATCCAGAAAGGAATCGACCAGGAAATGGTATGCCTTCAAATGGAAAAGATTTTCCATTTGGTGTCAGGGTAAGGGTCTGGACCCCTTGTCCTATTCTGTGGCTAACATTCTTGACTACCTTTGGTCCCTCTCCAAAGGGGGTGTACGGTCATCGACCCTCAGGGTGCACCTGGCAGCCATTTCTGCTTACCGTGTGCGGGCCGGTCAGCCGACATTGGCGCAGGAGACTGTGGTCAGGTGCTTTTTCAAAGGCCTAGCTCACATATCCCCTCCGGTGCGTGAACCTCCACCTCCGTGGGATCTACTGCTAGTACTGGCAAAGCTCATGGGCAAGCCATTTGAACCCATGCACAAGTGTGAGTTGTCACACTTGTCGTGGAAGAACTGCCTTCCTGGTGGCTATCATCCAGCCAGAAGGACAGGGGAGTTCCAGGTGCTTCGTGGACTTCCCTTATTTGGTTTTCCACAGGGACAAAGTTGTCCTGCACCCTCACCCGAAATTCCTTCTGAAGGTGGTGTCAGAGCTTCACCTTAACCAGGTGTTGACTCTGCCGGTATACCACCCCAATTACACCTTGGACGTTGAGTACAGGCTCCATACTTTGGACCTGAGATGTGCTCTCTCCAAGTATAAGGAGAGGACGGCAGAAATTCGTGGAGAGGTTCGTCAGCTGTTTGTTACCTACGCTGAAGCTGCTTCTGGCAGACCTGCAGCCAAACAGACCATTGCAAGATGGATTACTTCATGCATAGGTCTGTGTTATGAGTTGGTGGGCAAGGAGCCTCCCAGAGGGAGAAGAGCTCATTCCACTCGCCATACTGCTGCATCGGTGGCTGCTTTCAGGGACATCCCTATCCAGGAAATCTGTTGGGCTGCTACCTGGAAGACAGCAAACACCTTCATTACCCCTTACCACATTGACCTTGAGTCACGCCAGGATGCTGGTTTTGGGGCCTTAGTTCTCCAATCTCTGTTTCTTAAGTAGGGGGTGTGCGCCTTGCCTCCCTCCTCCCAGAGAACTGCTAGGAGTCTGCCAATAAGTGTGGATGAACAGCATATCCTCGATCCTAGAAAAACAGGTTACTCACCTGTAACAGTAGTTCTAGGAGTGGTATATGTTCTTCATCCACACGGACCCACCTGACCTCCCTGGCTGCGGACGCACACAACCTGGTTTCCAGTGGGCTAAGATCTGGCATCGAGGGGCGGAGCCAAGGGTATATGCCACCTGGGTGGGAGGAGCCATCTTGAAGACTTACGGCAAGATTTAAAGGGGAAAGGGACATGCCAATAAGTGTGTATGAACAACATATACCACTCCTAGAACTACTGTTACAGGTGAGTAACCTGTTTTTTCTGTCCAGTCAAGTAGTTTTGAAAACATCGGCAAGAGAGGTCCTCCAGTCCTATGCCTCTAAGTTTAGAAAGTAGCAAGTCATGGTAGACCAGCTCGAGCGCCTTTGTCAGGTCGACAGAGATCGCTCCAGAGGCCATTCCAAGATCCATGGTATTAAGAATATCAGAGGTAACATGTACCAGGGCTGTATCTCTGCCATGGTTTTCACGAAAGCCATGCTTGACATTAGTTAGAGAGTGGCTATGCTCGAGGAAGGCTTGAAGTTGATTATATAGCAGCCTTTCTTGGAGTTTGGCAACCACACAGAGAAGGGAGCTTGGTCTGCAAGAACATAAGAAAATGCCTGCAGAAGGGGGCCTTGCAATCCATCAAGTCTGCCTGTGAAAGTTGCCCCCCCTCCCAGTTTCTCTACTGCCTTAGGTTTCCACAGTGCCTATCCCATGCCAGCTTGAACTCCCCACTGTCTTCGCTGCCACAGCCTCTGGGGGCAGACTGTTCCAGGGCTCCACCACCCCTCCCATGAAGAAAAACTTTCTGCTGTTTGTTTTGAATCTACCTCCCTTCAGGCGCATGTTGTGCCCCCTTGTCTGTGTATTCATGTTTTCCCTGAAGAGGTCCTGTGTTTGTACCGAGTTGATACCTTTGAGGTATTTAAATGTCTCTATCATATTTCCCCTGTCCCTTCTCCTCTCCAGTGAGTACATCCTGAGATGGTTTAATCTCTATTCATACAGTTCTTTTCGTGTAGTCAGTGTATCATCTTCATAGCTCTCCTCTGCACGGTTTCCAGGTGATCTTTGTCCTTCTTGAGGTGCAGTCTCCAGAACTGGACGCAGTACTCCAGGTGAGGCCTCACCAAGGACCTGTACAGTGGGACTATCACTTTGCTTTTCCTACTTGTGATACCCCTTCCTATGCATCCGAGGATGCTGCTAGCTTTTTGCACCGCCTTTTTGCACTGCCTGGTTGTCCTTAAATCATCAGATACGAGTACCCCCAGATCCCTCTCTACCTTAGTTTCAGTCAGCTGCCCCCCCTCCCCGGTATATTTCCAGCTTAGGTTCTTCCTCCCAAGGTGCATAACTTTGCACTTCTTGGCATTGAATTTCAGCTGGTACTGTTTTGACCATTTCTCTCTTTTTATTTTAATTTTTTTTGATCTGCAATCATTTCTATGAACCCCCCTTGCATGTCCACACTGCAGTGCTTGGTGTCATCTGCAAACAGGCATAGCTTTCTTTGCAAACCCTCCATGATGTCACTGATGAATATGTTAAATAGAATTGGCCCCAGCACCGATCCCCAGGGGACTATGCTGGTCACCACTCCTTCCTCAGAGTGCTGTTTACTAGCGCACTCTGGGTTCTCCCTCAGAGCCAGTTTCTAATCTGGCCTACTGTTTTATGTCCCACTCCTGTATGTTTCAGCTTATTTCTCAGCCTCCTGTGTGGAACGGAGTCAAACACCTTACTGAAGTCCAGTAATACTACGTCTACTACTACGCCTCCTTGGTCCACTGTTCTGGTCACCTAATCAAAGGAATCAGTCATGTTAGTCTGACATGACCTCCCCACTGTGAAGCCATACTGCTTTAGATCTATTTGGCTAGTTGCTTCTAGATGCTGTACAATTATTTCTTTCAGTAATGTTTCCATGATTTTCCCCACCATTGAGGTGAGGCTAACTGGATGGTAGTTTCCAGCGTCTTCCTTGCTGCCGCTTATGTGCAGCGGTACTGCCGTGGCTTTTCCCAGTCATCAGGTACTGTGACACTCTCCATTGACTTGTTGAAGAGGTCTGCTAATGGGGTGGCAAGTTCTTCTGAGTTCCTTTAGTATTCTCGGGTGGATACCATCCGGTCTCATAGCTTTGTCTGTTTTTAATTTTGCTAGTTCTTTTAGGACCCTTTCAGTTGTGAAGGGATTTGTGTCGGCTTCACTGGTGCAGTGTTCTTTATTCTTTAGTACTGGTCCACTTCCCTGATCCTCCTTAGTGAAAACTGAGCAGAAGTATTCATTTGAAATCAGTGGACAGAAGGCAGAGGTTATAATGTTCTGGCCCTCTCTAGTTCTCAACCTTACGATACCTCACTTACTTTTTCTTTTCTCCCTTGTATATCTGTAGAAGGTCATATCCCCCTTTTTAACTTTTGCTATTCTTTCTTCTGCTCGAGCCTTGGCTAAACCTGATTGCCTTCCCTGCTTCCTTGAGTCTTGCTCTGTATTCCTTCATGACACTTTCTTTCTTAGTTTCTTTGTATTTCTTGAAAGGTCTTTTTTTCCTCTTATACTGGAAGTTAATTCTTTAGTAAACCGAAGAAGATTTTTCCTCCTTTTAGATTTACGTATCTGTTTTGTGCATTCTGCTGTTGCCAGATTGATTGGGCTTTTTATGGCTTTCCAGGTTTCCTCCACATCTCCCCCAGCTACAACTTTGAGATTGTTCCTAATGCATCTTTTAATTTTTTTAAAGTCAGACTTCCTGAAGTCTAGGATCTTCAGTTTTGTGTGACTTGTGTCCTTGGATCTGTTGACTGTGAGCCAGACTAACTTATGGTCACTTGACTCTAAACTGATTCCTACCTTGACATCTGTGATCCTAGTAGTGTTTGATAGTACAATGTCCAGGATTGCATTTTCTCTGGTGGGTAACAGCACCAGCTGTTTTAATTCTGCCTGTTTCAGAGCCATGAGGAATTAATTGCTCCTGTCTGATAATGTCGTGAAGGAGGACCAGTGTCAGGCAGATTGAAGTCTCCGATGAGCAACAAGTCTCCTTTATTGGCTATCATTAGGATGGTTTCCAGCATCTCCTTGTCTCTATCTGCTGAGACTGGGGTCTGTAGATCACCCCCACTTGGATGGGGGACTTCTCCCCAGCTCTGAGGGTGACCCATGGGGCTTCAAACTCTGTGTGTCATCTGTACCTCTGTGGCCTTGATTCCTTCCTTCACGTATATGGCAGCACCCCCTCCCTTCTTCCATTTGCGATCTCTCCTGAACAGAATGTACCCAGGGATAGCAACATCCCAGGAATTGTTCTCATTGAACCAAGTCTCCGATACAGCGACCCAGTCCAGGTTTGCTTCTGCCATTAAGGCAGTGAAGTCTGGTATCTTATTTACCAGGTTACGGGCATTGAGACAGAGTGCCCACCAGCTTTGTTTTCCCCTGCTCACTGTGTCTCCACTTTTAAGATGCCATCTGATTTGATTGGCCTGGGCTGTACCCGTTTTGTCCTTGATTGTGCCTATTGCAGTGTGACCTGTTACAGAACTAGTAGGTGATGGAGGGGGCAACTACTGCCTTTAGCGCTGCAGTGGGTGCTGTTGCCCTCTCCCCTTCCTCTAGTTTAAATGACTGATAAATACATCAAACTTTTGGCTGAGCACGCAGGTCCCCTCCTTTGTGAGGTGTAGGCCATCGAACTTGAAAAAGTTCCGCTCCCAGAAATTCCTTCAGTCACCCACAGTGATGACCCTTTTCTTACACCAGTCCTTTAGCCATTTGTTCAGTCTGTGATCTTCTTTCCCTGACTTTCTGCCTACACCCCCCGACAGGCAGAATTTCAAAGAAGGAGACTGTGACCTAAATAGAGGACACTTTATTGGCGAGGTTTGTTAGCTGCATTTTTGTTTTGTCTGTAATTGTCAATCCTATCTTTTTGACAGCTTTGTGGGTAGGAACCACAAGAGCTACTTTCCACTTCTCTGGGACTGTGGCCAGAAGGAAACATTTGTTAACAAGGTACATAATAGGGGTGGCGATTACGGTGCAGCAATTTCCAGAAACCTGGGTTCAAGGGTATTGAAACAGGGGGGCTTTCACATTTTAATCTGCTTGAGGACTTCTTTCCTGGTAACTAATCTAAGGTGAAATTTAGGTAGAGGCGCCAGGTGAGGTGGCTGCTGAGGCAGAGAGGAATTGGAGCTATCAGAGCTGACACTTTGGGGGCCTTAAACCTCTCTAGGTAAGTGAAAAAGTTATGAAATCCAATGGCAATGGATAAGGGGGTCTGAGAGAGCTTGCCCATTGGTAAAAATTTCCCTGAAGGAAATGTTGGACCTGCGTTTGAGTAACTGGATAATTTGAGACCAGAAGTTTTGGGGATTTGAGAAATTTTTAATTTGGAGGGACTTAAGGTAGGACCGTTTAGCACTTCTCAGATAATTTTAGTAGGTGTTCTGAGGAATCTATAGATCTGCCAATCAGAGGATAGGCCAGATGACTTGTATTGCTCCCAGACCTTATCCCGGAGTCATAATGCTTTTCTGAGGTCACTGCTAATCCATGTGGCACAGGGACCCTTGGCCTTACGACGTCTTAAGGGGGCATACTTGTTAACAACATTGTTAAAGTTATGTATAAATAGTCCAGGGCTTGATCCATATCAGGGATGTTACTTATGGGTCTCCAGTCTACTTCATTTAGGCTGCCAAATGAAGCGGCCTCCTCATAGTGGGACAAGGCCCTAACTGCAAGTAATTTAGGAAGGGGATTGGGAAATATACAGTATACAGGGGAATGATCGCTGAAGAAATCTGGAAGAAACCCTGCAGCTCTGATTCTGTCCACCCTCCTCGTCAGTACCCAGTCCAGAAGTGTGTGGTTTCCTGTTTTGCGGTTGAGTCTGGTGGGTGCTTCAATAAATTGAGCGAGATGAGCATCATCCAGAGCTGACTGAAAGGCTCTGTGACTTGGGCCAAGCCAGTTTAGATTAAAGTCACCACACACTATGACTTAACTGTGGGACATCTCAGAGAGACTGGAGGTGAGAGAGGTTAGTGCCTGGGAAGCACTGTTAGGGGGTGTCACAGCATGAGGGAATAAACTTCAAATGAGGCAGATTTACAGGTTTAAAACACACCTTGGTGTGATAAATTTATTTTTCAAAAGTTCAAAAAATAAATGAAAACAAGTACATTGCAAATAAAATCACTACTTAACATCAGTAGTTTCTCACACAATACAGTCCTGGATTCCAGAGCTCCTAAGACCCTTCTGGTCTGCATTCAACAGCTTGTCTGCAGTAGGACCTCTCTCTCAAGACTGAACTATACTAGACTGAACTGAAGTAAGCTCTGTGCAAATGTTTTTATATCTTTTTGGTAGGGTCACCTGACTGAGCCCTTACATGTCTGGACATGTTTCAAAACCAAGGGGGGAAGGGATTGTGTCAGGGGATTTCCTGGTTCAGTTAAAGGTGCAGTGTATATATCCACAGATATTGACTCTCTATAGCTCTGATCCACAATGACTAAGCACTTTTGTAAAGCGTATCATTCAGCCTCATACATAAAACCTTATACAGTAACAGGTCTATAGTGTGAATTTATGAAAATATCTTAGATTTCTTATGACTGTACTAATCATGACATTATTATTGTTTTATATGACTTCTGAATCCTTTTTCTTCAAAAAGGCTTTACTAACTGTATTCATTCCTATTTAAAATAGCCTTCATGTTTTTTGTACACAAAATGCGCTTATGCACTTTACACAACACCTCTCTGGCTGTTTGGCATCATTTTGGGGACTGGATGGATAGAAATGGAAAAAGAATGAAAAGAGAGAACTAGTAGGAAGTTTAGTAGGGATAGTAAAGAGCTACGATAGGTGGCCAACGGGGGTAGAGAAGAAAAGCAAAGTGGAAAGTATTAACTGCTGTGCAGAGACGTTTTGGTTGCTAGGAAATAAGAAGATAGAAAAGTGGTCCATCAGTCACAGCCGGAGGTGTAGCCCAACTCCGCCACAGGGAGGGTTGTAGATGCAGCCAATGCAAAGAGGTTTGACCATGCCTAGAGTAGTGGATATGAGTAGGGACTCACCAGGGAAGTTTTTTTTAGGGAGGGTATGTCCATTTCTGTAGCAGAGAGAGTAGAGTGGATATAAAGGAGGACACAGCCACCTTGTTTCAAGAGCCGGTCACATCTAAAGACTGTGTATCCTTGCAATTCAGTCTCTTGGGATTGTATTGTAGGTTTCAGCCTGGTTTGAGATCCCAGTGATGTCAGGGGCATAGTAAAAGGACCAAGCTTCAAGCTCGGGTAGCTTGGGCTACAGACTGTGAATATTCATGTGTACGATTTTTAGACCTTTCATATTAGACCAACCCATGGACTGCAGGTGAAGACACCCTAGAGTTAGCAGTGCTGTGGCCAGGGTTCTGTTACTGTACGTTGCTCATGATGGACTGTCCAGGCAAATTGCTGTTAAAATGCTGTATATTATTAAAGTGCTGCCAATATCAGGACAGTGAGTACAGCAGGTAACAAATACTCATTCTTTAGAAAAGCTGGAATTCTGCAGGTGCTCATATTGAAAAAAGCTCCCAACGCATTTCGTAACCTTACTGGTTACTTTATCAAGGGTGGTGGGTCATGCGTTGGGAGCTTTGTGCAATGTGTTACAGCAGACAAAGGCAATAAAAGAAGTCCTAAGGGACTACCCCCAGGGACCATAAAAACATAGAAACATAGAAAGATGGACTTTGACAGCAGATAAGGACCGCTTGGCCCACCTAGTCTGCCCATTTCCCAACCTACAGGATAAGCTCTAGATCCTAGTTAACCAACAGCCTATTTCTTCTTACCTCCCACAAGAATTGCCTTATGTCTGTCCCATGTATTCTTGAATTTTCCCCCAGTTTTAGACTCCACAACCGCCTCAGGGAGGCTGTTCCATGTGTCCACCACCCTCTCTGTGAAAAAATACTTCCTCACATTGCCCCTGAACCGCGCCCCCCCCCCTTTATTGTGTCCCCTTGTTCTTGCACATCTCTCTTTCTGAAAGATGCTACCCCCTTGGACTTTGTTGATTCTGTTGAGATACTTTAAAGTTTCTATCATGTCCCCCCTCCCCCTCCTTTCCTCAAGGGTATACATATTAAGCTCCTTTAGTCTCTCCTCGTATGGCTTCTCTTGCAGACCCTGCACCATTTTAGTTGCCCTCCTCTGGACTGCCTCTATCCTGTCTATGTCCTTGTGGAGATAGGGTCTCCAGAACTGGATGCAGTACTCCAGATGGGGTCTCACCAACTGTCTGTACAGAGGGATAACAACTTCCTGTTTTCTGCTGGTGATGCCTCTCCCTATACATCCCAGTATATACTCCAGCCCTCCCTACTGCCTTCTCACATTGCTTGCTAACCTTAAGGTCATCTGATATGATTACCCCCTGGTCCCTTTCCATTTTTA
The DNA here is from genome assembly GCA_016271365.2 of Neoceratodus forsteri. Taxonomy (NCBI): domain Eukaryota; kingdom Metazoa; phylum Chordata; order Ceratodontiformes; family Ceratodontidae; genus Neoceratodus; species Neoceratodus forsteri. The sequence continues at coordinate 369,713,147 of CM057449.1, read as the reverse complement.
TGTTGCTTGCATGCATGTGCAAGAAACATAGTGCCATCATCCGAGTTTTCGGAGGTGTGGCACCCGTCTTCCAATTCAGTCAGTGTGTTTGCAGGCACGGCCCCAGTTCCCCAATCACTGCTGCAGCTGTCTATGACAGCAGTTGAAAATGCAGTGGTCATACAGTTGAAAAGGAGAACTCCGCTTCAGTGAGAAGAGCTCTCTCCCCCCCCAAGACACACACATGCAAGCACGCATACTGCGTGCTGTCGCTCCCCAAGCACACACTGTTATGGCCGGCCAGTGCCCAATCCCCGTCGGCTCCGCCCCTCCCACAAAAGCTGTCCAGGTGCCATGCTGGGAGCCTACTAGCGTGGCAAAAACTGTTGTAGCCGCCAGGGGGCCCAATCCCTACCGGCTCCATGCTCGCCGCCCAAAAGCTTTCCAGGTGCCACACTGGGAGCCCACCCCAGCATGGCAAAGCTTGTTATGGCCGGCAGGGTGCCCAATCCCCGTCGGCTACCTCCCCAACAGCCTTTCCAGCTGCCACGCTGGGAGCCCACCTCAGCGTGGCAAACTTCAGCGTCGTCTTAATTAAAGAAAACAACCTGTAAACAAAAACGGTCCTTGTAATCTCCCTCCCCCCCACAACCCGCACCCACCTGCGCACCTGCCTCCCACCCCCTTACCCCATACTTACCTCCGGAGCTCGGCGTGACGATCTTGAGTGGACCGAACATCTGCACTCTTCAAAGCGACCGCGAACTGAGGAAATGCCGGTAAGCTGTATAATGGAATAAATAGGGTTTTTTCAACTTTGTTGCATATCTCAGGCATTTTTGGGAATTTTGGGCCCAAATTTTCAACATGGGGTTTTTAGGACCCCTCCTCATGAATTCTTGCACTGTCATGGCGTTAATCGGGCCCGAAGGGTGATTTCACGGTCACTGCGTGAAATCACCTTTCGGGACCAATTAACAAAACAACATTGCCAGTGTTCATAAGGTGGGCTCTAAAAAGTCCTATGTTGAAAATTTATTGACAAAATTCCTAAAAATGACTTTCTGGCGTCGTTATAGCATTTCTCTGCGTTTCGTAAGTTCAGCAATTTTCAATATTTTCACTCCAGATTTTCAACATTACCATTTTACCACACCTCCTTTTGAGCAGTACAGCTGTCATTTTTCACATCTCACCCAAAACGTGTTTCCGCCCACATAGCGCACAATGGCGCAGTCGGTGTGCGAAATCAATGTATGGGACACATTAAGAAAATCACAGTGACACTGTTCATGAGCAGAGGTCTTAAAATGGCTATGTTGAAAATTTGGTGAAAAAATTCCCTTCAGCCGTTCTGCAGTGTTACTAATGAAGACCCTGCAGCACCCCACTGGTCACCCCCTCTCCCTAGACTGCACCCCATTTACTACCACTTTCTGCCTCCTGTCTGTTAGCCAGTTTCTAACCCAGTTTACCACCCTTTTCCCAATGCCCAGCCTACCCAGCTAGTTTATCAGCCTCCTATGTGGGATGGTGTCGAAGGCTTTGCTGAAATCAAGGTAAGCGTTGTCCACTGCCCCACCCTGATTCACTTCCTTTGTCACCCAGTCAAAGAAATCAACCAGATTTGTCTCCGATGGCTTCTAGATGCCCCACTATCCTTTCTTTAAGTAATGCCTCCATGATCTTCCTCACTACTGAGGTGAGGCTGAATGGCCTATTGTTCCCTGCCTCCTCCCTGCTGCTGCATTTTTGTAGAGGGACCACATGTGCCCTCCTCCAGTTCACTCATGTTGAATGACTCGGTGAACATGGCTGCCAGAGGTACTGCTATCTCCCTTCGCAGTTCTCTTAATATCCTTGGGCGTATGCCATCTGGTTCCATTAGCTTTGTCCACCTTCAATTTAGTGAGCTCCTGCAGGACTCTTTTGCCTTTGAATGGACTATTGTCCACCTCTTCACCCCCTTGGCAACTGCTGTACTGCTGTGGCCCTTGCCCCTTCCACTCTTCTGTGAATACTGAGCGGAAAGACACAGTGGATGACTTGGGAGGAAGGCATGGAACTATCACTTCCAAATACGTAAACAGCACATTCAAGCAAGCAACATTCGGCATTGACAAATGCTTGTTGTTGTTACTACCTTCCCTCACATTGTGTACTCTTCCCCTGGGTTTTTGTTTCCCAGGTGCATTATTTTGCACTTCTTTGCATTGAATCCAAACTGCCATACTTCTGACCATTCCTCCAACCATGTCAAGTCCCTTCTCATCCTTTCCTCGTCTCTTTGTGTATCAACCCTGTTGCAGATCTTTGTGTCATCTGCAAAAAGGCATACTTTTCCTTCCAGTCCCTCTGCAATGTCACTTATAAAGACATTAAAAAGGTCTGGACCCAGTACTGAACTCTGCGGTACCCCATTAGTAACCCCTCTTTCTTCAGAGTGGACTCCATTTACAATTACCTTCTGTGTCCTGTTGTCTAGCCAATGTTTTACCCAGGCTACCACCCTGGAACCCACTCCCAGGCTGGTTAATTTGACTGTTCATCTTTTGCGTGAGACTGTGTCAAATGCCTTGCTAAAGTCTAGGTAGGCCATGTTCACAGCCCCTCCCTGGTCTACTACTTTGGTCACCCAGTCAGAGAAATCAATTAGATTCGTCTGACATGAGCTTCCCGCTGTGAACCCATGCTGCCTTGGATCCTGTGCCCCACTGGCCTCTAGGTACTCAACAGTTCTTTCCTTCAGAAGTGATTCCATCACTTTCCCTACCACAGAGGTCAAACTGACAGGTCTGTAGTTTCCTGCCTCTGTCTTGCTCCCACTTTTGTGAAGGAGAATCACATCCACCTTCCTCCAGTCCTCAGGTACCACACCATCCTCCCATGATTTGTTAAAAAAGGTAGTCAGTGGTTTCACTAGTTCTCCTTTAATTCTTTTAGAATTCTGGGGAATTCCGTCAGGCCCGTGCTTTTCCATCTTCAGTTTTAGGAGTTATTTCAGAATCCTTTCTTCTGTGAAAGGACTAGGATCAACCCCTTATCAAAGTGCTTCTGTTAATTGGATTAGGCACCTCCCCTCCTCCTTTTTGTGAATACTGAGCAGAAATATTCGTTCAGTATCCTTGCTTTTCACTGTCCTCTCTGCCCACCCACCGTCCATTCTATTCAGCCTCACTATCCCTCCCTTTGTCTTTCTACGCTCCCTGATGTACCTATAAAAGGTTTTATCCCCCTTCTTAACTGAGTTGGCTATCTTTTCCTCAGTTTGGGCCTTTGCTATTCTGACTTCCATCCCTGCTTCCTTCTGCCTTAACTGGTACAGCTCTCTGTCCTGCTCCTTCTGTGTTTCCTTATACTTCCTGAATGCTATCTTTTTCTCCCTGACTTTCCTCGCCACCTCTTTTGAGAACCATAGTGGCTTTTTTGTTTCATTTTGATTTGTTTATTTGCTTTTCACAAAGGCTTGTTGCCTCTGTGATGGCAGTTTTGATGTTTCCCCATTGTTGCTCTACCCCTCCTTCTAGCCTGTTTGCTATTGTTTTTCTAAGGCACTCTCCCATCTTGCCAAAGTCAGCCCTCCTGAACTCCAGTACCCTCACTTTTGTATGGCTTGACTCTGTACCTGAGTTTATCGTGAACCACACTGTTTGATGTTCACTAGTTCCCAGATGGCAACTCAGTTCTAGATCTGAGATCCTCTCACTGTCCCCATTTGAGAGTACGAGGTCTAAGATTGCTCCCTTACGAGTGGGTTCCGGAAACTAGCTGTCTGAGGCATGTGACCTGTAGGGCATCGAGAATGACCCTGGTCTTGGATGTGGCTGCAGCAAATGTGCTCCAGTTAACATCTGGCATATTCAGATCTCCCATCAACAGTATCTCCCCTTTCTCTGCCATCCTAAGAATGCCTTCTATCATATCCTTGTCCATTCCCTCCCCCTGACATGGGGGTCTGTATACAACTCCTGTGTGGATTGTGGTGCCATTTCCAGTCTCTAAGGTGACCCACAGTGCCTCCTCTCCTCCCTGTTTACTCTTTGTTCAGTTGCTTTTATCCCTTCCTTTACATAGAAGGCTACTCCTCCCCCTCTTCTCCCCTTCAGGTCTTTCTTGTAGGTTATGTACCCTGGTATGTTAATATCCCAGTCATGGTTCTCTGTACCATGTTTCTGTGACTGTTACGATATCTAGGCATCCCTCTTCCATCAAGGCCACCAATTCAGGGAGCTTGTTGCCCAGACTATGGGCATTGGTACTCATTACCCTCAATTTCCTGATGGCCTTACTCCTTTTTGCCCCATCCCTGTCCTTATTTCTTTGTCACTTTCTCCATTTACCCCTGCCCTTCTCCCTATCGACATCTCTATCTTGGTGTTTACCTCACTTACTACCCTGACTTTTTCTTTTTGAGGGGGCTAGGATTTCCCTGCTCCTTTCCAGTGCCTCCCCCCCTTGGTTAGTTTAAATGCTTGCCAATGAAGCATTTAAACCTATCACCTAGGATCCTGGTTCCCCTCCTGGACAGATGCAGCCCAACTTGCCAGTATAGGCCTGCATCACTCAAAGTGGACCCCCAGTCCCCAGTGAAGCCAAATTCCTGAGCTCTGCACCAATTTTTCAACCACTGATTGAATTCCATGGTGTGGAGCACCCTAGCCTCACCTACGCCATAGACAGGCAGCATCTCCAAGAAGGTTACCATGCGTGCTGCTTGTCTAAGGCCCTCCCAGCTCACAAACTCTTCCTGCACTGCTCCCAGTCCCTTTCTTAGCCAGGTCATTTGTCCCTAGGTGGGCAATGATATCAGCTCCCTCCCTGTCGGCTGCTCCGCGATCCTGAGGATTCATCCCTGTCCCTCAAGCCATGGCCAGGCAGGCACCTGCCTCCCTCTCCCCTTCCTCCCCAGTTCTACCTTCCTAACAGTGGAGTCCCCACCAGGAGTTGTTTCCTTGCCCTGTGGGTCCCATGCCACCCTCCTTTGGTCTCCCTTGTGGAGGTTCCCAGCATCCTCCTTGGTCTCCACTGTGGTTGCCTCCATAGAGGAACCACACTTTGCTAAACGGCATAGGAATTGTGGAGAGGTACAGCTGGAGGATGCGCCTCTGTTCACCACCCTCACCCTCCCTGAGCCCACTGTGGTCCTACCGCTCCTCTTCTTGGCAACCTCTGAGGCAGCGGCAGTGGCCCTGGTAGTCCCGGATGAAAGGGAGGTCCCACAAATCCTGGCCAACTCAGCCTGGAGATTAGCAACCTTCTCCCTCAGCCCAGAGAGGTGCCTGCAGATGGGACAACACAGCATCCTCTAGAACGTCTCCCGGAAGACTGCTGCTCCACAGCCACTGCACTGCACCACTCCCATCATGTCTTATTTCTGGCTCCTTCACTGTTGTTTGGAATCCTTACTCTTTCCTCTGTTTTTTTTTTTTTTTTCTTCTCTCCCTACTTACTTAGTTACTTCCTCTGTGCCCTTTAAGCTCCTGAGCATCATCTTCTGAGACAAGAAGATCCTATATTTCTCAGTAGACGCCTTACTTGCTCAGAGGCAGACCTCCAGCAGCTAGGTGGGGCCGGGGAGCTACTCTTGCCCTTCTAGGATGGTGAGTCTTTGGTGGCTCTGTGATCACTCACTTCCTGCTCCCAAACAGAAAGTTCCTGTTGTCAGTCAAATCCTGTGCCTATAAAAGTAGAACTAGCTTTGGGTGGGAGGGAAGGAGAGCAGTATAGACCCAGTAGAAAGGTTCAGTCACACAGCACTCCTTCCTCCTGGCGTTCTCTGGCAGAATCTATCTAGGGCAGTGTTTAAATCTAGCTTTCTTCTAGCTAAGCCACTCCCCCTACTTAACAGATCTTTCTACATGTAATTAAAATGCACAGATAACAATCCCCTTCAGCCACCTGAGATTTACACCTAGATAACTGCTCAGATAACCATTCACTTCAGCTAACTCAGACAAACACACTTAACTTTTCTTTTTTTTACTCTAAATTGAAGGTCCCAGTAGAAGAGTTCTACTTCTTTAGTCCCAGTAGAGAAGTCCAGTCACACAGCACTCCTTCCTCCTGGTGTTCTCTGCCAAGCCTCTGACAGAATCTCTCTAGGACAGTGTTTAAATCTAGCTTCCTTCTAGCTAAGCCACTCCCCCTACTTAACAGATCTTTCTACATGTAATTAAAATGCACAGACAACAATTTGTATCATAGAATGTGATGGCAGATGAGGACTGCTTGGCCCACCTAGTCTGTTCATTTACCTACCTAACGGATAAGCTGAAGATCCTAGTTAATAGCCTACTTCCTCCTACCCCCCACCAGACTTGCCTTATGTCTGTCCCATGCATTCTTGAATTCCCCCACTGTTTTTGACTCTACGACCTCCTTAGGAAGGCCGTTCCATGCATCTACAACCCTCTCTGTGAGAAAATACTTCCTCACATTACCTCTGAGCCGTCCCTCCTCTATCTTCAAATTGTGACCCCTTGTTCTTGCACATCTCTCTTTCTGAAAGATGCTACCCTTTTGGACTTTGTTGAGTCCCTTGAGGTATTTGAAAGTTTCTATCATGTCCCCCCCTCTCCCTTCTTTCCTGGAGGCTATACATCTTAAGCTCCTTTAGTCTTTCTTCATATGTCTTCTGGTGCAGATCCTGAACCATTTTGGTTGCCCTCCTCTGGACAGCCTCCACTCTATGTCTTTGCGGAGTTGGGGTCTCCAGAACTGTACACAATACTCCAGATGTGTTCTTTACCAACTGCCTGTACAGAGGGCCAACAACTTCCATTTTTCTACTGGTGATGCCTTTCCCTGTGCATCCCAATATCCCCCCAGCCCTCCTTACTGCCTTCTCACATTGCTGGCCCACCTTTAGGTCGTCTGATATGACTACCCCCAGGTCCCTTTCCATTTTTGTTGTCAGTATCTCACCACCCATTGTGTACTCTTCCCCTGGGTTTTTGTTTCCCAGGTGCATTACTTTGCACTTCTTTGCGTTGAATCTAAGCTGCCATGCATTTGACCATTCCTCCAACCTTGCCAAGTCATTTTTCATCCTTTCCACCCCACCTTGTGTATCAGCCCTGTTGCAGAACTTTGTGTCATCTGCAGAGAGACATACTTTCTTTTCCAGTCCCTCTGGTAGGGAAAAGCAAAAACAAAAAAACAGCAAAAAACTTGTCACAGACACATGGAACCGAACACCAGGGACCATCGGAGAAATAAAATGGTGCACATTTGTTTTTATAATTTCTGCATGTAGTTTTCTCCTTTAACTCCCTTGTGCTCTGCCGTGACACGCCAATTAGCTCCTCTGCCCCTATGTATAGCCCAAACATTAAAAGTCTCCTCCTACGTAGTAACCCTGACAAGGGATTTTAACCGGCCTCCCTATCTCCAGTCTCTGGAGCCCTTACTGACCTAACTGGGGGTTTTAAGTGGTTGCTTCAGCCTTTTAAGTTCCTGTCCTAATCTCTAAATAGAGTCCCCCACTCTTTCTGCCTTTATTGTCTGCCTTGAAAAGAACTTTCATATATGGTTTTCTAGCTCTCACAGTGGCTTTTAGTTAGCCTTGCCCTGGCCCCTCTTAGTTAGTAGACAGCTCTAAAAAGGGTTTTTAATTTGCATCCCCCAAAACTCTGCTGCCTGTGAACAAGATCTAGTCTTGGCTGGTGCTGTAATTACAGGATGCAGAGAAATGAGATGTGCAGTGCAGAAAGCAAAAGGAAGATTGGCATCTGCACATGCACAATGAAAAGGAAAATGGTGTGCAGCCTAGTTCTACTGTGGCACTGTTTTCATTTCTGTTTCTTGAGGAAGCCGCTGACAGCACAGAAGAGCCCATCATGGGACAATGTGTCATCTCTCAACGTGCAACACCATGATGTTGGGACATTTCATAGCCCAGCCATACAGATGGCAGCATCTCCTGGATCCTATAGTCCATTAATACTTTTTCACTTGATGCCTGGCCCAGGGACAGGCAGAGAAATTAAACAAGCTGTCCCTGGGGAAAATTGGGTGTCTGGGACAGGCAGACAGGTGGCTGTTTTGGCTCTTGCTGGCAAGCCACATGAGGTCCTCCCTGGAATTCCTGCAGCTGCTAGACTGCATAGCCTCTACCACAGCAGTGGTGCCATGGGCACTGTTACAAAAGAGTTTCCAATAGCACCTCAAGTGGTACTGGTACCAAAAAAGTAGACCACTGGAGCAGCCAGTCAGTCAACATTTCATACAAGCATTAGCGTTGTAGAAGAAGGTAAGCAACCTCAGACAAGGTATCCCTTCTTCTGTCAGGCCTTCCCTACAACCCATAGCTGCCTCGCTCCTGGGGTTGGGAGGACATCTGGAGAGCCATGCAGTAAATGAGGTCTGAGACCCACAGGAAGGTCAGGAGCACATCAACCTGCTAGTGTTCAGGGCTGTGCTCTTGCTGGAGGAGTCTTTTTCTTTCCTGTTGCTGTATCACTCATTCCTTATCAAGAAAGACAATAGTCTATAGTGCATTTAGACAAACAGCGAGGTACTACATCCTCAAAATAATGCAGAAAGTTTGTGAAAATATGGAACCTAGCATATTCTCTAAGGCCCTGTCCACACTACACTAAAAACTCCCCTCTGTAACGTTACAGAGGGTCCAAACCGTTACCGCAACAGTTTGCGTTTACACCTGTACGTTACAGGAGGCATTTTCGTAACCATTGTTGAAGCCACTTATGAGGTGGTTTCAACAATGGTTACAAAATAATTCTGCCTCTGTAACATTACCAGCTGTAGTGTGGACGCGTGTGCGTGTAGCCCCAGCATTGCCTTCAGTGCAGCACGAACTACATTGTGGGATAGGCTGCCGACCGTAACTGTCACCTGTCGCCCACAATGTGAACCGGCTGTAATGGTTCCAAACAGTTATCATGACGGTTCACTGACAGTGTGGACACACTGTAACGTTTACCGTCTGTAATGGTTTGAAACTGTTACAGGGTTTTAATGGTATAGTGTGGACGGGGCCTTAATGTAAGAATATCTACAGTACACCTAATGGGTAAGGACAGTGTATTAGCAAGTTCACTGAACAGGATGATCAGGTGACCCACAAATGGTCTCTGAATCAACAAGTGTTGAATTCAGTGTTTCAAAGATGGAGGGTTCCACAGGTGGATTGGTTTGCCTCCTGGGAGAACAGGAAGCTCTCTCACTTCAGTTGTAAACCTCCGTCAGTAGGAACTATCCCATGAGATACAGTTTCTGCCATGGAGTGACAAACTTCTTTATGTATTTTCCTCCATTCCCACTAATCCCAATGGTCCTACTGAAACTGAGAAATGAGTCCGCAACAATGATTCTGATGATGCCTGACTGGGCCAAGCAGGCCTGGTGCTCACTGCTGTTGCCAGCGTCACAGAAAATGCTCATAACTCTGTTTCTGAGAAAGGATCTCCTGAGTCACAAGGGCAGAGTAACTCATCCAGATCTCAGAACACTTCATTTAAAAGTATAGTTCTTGAAGAGCTAGAGTACTCCAGCCTAAATCTGTCTAATCAGGTGCTGGAAGTTTTAAAGGTTGCCAGAAAGACAGCAGCCAGAAAAACTTGACATGTCAAAATGGAAAAAGTTCAGCATCTGGTGTGCTTCCCACCAAGTCAAATCAGCTTACAAGTCACATCAACTTACACAGACTTTTCAGTGGTTTTGGTCTACAGTACCTGGTGCACTTACAGTTCAAGGGCCTAAAACCATCTACTTTTAAAGTAGCACTTGGCAGCTGGGCCAGTTTTCAAGGCAGCAGGCAAAGAAAAATGTTCTGCTTCACAACGAGTCAGGACGTTTTTCAGAGTATTAAAACAGTTGATCTTATCTGTGTCAATCTTCACCATTCATCACTGGTGGGGTTCTGGCCGGAGGAGCAGGACCCCGCTAAGGGCTTCTGCTTGGCGCTTATGGATTGGCCAGTAACCGACGCAGACTCCTCCATCCCAGTTCTGCTTCCCCCGCTGTCGAGCAAGCATGACCTCATGTGTGGAGTGTGATTTTCCTACTGCATCATCGGCCTAGTCCATCGTGAAATTTCCATCCTATGTGGAAGGGTAGTATTTCCCTGGAGGTCCTGTACTTTCTTTCCTCTGTCTGACTCAGGTCTGTTGCAACAGCACTTAAAAAAAACAACTCCTTTTTCTTTCTGTCTCTGTTTTTCCCCATCTACAGGCAGGCCACCTGTAGTATGTTCTCTCTGTCCTCCAGCTCTATTGAGGTCTCCGGGAATCTGCTACCTGTTCCCCCTTCCCGTACCAATATCTTTATGCTACAACATGATCGTGCACACAGCCAGCTGCACGAACGCGCACACATTCCCTCGCGAATGTGCGAAGTACAGAGAGCGAGTTCTACTCACAAAAATATGAAATTTGCAGGTGAAAACCCTATGTTAGCAAGCTGTAAGGGTGTACATTGTAATGCACTGATTTTGCTTTGGTAGGGTTCCACTGCAGAGCCGGTTGCTAGCTGCAATTCTGGCAGGTTTTAAAACACTTGCAGCTCTGCTCCGATATCGCAGCAAAGAGAGATACACACTAAAAGATAAAGTGCTTAAATAAAAATGTGTACAAAGGTGTATTCATAGAAAGTATAGATGTAAAAGGAAGACCTTTCCTGTTTTTAAGAGTTTTATTTCCTTTGGGTTGGACTTCGGTTTTATGAATAAAACCAAGCAGAGTTTCATTTTGTTTAGTTATGTTTGCAGCGCTAGCTTTTGGCTGCAGTTCAGATAAACCTCAGGGTGCAGAAATGAATGTTAGACTGTTCTATACAGAAGGTTTAGTTTATTCAAATATTCTGAAGAGATATTTTGCAATGCCTTCTAGAGTTAAATATCTGATTGAGTTAAAATGGTATCTTTTTTTTTTTTTCTGTGCACAGAAACTCCCTGTAGTTCAGTAGGTTTGGGGCGTGTTCCTTCTGCTTCTTAGCCCTCTCGAGCCTCAGTCTCCCACAGAGCCGGCCGGCCCCTTTGCAACTTGCTATATTGGACTGAGGACATGTGGGAGGAGCCAGAACAGCAGAGAACCACCCAAACCAGAACTGTTGTGGAGAACTCTTTAAAATGTGACTCTACTGCTAGAATAGTATTACTTATGAAGGAACCTCTCTTCTAATATGTTTCAAATGTAATAACATTTTGTATTTACTAAAGTGATTATTTGTATGGAAAAAGGAGGGAGCTATGCTTCACCACTTGACTCCATCACTATGTAAAGAGAGAACCTTGCAACATGAAAGCAGATTAGGGCTCTGTGGAGTTCGGACCACTAGATCCAAGCTGTGAGTGGACAATAGGGCTCAGTAAGGAGCTGACCCTCTCTCTGACCTTAGCGCCTTCTAGTGGTCAAGTATTGGATGGACTCATTCTGTGTTTGATTTAAAACCCTCTTTTTATCTCTTTGGTTGTTTTACAGTCCACTGTTTTGATTTCTTTTGTGCTGAATAAAGCTATTTTGAGTTTTGGATCCTGGTGCCTGCCTCCATTCAATTCCCACACCTCTTGCATCCTATTTTTACTAAAGCTGCATTCTTGGCACCATCGACTGGTAAGACCTTTCCTTTTTATTACAACGATGCTGAGTCTTGTTTTTTTTTTTTTTTTCTTTTTTCTTTTTTCTTTTTCTATCTGGTCATGTCTTGTCCAGGGAACAAGAAAAAGACTTACAAGGTGGGCAGGCCCCCGATGCAGCGGTGTCCCTGTGGCCGGCTTTATTCCGTCTCGGACCAGCATGATCGGTGTTTGACTTACCTGGGCTCTAACCATGATATTGACCATTGTGACACCTATTTTTCGATGAATCATAGAGTTTTGGAAGTCCGTGCATTCAAAGTTGGATGTAAGCTTCTGACTTTCAGAGGACAGGTGCGCACCAGGGATGCCAGACGCATGTCCCTTGAGCTTTCCTCTGGGTCCCAACCCGGTTCCATATGGACCACGGAGGAGGGGGCTTCCACCCTGTAAAGCCTCGCCTCAGCGGAAGTCCCTCTCATGGTGCAGGAGACCCGGTCCGATTCCTCCGGTAGTCTGGCTGGAGGCACCTTCAGAGGTGAAGGCTCCCCCGGCATCGTGGCCTGTGTCTGCAAGGCCCGGCGGTTTCCTCTGCGCTGCCTCAGATCCTGATACCGTACACAGCGCCGGTGATCGGGACGGTGCCTGCTCATGGTGCCGGGTGGGGGGGTTGTGAAGTGGTCTGGATCTGTGCCTCCTCCGGGGAGGAAGATGATTTGGAGGTGGATCCAGACTGGCTTCGGGTTCTTCTGAATCCTCGGATTCCCCCCAATCCCCGCCCTAGCATGTCAATGCCTGTCCAACCCTTCCTTGGTCCAGGGGTTTCTACGGTGCCGGTGTCAGGGCTGCTTGCGTCACTGACCGAGCTTCTGGTGCTGAGGGCAGCACCGGAGGGTCCTCCGGAGCTGGCGGAGCCTCGGAACTCAGAGAAGGTGAACTCCTTGTTGTGGGTGTCCAGGCTGGGCCCACTTCTGGGCCTGCTAGGACGTGTGGAGTAGAGGAGGATGTTCCCTCGTCTGCCGCCTCTCAGTGGTCGACGAGTGAGGTTGAGCTACCTCGGTTGGTCCTGAGGAAGAGGTTCCTCTCTGAGTCTGAGAGGTTGAGGGGTCAGGGTCAGCATTCTTCCATAGTAGCCCGCAAGGGTTCAGGTAGGAGCCGCAGCACCAGCTCTATCTTTTTACCTGAGGTCTCCCAGGAGGGATCTCATCTCTTGAGGCTAGGGGCCGCCCTTCTGGACCCATGAGGCCCTAGTCGTCTTGCAGGGGGGAATCCCCGTCAGGGCTCAGTCCCGACCGTTCCAATCTGGTTGGATGACCGCTGACTACCTCGACGGACAGATCCTCCTGAGGTGTTGGTTCGCCTGTTCGGTCCCCGAGCCCTGGCAGAGGTCGTTCTTTTCCTCAGAGACGCCTGGCCCCTCTACCTCTGCCAACCCCTCCCCTTCTCCCGGGCTACTCTGGTACTACGGGGCCTTTGACCTAGGATCAGTTTAGAGCCACAGCTGCCATATTCACTGCCTATGTGAGATCCATGGACGAGCTGGTGTTTCACCACTCTCCCCCTGGGCAGCCGGTCTCTGACTCTCCGAACTCGTTAGCTTCCTCGTCTTCCTCGCTTGAGGGAGAGGATCCTTCTGTCCACCTTTCTTCAGATGTTGACCAGACCAATTATCAGCGTTTCCTTTCGGGGTTAGTAGACAAGCTCCACATCACCAGACTAGCAAGTCGCAATCCTGAGCTTGCGGGACGCGCTTTTTTTAAGCGAATACAGTGCAGGCAACATGGTGGTACCAACCTGGCCCTCCCCCTTTAGGGAGGCGTTGTACTGCGCTAGGTGGCATCATTCAGTCCCCTCTCCAGCCCCGATGGACTGCCGGCATAGGTATTGTGCACCCCTAGGATCTCCAGGAGCTTTATCTCACCCCCTTCGGGCGTGATGATCCTGGACACTCCTTCTGGGCATAGGCGCCCAAGACGTGATCCGGATGCAGACTTCGCAGAGTTTGCCTTCTGGGGGAGAAGAGTGTTTTCTTTGGCATGTTCATCTCTTTCTCAGCACATCAGGCCCATTATGCTGCCTACAGCAGGCACTTATGGTCCTTGCTAGGGCATATCCTAGCATCTATGCCTGATATGGAGGTAACCAGACAAGCCGTTCCCTCTCTGCACATGGCCTGGAGCTTGCGAGTTACCAAGCAAGGGCATTGTACGATGCCAGTGAGGTGGCATTCATGCTAGCGGGGACAGCGATCTGCATAAGGTGGACGGCATGGCTTCATCTATCCCGGTTATCACCCCATGACCCAGCGAAGGGTGATTGCCTCCTCTTTCTGGGGAATCCACCTTTTTCCCCCCGCAGGGTGAGGTGGGAACTTAAGGGGCAACTTCCTTCTCCCAGCCAGAGGGAGAGCCCACCTCATCCTGACCAGTCCCGGGCCTAGTTGGGCCTGTAAGGGTCTCCCTCCTCCTGTGTTTCCCCCACAGGGGGATGAGGGACATTCCTCCCTCAGGAAGGTACCAGGTCCCCTTCGGGGGGCTTGGTAGTCACCTACCAGTAATGAATGGTGAGGATTGACACAGATAAGAAAATTACGTACCGACCATAATTCTTGATCTTCCTGTGTATCTTCACCATTCATCCTGCTTCCTGCTCTCCTTCCCCTCTAGGGTCTCGGCCTCTGAGCAGTTCCTCCTCCCTGCTTATTTTTCCCCAGTTGAGGTCAGTTGTGGACTAGTCTTCTGGTTCCTCTGTTCCCTCTGCTTGGGATAATGGGGGGTCTCCATTGGGGGAGAACAGGCAGGGATACTTGTCCCTTGAATGGGGACTCACCCAGGCCTTCCTCGCATCCCTGCTGGGATCCCTTCTCTGGCTGATACGAGCTCCCAGTGCTTGTGTGGCATCTCAGAATTCTTCTTCAGGTCCCTCTTTGACATTATCTTGGATAATTTATTTGGTGAACCCTCCACAAGGTATCATAATATTTGAGATGCATCTATCCTTTTGTTAAGGAGATCTTGGTCTCGCAAAGGTTTTTGTTGTGTAATCGCTCTGTCTTAGATATGGAAATGTTATCTGTTGTATAACATGAAAATAATAAACATAAAGTTAAAAAAAAAAAAAAAAGCATGTGAATGAGCAACATATACCACTCCTAGAACTACTGTTACAGGTGAGTAACCTGGTTTTCCCTGCCATTATTCAAACAAATCAAAAGTTTAAATGGAACTATTGATGAGTGTTGATAGCTTTAAATATCTTGGTTTCATTGTACATCAGTCTCTCTCATCCCAAGAACATACATCCAGCTTTGCCGTGGTCAGCTTTTTAGATTTGAACGGTCTGTCCACCCAGTTGTAGAAAGTCCTGGACCAGTCCCTTTTGTCTTTCCTGTTTGTTTTTGTACAGAGATGTATATAGATAATAAATTCTGTATTTTGTGTACGTAGAGAAATATACACAGCAGTCTTGATGAGCTGTGAGATATCACTTGAAATGCTGGCATCCAGCTAATAACTGGCAGTCAGTTATAATCAAAAATAACTGAAAAATAATAAGTTGGGCGAGTAAGCCTCATTTCCAATGTCTTTGCTTGTTTTTCCTGCATATGTGACTGCAAACGAAACCTCTATACAGAGCATAAGGGTGTTATATAACACAGTATGTAGATTTGCTGCCTCAGGTCCTGAATTTACTCATCACTGTGCACTTTTGGCTAGTCCTCTCGTGATCTGCCTATTGTTTACTTTACCCTTGTTTTTCAAAAGGTCCCCTCCAGTTTTTATTTATTGCCTATACTGCGTCAAAAACTTGCCTTCAAAATACCAGATCTGCATGAAATGACTGTAGACATCCACATTTTTTCCATACCTCACTAGGTCAAAGATCTTTTATTTACACAGCCATAACCTGTTGGAACAAGCTGTCATTCTCGTTACAAAATATTACTGCACACATGATGTTCAAATTTGTGCTAAAAAGGTACTGTCTGGACTTGTCTGTGTGCAGGTATAGTGCTACTTGACCAGAATGTGCAATACCACTAGAAATGGAACTGTCTTGATTTATTGTATTAATTTTTTATAAGCTTGTATTTTACTGTGTTAAGTACAGAGGTCTGAACAATTGGTCTTGAGGATCTGGGGGTATACCTAATGCAAAGTTCCTAACATTTTAATACTGCATAAGCCACAGCTTGCAAGAGTGCGCTAATCCTGCAAAAGAACGTTTTATATACCAAGTATTTTTTTGATTTATCTAGACAATTGATGTGATCCCATCCCAGACAAGTTATAAAAGCCCTAAAATTGTTAGTACTTCACCTCCTTTTCCTGAGAAAAGCTCACCATCGAATACATTGCTGTAGGCAACGATTAAGCAATAAGGCATGACTGGGAGGGGGTGGCGCGTTATAGTGGGATAACTGCCTACCTTGGGTGGGTTTGCCGAGTGCTTCCACCACCCAAGAAGGGCCGTTATCCCACCAGAACCACCCCCCCCCCCCACCGAGTGACTTATTGCGATTATGAAATGGCTTCTTTAAAGTAAAAAATGTATTTTGTTTTTTAAGTAATTTTATGCTTCTAAATTTGTGGTGAAAAAGCCTGAACAATTGAAAATAAAAATGCTAAAAGAAACAAAATAGTCAGAATTGGACACTGACTTGCTGCTGTTGTGCCAGTAAGTGGCGTCAGTGCTGCATATGATATGTGTGCCTCAAGTAGGGGCAAAGGGAAGGCAGGTAGCGGCTTCTGATGCTAGCATAGTGTTAGGGCTGAGGAGGCTGCCTTAGGTGACTATCAGTCGAATTGGGGCAGTACCATACCCTCGGGCGTGTGGGCAGAACAGGCCGAGCGAGCATCTGAATGAGTGGGTCATGGCAAAGTGGCAACTGGAGCAGAGTATGAGCTGGAGAATTGGAGGTTGCAGTTGGATTGGGTGGAGGGGCGGTTAATTGAAAATCAGCCTGTCCATTTTTTTGCACTTTGCGAGTGAGCGCCTGAATGAACGGGTTATGCTGGAGCGGGAGCAGAGTGTGAGCTGGAGAACTGAATTTTAGCTGCATTGTGCAGCTAAGGTACAGTAAAGAGTGTGTGTGTGTGGTGGTTTTTTTTTTTTTTTGGTCGTTTGATGGCAGTCATTTTTTTTTTTTTTTTTTTTTAAAGGAGGAGACCAGTGTGCCCTTGTGTAATCGGAGGCTAAGTGCAGTGCTGCAGGTACTGCCATGGTACGTGTAGGTATTTTGCGGCAAATTTCTATATTCACGGTACTGAGTTCAGATTGTTTGGGCGCTACTTTCAGCCGAGCTGTTGTGCTGGGTTAACAGCCCGGTTGAAAGTACCTCTCAACCAATCAGGATTCAGCATTTTTACTAGCAATTTCATAATACAAGATAAAATCGGTAAATCTCCAAATGTTTGTTACACTAGGGAATTAGAAGTGCGTTTTGCCCTTTTTTCCTTTTCCACTGCGGTTCACTGTGGTTGAGATGTTAATCTCAACGTAGTGCTGACTGTGTGGTGATGAGGCAGTCTTGCCCCTCCCTTTCCATTCTTCCCATGAGCTGCATGATTTATTAACTGTAAGCAGTTTCTAGTTCCATGGTTGGGTTTCTGACGTACTGTTAATTATAAATGTATTTGCTTCTTTATCTATATGGACGGTCATGGACAAGTTTAAATACTTGGTACTCATCTAAGTGCGTCTTTCAAGCATTAAAGGTGGTCCTAGTTTGTTATGGGGTTTCATGTGTTTCAGTTGGTAGAGGGAGGGGGCTTGGGGTATATATATCACACTTTTTGCATAATATATCTGTCTTTTACGAGACCAAATCATCACAGGTTAGGTGGTCAGAGACTCTTAAGTAATTAACCCATTGTGGGAAAAACTCTATATTTCCATTATGACGATATTGGTTATCTTTTACATGTAGTGTATATCTTTTTTTATATATACATTTTATCCTCATTTTTCCCCCGTGTTTTTCTCCCAGCCCTTGTACCATCCGTGCACATGTGGAGGCATGCCATGGTACCGGGATGCCCTCCCGTTACTTGCCGCCTGCCTGCCTACACTACCCTCGTACCTTCATCCAGGTGCAGTGGAACTTCGGTGGGCAACAGGGTGCCTCCCCAGGAGAGATCTGCCTTTCAGCTGCTCAGTCCTGCTCCCTCCCTCCTCCCCCATGCCGGCTCTCTGCTGACCCAAGCTCATTCTCGAACCCGGGTCGCTAGAGTAACGCAAGGTAAGGTGTCCAGCGCCTCAGCCCTCTGTGCCACCGGGCTGTACGTGTAGTGTATATTTATAATGTGAGCCTCCATTTGATGTATAAACCTGGGAGGTTATGATCGCATATCCTGTTGTAAGCACAGCTTATCAAGTATGGTTGTCAGTTATACTGCATGCATACCTCTTAGCATTTTGTCACTGAAGTGAGGGACACCAGCACTCAAAATGAAGGACAAAGAGGAACACTAACTCTCTGAATGAGGGACCCATCCTCAAACATGGTGATACAAGCTCAAAACCTTGTGGAAACTATTGCCTTGTGTTATGCAAGTTTACTTTTGATTTAACAGCGTAGACTATTATTCATTTCTGCTATAAAGTCTAAATTTGTACCACCTTCTCTGTGAGGGCAGCACCTTTTTCATGAGGGACAGGTGTAAGACGCAACAATTTTGAGTGGTAAAATGAGGGACGTCTCTCGTAATCTGGGACAGTTGAGCAGTATGACTACATGTACTCTTCATGTTAATTATTTTAAAATAATTTTAAAATCAACAGCAAGAAAGTTAAAGATAAAATCAGTACTGCTTGAATTTCTTAACTCTGCAAATTAAACAGATTCTTTAAAGAACTAACTTCGATCTATAAGTGGCGTTTCCAAGTGAGCTGCAGAACAAACTAGAACATTTGAGACACAAATCACCAAACTGTGTTCTTAGTACTGTGCGCTTAGTCCATACAGCAATGTCTACATAGGCCCTGGGAGCTGTAGCTAGACCAGTCAAACCATGAGAGATCTCTTGAGTTTCAGCACAGTAGTACAGATAAAGTGCTTTCACTGCCATGTGTAGTCCACCATTTTAGAAATCCAAAAAAAAGTCTGTGTTGGTGATTGTGCACCACAGATATTATTGAGAAATATTAGCATGCCATAAACATGTTTAAACAAATATGCATGAAGTACATAACAGTTTCCAGACCCACGAAAGTTAACAGATCCTCTCTACTCCCATATCGGTCCACAAGCTCACCCAACAGTAGGTAGATCAGTCTTAGTTTCCTCCTTCCATACCTTCTGGATTCAGCCCTCTGGTAGCCTCAAATTGCTGTTTGATGTGCTCCACCCTCTTGCTACGTTTGGTGGGATAGGTCACAATTGGAATGGATGTCCTCTGTACTGAATGCAGAGACAGGCCGGCATTAGGAGAGAGTGACCCACCCCAGACTCTTGAGCTGTGCCTGTACCGTGTCAAATTTCTTCCTGTGGGTGTGAGTTGAGAAGGATAGATCAGGAAATATATGCAGTATCTGGCCTTCAAAATTCAGGTTTTGCAAATTACGAGCTTCCTGAAGCACCATGTCCCAGGTATTCACTTATGTTGTTACAGAGAGCACTGTTCTGGGTAAATTTTGCTTGGCTGGCCACCGTTCTTGGGGAGATCCGATATGCTTTGACCATTTGTAATGCTGTGGTTCTATTTCCAGCTGTAGGGTTCTGGGAAGTCAGTTTTTCAGAAAGGATAGCAAGTTGTGCCCTTCACTACCCTCCAGAAGTCCCACCAGTTGCAGCTTGACTCCTCGGTGTGCATTCTGTAGCGCTTCCAGTCGGTAGCGGAATTGTCTGTTCTCCTGCACAAGTTTACTGGATGTGGAGAGGGCTTTAGCTGCTTGTGCTTCAGCCGAGGTCACTGTCTTGGTGGTCGCTTCTGTTGTAATGTCCTGTTTGCCCATTCATTTTCAGAATTGTTTGAACTTTGAGGTCAATAGCTTTTATTGAGTGTGTCAGCGCTTGCCATGGGGGATCAATAGAACTTGGTGCCACCACCGTGGATGAAGTGGCCTGCTTTTCAGCCTGCTGCTGTCTTTGTTTTTTTGCTCCCTCCTCCCACTTTTCCTTTATTCAAGTCAAACCATCACTAAGTCTGATATCACTCAAGTCCTCAGAACCTGCTCTTTTGAGTGGTATAGGTTTGGAGTTAGTTTGTAAGGTAAAGTGCAGTATTTATATCAGTTAAGGGCTTTCCTCTGCAAAGCCGAGGTGAAGCACATCTTCTCAGCAAGCATGCTACACAGCACCCCCTTGGCATCTGTCATATTTATACAGGTTGTAGAACAGAAGAATGCAGCAAAATGCCCATTACTACCGTTCCCCGAGTCAGCAGGTCCAGGTCAACGCTTTGTTTAATATAAGGCCGAGTATCTCCTTTTTGAAGATGTTCAATGAAGCACTTGATATCACTTGGTTTGGCAACCTATTCCATAACCTACCTGTCCTGTTGAGATAAAAGTTATATCTATTATTTTTATTTTATCTGCTCTGATTTGACGTTTGTCCCCTTAGTCCTTCGGGTTTATCAATAACCATGATTTTTTTTGTTTTTATTTTTGATATTTATATGTATTGTTTTATGATAAAACAAGTACATACTACCATATACAGGGTAATACAATAGACATATACTGCAATACAGCTGATCAAACAGTTGATAAACATTTATATAACCCCTGTAATCTTTTACAATAGGAAGTAGGGGTTCCCATATGCCTTCTCAATGGCAATGGAGTTCTCTGAATTAGGTAGAACTTATATAATGATTAGCTGCAGTCACATAGTACTACTGTGTATCCAAATATCAGTTTGATTTTAAACCTTAGGAGTATAGTACTCCCCTAAGCATACTACATAGCACCATCTCTGGCAAACTTTTGGTAATTTCACCCAACAGCTCAAAACTTAAAACAGATTGCAGTCAAAGCAACAGGCAAAATGACAGGCTGTATATTGAGACAAGAACATTAAATATTTCCTCCCCCCAGGTCCAGAAAGGCAGGAGAATTATCCACGAGTGGTGCTAAATCATCACGAGGGCCCAAGCGTCCTGCACTAAGGCCTCTCACCAAAAAAAAAAAAGTTTCTCCATTAAATCGCACCGTTCTCCACCTTAGAGTAAGAGACATTCTTTAAAACGTTAATACAACAGGGAAATGTCCCAGAGTGTCAATTAAACCTTTAACTAGCATAGTGTTCAACAATTAGTCCAGTTTGGTCAGTCCTCACCCGATTCTCCTCTGGCTATATCCTCGTCTAAGCTGGGCCTTTCCTGTAAGGCAAGCTCCGTTTCAATTCTCTCCAGCCACTTTCCCGCATCCTTCGGTTCAGAGAATTGCCAGGACTTCCTCGCATAGGTAATCCACAGTCGCGCTGGCGGGAGAAAAGAATGAATTATATCAAGTGCCCTTAACTTTTCTCTGACCCCATCAAAATGCTTTCTGTGGGCCCTGGTTTGGAAGGGCAAGTCAGGGAAGCATTTCACATCTGCGTCATTGATGGATAAATGGGTAAGCCGCACAAACTGCAGAAAGAATTACATCTCTGATGTCTGCTCCTGTTGTCTTCACCAGAATGGTACGAGGGGTGCTTATGTCCATAGGTCTAACTCATGGGTTGATTTGGTAGGCTCGCCTTAGGTTATTCCACTCAAAATTGCTGGGAACTGATATTGATGATTTAAGCCACTCCACCACAAAAAGGCAAAAGCTGAAGTCCCTCTGCCACTTCGGGTACTCCAACAAAGTGCAGATTGCCTGCCCTGACTTCATTTTCAAGGGCCTCCATCCTTCCCCGAAGCTGCATATTTTGATGTACTATTGTAGCGACTGTTGCGTGCATGGAGAGAGAGATCTTTTTTCACACTCCGCAACAGCTCCCCCAACTCCGTTAAAGCAGCATCTTGTTTTTCTAGTCTGGCCAAGGTTTTTTCCATTTTAGAGTCCATCGACTTCATAGTCACCAACATCTGCTGCCATGGCAGGCCCGTTGAGGAGCTTGTCATAGTATCTGGTTCCTGGCCTGAGGTCTCTTTGGCCTTCCTGGATCTAGCACCACTCAGTTTAGGGGCTGTTGTCATAGTGTCCTGTTTCTTACCCCAGGAGTTCTCTAGCATCCGTATCTTTTTTGCACTTAGCTAGCTAGGTACAACTGCCCCAGAGGTGTGCCTTTAAGAGATATTTAAATGAGTGTAGGGCCAAGCCAGTCAAAAAACAGGAGGGGGTGTGAGCTGAGTGAGAGCTGTTGAATGCTTCAGAATTTTTTCTCTGCTGGACTGAGCAATATTGCCTTTTAGGTGTCTCCCAACTTTCCTTGTTGACAGCCTCCTAGTGCTTATCTGGGTAAAGTTTTTCTCATAAATTAATTCCTTTGGTGTGCTGAGTGAAAGTTTTACTTTTTCATTAGCACTGTGCAAATTTGTTATTTTTAGCACAACGACGCTATTTTGACTTTATTTTTACCGCAACTATTTAGTTTAAAGCCTAATTTTATCACGGGTGCTTATTTTCGACGGTTTCCTTCATTTGTGGGGCAAATTCTTGTGGGAGCCGTCGAATTAGAGATGGTTGCCTTGTTTTTTTTTTTTTTACCTCAGACCTCACGGTGTTTACTGCGAGGCACCTGCAGTAGATTTCAAATTTAAATAGTGCCGGGGGGGTTTCTCTCTAGATTGGCAAATACAAGAAAACCTTTTTTGTTATATCACTGGGCCTGGGTATCATCTGTGTCAGGACTGTCCGTAAGGGAATCAACAAAGTCCAAGAGGGTAGCATCTTTCAAAAAAAGGGGTGTACAAGAACAAGGGGGCACAATTTGAAGATGGGGGGCGGCTCAGAGGTAATGTAAGGAAGTATTTTTTCACAGAGAGGGTTGTGGATGCATGGAACGGCCTTCCAGAGGAGGTTGTGGAGTCAAAAACAGTGGTTGAATTCAAGCATGCATGGGACAGCCATAAGGCAGTTCTAGGGGGTGGGGGTAGAAAGAAGTAGGCTGCTGGTTAACTAGGATCTGCAGCTTATCCATTAGGTAGGGAAATGGGCAGACTGGGTGGGCCAAGCGGTCCTTATCTGCCGTCAAAAATTCTGTGTTAAGGGTCCAGCAGCCACCTGTGCACAGTTGAGTATTACTGGGTTTCTGTTAAGATTGGCACTGGTATAGATCCTAGTTTTACAACCAAAAAAAAAAAAAGGCACTAGTAATAGACAGTTTATTAACTGGGGCAGGACTGGCCGGTGGCATTTTCACAGAAACCTGCACTCAGTTCATAGGTCCAGAAATGGTTTGCTTTGCTTAAATTGGCAAACATAGTAGACAAACCTTTGATTTATTATGGCTGAGGATAAATTACAGGCTTCCGACGGGCATTCAAAAGTACTAATACCAAAAGCAGCGGTGCTGAGGAACCCTCCAGATCTCAGCCAAAAAATAAAGCTTCCAAAGATGAAGTTCCTCACAAATTGAAAAGTAAGAGTGATGAAAAAAGGAAGCTCGATCTAGCCTCTGATGAAGTGGCTAAAAAGAAACTCTGTCAAGACAGATATGCTCCCATTGCTCCTGGGAAAGCCAATAGCGAGACAACAGGCAGCTTAAAGCATACAGAAAAAACAAAACACTTACAAACTGCGCAGGTTCTTCAGTCAGTGCAAGATATGGAAAAAGCATGGCACCTGTTTCAGACCCTTCAAAAGATGGGTCCTTGATTTACTGGGGCTCGCAAGCACTCTTCCACAGTTCTCTCTTCTGTAGACTGTGAGGGTGATGCAGATCATCAATTTTATGATGCCCCTGACATGGATTTTGAGGGCCTTGAGCCCCAGGAGTCCCCGGACCCTCACCTTGGGAATCCCCCGGTTGACCACGAGAATCCTTCCTCTGTTTACATTTATACAAAATATGCTGGATACCCTGGACCTCCCTACGCAGGAGCCCAACCAGGATGTTGATGAAGATTATAGGGAGATGAAGGGTCTTTCATCCTCAAAGTCCCTGGTCATCTCTATCTATAATGCATTTAGAAAAAATACCATGAAGGTGCTTCAACACCCCACTTCAGTATCAGGGGTTAAGTGGCTTGAGAGAAATATATAAATTGTCTAAAAATGGTACAGAGTTCCTGTCTGCACACCCTAGCTGCGAAAGTATAGTGCAGCAGGCAGCTTGTGAGAAATCTGGAGTCTCCTTGTTGCCCTCTCCCCCTGACAAGGATTCCAAGAAAATTGACTTTATAGCAAAGAAAATGTATGCCACAGCTTCCCTGCTTCTTAGGCTTTCTTCTTACATGGCATTCACAGCCAAATATCAGAAAGCCCTTTGAAAATCTGTCAGGCTTATGGCCATAGCGAATCGGATTCTATGGTGAGGAAGCTGGTGGATACATCAAACTGCCCTGGAAGCAACTATGTACCAATTCTGAGGGGGGGGGGGTGGCACTATATGTGAAGGAAGGACTGAAGTGTGTAAGGGAGGAAGGGGAGAAGGGTAGTACGGAGTCACTTTGGATGCAAATCCAGGATTCCAAGAATAGGATTCTTAGGATGGGAGTGGTGTACAGGCCACCTTCTCAGACGGAGGAGTTAGACAGGGAACTAGCGGGACAGATCAGGAGGACCTGCGAGAGGGTAGTGTGGTGATTGTGGGGGACTTCAACATGCCAGGAGTGGACTGAGCACCCAACATCCAGGAACAGAAGGGAGCAGGTACTGCTGGATGCCTTCAGGACAGCTTGCTGCTGCAAATGGTCAGTGAACCAACCAGGTTAGGGAATACCCTTGACCTTGTGCTGGCAAATGGGGACTTTGTGAGAGAACTTACAGTGGAGGAACCGCTGTCAGGGAGTGACCACCACTCAGTATGGCTCACATTAGATATGGGCAAGGAAGGAGTGGAATCTGGCACAATAGTGCTGGACTTTAGGAGGGCCGACTTTGGGAGGATGGAGGAAGTGGTAAAAGGGTACCTGGCCAGAATTCAGTCTAGTATGGACAGTAACCAGAGGTGGGAGCGCATAAAGCTGGGGATAGTGGAGGCAACCAAAACCTGCTGCAAAGCCCAGAGCAAGAAGGCTAGGGCTAAGAAACCAATGTGGTTGAGCAAGGAGGTCATGGAAAAGGTAAGAAGGAGCTGCCTTTAGGAAGTACAAGAAAACCGGGAGGGGGGAGGACAGGGAGGAGTACTTGACAGACTTGAAGGAGGTGACAAGGGCAGTTAGGGGAGCCAAAGCATCTACGGAACTCAGGCTGGCACAAGGCATTAAGAAGGGGAGAAGGACTTCTTTAAGTACATCAGAGAGAAAAGGAGCTGTAAGGACCACATAGTAAGGATTAGGAAGGAGGGGGGCTGGGTGGAAGCAGGTGCGATGAGGCAGAAGCACTAAATATGAGTACTTCTGCTCAGTATTTACTAAAGAGAGAAGGGGTGACATCTACGTGGGAGAAATGGCAGAAGCAGGGTGGGAAGTGGTGACAGATGGGGAAATCATGGAGAGCAGAGTTTGAGAGGGTTTGAAGGCACTGAGGGTGGACAAGGCGCCAGACCCAGATGGCATCCACCCCAGGGTACTGAAGGAGCTGGCAGAGGTCCTTGCAGGACCTTTGGCAGACCTATTTAATGCCTTACTACATTCGAGGTGTGTACCTCAGGACTGGAGGATGGCTCATGTGGTGCCCCTCCACAAGAGTGGCCCCAAGGATGAACCGGGAAACTACAAACCAGTGAGCCTCACATCCATCGTGGGTAAGCTAATGGAGACTATCCTGAAGGAGAGGCTGGTGGCCCTCCTAGAGGCCAAAGGACTACAGGACAGCAGACAGCATGGCTTCATACGTGGCAGATCCTGCCAAACCAACCTGGTCGGGGTTCTATGACTGGGTAACTAGGCAACTGGACAGGGCCATGCAGTGGATGTCCTGTATCTGGACTTCAGTAAAGCATTCGACTCAGTGCCACATGGAAGGCTGGGAATGAAGTTAGTAGGCACAGGGGCGGGTGCAAAGCTGGTGAGATGGGTAGGAAACTGGCTGCAGGGAAGGCAGCAGAGGGTGGTGGTGGGTGGGGGAGCTCACACCCAAGGGCAGCGACGAGCGGTGTTCCACAGGGCTCGGTGTTGGGACCAGTGTTGTTTGGGATATTCATTGCAGACATATCATGGGACATCAAGAGCAAGATCAGTCTGTTTGCTGATGATACCAAGGTAGGCGCGGTGGTGGATGACCTAGGGGGATGGCAGGGGTTGCAGGATGATCTGGCAAAGCTTGAAACCTGGTCAGACACCTGGCAACTGGGCTTTAATGCCAAAAAGTGCAAGGTGCTGCATTTTGGGATGAAGAACCCAAGGAGGAGTTACCAGCTAGGGGAGTGCAGCTAGCCCAGACAGAGGAGGAGAAGGATCTGGGTGTGCTCATTAGCAGGGTCAATGAACAACTCTGCACAATGTAGGAAGGCAGCTGCAAAGGCCAACAAAATGCTGGGTTGTGTGCAAGGGTATATCCTCGAGGAGGGAGGAGGTGATTCTGCCACTGTATAGGTCATTAGTTAGACAACACCTGGAGTACTGCGTGCAGTACTGGCGTCCGTATCTGAAAAAGGACATTAAGTTACTGGAGGGGGTGCAGCGCAGAGCGACAAAGATTATTAAGGGGCTGGGGGACTTATCATACGAGAGGAGGATGAAGGAGTTGAACATGTACTCACTGGAGGAGAGGAGAGACAGGGGTGACATGATTGAAACCTTTAAATACATGAAAGGAATAAACAAGACAGGTACACAGGGGCTGTTCAAAGTAAGGGAGAGGAGGGACACCAGGGGCCATGATATGAGACTGGAGCGAGGAAGGTTCAGGAGGGAGATGAGGAGACACTTTTTACAGAGAGGTGGTGGCTGGGTGGAATGCGTTACCTGCTGAAGTGGTATGCAGTAGAACAGTGGACTGCTTCAAACGAGGATGGGACAGAAGAAGGGGGAGGGTTAATGAAGGGGAAGGGTGGAAGGGAGGGGCAGCTGCAGAATAAGGGGTGCTAGCTGCACATTCGAGCAGACTTGATAGACCTCTAGGCCTTTATCTGCTGGCAAATTTCGTATGTTCATAATTCCACATGGCAGATGACAACAGTGATGCAGCCTCTAGGGCGATGGCCCATGCCATCTCTCTGAGATGCTTTGCCTGGCTTAGAACAATCAGTCTGACCACAAACACTCAGAACAAGGCCATGGATTTTCCCTGTGATCAAAATATGTTGTTTCTATACAGAACCACTGACTATATGAAAAAAGTCGATGAGTACAAGGCCGCCTGGCAGAGCCACTCATCCAAGCCTAAACCCGCCACCCCTCAGAGATCCCGTCCCAGGGGTGGTAGGGGCAGATGTTTTGTTCCCAGGCCCTACAATCCCTATCCCCAATCTGACTTTAGCCAGTACGGGGGTCTTTCAGAGGCAGGGGCAGAAGGGGCCAAAGAAGAGCCACCTCTACCCAGCCATTTGCCTCTCAGTCTAAGTCCTGATGTGAGTGTTCAGGTCACCTCCCCATTTTCGGTTGGAGGCAGACTCTCTCAGTATCTTCAGCACTGGTCCCTCATCACGTCGGACAAGTGGGTGGTGAAGGGTCTTTCATTACAGTTCAAGCAGCTGCCAGACCTCAAGCGTACCCAGGTGTCAAGACCTCTGTCCCCAGCACAGATACCGCTGTTGAAAATGGAGGTACAAAACTTTCTGGCTTTACGAGCAGTGGAGAGGGTTTCCACCCACGAGAAGGGCAAGGGCCTCTACTCCAGGTATTTTCTGACACAAAAGAAAACTGGGGAGTGGTGACCTATCTTAGATCTCAGATATTTAAATTAACATCTGAAAAAAACAAATTCAAAATGGTCACTCTGTCACTGGTCATACAGTCCTTACAGCAGGGAGACTGGCTAGCCTCCCTCGACTTAAAGGACGCCTACTTCCACATACCCATAAGGAGATCTCACAGGAAGTTTCTCAGGTTCAAACTTCTTTTGGGTCACTATCAGTTCACCACATTTCTCTTCAGTCTGTCCTCGGCCCCAAGAGTCTTTACCAAGTGTCTCGCAGTGGTGGCAGTACATCTCAGGAAACTGGGTGTCGCTCTCTACCCCTATCTGGACGACTTTGCTCATAGTAGCAAAGTCTCCTTGACAGGTCAAGGAATCTCTTTCCCTCACAGAATGCACTCTGGAGTCACTGGGTTTCCTGGTAAATCTAAAGAAATCTCACCTAGAACCCACCCAGCTACTCACCTTCATAGGGCCCCAGCTGGGCACTCAGAAGGGATATGCTTTCCTCCCACAGAAAATAATTCAGTTTCCTTTTAGTAGCAGATTCTTTCACCCAGAGACAGCCAAGACCAGCCAGACATTTTCTCAAACTTCTGGGACAAATGGCCTCTATGACTGCAGTAGTCTCAGGGGTCAGGTACAGGATGAGACTCCTGCAAGCCTACCTCAGAGCTCGCTGGTCTTGGAGAAGAAACACATTTTCAAAGTTGATACCCGTGTCTGAGCAGTTCCTCCAAAACTTGCTGTGGTGGAAGAACCCTGCAAATTTGCAGGCAGGGGTTCCCTTTCAAGCTCCTCTTCCCACAAGGGTGATCACCACAGATGCTTCCCTTTTGGGCTGGGGAGCTCATTTAGACAGTGCCTCAGTAAGTGGCAGCTGGGCTCTCGAAGAGTCACAGTTGCACATAAATCTTTTGGAACTCAGAGCAGTCTTACCAGCTCTCAAAGCTTTCACTCCCAGCATAGAAGGGCAGGTGGTTCAAATTCGGATGGACAACACCACTGCAATGTTCTACATAAACAAGCAGGGTGGTACCAGATCAGGAATACTCTGTTTGGAAGCTCTGGAGCTCTGGTCTCTAGCATTCTCCCTGGGAGTCAGCCTCTCAGCTATTCACCTCCCAGGCAAGCTCAGTACTCTGGCGGTTGCCCTAAGCCGCATCGGTAAAGGTCTGAGGAAATGGACACTGAACAATCAAGTACTAGCCACAATGTTCAGGCGGTGGGGCACACCAGATGTGAATCTGTTTGCCTCTCCTCTCAGTTTTCAGCTTCCTCAGTACTGTTGCAGGCCCCCAGTTCAGGGAACACTTCCTCTGGATGCCCTGATCCTGGACTGGTCAGGGAGGTTCCTACACGCATTTCCTCCCTTTCCTCTAATATTCAGGGTTTTGCTGAAACTCAGACAGCAGCCTGCATCGATGATCCTAGTGGCTCCGGACGGGCCCAGGCAAGCCTGGTACCCTGTCCTTCTCTGTGTCCTGCAACAGGCCATTCGCCTGCCTCCGACTCGCTCCCTGCTGACCCTTCCTCAGACGGGAGTGCAGTACCCAGGCATACTGTCTTCACCTCAAGGCCTGGTTCTCAAGGAGTTAGAGTTTCCATCCTCACAGTACTCTGAACAGGTCCTTAAGATACTGAGGATGGCTAAAAAACCAAACACTAAGAAGACTTATGTAGCCAAGTGGAAAAGGTTTTCCCTCTGGTGCAAGAGCGAAAAGGTCTAACCCCTATCAGCTTCTGACCCTCAGCTGCTAGACTACCTGGTACACCTACAGGCGTCAGGCTTGAAAGCATCTTCACTCAGGCTACACCTGGCGGAAATTTCAGCCTTCCTTTTGGTGGGAAAGAAGAAATCATTTTTTTCTCATGACATTTTTAAACAGTTTTTCAAAGGCCTCTTGCACCTCCATCCTCCAACCAGGGAACCTGTTCCTCCTTGGAGCCTGACCCTTTACATAGATGGGCTCATGAATCCACCTTTCAAGCATGTGTCCATGGCCCACATCAAGTTTGTAACTTGGAAGACTGTCTTCCTGGTAGCCATTATGTCTGCCAGAAGGATTTCAGAGCTACAGGCCCTGTGCACTGAGCCGAATTACATCATCCCTCACAACGATAAAGTTGAGCTCAGGACAAATAGGATATTTCTGCCAAAGGTGATTTCAGAGTTTCACTTGAACCAGTCCATTACTTTGCCTGTCGTCTTTACTGAGCCATCCACTCCTGGCTAGCAAAGGTTCCATAGCCTGGATGTTAAAAGAGCCATCTTTCACTACCTAGAGCATACTAGACCATCCAGAGGCTCTTCCACTCAGTTGTTCCTCACCTACGGGGATGTAGGCAGAGGAAGACCAGCTACCAAGAGAACTATTTCTCATTGGTTGGTCTCTTGTATTAGATTCTGCTATGAGAAAGCTGGTCACCAACCTCCAGTGGGGCTCTGGACTCGTTCCACCAGGGGCACTGCAGCCTCGCTTGCAGCAGCAAGGGACATTCCCCTACTGGATGTCTGCAAAGCAGCTACCTGGAAATCTGTGCACACCTTTGTGAAACACTACAGTTTGGATGTGCAGACCAGATCTGATGCTAGATTTGGCAGGGCAGTTCTGCAGAGCCTCTTTCCTAAGTAGGTTCTCTGCCCGCCTCCCACTTGGTACTGCTGGGTAGTCTGCAAAAAAGTTAATGATGCTAAAGGACTCCTGGGGTAAAAAGAAAAAATTACTCACTGCAGTGATCTTCTTTCTTCCAAATAGTCCTTTAGCATCAGTAAGCTCCCACCCTTCCTCCCCGGTTCACCTGTCGAAGAAGGACTCTTGTGTCACCTTTTACCAAATTCGGATTTTCTTATTGATGAGTTTTTAGCTCGTGTTGCTGTTGTTTCTTTTTCCACTTTTGTGGACATTTGCATGTTTTTTTGAATCCTGTTGATTCTTTTTCGCGGCATTTGCCCTCATTTTCCTTGAAAAAATTCTGAAGCATTCAAAAGCTCTTACTCAGTTCACATCCCCGCCTGTCTTTTAATTGGCTTGGCCCTACGCTCATTTAAATCTCTCTTAAAGGCACACCTCCAGGGCAGTTGCACCTAGCCAGCCAAGTGCAAAAAAGTTACTGATGCTAAAGGACCCCTTGGAAGAAAGAAGATTACTGCGGTGAGTAATATTTTCTTCTTCCCCATGGTGAGTTTAGGCTCAAAAGAAAGCTGGTTAGTTCCTCTATCAAATTTGCCAAAGAGTTCTTAGATTTTGTAAGCTTTGAGTTGTTGTTTTATAATAAATGTAGTGCAGAATTGCAGCGTGCTCAAGAAAGCTTCCTGCCTTGAGAACGTCTCTCTAGCACCCCCAATAACAGTGATGTCTAATTCCTCCATCAGTTCTGTGTCACTCATTACTTTCTACAGCAACAGCAGATCTCCTCTCATTATTCTCTGTTCTAATGAGACAAGACCCAACCTTTTGAGTCAATCAGTATAACTATAATCTTTTATTGCAGTAATCATTTTGGTATACCTCCTCTGGATTCTTTCCAATCTATTAATTTCTCCCCTAGCATATGGATTCCATAATGAGGATCCATAATCTGTGTGCAGTCTAACATACGTCTTGTATAGTGATAGCATACATTCACTGCTTTTATTCACAAAGCTCCTTTTCATATTTTTGATTCAGGTTGGCATTTTGAATCTCATCAGTACGCTGTTGTTTAAAGTTTAACTCGCTGTCAATCCTGATTCCACAATCTCTCTTGATTTGAACTGATTTTAATGGTTTCCCATTGAGTTTATACGCAGCATTATTATTATTTCTTCCCATATGCATCACTGAACATTTATCTACACTGTGGTACCCTAGTTGTAACATTACCTGATCCTGAATAAGAACCTAGAACTCTGACCAATTATTATTCCATTTAAGTAACCTGTTCTGTTCTATTTTGCTTATTTTATTTATTACATTTCGGTGTGGGACCTTATCGAAGGCCTTCTGGAAGTCTAAGAAAAATGTGTCCACTGGGATATTGTTATTCATGTCTTTATTAACAAGCTCATAGAAGGACAGCTGATTTGTAATACGTGCTCTATTTTTCTTAAAGCCATGCTGCTTTGTATCTTTGATTTATTAAAATTAAGCTCTCTGTTTTTTGTTTCAGGAAGCTTTCTGCTACTTTTTAATAGCACAGCTGTTCAGCTCACTGGTCTGTAGTTTGATTTGTTATGCTTGTCTCCTTTCTTGAACAGTGGAACCACTGTAGCCATTCTCCAATCCATTGGCACTTCCCTTGACTCAAAGGACACATTATATACAGTATATGTGCCAACAGCTTGGATATGTGTTCTTTTAGTTTCTTCAAAAATCCAGGATGCATTAAGTCCAGTCCAGCAGATTTATCAGGCTTTAGTTTATTTAGCAGGTCTGCAACTTTGACTTCACTAATCACTAGGCTAAGCTTCCCATGTTCCTTATGATTGTAATGTATATTATCCATATCCTTTTCCTTATAAACGGAATAAAAAAAATCATTAAAAACCTTCGCCATATCCTTGAGTGCTATATATTGTGCTCCATCCATTATCGGGCCAATTTGATTATATGTTCTGTTTAGGCCATTTATATACCCATAAAAACTCTTACGATTGTCTTTAGTATGTGCAATCTTGAATTCTAGTTTACACCTCCCCTGCCTTTTTGTTTTCTTTAAATTTTTTAACTTTGCATGTATGTTTTCTTTGGAACCATTTTGTTTAATTTTATCATATGCTTTTTTCTTTTCTTCAGACAGCTTTATAATTTTTCTCGTACACTAGAGGGGTCTTTTACCTCTCTTGTTATATATCTTCCTATTAGGGACATATTTATCTTCCAATTCTCTTATTTTTAAATTCACCCCACATTTCTTCCACATTTTAATTTTTAAAGCTTTTTTGCCAGTCCCTTTCTATAAGTGCCTTTTTATTTCCCTAAAATATGCTTTATTGTAATTTTTGGAAATAGTGCTTCCCTTTATGCATTGGACCTGTTTTTTTAACTATAAATTTGACAGTGTTGTGGTCACTGTTACATAAGTGCTCTCTGATATTGATTTTTTTTTTTGCATAAAAAATTTTATTGGAGCAGTCTGCATTTATACATACCATGCTTCGTGTCATATTTGCCCCAAACAGTTTTACAAATAATCACCCCCTTACATGCAACTGTAAACAGTAAAACAAACACAAACCCACGAGACATCCTATATGTGTACACTGCAGAACATTATTAGTGCCGTTTGCTTGGTGACTTACAAGTTATTCATAGCCATTGATGAGGCATAGGCCCCTTTCTTCCTCTGAGTCCTTAGCACAGCTATTTAGAGTTGTTTAGAGCCCCTCATTAAGGATACACACCTCTTCCAGTGAGAGTGATCCTATAAATACTCCCCATTCCTACCAAAATCTATTTTCCTTATTTTTCAGTGTGAAGGTCAATCTCTCTAGAGCCAGGAGTTGAACTGCCAGAGTTTTCCATTGCTGCACACACAGGGTAGCAGCCGATACCCAAGTATTTAGAATACATTGCCTGGCTAGAGCCAGCAGGACTCGCACCCATTTGGGCAAGGGGGGTCCAGTCAGCTGAACCTTCTGCCCTTATCCCGAATAGCAGTGTCAGAGGGTCCACCTCAAGGTTTTCACCCGTTATTCCACCTAATGCCTGTGCTATTTCCTTCCAGAACTGCCTCACTTTAGGGCATTTCCAGAAATAGTGAATATGTGTGCCAAGGTCTCCATTATACCTGCCACATATCGGGGAGACCCCAGGATTAAATTTATGAACTAGTACAACGGGCAATATAATCTATGCATAAATTTATATGTGGCTTCTTGATACTTATTGCATATGAGAATTCCTTTGTGCAATTTCAACATCTGCCACCAGTTCTCCGATATCTCTCCACCCAAGTCGGCCTCCCACTGCCCTCTTACCTTGTATGTGTAATCTGGCAGGTATATTCTCCCCGCCCTGACTACCTTGCCTATTAAGCCTATTGTCCCGTTCCTCGCCTGTGCAATCAAGTGTTCCAACTGAGATAAAGATGAGTCTGAGGCTTTCGCCCTGTCCAGACCTCTGATGTAGTACTTTACCTGGAGCAGCCTATAATACCTCCCTACAGGTGGTACTCTCCCCAACTCTGTCGTAGAGGCCAACTGGTCCTCTGCATAAAGATCTCTAACACACCTAACCCCATTCTCCTCCCATTTCTTAAACTCCGGATCCTCGATCCCTGCCAAAAAGGCCGGAGTTCCGGCAACCGGCAGTAGCAGTGTTTCATCTTGGGGGGCTCCCAACCATTTCTTTAACTTTCCCCTAGCAATGAGACCCGCCTCCACCAGTGGGTTCCTATCAGAATTTCTCCTGTACCTTTTTAGCCCGTCTCTGCATAAATAAGCTGTTAACCTACCCTGCGAGCCTATTTCCTCCAAGTCCAGCCAACCCGCCACATCCGGACCATAAATCCAATCACTAATGTATCTGATTTGGGTTGCCAAATACAGTCTCAGGTCTGGGAAATTCATACCCCCTCTGTCCTTATCCCCCTGCAACCTTCTTATACTTGCCCTGGTTTTTTTTCGCCCTCCACAGGAACTCAGAAAACACCCTCTCAAGACGCCTGTGATCTCCTCTGGTAGGTTCAAGATGCAACATCTGCATCAGGTATAAAATCCTTGGAAGGGTATTCATTTTAATAACAGTAATACAGCCTAGCCAGGATATACACAATTCCCTCCACCTGCGTAGGTCCTCCTCGATTTTCTTAATCAGGGGAAGGTAGTTCAGCCCGTAGACTGCGTTTACGTCCTTACCTATATGAATGCCCAAGTATTGAAAGAAAGTCCCTACCCGATTCAGGCCCCAGCTCTCTCCTCCACTATCCCCCTCTGGCCTACCCCAGATCTTCACTTCTGACTTTGCAATATTAATCTTGTAGCCTGAGAATTCTGCAAATTGCACAATCCAATCCAAAATGGGAGGTACAGATCTATCCGGCTCCCTAACATATAGCAGTACATTATTTGCATACAAGGTTATTTTACTCTGCTGGCCACTACTACCAGTAATCCCCAAGATTCTTCGATCATTCCTTATGCTGATTACAAGAGGTTTGATTGCCAAGACAAACAGCAGTTGCGAGAGAGGGCACCCCTAACACGTTCCTGTTCACAAAAAGACCCGCCCCCCAGCGCCGTTAACCAACACCCGAGCCGTGGGAGCAGTATAAAGGGTGCGCACCCATCCGAGGAATTCATCCCTTATCCCATATTCCTTGAGTACCATGAAGAGGTACCCCCATTCGATCCTGTCAAAGGCCTTTTCAGCATCCATTGACAGCACCGCAGTTTCCCCTTTTGCCCTGGAAGCCAGTCACACTATATTCAGTATCTTTCTGATGTTGTGATATGACTGTCTACCACAAACAAATCCTGTCTGGTCCGGGTGAATCAGACTCAGTAACATCTGGTCCAGCCTACCGGCAAGTACCTTGGCCAATATCTTGGCATCACTATTCAGGAGGGAGATTGGGCGGAACGAAGCACACTCCAATACATTCTGACCCTGTGTGTGTATCAGGCATATCTCTGCCTCCGAGAAGGAGCCAGGTAGTGTCTCCCCCCCCCGGATCTCCTGATCTATAAAATTAAATGGGGTAACCATCAGGTCCACTTGCCTTACCTATTTTCAAACGCTAAATTGCCTCCCTGATTTCTTTTTCCATGTTCTCTTTTCCCAGAACCTCGCCCTGGTCTCGAGAAATCCTTGGCAGGTCAAGCCTATCCGAAAAGGCCCGTGCCTGCTCGTCCTTCCCCTCACACTCTGATGTATAAAGCTCCTGGTAAAATTGTTCAAATCTCTTTTCTATTTCGCCCTTCCTGCTTACTATTGCTCTTGTTTTGGTTCTAATCCCAGTGATTCTCACCTGTGTACGGCCCCCTTTTATAAATCTAACTAACAATGGGCCTGGCTTATTTCCCCACTCATAAAACTTATTTTTGGCAAAGAAGTAGGATGTACGTGCCTCAGTAATAGTATGAGCATTAAGGGCCTTCCTTGCTGCTGTAAGCTGCTTAAGGACTTCTTCCCTAGGGTTATTAGCAGAGAGTTGTTCCAACTTTTTGACTTGTTCCAATAGGTCTTCCCTTTTCTTCCTCTGATCCTTTTTATACTTGGCCACATACGCTATAATAGCTCCCCGGAGCACCGCCTTTCCAGCCTCCCAGTAAACCCCTGCTGACTCCAACGAACCTGCATTATGTAGCTTATATTCTCCCCATTTATCCTTCAAAAATTCTAATTTATTATTCAATAAATACCTGGGGAATTTCCATGGCGGAGGGGCAGGCCTCTCAGCTGAGAAACTACATTCCAGTGAGACCATAGCATGGTCTGAAATATATAGTGGACTGTGCTGAGTCTTCCCAGCCCTATGCGCCCACCCCCTAGGAACATAAAGGTAGTCTAAGCGGGATGTGGGTTGGAGTAGAAGGTATATTCTTTAGCTCTGGGATTCGCTGTTCTCCAGCTGTCTACCATGTCCAGCTCCGCCATGCCCTGATTCCATCTCCTTACCCCAGCCGAGTCCCTGCCCCGTCCCTGTGAATGATCCAGGACTGGACGCTTGGGTGTATTAAAGGCCCCCCCCCCCCCCATTATTAACCCCTCAAACTGTTCTCTGACTCATAGGTCTAACATTTGTTGATAAAACTGTGGGTCAGACTGGGCCGGGGCATATACACTTCCCACTGTAATTTTTTCTCCAAATAAGGTCCCTTCCACAAAAACATATCGCCCCTCCGGGGGATCAGCAACCACTCTTGATATTTGTAAGGGGAGGTGTCTATTAATCAGCACCGGTACTCCTCTCTTATGTGAGTTGTATGAAGCTGCAATACAGTCCCCTACCCACCCAGTCACCAATTACTGGTGTTCTCGCTGTGTAAGGTGGGTCTTCTGCAGCAAGGCAATCTGTGCCCCCTGCTTCCTTAATGCAGATACAACCCTTTTTCTCTTTATTGGTGCAGAAAAACCTCTGATATTCCAAGAAATTATTTTCACTGGGGCTCGGTTGCCCATTAAGTGGTCTTAAATTGTCCCTTCCACCCCTCTGTGTTACCTTCTCATATGGCACACTCCTACACCCACAAAGGCCAGCGCTCCATCCCCCATCATATAACACAATCACCTGCAGCATGTCATAAACACACATTGTCAAACAAATACCAACAACCCATATGAACATATATATCTCCCCCGAAGAATAAAATCTTAACATACTTCCCCTTAACAGAACAACCAAGATGTAACCTTTTAAACCAAACTCCCCCCCCCCCCCAAAGGAACACATTCCCCAACACAACCTAGTGTTCTAATCTCCTCCCCCGCCCCTCAACTTCTTTTGCAAGCCTGTTGCAACCCCTAACATGTTGTGGACCCGAGTTCGAGCCCAGAGTCCCAGCTTCCCAAGTTAACATAAAATGTTTAATCCTTTTCCCTGAAATTAACTCCAAACATCCATCGGTCTCTTATTTTGTGGCGTGTAAATAAAGATTACCAAACAATTATTAATTTGTGGTCAGATCGCCAGGTGGCCCAGATCCCCCAACCAGGCCCCCCTCATCCCCACGCCCTGACAGACCACAGCCCTCATTGTTTCCTTGCCTCCGGATACAGCACGAAGCATAGGCCCAAACCCTCCACTCACAATCCCTGTACATTATAGGGCAACCAGTATCGAAGTCCAATGTGGTATTCACCAGCCTGACCTAGGCTGTGGGAGGCGGAGCCGGGCCCCATGGGAAAACTAATAACATGGGTCCATGGATCCCCCTCCCCCCCATCCCCAGGCCTACCTGAATCGCACTCTTCTGGATCTCCTCTCTCCACTGGCCAGCTCTTCGTCGTCTCTCGCCAACCAGAAGATAGGGCCATATTGGGTATCAGTTCTTTGCCCACAGATGGTCCATATCATGTTCAGACACTAGCCTGCGCCATATCCAGAGCATTCCGAGGCAGATATCCACAGGAGGGATAGTCTGCAGGGGAGGACCCCAAAATTGTGCCTTCCAAAGGATCCAACCAACGACACCAGTCTAAAGTACATCCACCCAAAAATCAAGATTTCTAAGCATCAACCGTGCAGCAAAAGCCACGAGTCCCAAGCAGATTGTGAGGTATCAATCACCCCTCTCAGCCCACTTTCCTCTTGAGCTCTACGACAAACTTCTCAGCTTTATCCACATCCAGAAATGAATATGTAGCTCCCTCCAACTTGATTTTCAAAATAGCCAGATAGATTAGGAAGTGCTCCATCTTCATGTCTCGAAGTTGAGCCATCACCTGCCCGAAGGCCCTCCAGCGTCGTAGCACAAGCGTGGAATAATCCTGGAGCAGGAACAGACATACACCCTCATGTCTCAATTCAGGGATATTGCGGTAGGCCTCCAAGACTTTCTCCCGATCCTGGTAATTATGGAAGTGGAAAACGATCTGCCGAGGTGGCTGTCCCACTGGTGGTCTAGGCACAACCGCCCGGTGTGCCCTTTCAAGCTTAAGCCTACTCCCTTCCACTTGGAGTTGAAGTTTTTGCAGCACCACCGCGAAGAATTCCATTGCTGAGGGTCCCTCACTTCCCTCCAGGAGCCCCCTAATTCTCATGTTTACTCGTCTGTGATAGTTCTCCTGGTAATCCAGGAGATCCTTAGTCGCCTCCAGTTCTTTCTCTAAGTCCGCGATCCGCTGCAGGAGAGGGTTGGCCATGTCTTCCAGGCAGGATACCCGTTCCTCGGCCTCCATGATGCGAGCCGCCTGTGCCTCCGTCTGTTCCACCAGTGACTGTAGTCGGTTGTCCAGCGTGGTCTCTAGTTTTGTTAAACGAGCATCCAAGGCTGACATCAACTGTTCAGTGACCTCTCGGCCCAGAGAAGTCATCTCAGCTGCAGACAAAGATATTTTAGCCCCTACTGGGGCCTGAGTGGCAGTGCTCTGTCGCTGACCGCTTTTCCCAACTCCCTTGCTAGATTTGCTCACACTGCCGGTCAAATACTTGTCCATATTGTACCGTTGTCCTTTTTCTGTAAAAAG
This sequence comes from Neoceratodus forsteri, assembly GCA_016271365.2. NCBI lineage: Eukaryota > Metazoa > Chordata > Ceratodontiformes > Ceratodontidae > Neoceratodus > Neoceratodus forsteri. The sequence goes on along the minus strand of CM057449.1, from coordinate 369,674,678 downwards.
ATGCTGTTTATATTTCCAGAAATGTACAGATAATGTTAAATTATTTGCTGGGACTCTGGAGCTCTGAAAAAACGTGTCCTCTCAGCAATGCGCTCATTAGCGCCCCCTAATATTGATTTTAGTTATTAACTCATTTCTATTTGTACTCAACAGGTCCAACACATTTTATTTTTATTTATTTCTTTATTAATTTATTAAGCATCAGTTTACAACCTTTGAGCCAGAGGCTCGTTTACAAAGGTACCTCGTCACAGAGAGGACAATACAGTGATAACAGTTTGGTACAGAGAAACAGTGTACAGTTTTTTTTCTGAGGATACAGGAGGACAAATGAGATTAATAATTTACCACATACAGGATTGGTGAAGTTAACATTGTTCAGGGAAATAACTAGAACATCAGAAAAAAAAAAAACATAGGATATCAATACAGTGTGTTTTAATGGAGTCAACAGGGAGGTAACAGGAACCAAGGGTAGAGAAGGTAGAGGATTTGAGCAGCCAACAGGGGCTTTGTCAGAGAGTGAGCAAGATAGCTTAGAAACAGCAACAGCTGCAAGTAGTGAAAAGGTTTTCACCCCTCGTTGGTTTTTATATTAATTGGTGTAGTCCTGCCATCTCCAGGGATTCTGCAAACCTATTCGCAGCAGCTGTTCTTACTTGGGAGTTAATCCAGTCTTTATCTGGATAATTAAAATCCCCCACTATAATGACATCCCCTTCTATAGCCATATTCTCTATTTCTTGTTCCATGCTTGAGTTGATTTCTTTGTTGGAATTTGGTAGTCTATAAAACACGCCCAGGAACATTTTTTTTCTCTGCCTTTATTTGTACTGTCACCCAGAGTGATTCCATTTCCGAATTTTTGTTTTTCAGCTTGTATACCATACTATGTAAGTTATTACTTATGTAAGCTGCTACACCACCTCCCTTCTTGTTCTGTCCGTCTCCTGAGTATAAAGTGTAGCTCTCTATGTTGCGGTTCCATGAGACTCCTCTCTCCCACCAAGTTTCCATAGTTAAGCAGATATCCACCCCCTTCTGCTACTAACTTAGTCTCTAATTCTGCTTTTTTACTTATATTAAGACTTCTAGTGTTTAATGACCACATCTTAAATCCATTAATCTTCCTACTAGTATTAACTGCTGTTTTTTGAACTCCAGCATTATTTTTATGGCACCTTTCCCCTCTCCCCATTTTATTCAGTTTATACTAATATCTACCACTTTCTTAAGTTTTACCCCCAACTTTCTGCTGCCCTTTTTGCTTAAATGTAGTCCATGCTGACAAAAGTAATCAGACCCATCGATAAAGTCTTCCCAATGGGTGACGCATCCTAATCCTTCCATTAAGGTCCACTACCTCAGCCAGTTATTTAAATTTTATATCTTGTTAATGTTATACATATTTTCCCTTGGAACTGGCAAAATTTCTGAAAAATATACTCTGCATTTTATTCTTTTGCCTCAACTGAAATTTTATATTCGCTTCTGATCCATACATCCCGAACAGCAGCTCCGCTCAGCCAACAGGTAGTCTTGAAATCTTCGTTGCCGAGCTTTTCATGTTAAGTTGCAACGACCCTCTGGAATTCTCTACCCGTTGGATTAGAGAGTGCCCGACAGTGGGGGGCTTTAACGAGCATTGAAATCCTTTTTGTGGAGTAAAGCGTTTGGGGATGATGATGAACTGGTCTGATTTTAGTATTTTATTATGATGTTGATATTATTTATTTTATTGGTTTTTATTATGATATGCTATTTGGATGTATTTTATAAACTGTTCTGCGCCTTGATTTTTTGAAAGGCGCATTAAAAATAAAGATTATTATTATTATTATTATATTTCGTCTAGAGGTTGCCCCTTAATGTTGTTAACCCCAAGATGCAGAATCAATGTGGCAGTTCCATCTTTTTCTTTTACTGTACTATATCTGGTAACATGCTATGCACATCTCTCACCTTTGCCTCTGAAAAATAACTGGTTGTAACATTCTCTTTACTACTTCTAGAAGTGTATCAGTCAGTGTACTTCAAAATGGAATCCCCTTAGACATGCACCTGTTTTTTTTTTTTTGTTTATATATATTTTTTATTACTTCTCCATTCAAATCAGTGTCCATATCATCAATAGGGCCGGTGCTATTTTTCATTCCAAGTGGGTTATTTGTTTCAGCACTGTTGGTGACACTAATAGGTTTTTTTTTTTTAGTTGTTTAACCAGGTATAGCACACTAAGCTGGAAGCTTTTTTACAGGAGCGACCTGGGAGCACAAGGAGGTTAAGTGACTTGCTCAGGGTCACACAGTATGCAAGTGGAAGCTGTGGGATTCAAACCCAGGTCTGGTCTGCTGGATGTCACCAGATTTGCAGCTCAGAGCCTTAGACCACTGCGCTATACTGCCTCCAAGAAGGTTTGGGGTACTATAGGGTTACTATCTGGTGAAACAGGAGATCCTGTACTATTCTCCCCCCCACCCACCAGTCTTCTCATTTCAACATTATTTTCTACACCATTCAAGTCTTGTGGTCTGACGACATTAGAGTTTGCTGTGATTGGCGGTGTGTGGGGACTATCCACCATATCATTCTGTTCTGCACCCATGATTGGGTTATGCCTTTTCTTCCTATTTGCTTCTGCTTCCCCCCATATCTTCTATTGCTCCATTTTTCCCAGTTCTGTTTGTCTCCCCCATGCATCCCTTGTATTTCTGTTTGGTTCATTGCTGTCTTTACTTGTTCCTTCAATTACTATCTCAGTGGTTTTTTTTTTTCCCTCCAGCAACATCAGCCGCTCAAATTTATTACTGGTCTCTAAATTTAGGCCCATTGCTCTCCTTCCATTTTTGTATTTTCTTTTTTCAGTTTCCCATACTCCTTCCTCCTCACTTTCTCTGCCCCTCTTTCTTGTGTCTTGTGCCGTTTCCTTATTTTCTCCCATGTCAATCTGTAGTGAGTCTTGTTGCATTGAAATAAGTTTCATTTCTAGATGTAGTACTTTATTCCTTAACTCTTTAATCAGTAAACTTTCTTTGCAAGTAAGGATTAAGACATCATTAGTAACTTCTGTACTTATTTTACTACATAGGATGCATCTAATTCCTGAGATACCTCCCCTGTATCCTAACTATGTTAGTATCCATTTTTGTGCTCTACAAAGGTATCCCCCGTAAATCATGTACTACTTTACTTACTAGGAATATAAACAAAGACTTAGTTACCTTACTTGGTGTATACTTCCTAGCCCTCTTCTGCTAGTTCCACTACAGACACGTTGCATGTGTCTCAGTGCGTGGTGACCGTGGGCTCACCCCGCATGTGCTCGCATGGGGCTTTCAATTTATCTGTGCAGAACCCAGAAGAACAGTTCCAGGTCACGTGACCCCTTCTCACTCGCTCCTGCTGAGCATTTTAAAAACTTAAGACTTGTGTGGGATACAGCCCCCCACAAATACTGCTCCAAGAGTGCTTTGTAGCAATCACCTGTCTGATATTCTCAAACACAGCTGACCCCCTTTCCTTAGTAGTCTCGCCTCTGCAGTAGAGACTGCTTAGCCCAGAATCCCCAGGGTAGCTAGCAGGTGTTGCTAGGTAACCTGACTCCACAAGTTTGCAGAAATAATTTGAATGTCTTCAACACACACACAAAAAAAAAAAAGAAGCAGCGTACAGGCAGCCCTTTCACCAAGTCTGTCACACCACCGAAGCAGTCACACGGCAGGTGGATGAGAGTTTGTGGCTCGCTCGCACGGGGCTCCCAAGTTATCTGTGCAGAACCCGGAAGAATAGTTCTCACCCCAGGAGTCCTTTAGCATCAGTAACATATGCAGCTAGCTGGCTGGGTGGGTGCAGCTGCCCCAGAGGTGTGGCATTAGATAATGAGCTTAGGAAATTAGCCAATCAAAATTTAGGAGGGGAGTGTGCTGAGAGGAAACTGCCTGAAGTACTGTACCTCAGAATTTTTTCTTCGCTGACTAAACAACACTGCCCCTAAAGTGTCTCTCAACTTTCCTTGTTACGAGCCTATTTCTGCTTTTCCTGGTAAAGTTTTTCTCACAAACTTATTTTTATAGTGTGCTGAGTTTATTTTGTGGGGTTTTTAACGGTTCCTCTCGGTTCCCAGGAACCACTGTTTTCGGTCGGTTCTGCAGTTCTCCCGCGGTTCCCTTCGCTGTATTTTTATTTTATTTTAATCGCGTCTAAGTATATTCAAAGGTTCCTTCTGTGCTTTAATTGTGGTTCCCCTTTTCTTGCAGCAACCAATGATTTTAACATTTTTTTCACTACTTTTTACTTCAGTAAATGCGGTTCCATACCGCGAGGGAATCAAACTTTTTCTCCTACATTCTTGCAGTAGATTACAGGATTCTCTGTATATTGGCATATCAGAGTTCCCAAGAGGAAAAAAGAGAACTGGACCTACAGGCTTTAGAAATTGTCAACTGTCGCAGGATTTTGGCTGAAGCAGATACTCACAACCTGTGCTTTAAGTGCTTAGGTCCAGATCATACTTGCTCTCTTTGCACCAAATTTTGTAAGAAAACTTTGAAAAATAGAGCAAAGAGACTGAAAATAATTATGGCTGAGGAAAAATCTAAGACTACCGACGAGGGGCCATCAAAAAATAATAACAATAAAAATTCAAACAGGGTGCCGATGAGGCATCCAAATCCCAGTCAAGAAAAGGAGGTGCCGATGAGGTGCCTAAGATTAAAGCTTCCAAAGGGGCTGACGACGTCCCTTTAAAACCAAAAAATAGCAATTAGGCACTGATGAAGTGTCTGTATCAAAAAGGAAACATAGAAACATAGAGGTTGATGGCAGATAAGGACCGCAAGGCCCATCCAGTCTGCTCATTTCTTTTTCTACCTTATAAATGTGCCATTGGCCTTTGCTCTGTCAGTGACCTATCTATTGATACTCATCTGTATTGCTCCCTCATGCCTATCCCATGCCTGTTTGAAGCCCTGCACTGTATTCATAACCACCACTTCCTGAGGTAGGCCGTTCTATGCATCCACCACTCTTTCTGTGAAAAAGAATTTCCTCACATTCCCCCTTAATCGGCCTCCCTCTAATCTCATGCTGTGTCCTCTTGTCCTGTTTTTCTTATATTTAAACATGTTAGACTCTTTCACCTTGTTAATGCCCTTAAGGTGTTTGAATGTTTCGATCATATCACCTCTCTCCCTCCTTTGCTCAAGGGTATACATATTGAACTCCGTTAATCTGTCCTCATATGTCTTCTGATGCAGTCCCTGCACCATTTTGTTGCCCTTCTCTGGACTGCCTCAATTTGGTTAATGTCCTTGTGAAGGTGTGGCCTCCAGTACTGCACACAGTACTCCAGATGGGGCCTAATCAGTATCTTGTAAAGAGGGATTATTACCTCCCTCTTACGACTTGTGATACCCCTACTAATACACCCTAACGTCCCCCTAGCCTTGCCTACTGCTTTAGAGGTCTGCTTGGATGATTTCAGGTCATCGGTGATGATGATGCCAAAGTCTCTTTCTTCCTTTGTGACTACCAGCAACTCTCCTCCCAGACTATAGGTGGCTTCAGGGTTTCTCTTCCCTATGTGCATGATCTTGCATTTCTTTGCATTAAATCCCAGTTACCACTCTTCTGACCATTTTGCTAGTTTATCCAGATCACTTCTCATTCTGCCCACCCCATCTGGATCTACTCTGTTGCAGATCTTGGTGTCATCTGCAAACAGACAAGCCTTCCCCCTAGTCTATCTGCAATGTCAATAATGAAGATATTGAAGAGGACTGGCCCCAGGACTGATCCCTGAGGTACCCCACTTGTGACTTGCATCTCTTCTGACTGTATACCATTTACCACCACTCTCTGTTTTCTGCCCGTCAACCAGTTTGCCACCCAGTTGACCAACTTCTGACCCACCCCGAGCCTACCCAGCTTATTTATCAATCTTCTATTTGGAACAGTGTTGAAAGCTTTGCTGAAGTCAAGGTATCCGACATCAGCTGCTCCCCCTTGGTTCACCACTCTGGTTATGCAGTCAAAGAAATCTATGAGATTAGTTTGACAGGACCTTCCTTTTGTAAACCCATGCTGTCTTGGATCCTGTGCCCCTATGGATTCCAGGTGTTGCACTATCCTTTCCTTAAGGAGTGCCTCCATAATCTTGCCCACTACTGAGGTAAGACTAACTGGTCTGTAGTTCCCTGCCTCCTCCCTGCTACCATTCTTGTGAAGCAGGATCACATGAGCCCTTCTCCAGTCTTCTGGGACCTGTCCTGTGCTCAGAGACTCACTAAACAGTTCTGCTAATGGCTTTGCTAGTTCCGCCCTTAGCTCCTTAGGTACCCTGGGATGTATGCCATCAGGTCCCATTGCCTTGTCCACCCTGAGCTTAGCGAGCTCTTGTAGGACCCTTTCTTTTGTGAAGGGAGTAGTGCTCTCCTCCCTCCCCCAGGGTCCATGGTGCTGAGCTGTGGGCCCTGCCCTACCTTCTCTTCAGTAAATACTGAGCAAAAGTATCTATTTAGGATAGATGCTTTTACAGGGTCCTCCTCCTCACATGCCCCCCTTTCTCCTTAGAGCTTAGCAATACCCCCTCTGGACTTTCTCCTTTCACTAATGTATCTATAGAAAGTCTTGTCACCTTCTTTTACTGTTCGTGCTAGTGTTTCCTCAGTTTGGGACTTTACCTGCCTTACTGCCTTCCCTGCTTCCCTTAGGGCAGTTTGGTATGCCTCCCTGTCTTCATCCCGCTGTGTTCCCTTATATTTCCTGAAGGCCAGCCTTTTGTCTCTGACCTTTTCTGCTACTGTATTTGAGAACCAAAGTGGTTTCTTTCTTCTTTTGCACTTCCTTTTCTGTCTAACACAATGGGATATTGCTTCAAATATTGCATCCTTAATACCTGCCCACTCTGCCTGTACTCCCTCACCTGTGTTTCTTTTTGCCAGGGCTAGCTTAACTCTGTTGGCCATCTTATCAAAGTCAGCTCCTCTGAAGTCCCATATTTTTGCCTTGGAATGGGATGATTTAGATGTAGTGCCCAAATTGAACCATACCATGTGATGGTCACTGGCCCCCAGGTGACCTTCTACCTGGAGATCTGTGATCCCTTCCCTGTTAGTCAGTATTAGATCTAGGATAGCCCTGTCTCTTGTGGGTTGTTGTGACAGTTGTTTGAGGCCCTCCCCCTGCAGGGAATCCACCATGTCTAGTTCTGGCAGATGTTCCTGCTGGTATTGACCAATCTGTATCCGGCATTTTGAAGTCTCCCATTATCAGAACCTCCTCTTTAGCTGTCATGTTTTGTATATCTTCTAACAGTAATGTGTCTATGCCCCCCCGGTCTGGGGCCTGTAGACAACCCCCGTTCTTATGGCTGTCCCATTTCCTGTTTCCAGGGTGACCCACAGTTCTTCTGGCTCCTTATGTGTTTTCTGAATTTCTGTAGCTTTGATATTTTCATTGACATACAGGGCCACTCCACCCCCCCTTTTTGCACCCCTGTCTCTTCTGAACAGTACATAGCCAGGTACTGAAGTCTCCCAAGTGTGGTTACTGGTAAACCACGTCTCACTAATTGCTACTATGTCCAGTTTAGCCTCTGACATTATTGCCTGCAGGTCTGGGATATTATTTCCCATGCTGTGAGCATTTGTGTACATGATTTTCCATTGACCAGATTTCGGTGTGTTAGTTGTTGGGTGACGTTTGTCATTTCCCCTATGCGTCGTATGGGGAGATGGACATTTTTTTCTTACCTGGTGATGCAAATGAACTGCAAACATACTGAATCCCTGTTTGACAACTAGCTGAGGGGGGAAGGGTGTTCTTCCCATTGGACGTATGGGGTGCTGCACCCCTCTCCCCATTTGCTAGTTTAAATATTCTGCAAAGACGTCAAACTTCTGCCCCAGTGCACTGACTCCCTTCTTAGTAAGATGCAGTCCATCAAATTTAAAGAACTTTCGCTCCCAGAACTGTTGCCAGTTCCCTACAAATTTGTGTCCTTTTTCCTGGCACCAGCCCTTGAGCCACATGTTTAGCTCCCCTATCTCCCCTTCTCTGACCTTCCGTCCATCTGCCCCCCTCTCCCAGACTGGCAGGATCTCAGAGAAGGAGATGTTGGATGAAATGGATGATAGTTTGTCACCCAGCCTGGTCAGGTGTTCCTTGGTCTCCACAACTGACCAGCTGGCGAGATCATTAGTCCCTATGTGTACCAGGACATCAGTGTTTTTTCCTGCTTTGTGAACAATTTTAGCAATGCAGTCAGTGTCTCTCCACACTGATGTACCTGGGAGACATCTGACCATTACCCCTGGCTGGAGATGGGTATCAACTCCCCGAATCATGGAGTATCCTATGAGCAGAAGTTTTTTGGATTTCCTTTTTGCTTTTTTTGTTTTGGTTCCTGATTTGGGTGAGTTTTTTGTTGTGCTAGCTCCTGTGCTGCAGTGTCCTGCTCTGCAGTGTCCTCTGCCGCTTTGTTTGATTTCGGAGATAGAGGCAGATATCTGTTTGTAGTGTTTATATGGTTTTTGGAGGTAATATGTTGGCGAGCACAGAGTGATGGGGCACCCGATTTGCCCCTCTTAACCACCTGCCAACTTCCTGGACCAACTACCCTCTGCGGTCGAGGTTCTTCTGTTGGATGTTGGGGAAATGGCGGGTGGTTCTTATAATGTATTTCCTCTTGAATATGAAATTTGAGGTGCGCAATCTCTGCCCATGCTGCCCGGAGCTGAGCCCTAAGATCTCCAATGGCCCAGCATGTAGGACAGTGTCCTAAATCCTGTAAGACTGTCCTTTTGAAAAGTGTTCCGCAGTGCGTGCAGTTAATGATATCCATTCCAGATAAGTTGCTGGGTTTATAACCTGGTCAGAGTAATTAGAAGGAAGAAAATGCAAGTAATGGTTTGATTTTGTTTTTTGTCTTTATATAACTTGTTATAACAAGTTAAATTACTAGTGCCACTGTAAATGAGCTCACCTTGTGGATGCCCCACTGATCCGCCCCTTCCTGCTTTGCCACAGGAAATGCCACAACTGTGGTACCCTATAAAAGGAGTGTAGTGTGGGGTGGTTAGGGATGGGGGTGGGTGGCTGGGCCCTTCCCCTGCCGGAAAAAAAAGAACCACGGATGAAAGAACAAGGAGGTAAGAGCAGAAACAGTCAACAACAAATGCAGTAACCCTGAAAGCTTATTCTAATGTTGGATAAAACTGTAAAACCTGTAAAGCACTACCTGTAATAATTTCAGAGAAGATATGCCCTGTAAGAAACACTTTGCTACAGAGAAAAATAAAGCAGTAACAGAAGATATACCTTGCAAAAAACGATTTGAATCAGAAGATTACAGCAGCAATCTGTTAGCACACACCTGTAGGCACACCTTGTAATAATGCAGAAGAAGGTATACCAGCAACAACGATTTGAATCCGAGAAAAATAAAGCAGTAAAATGTTAGCAACAAACAGTAGCAATCCCTGTGAGTACAAAATAAAAATAGCAACACACAGTAAATCTGCTTAGCCAAAAGAAGTCTTAATCCGTTTCCCTTGCTCTGGTAAGGTTCTTTGCTCTGTCCTTTCAAGCAATCTTAGAAGGAAAGAGCTCAGGTGAAGCTAGGTGCCTTGGCCAACAAACCAATCTTGAAGCCACTGATGAAGTGGCTAAAAAGAAATTTTTGTAAAGACAAAAATGTTCCCGTTCCTCCTAGGAAAGCCAATAGTGAGACAACAGGTAGCAAAAAGCACAAAGAAAAAAATAAGCATACACAGCCACAGTCTGGCAGCCAACCTGATTTTTCTCAGGAGCTCCCTTCTGTGGAAGACATGGCAAATGCCTGGCATGTTTTCCAGACCCTACAAAGCATGGGGTCTATGTTTTCTGGTAGTTCTGCTGATAAACACTCTTTCACACTTCTCACTACAGGGGACTGTGAGGGAGATGAAGAGGAAGAACATTATTATGATGCACCAGACATACATTCAGATAGCCTAGAACCAGATGTGTTCCCTGACCCTCATTTTGGGGCTTCCTCTGCTGACCAGGAGGATCCCTCCTCTGTGCATACTTTTATTCAGAATATGCTGGACACCCTGGACCTTCCTACCCAGGAGACCAACCAGAATGATGATGAGGTACCAAGATTACAGGCAGATGAAAGGTCTTCCACCTCCCAAGAGATTGGTCTTACCTATTTATAATGCTTTCAGAAAAAAATACAATGAAGCTGCTTCAAACCCCCACTTCCCTAGCAGGGGTTGACAAGCGCTGTAACAAAAAATACCAATTGTCTAAAAATGACACTGAGTTCCTGTCTGTATACCCCAGTCATGAGATTATGTACAGCAGGCAGCATGTGAAAAAGCTGGAGTCTCTTTGTCTTCCCTACTTCCTGACAAGGACTTCAGAAAAGTGGATTTTATTGCAAAGAAGATGTACACCACAGCTTCTCTGCTTACTATGTGGCTTTCACAGCCAAGTATCAAAAAGCATTATGGAATTCTGCCCTGGCTATTGCCCAAAATGAATCGAACACAGTGGTGCAGGACCTGATCGACACTGCAAAAACTGCCCTGGAAGCTGCGAAATACCAATTCCACATGGCAGACAACAACAATGATGCTGCCTCTAGAACCATGGTCCATGCCATCTCTTTGAGGCGTTTTGCTTGGCTTAGAACTACCAGGCTTATTCCAGACACCCAGTCTAAAGCCATGGATTTGCCTTGTGATCAAAACCTGTTTGCTTCCAGGACAACAGACTATGTGAAAAAGGTTGATGAATACAAGGCTTCTTGGCAAAGTCATTCCTCTAAACCTAAACCTGCTGCCCCACAAAAATCCATTCTAGGGGAAACGGCAGAGGTTGCTATCCCAGATCTTATACTCCCTATCCTCAGCCTGACTACTCTCAGTACAGAGGATTTTACAGAGGGAGGGGCAGAAGGGGCAGAAGAGGCCAAAGGAGAGCCACCTCTGCCCAGCCAGCAGCCTCCCAACCTAAGCCCTGATATGAGTGTCCAGGTTGCCTCCCCTCTGCCAGTAGGGGGCAGACTCTCCCACTGTCTTCAATCCTGGACCCTTATTACCTCAGACACGTGGGTCCTGGTGATAGTGGAAAAGGGTCTGCCACTATAATTCAGTCAGATGCCAGACCTCAGGCCTACCCAGGTTTCAAAGCCCCTAACCCCATCACAGGTGCTTCTGTTGGAGTTGGGGGTAAAAAACCCCCTAGCTTTACGAGCAGTGGAGAGGGTCCCTGCCCACAAAAGGGGCAAAGTTCTCTACTCCAGGTACTTCCAGACACATAAGAAAACTGGGGAATGGTGACCTATTTTGGATCTCGGATATCTGAACAAACATCTGCTAAAACCAAAATTCAGAATGGTCACTCTATCAGTGGTTATTCAGTCCTTACAGCAGGGAGACTGACTAGCATCCCTGGACCTAAAGGACGCTTACTTTCACATACCCATAAGGAAGTCTCACAGAAAGTTTCTCCAATTCAAGCTTCCTTTCAGGTCACTATCAGTTTGCTGTGATGCCCTTCGACCTGTTCTTGGCCCCAAGGGTTTTCACCAAGTGCCTTGCAGTGGTAGTAACAACATACCTCAGAAAGCAAGGGATTTGGTCTCATGCCTATCCCTGGGAGTCAGCCTTTTGGCCATTCACCTCCCTGGAAAGGACAACACCCTGACAGATGCTTTCAGCCGCATCAGACCAGATGGACGGACAGTATAGCCTAGAGGTTAGAGGAATGAGGTGTAAACGAGCTTGGTACATCCAGCAGATCAGACCTGAGTTTGAGTCTCACAACCTCCACTTGCATACTGTGTGACTCTGAGCAAGTCACTTAACCGCCCAGTGCTCCCAGGTCGCCCCTGAAAACAGGCACTTGTGCCTAGTGGGCCTTAACCGGTTACCAAAGACTAATATAAAATAAAATAAATAAAATCAGTCAGGGCCACAGAGAGTGGACTCTGAACAAGCAAGTGCTAGCCATGGTCTTTAGGAGGTGGGGTACACCAGAAGTGGATCTGTTTGCATCCCCCCTCAATTTTCAGCTTTTTCAGTACTGTTGCGTGCCTCTAGTCAAGGGGTCACTATCACTGGATGCCCTGATCCGTCAGAGCTGCCAGAAATTAATGCACTAAGCTTGTAAGGGCTGCCAAGTCCAGTTACTGTAGCACCAAACTGAATACATCTACCCTCAGCCCATCTACCTTTTGGAAGACCATTAAGGAAGTTGAAGGTCATAGGACATCCAACACCTATCCATCCAAGATTTCTGTCGACAGTGTAATGCTTACAGATAAACATGGTATATTGAATGGGCTAAACAACCACTTCGCCACAGCTGGATTGGCCTTTGATTCCTCCCCTGCTAATGCCCTGAGAGGCTATGTCTATCGGCAGGACAAGACACCCTACCCCACCACAAAGGCTGTGCCGTCCTTCTCCTTCAGCCAGGTATCTCTGAAACAAGTCAAAGACATGTTAATCAACCTAGACATTAGAAAAAGTGCTGGTGCTGACTTCATTGACCCGTACTTTTTGAAAATCAGCTACCATATACTAGCCGTCTCCATAACCTGCATCTTCAGTATGTCCCTTACGCAGAGTTCCCTTACAGATAGCTGGAAAACTGCCCATGTTGTCCCATTATTCAAATCAGGGGACCCTGTGGACCTTAATAACTATCAGCCAATCTCTCTGCTTCCTACCTTATCCAGAATGTGGGAAAAGATTGTCAGCCTGCAGATTAGAGACCACCTTGAACTACATAATCTACTCACCTCTATACAATCTGGCTTCAGACCTCAACATAGCACTATCTCTGCACTTGCAAAAGTTACCAACGACTGGCTGAATGCATTGGACAATAAACTCTATGTAGGTGCCCTATTTTTGGATGTAAGCAAGGCATTTGACACTTTGGACCATGCCCTCCTGCTGGATATTCTCTGTAACCTTGGTCTGGACTGTACTGCCCTCAAATGGTTCAAATGCTACCTTGTGGGACAATTGCAGCAGGTTAAAGTAGAAGAAGACTTTTCCCCTATGAAAACCCTCCATAGAGGTGTACCGCAAGGCTCAATACTGGGCCCCCTCCTCTTTGCCATCTATGTAAATAACATCCACGCTGGCATCCATCATGCTGACATCCACTTATTCACAGACAACACTATTATACATTTCCGGACTTACCCCTGACGAAACATGGTCAGACCTCCAACTTGAACTTAACCATTTACAGAACAACCTATTGCATCTTAAACTACTGCTTAATGCAAAAAAAAAAAAAAAGTTATGCTCTTCTCTCCTTCTCAGAGGTCTACCCTAATGTGGTGGGTGGGCAAACCTCAATTACTACTCTCCTTAATGAACCTCTGGAACTGGTACATAAAATTAACTACCTAGGGATGTGGATTGACGACAAATTGTCCTTTCTTGACCATATTGAAGAGCTTTCCAAAAAACTTAAACAGAGGCTCGGCATATTCTTCCATATTAAGCACTTGCTAACGTTGGAAGCGAGAACCAGAATCGTACAATCCACCTTCCTCCCCTTACTAGACTATGGGGATATTCTATATGGACAAGGGAACATCACAGCTCTAAAAAAAGCTTGACATCTTTTATATCACTGGGCTTTAAGATTCATATCGGGAGCCCCCTACGCTACACACCACTGTTCCTTATAGGCCCTGGTCGGCTGGACCTCCCTTGGCATAAGGCGATACAAAAACGCCGCAATCTGGACCTACCGTGCTATCATCAAGAAACTGCCCTCATATATCTCGGACTGCCTCCCTATTTGTACCCCTGGTTCATATGCGCTAAGAAAATCCACCTATATCACTCTCGTTACTCCCAAAGTCAAAACTCGTTTTGGCAAATTTTCCATTGGCTACTTCCTTCCTACCCTATGGAACAAGCTCCAAAATGTACTACAAATTGCCTCTTCACTTCCCCTGGCTACTTTCAAAACCCTACTGGCCAGGACAGCCACAGAAAATTGTAAATGTGCATCATAAAACCCCTATGCTAACGCCCTTTCTTCCTCCCCCTGCCTACGTCTGCTTGTCAGGACTGCAACAGAAAATTATAAGTGTGCTTCACAAAATGTCCACTGGTCAAGACTGCTACAGAAAATTATAAGTGTGCTTCATAAAATCCCTATGCGATCACCTTTCATTTATTCCCTACCTCAGGTCCATACCACTGTGATTTCTCACAGTCTTTTACTTTCCTTATAAGTGATCCAGCATACCTACTTTTGCTGGCCCACATATTTACAGTGCCTCAGATAGCTATTGCCCGGGTCTAGTATGGTTGCCCGTCATTCCTTTTCCCAACTCTGCATTGCCCGCAATCTATTTCCTGTAATTGAGTTTGCCGACGCAATGTTTTCCCGAACATTGTTTGCTTGAAATTGTAATCTGAATGAGCCATACTCGATCGCTTGTGTGAGGCAACCTGTAATTACTAATTAAATCAATGTTTTCCTCTGCACGAATGAAACTCTGGCTCAGCTCCATGATCTGACTCTCAGATGTAAGCTGTGGCACGCATCTCGACGCCTGTTCCATGTTTTACTTTGTGCTGGTATATAGTGTTTGCCAGTTAGTTTGGCAAGAGTACAGAAAAACTGGCTAAAGCATTCCAAAAATGTCTTCTTCAGTATCCATAATACCTAGAATTATTTTCAAATCAACCTGTTTTAGACTTAGAACTTTGCTAAGCTTACAAGTTAAAAACACTACCTCAATTAACTTGAGCAGATATTCCAACAGCTTGTTGCTATCGGTCAGCTGGACAAACTTCATACAGTGATTACAAAGTCAGGATCCACAGATTTTGTTCAGGCACTGTCAGATTTCATTTCAGTCTCAATTAGTCTAACGAAATCCAGTAACTGAGCTTCCGAATCATGTATTTGGATTGGGGGTGGGGCAGCGGGAGACACACACAAGAGACAAGCGATTGCATTACATGGCCACCCAGCAGAAGCGGCCATATGACTCTCTCGATGGCGGTGGGTATGTAGCTTTGCCTTGCCGTAGTTTTATCAGAAGGGGTCAGAAGGTGAAGAAGTATAAAGTACCTACAGTGTTAAACGATTATTCAGATTTTTGGCAGGGTTTAAGTAATGTCAGTCCCTGTGTAACAAAACAAATACAAAAAAATAGACTCGCTGACACTGCTTGCATTGCAGACACCCAAGTGAGTAGACCCTGCACAACTTGATTGATCCATCACCACTGTGTTCATTGCTTCCCCCTGCTCCAGTTTCTCTTGCTGCCCCACTCTCCCGATGGTGCACCGGTACTGCACTGGTCGGGAAACTGTCACCCGGGAAATGATTTAGCGGGGAAAACAAATGACGGGAAAGCGGTGTCGGTAAACGTAATGTCTGGCAACCTTATGCCGGGCAACCGTAAGGATCCCTATTGCCCTGGACTCTTACTCTTTGATGTAGATCTGTTTTTCAATCTTCAAAGGTGACCTTTCCTCCTTGCAGACCTTTGACCTACTGGCCCTGGCTTGACATCCTGCCAGTCAGTTTTAACACTATCAATATAGACTGGTACAGCTAGCTATTAGAATTGCTTGAGTATTTTGTAAATTGTATTTTCTTTAAACCAATTTGTGTTTATCTTAACCAATCTAGCCAATAGAATGTCTATCATATTCTGTTTTTGTACTTTGCTTCAACACATCTGTATATATCCTAACCATTTTGTATAAACAGCCAATTGTATGTTGTAAGTGTTTGGAATATCTACTCTATGAGGATGTGTTGTTGTATACTCCAATGTTATTCTGTCTCGTATATAATTATTACCAGGTTCATCTTGTAAATGAGTTCTTCTCAGCGATGTTTCGCCTGGCTAAATAAAGATTGATTGATTGATCATGGACTGGTCAGGAATGTTCCTCTGTGCTTTCCCTCCATTCCCTCTGATGTTCAGGGTGTTGCTGAAACTTGGACAACAGCCTGCATCAATCATTCTGGTAGCACCATATTGGCCCGGGCAAGCCTGGTACCCTCTCCTGCTCTCTCTATCCAGCAGCAGGCCTATTTGCCTTCCTCCAACTCACTCTCTGCTGACTCTACCCCAGACTGGAGTGAATTATCCAGATGTACACTCTCTTTACCTCAAAGCTTGGCGGTTGAGGAGTTAAGAGTACCCGACTTCCTACTACTCAGAACAGGTACTGAAGATCCTGAGAATGGCCAAAAAACCTAATACCAAGAAGACCTATGCAGCCAAGTGGAAAAGGTTTTCCCTGTGGTTCAAGGGCACAAGGGTGAGTCCTCTAGCAGCGTCAGACTGTCAGCTGCTGGATTACCTGGTGCACCTGCCGACCTCTGGCTTGAAGCCTTCTTCTCTGAAGATGCACCTGGCTTCTATTTCAGCCTACCTCTCTGTGGGAAAGGAACAAAATTTTTTTTCCACTTGGTGTTCAAGCATTTTTTCTTTAAAGACCTCCTTCAGCCTCCAGTCAGGGAGCCTGTTCCTCCTTGTACTTTTTTCAAACTCTGTATGGAAGTGGAAGGGATCATAGTGTAGTCCTGACAAGGTAGCCAGCCGATCCCTTCACTTCCCTATTGATCCGATCTGGCCCAGCGCTGAGGGCACGTAATGATGTGTGCCCAGCCAGAGCACGCGGGCATGCCCCATTTGTCAAAGGGGTCAGTTGTAAATCCATTTTTATACATAAGAATGGCCAGTTTGAGATCAACGAAGGGTGCCGCTCGACTAACAAGCCCCTTGTTTGTGGAACGGTGCCCTTCATTAATCTCAAACTGAACATTCTTATGTATCAAAAATGTAATTAAAACTGCGCCCCTACCGGCCCGCCGGCTCAATGGTTGGATTTCCGCTTCGGACGCCAACGACCCAGGCTTCAGAACGACCTGAGTTTTGGAAGACCAGCTGGGGGAAGATGGCTGGAGTGTCCCACAACGGCTTGCCATCACCTGGGGGAGGGAGGGTCCACGACTCTGAGCAAGTCACTTAACCCCCCCCAGTGCTCCCAGGTCGCCCCTGAAAACAGGCACTTGTGCCTAGTGGGCCTTACCCAGTTACCAAAGACATAAATAAAATAAATTCAGTTTATTAACAAATTTGCCTATCTAGCTTAAGGTAATAGGTTTTGAGGTTGTTGAAATTGTGTTTTTAAATTCTTGACATTTGTTTCTTTTTTGGATCCTGTTGGTTCATTCTTTGGGCATGTACCCATCCATCTTTGAAAATATTCTGAGGTACTTCAGGCAGTTCCCTCTCAGCACACTCCCCTCCTAAATTCTGATTGGCTAATTCCCTAAGATCATTATGTAAGGCCACACCTCTGGGGCTGCTGCACCCAGCCAGCTAGCTGCATATGTTACTGATGCTAAAGGACCCCCTGGAAGAAAGAAGATTACTACGGTGAGTAATTTTTTCTTCCAGGTCATGTGACCCCTCCTTACTCACTCCTGCTGAGTGTTTTAAAAACTTAATTAAATTATACATTTTTTTTTTAGTATACTACTGTATTGTATCATCTCCGGATCCCCCTTGAAAATGGGCATTTATTGCTCTTCGGGTTTACTCGGTCAGCACATTTTAAATAAAAAATAAATGCTCATTGCTAAAAGAAAAAAAATAATTATATTGGTGATTCATACAAAGCCTTCTGTACCTCCCCTTCTAGAACCATACTAAAAATTAGTTCTTCAGAATGAACTTAAAAAGAGTTTTATTTGCATGAGCATTTCATTAATGCTACTTTGCAGTTTTTACAATTTAATATGTTTTTTGCATTCTTATTTACATTAGGTAAGAATACTTAAAATAGGTTAGTTGGTTGGTCATAACTTTGTTCTGGTCTTAAGCTATAAATCTGCCATTGAAACGCTAGACAGTGTGTTCACTAAGCAGAATTTAATTTTTAACATTCTAAAGTTATATCTTGGGGCAACAACTTAAGGCTGAGATGATGCAGTTTGTATGAATCACTAATAAACACTTATAGAAGAAACATTAATATCATGAGTATTTTTTTTTTGTCTGTTCTATGCTGAAGAGCTGAATGACTATCTCTTATTATTACGGTATCGCCACTTATTTCCGTGAACCTTTTTTTCACGTGGTCAGGGTCCATGGGCAGTTCCGCACTTATATTAGTACGTTTACGACTGTCAACCACGGACTGCCAGTACATTTCATTTGCAGATGGCAAACACCGAGAATTATGAGATATGGATCCCCCCCATTCACAGTGCACAGTACAGTACCTTTAGTAGTGCATTTTAGCCTCGTGATCCACATTCAAGTTTTTTGGGATTGGTTATCAGGTTTGGTTTAGGATGAACAAATGAATCAGATGAACCGCCATGTTGTCACATGGTATAGGCATGTTGACATGACAACATGGTGGTTCATTTGATTCATTCATTCAATATTATATTAATTAATTGTGGTAACCGAGTAGGCCCGCTGGAACTGTTACAGTCCCTTTTTCTGGGGCGACCTTTATCCTAAACCAAACCTGAAAACCAAACCCAAAAAACTCGTATGTGGATTACAAGGCTGAAATGTACTACTAAAGGTACTGTACTGTGCACCGTGAATGGGGGTGTCCATGTGTCATCATTCTCAGTGTTTGCCTTCTGTAAATGCAATGTATTCGCAGTCCAATGTTTAAAACATTACTGGGAGAAAGTGAAGCAGGGCAACTTTATTGGGGGGGAAACTTTTTAAAAAGAAACTATGTAGTGGCAGTCTGAGGTTCAAATCTTGCTTCTGTGTTTTGATGTACTGTGGCACTGAATACATGCCAGCATGTCCGTGCTTTACTGTTGACTGTGAATGGGGGGGTTGGCATGTCGGCATTCTCCAAGTATTCTGGCCGTGTCGGAGTTCTCTGGACATG
This sequence comes from Neoceratodus forsteri, assembly GCA_016271365.2. Lineage (NCBI taxonomy): Eukaryota > Metazoa > Chordata > Ceratodontiformes > Ceratodontidae > Neoceratodus > Neoceratodus forsteri. Next base: position 369,655,752 of record CM057449.1, on the reverse strand, counting down.
TCATATAAAATACAGCGTATGCTCTGAATGTTCTGTGATGTACTCTGTAACACTTTGACTGCTGACTGACTACATGGGGCAGTGTAGTGGCTGTGTGAGGTTCAAATCTTGCTTCTTTGTTTTTGGCGGAATGGCCCATTTATTTTCCTGGTAAGTCTATTTCTGCAGATAATGTCTGTCCCACGAATTTAGCGGAAATAAATTTACCATGAAAATAAGGGGTTATACAGTACAGTATTGTAGAAACCGTTGTTTGCAGACATAATTATGTAATAGATTTTATAGCAGCTGCTAATGAAATACCTGAAAGATACTTGCGGTATTTGCTGTTAACTACCTCTGGGTAAATGAGAACTACTGTAGGGGATGGTAGTCGTCAGCATGCATGTGATCAAGATTAGCAACCTTATGAAAAGGGCATAAACACTGAAATGAACAGCAGAGCTGACTGGTCAGCCCATTTTAGTAATACAGATGAATCAAAAATGGAATAGAAAAAATTCTGACACACTGGTTTTTCAGTACTTGTGAAATAGTATGCAGTAGACCACTGTAGACTGTAAGGAAGTGGCTTTTTGGGCTACAGAATGTTGACTTTCATTTGAGGTGGCTGGAAAAAATCTTTACTTTTGAGGGGTTTTGTCTTTCTCACCACATACAGTTCTAAATGAGTGATAATGCCAGTTGTGTGTGTGTGTGTGTGTGTGTATCAAGACTCTGTATTTCCTTCAGCAACTTTGTCACCTGGAGCCGATATTTCCCCTCTGTGACTGGCGTTTTAAAGAATTGTATTGCCGTCTTCTACGAAAGCTCCTACCAGCTATACAATAAGGAGGCTTTATGTTGTGCTCAGAGTGCTATCGTCCAGTCAAAAGTTGTACCTGATACTCCATCACCCATTGCCTTTTAACCCCATCAGAGGATATCTTATGTATGGTTTGCAATCCTTGACAGCACTGTGATATTAAAGGGATTTTGTAAGTTTCTTAAAATCGGGTAATACTTCCATGCTGTGAAAGCCTATATTGGTGAACATTTTTGAGGATATTTTATACTTTTTTCAAACTCTGTATGGAAGTGGAAGGGATCATCGTTTAGTCCCGACAAGATAGCCAACCGACCCCTTCACTTCCCTATTGATCCGACTTGGCCCAGCGCTGTGGCACGTAATGATGTGTGCCCAGCTAGAGCATGGGGGCATGCCGCATTAGTCAAAAGGGTCAGTTGTAAATCCATTTTTATACATAAGAATGGCCAGTTTGAGATTAATGGAGTGCCGCTCGACCAACAAGGCCCTTGTTTGTGGAACGGTGCCCTTCATTAATCTCAAACTGGACATTCTTATGTATCAAAAATGTAATTAAAACTGCCCATCTGCCGGCACAACAGTTGGATTTCCGCTTGCGACACCAACGACCCAGGTTCGGGAACGGACCTGGGTGTTGGAGGTCGGGCTGGGGGAGATGACTGGAGTGTCCACAAATGGCTTGCCATCTCCGGGAGGGTCCACGGCCGGTGTCTACCAGCTTCTGGGGGAGGCAAGGGGTATGGCAGCATGTCAGGTCCCACTAAGTAGAGAGCGCGACGGGTGTCGGCCCTTGCCTTGATGTCCTGGACGTCGTGCTCCTACCTTGTCGGGGCACAACTACGATCTCAGCCACTTCCATACAAAGTTTGAAAAAAATTTATGAAATTCCCTTCAAAACACTTTTGGCAATATAGGCTTCCACAGCTTGTAAGTAAGAATAATGCCTTTCTAAATCACTTTAAATGCTTGAGAGCCATATCTTCTATGTTTAATAATACTAGGGAAATAACTTTGAGCCCGAGTGTTTTTTCGAAGGTTCTGTGTTCCTTGTATGTAGTTTAATAAGTGTGAGTAGAGGGTGTATTCCTTTTATATTGCAGCTGGAACCTTTGCTTGTTGAAAGATAAATTCAAATTTGTAAATAGCAAGAAAAAAATCTATGAATTGCAAGCTGTATCTTTGTCTGAGTTGGTCAAAGGATGTTAGTGAACCCTAGTCGTAATATTGGCAAATACAGTATCGCATAATCCCTGCCTTTCTCATGACCAGAAATGAGCATCTGTCCTATTTGGAATGAAGGCAGCATCATAAGGCAATGCAGCCAATGTGGGAAAATATCCTTTTATGGGGTGGTGCTTAATGATCTTACCCCACATTTGCAAAATCATCTGGGTATGCGGGCTAAGCATTGGGGGTTAAGGCTGGACTAGAGAACAGCACCTTGTTACAGTCTGGTTGGTTATATCTGTGTGGATTTCCTGTGTACCATATACTTTGGTGCCAACCAGTCACAAATGTTGGCTGCAGTTAGGCTAGCTCATAATACTTTCTTTAATTGGGTACGTCTAATCCCCTTTTTCCTTTCCTCAGCTATAGTTTTTTGTAGGCTATTGCTCTGAGGTTTTACCAGTATGAATCAAGAAATAAGCTTGTCCCGCTTAGTGAAAGTCCTTGGGACTGGTAAAATTGGTAGTGTTTGAAAGAGCCAAGGTAGAACTTTCATAGGAATCAATAAATAAAATTAAGCTGAATTAGATTTCACATAGCTACCTCAGCCATAACTGCCGTAAGTAGCAGGTCATAGATTAAACTACCTAACTCTTGAAAGTCTTAAGTGAGGAATATCCTCAAATATTTTATTTTTGTGCGATTCCACCTAAAATTATATTCTGCCATAACAGAAGGGGGTGGGGTATAAGTGCAGTTATACAGTGGCAAGAAAAAAATCCTGCATCCTGATTGATCTGTGGCCACCTTCAGCATTGATGTTATCCCAGTACAACATCACTTTATGAAGGACATCACTGATTGTACTGTAGTTTGCACATTCAGTACCTTCACTGTATGAAGGCCTCGATTTGATAACTAAAAAAGCGATTTTAAAAAGAATTTTTACATTCAGTATAAAAATAAGCCAGTGCAAAATAGCAATAATGCACTCCACATATGTGTCATGGGGATAACATCACTTCTTGAGTGCTGGACGCAATCAGCCTGCGACTTCGTGCCCAACCACCTGTGGCATGACATTATCCCAGCACAACACACACCCCTCTATTGTGTATTGTTGCTTAATTTAAAACTTCTGTTTGTTTTTTTTCACGGTTAATCTTGTATCCTGCCAGTTCACCATATTTAAGGTTCCCCACATCTGAGGAAGAGAACCAGTGTGCTCTGTAATGTGTAATGTGTAATAACAGATCACCAGGGTAAAATGCAATTCAAATCATTCATTTTTTGCAATAAAAAAACACACCTCTGCACAACTGCCCCTTTCTATGCAGCTTGTTAGCTGCTTCTCCAGTTGAATGGAACAGAAAAACGCAAAGCAAGCCTATATATATATATATATATATGTGCATGGGCAGCAGCCGCGTTATTGGGCTGTACTCTTGTGTCAGAAGAGAGTAATGCAGGTAGGTAGGGAAATGGGCAGACTAGGATGACCAGTCTGTCCTTATCTGCCATCATATTGTATGTTTTTGTATTAATAAACAATTCACAAACATGAACAGATGTGCAAATGTGCCTTAAAGGAGACAAATTATTTTTACATAGTTAACTGCCCTTACGTCTTCCTTTCCATACCAGTTATGTATTCTGATATGCTTTAATTCAGTAGTTCTTAGACTTTGTATGGAGATGCTGGGATTGAAGACACGGACACCAATTCAGGCTGTAGAAACTGGACCTCTCTTGTCCAATATTTATTTACATAACAGCAACATAAAATAAAGAGAACGAACTTAAGACGGCAAAACAAAGATCCAGAAAGCAAATGAACAGGTTTACAAATATAGCTCTAGTACAGGCTAGAGAGGTGTTGATCTAGGAACTGACCAACTCAAGAGTGACTTCATTCAGAATCTGAACTCTTTTTATCTAGGGGCTGGATCATATGACCTGGAGTCCCTCCCATATACCATGATGTAACATAACTTTCATTTAATAACACTTCTTTTTATTTCAGTACAATTTATATTTATTTATAGACCAACGAATAACATGACTATAGCTTCACAATAGGAATTTTATGTGGTTTTATATTAATATTCCCTATTCCTGCAAATTCTAGCTCCTCCCACATCAAGGTATACCATAAATAACATCAAAATGAGGCCGGCCGGCTCTTAGGACGGTATACTTGGTGTGGAGAGGATGCAGAAGCAGGAAGCCAACAGGAATATAATATAAGGCAAGCATTTCCATACAAGCAAAATATCATTTCCATTCATGTTCATTTATTCATGTTTTAATAAGTGGCTTCCTAAGTTGCACTTAGCTACTTTTAATATGTCACCCAGCTTAAAATAATATAGCCATTTCATTAGGGGAAGAGTGTATAATCTTGTTTCAGAGAGAGAAGGGAGACCTGATACAAAAGGGGTAGCTGTTTTGGCAAAACTAACGTATTTATTCTGTACTACGCAATGTAGCACACACTGAGGGGAACGGCTTTCATCCAGAACGCCGCATTGCACCACGCTACCAGCTATGGGTAGCACACATTGTAAGGGGAGCTCTCACGAGAGAACTGCGGCATTGCACCATGGCTTCAGGTAAGCTGTTTCCCTACCTACTGTTAGATTCAGCAGGCTGCCTGTATATTTCAAAATAGTACGCCAACCGAGGAGCTCACTCTGTTTTATTCGAATTCGCACAGAAGGAGCCACGGTCTTTACTTGATGCTGCGGTTTTTGTTTCCTCTCGCACGTTCGTGAGTTCCTAAACTAGAAAGCAGATGGCACGGCTGACTCAGGCGTGGTGCAGTGCAGCCGCTTACAAGGAAATGATGTTTTACATCTAGAGGGGGTTATATTTGCAGTGCTAACAAAGCATTTTTAAAAGGAGGAGGGTTTAACTGCTTAATAATTTTAAGACAGCTTGCGTTGCTGGCAAAAACGGCTCATTGAGTCATATGGAAAAACAAAGGGGATGTACAAGTGGCGCTGCGTTTCGGGAGCTAGAATCGAAGTATTGAATACATGGATTTCTACCTCAATAAGCGTATTATGTAGGTGGCCAGCCTACTAATACGCTAAAAAAATATTAAGAGGAGAAACCTTGTGGTGTTGGGGGGGGGGGGGGTGTTCTAAACAAACAAAATGTGTTGTTGCGCAACAGACTTGCAGGGAAACTTAAAGCAGACTAAAAATAAAACGGGTACAGATACATATTCCAGCTCCAGAAACAAAAGGTGTTCCCTATTACACTTTGTCACAGTGAGCCTCCCCAAATCCATGGAAATGATTTTGAGCCTCCCCCAAAAACTGAAATAATCTTGGGCCTCCCCAAAGAAAAATAACATACTGTACTTTGCGCAGTACACCGTGAATAAATTGAAACCCCTTTGAGTACTTGGCTCACATTCAGTTCTTTGTCTTATACTGATGTGGAACCTTTGAAAATGAGCTGTGCTCAAAGGTGCTATCTGAATAACAAATAAACAAATATTATTATTATTCAGCTTATTGTAACCCCCCTCCACAGGCCAGCCTACTTGCTCTGCTATTTTCAATGAACCATTGTTACCCCTTGTTGCAGTACCTTCATGGGTCAGACTACTTTCTCTGTTCCCTCTCTATATGAAATAACCTTCCTACATACTTTGCCTCTCCCCCTCCTTCCCTGCTCCTAAGCAACTTCTCTGAGATTACTTTGCTCCTTCCTACTATTGCTCTTAGCACTTCTATACTCAGCCCTTGTATTTGGCCTGTTCTGCCATCAGTCTACAAATTGATCAATTACCACCACTCTTTATTAGTTTATTGTTCATATTTGTTTGCATTATTGTTCATTGTGTATTTCTTGATTGTTTTGCAGTTACCTTTTGAAATCTATTCACTCCCTACCCTTCCCCGCGTACACCTGAAATGAGCCTTGGCTCATTCACCTTCCCTTGTCACCTATTAGTAAATAAATACATATAATTCACCTACTATTATTCTCTTTCAGTTTGCTTCATCTCTTCACACAAAATATATAAAACTCAAAATTTAAATACAGTACTCTTTCAGACTTGCTTGAGCCTCCCCGGAACAGGGTGGGGCCTCCCCGAGGAGGCTGGCCTCACCATTTGAGAACCCCTGCTTTAATTAACCAATTTTTGGTAAATAAAGGACTGAGCTGTGGGGTACCCTCGGATCTATATAGAGTTCCAGTTACTGCTCTTTATTTTCATATTTCTAAGACATTCTGTGACATTCTTTGACAGTAGCGTCATTCTATGCTATTGATCTGAATGGCCTGGAATGGTGTTATTGATGTCACAGAATGTTAAGGCAGTATGAAAAAAGACAGCAGCAAGTGCCAAGGAGAGAGGGACTCAGGGCAGTTACAAAGGCAACAAAATTAGATTATTAATTTAACACAAAAGGTCAACAGCATATCAGAATATTGCATAGACACTGGAAGGATAACAGGAGGGTATCTAGAGGTGTACAAAAAACTGTTTCCTATCACCTGTAATAATCAAGACCTATTAGTACCAAAAATACCAGGCAGAACATTTTTGTAATTTATTTTTAAAGGAGTTCCTTATTACTTTGTATTTCTGAAGTGTTTTCTTTGCTATGTTCTCATTAGATGGTTTTCTACCTAGTAGTGGGTGTAATGTGAAAAGCAGTTTCCTCCCACTATATTATCAGTACGTGATCTCACTCTTAACAAAAGCTCTGCTGTCTGATTGGTAACTTCTGTCGCAGGTTATCAATCAAGCAGCAGAAAATTGACTCTTCTTGGTTACTAGTGATGTCACAGTCAGTGAGTTCACAATGTTGATGATGTATACAGTGGTGAGGACTAGAACCGACTGTATCAGCCTCCATACAGAGTGCTTGCTGTTCCACAGATCATACCTAGTACGGATAGGTAAAAAATCTAATTTATAAAGCAGAAAAGAAAAACAAATGCAGATATAAGAAGTGACAGCTGACTACTTCTGAAAGTTACTGTTAGTTTCACGCAGTACACTAGTGCTTTAAGGTATTCTGCATCAATGAGCATTTGAAATGCTGAACTTGGCACCACATCACCATCACTCACGCTCTCTAGCCTCTCTACTGTCTGTACTTCCTAGCTGTTATTGCTAGGAATGATTGCTTTGCATCTGAGAAGCTTAGATTTATGTTTGCTTGCTGTTTTGACCTGATTTATGCACTGATGCACAAGTTTTTGTGCACTTTTGTTTTTCAGCAGGAGAACTTGTGGCAGAAGGCACCATGTAGTTATTATTTTTAATAGACTTGTTGGGATAGTGTGACACCTTTTATTTGACCACATGGGTACTATATACAAGACTATGGCATCAGTGATGGCAAATTAATAGAAAATCATTTGATCAGCAGAACCTTTGATTTGATTTAACAATCTTTTTTTCTCTCAATTTCCAGGATAATGACCAGAAAATGGTTTCCTATAACACCCACGTGATGTTGAAGTGGCTGGAACACTTGAACAGCTCCTGGGCCATTGAAGATGGAGAATGTGTCGCCACCCGGGAAGGGGCTTCTGTATATTACAACAGACTTCTTGAGAACAAAGAGGTGCTTGGGGTGTGCCAGCCAACCCAAGACCTCATTGGGCCGAAGCTTCCAGACTTTGAGCATGACTCTTGTGCCGCAGAAGAGCGGGAGCAGTATCTGACTGCTGTCCTCCAGAGTCAGCTCCACCTAGCATGCCGGATCTTCGGAAACTCGCCTTATGCTGTTGCCTTGCAGCAGAGACTGGTTTCTCTGCAAAGAATCTATTATGCACTTTCTAGTAAGTACCACAGTCGATTCAGAGTGGGACCGCAGTTGCCTCCAAGGGCCTCAGAGAGCAGTCAGGAGTTGTCTGAAGACAACTATGCTCAGAAGAGCAGCAAAGCCAAATCAGGAACAGATATTCTCATTGAGATGGGTGTCAGGACAGGACTCAGCCTTCTGTTTGCACTGTTTCAACAGAACTGGAACCAGGCAAGACTGGATCCCAGTCTTGGTCTCTGCAATGAGGTCTTGGACACAGCCTCCGTTGTGCTGAGCTCCCTGCCCCCCCTATCCTTGGCCAATGAAAATAAGATTCCCGTGGTCGGTCTGGACTGCTTGACACAAGTAACTGGCTTCCTGAAGAAGATGACCATTTCTTGCTCTGGAGCAGATTGCACCGGGAGGAGGCTGGCTGCTGAGCTCTTACTGAGGCTGGCAGTCCAGAGAGGAAAACTGAGGTTCTTGCTGGACTGGATCGAGATGGCCCTGGCATCTGCACCAGTATCTGCTACTAGTAAACAATCGCTTGCTGCAGAGCAAGAAGGGATGATCGGATATGACTGCTTTCTTAGTGCCTTGCAGCAGATGAGGCACTGTTCAGTAAGTAAGACTAAAAATATGTAGAGTGGATCTAGACTGCAACTCTTCATCTTTCATGTTTGTATCATTTTTATGTTCAATTAGAAAGTAAATGTGAGTGTTCGATATATGTAGAATGGGGGTATATCATGTGTCAGTAGTTTGTTCAATTGGTATTTTAACTCTACTACTATTGATCAAATTCCTTGTAAACTTGGCAGCTATATAGTATGTGCAATATTGATTCCAGTTGTCATAGGATAACTGTGGGTGTACCTCATGTGACGAAAGCGCAAAAGGTCAAAAAGTTCAAATTTATATTTTCTGGCATATGTATATACATATATTTTATTTGTACATATGTATATATATAAATATCCATATCTCTATTGAATAAATGATGGGTAAATGTGGTTCACAAGGAAATAAACCCATTGAGGAGGCTAACCAGATTACAAAGCCATGACCCCGAAGAAGCTTTATTTCCTAATATACCACACTCACCCATCTTTTATTTTAAATAATACATTTAGATGGTTACATTCAGTTTTGAAAACTGTTGCATGATATACACACATACGTTCTATTAGTCAAAGCCTTATCATGGAAGAAAGAGTACTAAAAGGACTGAGGTGGTTGTAAGAAGATAAGTCTATGGGGTCATATGGGCTGAATCCTAGGATGCTTAAGGAAGCAGCGGATGTACAGTACAAGCAGCTTCACTGGCAGATATTTTCAAGTGGTTGCTGGACACAGGTGTGATCCCCAAGGATTGGTGGACTGCCGACCTAGTTCCTTTATATAAAACTGTCAAGCAAGACGAGCCAGAAATTATAGACCAATTAGCCTGACAACTATAGTGGGGGAAGGTGGGGAAGGTACTTGAGGCCATACTAAGGAAAAGATTACTAGATTTTCTCAAAGTAAATGGATTGCAAGACAATGGGTACCATGAATTCACCAAGGGTAGGTCATGCCAGATGAACCAGATAGAGTTCTTCCACTGGGTGACTGGTGGCCGAGAAAGGACGTGCTAGGGGGTGGGGGTAGGAAGAAGTAGGCTGCTGGTTAACTAGGATCTGCAGCTTATCCATCAGGTAGGGAAATGGGCAGACTGGGGTGGGCCAAGCGGTCCTTATCTGCCGTCAATTTCTATGTTTCTATGTTTCAGTCAACATACTGCACCTGGACTTAAGTAAGGACTTTGGCTTGAGCTTGATGTGCAATGTAGCAAGTGGACCTACATTCCATGGCAGAAACTCATGCTTGCTGTGACTGGACTATGAGCAGTTTTGCAGCAATTCATTGATGAAATTTACCTTTCTAGGGACATGGATATGTTGTTCATCCACACTCATTGGCAGGTATCCTTGCCGCTTTAAATCTTGCCGGAAGGTCTTCAAGCTTGCTCCTCCCACCCACCCGGGTGGTATAACTCTCGGCTCCGCCCCATGACGCCAGATCTTCCTTACAGCTTGGAAGCTCAGGTTCCCTCATGCAGCTCTGCGTTTGAGACTGGTTCCTATTTCTCCGTTTGCGGATTTAAAAATAAATTTTTGAAAAAGACTTCAGTCTTCTATCCCTCGCGGCTGCGATGGACAAATCGACTCCCGGATTTCGGAGATGCCCATGCGGGCAGAAGATGTCTCGGACGGATCCACACTCCACGTGTGTCTACTGCTTAGGCCTTGAGCACGACCCGCAGGCTTGCGACCTGTGCTCATCTTTCTCGGCCTACGTCCTCGAAGACCGTGCTGCCCGATTGCAACTGGGCCGTCCCGAGAAGCGTTTCCCTCCGGTGAAGTCCAAGGAGGCCCGGTTGGCGGTGTCCGCGGCGGCGGGCTCGGCGGATCAGCTCGAGCGGATGGTCGCCCTCGAAGAGGAGGCGGCGCGGGCCGTATCTTCCTCGGCCGCGGCATTTATCCCGCTCTCTCTGGGTTCTTCCTACACGGCTTCTTTAAGGAGCTTTGTCTGTCCCTCTCCACTAAAGGAGAAGGGCCTGCGTCTGCTGGACCTTATTCTCGGTCCACAAAGAGGGACAGGGGGAAGTCCCTCCGTCAGCGCTCTTGGGGCCCGGAAGGTCCCTCCCCGGGCCGTCCGCGTCGGCTTCGATCGACGGCCGGCTTCGCCACTGGCCTCACGGTATCCCGTCAGGTCAGTTGACTGAGACTCCACCGATGAAGTCAAGATTTTCTCGACCCATTGGACGGGCTGTCGCCTTGCAGCCGAGATTCCCCTCTCCCGGTTCCCCGGGAGGAGTTGAGATCCCGTGGGCTCGCCTGTGCCTCGGTTCCGGGCCCTCGGATGGACCATCGAGCGAAGGAGTGCGTTCCGGCCGACACCTCCCCGCACCGACCTCGGAAATTCCGGGACTCTCGGTCTCGGTCTCGGACCTCTTCGCGGTCCAGCCGATCCCACCGTCATAGGCGGTCTCGGTCTCGGCACCGCAGTAAGCGGCGTCGCCTTTCGTCTCGTCCTCCTCCTCCGGATGAGGGAGGCTCCGGCGTCAATGCGTCCGAGAGTGCGAGACCTTATGTTGCAACAGCTCCTCCTGGCGGGAGTAAAGCCGACCCGTCGCCTTCCCGGCCATTAAGTAGCTGTCACCGGGCGGCGACACAACCCTCGACTTATCCGAGGCCTATACCCAGGCGGTTGTTCGGCCAAAACCAGCTGCTCCACCGATTCGGTGGAACCTCCGCCTCCACAGCCACCAATTGGGGCTCCGACCAAGGATTCTCGGTCGGCTAAGGGTCTACCCCATCGGCTGTCAGTTACCCTCACTCCCGACCGACCTCGGCAGGTGAAGGTGGCTCAGGCCAGAGGTAGCTCTTGAGGACTCTTCGAGTCTGAAGATGATTCCTCCTTTTCTCCAAGCGACTGGACTTGGAGTCTTCAGGAAGTCAGTCAATGGGCGATAGCCGTCGTCCTTCCTAGGACTACTTGGCTCATCTCGAGTCCACGGGATGGAGCTCGAACCCGTTTCCAAGCAGGCCAGGTATCCCCTCACGGAGATTCTGGACCGGGGATTCTCCGGCGGAGGCCTTTCGGTGGCGAGGCCATAGTGGGTCCGGCACTGGAGCTTTGGCAGCGCCCTGCTTCCTGCCCTGCGCCCGGCCAGGATGGCCAGGAAGTATCACGGTCCCGGTTCCTTGTCCGGTTTTGAACACCCTCTGCTGAGGGTTGGTTACCGACAGCGTTTTCCGGTAGCGCCGGCTGCGCCAGGGATGGACAAACCTCCTGACAAGGTCCAAGAATTGGACTATGTCGGGCGAAAATCACGCTCACGTCCTCTCTCTGCCTTCCAAATCAGGCCAGTTCGGCCGTCCTCATGGCATTTTTCTCATGCCCTGTTGGGCTCCTGGATGAGGTCATCCCTCATCTTCCGCCCGATCTGCAGACTACGGTTAATCAGGTGCAGGACCAGGACAGGGCAGTGGCCAAACAGCAGCTCCAGACTGCTTTGGATATAGGGGACTCATGTGCCAGATCGGTGGCGGCCGCAGTGGCTATGCGTCGGCGGGCTTGGCTGAGGATATCCACCTTTACTTCGGATACCCAGCACAAGTTGGCGGATGTTCCCTTTTTGGGGACTGACCTCTTCGGCCCTGGGGTGGAAGGTCACCTGCAGAGGATCGAGGAGTCCAGTGCTACCTTGGACTCGGTCTCTTCCGCTCAGAAGGACAAAGGCCGTAAACCACAGCCTAAGCCCTTTCGTCCTTCTGTGCCTGCGGCTCCGGCCCAGCAACGCGTCAGGGCCAGCAGGCTCGGCCTTGGCATCCCAAACCCAAGTCGCGGCTTCCTCTAACAGGAGGCAGGAGAGAAAGACCCAGGAGGTCCCTCGGCGGTCCCTCCTCCAAGCCTGCCCAGTGACGGGCTGAGGGTGTCGCCCCATTCCGTCACCACCCTGGGTCCCCATTGGAGACGGCTCCAGCACTTCCGTTCCGCCTGGTCCGCTGTTTCCACGGACAGGTGGGTCTTGAGGTGGTGGGAAGAGGCCTGCCTCTGGAATTGAGAGCAGCACCACCCTTCAGAGCCGTCGCCCCTCGGGCCGGGATCCCAGCCTCACTGGCGGCTCGTCGAGCCGACGCCGCTCTCCTCCTCCAGAAGGAGGTGATAAGAGGTGGTGGACCCTCCTTCAGACCCAGGGTTTGTGTCCAGGTACTTCCTGGTTCCGAGGCGGATGGGGGCTGGCGCCCCATTCTCAAACCTACGACCTAAACAAGTTCCTAAGGTCTCGAACCTTCAGGATGGTCACTCTGGCTCAGATAATACCATCCTTGAGCAGCGGCGTGTGGTTCTGCTCTGGACTTGCAGGACGCGTTTTTCACGTCCCTATCCGTCCGTCTCACCAGAGATTCCTTCGCTTCAGGCGGAAGGATCCCTCTTGAGTTCAAGCCATGCCCTTGGCTTGTCTCCAGCTCCCAGGGTCTTCACCAAATGCATGGCAGTGGTGACAGCATTCCTAGTGGCGCCCGAGGGTCGGTGTGCCTTACCTGGGCGACTGGCTGATAGCAGCTCCTCAGCAGGAGGCGGAGTGGTCAGAGATCTGGCCCTCCAGGTCTGCTCTCAACTGGGCCTCCTTATCAGCGAGGCCAAGTCGAACTCGAGCGAAGCAGGTGATTCTATTCATCGGGCGCAGCTCGACTCTCTTGAGCCAGGCGGCTCCCGGCGGACAGGGCCGAGGTTCTTTCCTCCTTTGCCCGATCATTTCTGGTTGGGCAATTAGCCTGCCGGGACTTCCTGCGCCTCCTGGGTCTCATGGCGGCCTGCACCAGCGTGGTCCGTTGGGCCCGCTGGAACATCGTCCCCTTCAGTGGGGACTGGCCAGCCAGTGATCCTGGCGCTGCGATCCTTTGGACCAGCTTGTAGCCGGTGACACAGGGGATGTGGAGGCGCTCTCCAGTGGTGGACCGTTCCAGATCATTTGCAGGAGGGCATCCCGTTCGTCCGCCCGAGCCGATGGTCTCTCTATCGACCGATGCCTCTCTGATGGGTTGGGGTGCCCATCTGGGGAACACGGGCTCATGGCCTCTGGTCCCCGCGGAGTCCGATGCCACATCAACCTGCTGGAGCTCCGGCGGTCCGCCTAGCTCTCACCGCCTTTGCTCCGTTCCTCCGGGGTCAAGTGGTCGAGTCAGGCGGACAATACCACGACCATGTACTATCTAAACCGCCAGAAGGCCGGCGCTCCATGCTTCTATGCAGGAAGCTCTCCGCATTTAGTCACTTCGTCGCAGCCTGGGCGGATCTCCTAGCCATTCACGTGGCAGGAGCCTCCAACACCCTGGCCGATGCCCTGAGCGGATAGGGGCTGCATCCCCCGAGTGGTCTCTCCTGCGGGTAGTACAGCATCTGTTCTCCCATTGGGGCACACCTCAGGTGGACCTGTTTGCCTCAGGGAGGCAGCGAAGCTGAGTCTGTTCCATGCCCGCCCCCTCAGCAGGGCTCGCTGCAGGGGATGCCTTCTCGAGGCAGTGGACCCCGGGCCTCTTTTACGCCTTTCCCCCATTTCCCTTGATCCACAAGGTGCTTCTCAAGGCGAGGAGGGACAAGGCGCAGGTGATTCTGATAGCCCCAGACTGGCCTCGCCAGTTCTGGTACCCAGATCTCCTCAGTCTCAGCTCCAGGACTCCGCGGCAGCTTCCAGCTCGCCGGACCTGCTCTCAGTCAATCGGGAAGGTGTTCCATCCGGACCTTCAATCCCTGCACCTGGCCCTGGTTCCTGGCTAGGTTCCAGGCCTTGGGTCTTTCCGGCGGGGTCCTCAATGTAGTTGAGGCGTCCCGTAGAGTCGACCAGAAAATGCTATGCCTTCAAATGGAAAAGGTTTTCCATTTGGTGTCAGAACAAGGCTTGGACCCTTCCTCCTGTTCCTTGGCAAGCATCTTGGACTATTTATGGTCCCTTTCTAGTCAAGGGCTTAGGTCGCGACCTAAGGGTGCACCTGGCAGCCATCTCTGCTTACAGGCGCGGGCCAGGAAGCAGTCGGTGGCGCAGGAGAAGGTGGTCTGGCGTTTTCAAAGGCCTTGATCACATTTCCTCCAGTCGCGGGAACCCCCACCTCCGTGGGATCTACTGCTGGTACTGGCAAAGCTCATGGGCAAGCCATTCGAACCTATGCACAGGTGTGCTCTCTCTCACCTGTCGTGGAAGACCGCCTTCTTGGTGGCTATCCGTCAGCCAGAAGGATGGGAGGCTCCAGGCGCTCCATCGAGGTCTCCTTACCTGGTCTTCCACAGGGACAAGGTTGTCCTCTTCACCGAAATTCCTTCCGAAGGTGGTGTGGAGTTTCACCTTAACCAGGTGTTGACTCTGCGGTGTTCTACCCCAATCACCTCGGAGGCCGAATATGGGCTCCATACTCTGGACCCTAGAAGGGCCTCGCTTATTATAAGGAGCGCCGCGGCTGAAATCGGGAGAGGTTCGCCAGCTGTTTGTCACCTACGCTGAAGCCGCATCTGGCAGACCTGCAGCCAAGCGAGCGATAAGCAGGTGGGTAACCTCCTGCATAGATCTCTGCTATAAGTTGGCGGGCATGGAGCCTCCCAGAGGGATAAGAGCTCATTCTACCCGCCATACTGCTGCAACGGTGGCCGTCCAGGGACGTCCCTATCCAGGAAATCTGCAGGGCTGCTACCTGGAAGTCAGCACACCTTCATCACCCATTACCACATCAACCTTGAGTCACGCCGGGATGCTGGTTTTGGGGCCTCGGTTCTCCAGTCTCTTTTTCCCAAGTAAGTATTGGGGGTGTCTCTTGCCTCCCTCTCCGGAGAACTGCTAGGAGTCTGCCAATGAGTGTGGATGAACAACATATCCATGTCCTAAATACAGGTTACTCACCTGTAACAGGAGTTCTAGGAATGGTATGTATTGTTCATCTACATTCCATTTACTCCGGCCGGCCACAACCTGAGCTTCCAGCGGGCAGATCTGGCGTCATGGGGCGGAGCCGAGAGTTATACCACCCGGGTGGGTGGGAGGAGCAAGCTTGAAGACCTTCCGGCAAGATTTAAAGCGGCAAGGATACCTGCCAATGAGTGTGGATGAACAACATATACCATTCCTAGAACTCCTGTTACAGGTGAGTAACCTGTATTTTGTGGCAATTCAGATGAGCCCCAAAATTAAATCTAGTTTTCCCAAAAGAATGGCCAGAAAAAGACAGACTGTGGCAGTTCAGCAGTTGCACAGGTGTGGCAATAGAAAGCATTTCTGGCACCATGATTTACACTGGATGTTGGGCATGTGGGAACTAAAGGGTTATATATATTTTGTTCTACAGTCTGTTTTATTCTCTCATGACTCCCTCTAACCTGCCCAGTGCTGGTTTACTGCAGCAGTGCTCTTGTGGATTTCTCTCCCTGCCTGCCCACTTATTTGAAGACAAGTACTGCCAGGTTGTAAAACATTGCTGATCCAGTGGCTCTCTTCTCTCACCCACTTTCTTGAAGCCTGTTGGTGCCGGGTTGTGCTGTAATGCTGCTCCAGTTGCTTCCTCCTGCTCACCCACTTTGTCACATGTGATGTAATTTGGGTCAGTTCCACTTGGCCTTCCACATTTCTTTCTCTATCACCGTATAAGGATTTACTGTGAGACTAGAGTGCATCTGGACCCTTTCACATTAGGCATAGGTCCAGAAAGCCTCCTATTTTGTGTTTTTCAATAAGTACTAATATTTTTTCAGCCCAGAATTTTGCAATCGGCAAATAGAACCACAATTTTTTATTTTTTTTTTTAACCATGAAACAGACTTAATGAATTTCCTCAGTGTTTGTTTGTGAAAGCTATAATGGTCATAAACTTCAGGGCTAAGTGCCAGTGGATTGAAAAGGTTGCTTCACTGACATCTACACAGCCAGGGAGGGTGTTTAATGGAGCTGCCAGAAAACTGTCACTAGTGCCAGTTTAAGCTTGCTCGCATTTGTTTAAATAGTTTAGTTAGGGGTTTCATTGCTGGCAGCCAGACTGTTCTCAGTGTGATTTTGTCAAACTTCAGCATAATTTGTAACAGCCAAGCTGCTCCTAAATGCACCCCGAAGGTTATGTTCTTCAAACAACATGAAGTCTTGCTGTATTCTGACTATTGCAGTTAGGCCCAGCACTCAAACTGCCCCAGAGAGTAGAGGTTAATTTTCTATACAGTGCATGGACGTTGAGCTCGAGCTCAGTTCAGACCTCTGTCTGCCACACTTTGAAGCACAATTGTCAGATTCTTTACTCCGCCTAACTGAGCGACCGCTGCAGATATTTCTCCTTTGCTCATGGTTCGTGAGTCGGTTAAAGTCCTCGGTTTTGAGGTGCTGAACACCACACCTCGAACCATGCCTGCGACCGGGTTTGGGAATGGACTCGGGTCATCGAGGGCTGGCTGGGGAAGGACAGGATTAAGTGTCCTGAGGACTGCTCTCCTCTCTCTCCTGGGGAGGGTGGGTGGAAGCCCCTCTAGTAGTGGCCCCAGGTGGAGACCAGGGGTACTACATGCAGCGGTGCAGAAGGGACAACCAGAGAGCCTGAAAACAACTCCGGTGCCACCGGATGACGCCCTCCGTGCTCCATGTCCCTCGGAACCTCCGGGAGCATCCTTCACCACAGCAGCGCCTCCGGATCATAGAAAAAATAGTGTGCCGGGGCCCGCCCGACGATGGAATATGTCGGGACAAAATCGGGGGTCGGCTGCGATTTGTGTGTGTGGGTGGAGCTCCAGAAGAGGACAGCTGAGGCATGGAAGCACTAGGTGGCCTGAAGGAGAGGTGGACACCGGAGTGTGAGGGGAGGTAAAAAAAGAGTATACAAAACAATTATTTTTTGCAAGTTTCGGTTCCGATCTCTGTCTGTGGTACGGTAAGTACTAGGTAGTGAACTAGACACAGTAAACTTGTGGAAATTATAAAAACTGATTTTTCGACTGGTTCGACTGAACTGGCGGTTAAGTGATTTATATATTCTGTCTTTGTTTTTAGACTTAGTGTGGTTACCAGTCCTTATCGTTTAAAAAAAAAAAAAAACCTGCATTTTCTTGTGTTTTTTTCCAATACCCGTGACACGGTTAGAAACTGATAAGGGTGTCTTGCCTGGTTGTTTGCCATAAAAAGTGTAAGTTTATGGTTAGGATGGCTATGTCTGAGATACCCAAAAGAAAAACCGGGCCCACTGGGTTTCAACACTGCAGTGTGTGTGGGGAGGTCTTTGCTAAGGCTGATCCCCACACCACCTGTGTTTATTGTCTGGGGTTTGACCACCTCGATTCAGACTGCCAAATCTGTAAAAATTTCCCTAAGTCTACCCTGGAAAAAAGATTAGGTAGGCTCAGGGATAAGGAGGCCGTGAAGTCCGCTGACCCAGATAGCCAGCCCAGTTCGGTTCCGACCGAACCTGAGGGAGTGCCCTCTGACCAGGGTGATACTTCTTCGGGCAAGAGGAGAGCCGATCCTGAGGGATCGGTTCCTACAAAAAGAAAAGAAAAATTGTCCGGTTCAGTCTGAGACCCATTTTCCGACTGCCGAAGAGATTGCCAGTGCAATGAGTATAGAATTGCTTCGTCCAGTTCCGTCTGATCTGACACCTTCTGGCAGGCGCTCGGTTCAGTCGGTTCCTCCAGTTAAAGATTATGCCCCTGAAGATTTCTATGAACCGGATTTGAAGGGGGATGAAGATTCTGATGATGACGATGACGATGGTGTAGGAGGTCTGGTTGAGCCCATTGAACTGGACATCTTCCCAGACAGGCCTTCTGGTGTTTACCCTCCTAAGTTTTCTGAGTCCCCTTCCCACTTCATGTTTTACAGGAAAATGGCAGAAACTCTCCAGCTCGCTGTGGAAGAAGCTGTAGAGGAACAAGAGGAACCTGATTATGTGGAGATGATGGACACCCAGAGTCCACGAGACCGTCTATTCCCCTTTATAAGTCTTTTGGGAAACAGACACTAAAGATTTTAAAAACTCCAAATTCTGTACCTCCTGTCAACAGAAGGATGGACAAAAGGTACACCTTATCAGGTTCTGGTACAGAGTACTTGTATCGACAATGCAGCCATGTTGGGGTTTTGCAGGCTGCAGCCTGTGATAAGGCTAATATACCCTTGGCTTCACACCCCCCAGATAAAGATTCTAGGAAGCTGGATGCCATGGCACAGAAACAGTACATGGCATCCACCTTGGGACTCAGGCAGGCTAATTATATGGCCTATGCAGTCAGGTACCGGAAGTCCAGGTGGGACACTGTACTGGCACTGGCTAAGCAGGCCTCCCCCCCCAGCTAGCCTTGGAGCTGGAGGGGGTGGCTGCTGATGGGACTGAGGCATCTAAGATACAGTTAAATGCTGCTGTGGACTCCATTGATGTTTTCTCTGGAGTCATGGCTACATCTGTGGCTCTTCGGAGAATGGCTTGGCTCAGATGTACTAGTCTTTCACAGGACACCCAGGCTAAGGCCATGGCTTTCCCTGTGGTGGGTAATTCTCTATTCAAACAACATGAAGTCTTGCTATATTATGACTAATGCAGTTTGTCCCACCATTAGAACTGCTCCGGAGGTGAAAGAGTTAACTTCCATGCAAGGCGTGGAACCTAGAGCACGAGCTCGGTTAGAAAAGCTCTCTCAGGGATATTTCAAACCGAAACTGTCAGATTCTTTACTCCGCCTCACTGAACAGTCCTCCGGAGATTCCTCCTGCTGTCGGTTCATTTTCTCGGTTTAAAGTGTTTTTCTCAGTTAAATTCAACCGCGATTATCATTATTTTAACATAAACTGATCGGTTCAAGCTCTGTCTATGGTATTGTAAGTAATAGATAGGTTTTCTGTGTGGAACTTGTAAATGTTTAGATTGTATTTAAACTTCATTCTGAAGCGTTTTAAGGCTTGTTAGAGTGCGGTTCCCGGTTCTTATCGGTTCTAAAAAAAACGGATTTCATTACGGTTTTCCGACCCGTATTACGGTTGGGAACCGATAAGGGTGTTTTGCCTGGCACTGCCGAAAAAAGGGCAAGTTTTTGGTTAGGCTGGCATTATGTCTGAGAAACCCAAAAGAAAAACCGGGCCCACTGGGTTTCAACACTGTAGTGTCTGTGGGGAAGCCTTTGCCAAGGCTGACCCACACACCACATGTGTTTATTGCCTGGGCTTTGACCACCTCAATGCAGACTGCCAGATTTGCAAGAATTTCCCTGCAGCTACCCTAGATAAGAGAGTTGGTAGGCTCAGGGAACCAGAGGCCAAAAAGTCCGCTGACCCGGATGGCCAGCCCGGTTCGGTGCCAACCGAACCGGAGGGAGTGCCCTCTGACCAGGGCCAGACTTCTCGGCAAACGAAAGCTGACTCTGAGGAGCCAGTTCCAGCAAAGAGAACTAGAAAGTCAGCAGTGTGGAGTCAAAATCCTTCTCCAACTGCTGCAGAGATAGCCAGGGCAATACAAATTGTCCAGTCACTTTCCCGGTTCCGTCCGAACCACCACTATCTGGCAAAGGTCGGTTCGATTCGGTTCACCGATTCAAGAATATGATATAGAGGAGTTTTATGAATCAGAGGAGGGGGAGGATGATTATGAACAATGTGAATGTGACTTTGAAAGTCTGGATGTGCCCATTGAACCGGACATCTCCCCAGACAGACCTTTAGGAGAATCTCCCCCTAGGCTTGCTGAGTCCCCTTCTCATTTTCTGTTTTATAAAAAAGTTGCTGAAACCCTCCAGCTTCCTTTAGAGGAGGCTGTGGATGAGCAAGAGGAGCCTGACTTTGTAGAGATGATGGATATCCCAGAGTCCAGGAGATTGTCTATTCCTTTACATAAATCTTTTAGGAAACAAACAATAAAAATTTTAAAGCTCCTAATTCTGTGCCTCCTGTGGATAAAAGATGGACAGGAGGTACACTTTGTCAGGTCCTGATACAGAATTTCTATCACAGCAATGCAGCCATGTTGGGGTAGTTCAGGCTGCAGCCTGTGATAAAGCTAATATTCCCCTGGCTTCACATCCTCCTGACAAGGACTCCAGGAAGTTTGATACCATGGCTAAAAAACAATACATGGCAGCGTCTTTGGGATTCAGACAAGCAAACTATATGGCTTATGTTGCGAGATACCAAAAATCTAGATGGGATACTGTCATGGCTTTAGCCAAACAGGCCCCTGGCCAGCTTGCCAAGGAGCTGGAGCAGGTGGCTGCTGATGGTATTGAGGCATCTAAGGTGCAATGTCATGCTGCAGTGGATTCTAATGATGTATCCTCTAGAGTCATGGCTACATCTGTGGCTTTTCGTAGATTGGCTTGGCTCAGGTGTACTACTTTCAAGGATACCCAGTCTAAGGCTATGGATTTTCCTGTGGTGGGAAATTCTCTTTGGGGAGCAGACAGAGAATTATATGAAGAAAATGAATGAATATAGAACCACTTATAGGAGTGCACAAGCCAAGGCAGCAAGCCACTCCTCAGAGGCAGCCCCAGGGGTAGAGGCAGGCCTTTTCACAGGCTTTATCAGACCCAGGCCTCCTCTTCAGCTTATGTTCAGAGGGGGTTCTTCAGAGGGAGAGGCAGACGGGGTACAAGCAGGCCTGCTCCCACCCCTCAGCCTAAAGCCCCTGCCAAACAGGCACCCTGATGGGATGCCCAGGGCCAGTTCTCCACTACCTGTAGGGGGCAGGCTGGCTTACTTCGTCCAGGACTGGGAGTCTTTAACATCAGACAAGTGGGTCCTGGAAGTAGTAAGCCAGGGTCTGGTTCTCAGCTTAAAAAATTTCCAAAGATGAGAATCAGATCTTTTCCACCTGCAAACCCTCTAGAGACTCTTGCCTTGAAACAGAAGTCTCAACCTCCTGGTTCTCAGAGCTGTAGAAAGGGTTTCTCCCCTACACCAGGGCAAGGGTCTGTACTCCAGGTACTTCCTTACCCCAAAAAAGACAGGAGAGTGGCGGCCCATCCTGGACCTAAGATATCTGAACAAGCACCTTTTAAAACCAAAATTCAAAATGGTGACTCTGGGAATGATTTTACCCTCCCTAAGGGCAGGGGACTGGCTAGCTTCCCTGGACCTCAAGGATGCCTACTTCCATGTTCTTATCAGAAGCTCCCACCGAAAGTACCTCAGATTCAAACTGCCCTCAGGCCATTATCAGTTCAGAGCAATGCCCTTCGGCCTTACCTCTGCCCCAAGGGTATTCACAGAATGTCTGGCAGTAGCAGTTGCTCATGTAAGAAGGCAAAAGATTGCCATCTTTCCCTACCTGGACGACTGGCTCATTGTGGGTCAGTCTCCAGACCAGGTCAAATCACACCTGCAAGTTACCCAGCAGCTGCTTAACTCTCTGGGCTTTCTTCTCAATCTTCCAAAGTCAGTTCTGGACCCTGTCCAGGTACTCACCTTTATAGGTGCAGAGCTGGACACAAAGCAGGCCAGAGCCTTCCTTCCCCTAGAAAGGGTAAGGACCCTGGTGGCCCTGGCCTCGTCCTTCACTTTGCAGGTCTCTCGACCAGCAAAGCATTTCCTGCAGCTCCTAGGACACATGGCTGCTTCCACAGCTGTAGTGCAAGGTGCAAGATTTCAGATGAGGGACATTCAGTTCCATTTGAGAGCCTTCTGGTCTCAAAGAAGAGATTCCCTATCCAAGTTAACCCCAGTGACTCGAGCCCTGATCCAGGCCCTTCAGTGGTGGCAGGATCAGAGCAATCTGAGACAAGGGGTGTCCTTCATCCCTCTATCTCACTCCCTGACCCTTACTACAGATGCGTCCCTCTTGGGACTGGGATAGGGGAGCTCACATGGGCGACCTCTCCACCCAGGGGTTGAGGTCTCCTCAGGAATCTCTGCTCCACATCAATCTGTTGGAACTCAAGGCTGTTTTTCTAGCACTTCAGGTTTTTTCTGCATCTGTTCAGAACAAGGTGGTACAGGTCAGAACAGACAACACCACTACAATGTGGTACATCAACAAACAAGGGGCACTCTGTCTTCGGCCTTGTGCACCGAGGCGATGAAGTTGTGGTCTCTGGTTTATTCCTGAACACTTCCTCATAGCAGTTCACCTCCCAGGCAAGGACAAGTGTCCTGGCAGATGCTCTCAGCAGGATTTCCCAGGGCCATCATGAATGGTCACTGGATCCCCTAGTACTGGGGATAGTTTTTGCCAGATGGGGCACCCCTCAGATAGATCTTTTTGCAGCCCCAAACAATCATCAACTTCCACTTTTTTGTTGCTGGCCCCCAGTGTTGGACTCAGTCCCCCTGGATGCCTTTCTCCTTGATTGGGAAGGGAAGTTTCTCTATGCCTTCCCCCCCTTCCCCCTCTTGTTCAAGGTGCTAGTCAAAATCAGATCTCAGCCCTGCAAGATGATCCTGATTGCTCAGAACTGGGCCAAGCAGCCTGGTACCCTCCTTCTGTCCTTAGCAGTCCATCTTCCCTGTGTCTCCCCAGGAACCACAACCTGTTAACCTGTGCCCAGGGAGAGTCTGGTATCGAGATCTCAAATCCCTCAACCTCAAGGCCTGGCTCTTGAGGAGTTACAGTTGCTGATCTTCAGCTTTCTCAGGGTGTTCTCGAAATCTTGAAAGCTTCTAGGAAGCCTTCCACCAGGGCTACCTATAACTCCAAGTGGAAAGGTTTCCCCTATGGTGTTCTGGGAAGCATATTTCCCGAATCTGCTGATTTGCCCACTGTTTTGGACTATATGGTCCATCTTAATTCTTTTGGGACTGAGACCAGCTACCCTGAAAGTGCATTTGGCAGTTGTCTCTGCTTTATTTCAGCAGGAAGCCCTCTTCTCTTTCTGCTCACCCTGTATTTTCCAAGTTTTTAAGGGATTGCTTCATACCAATCCACCATTCAGGACCCTGCCCTGCCTGGGATCGTAATGTTTGCATTGTAGCTGATGCAACCCCTTTGAACCTCTGTCTTCGGCAGAGCTTAAGTATTTGACTTGGAAAACTGTATTTCTAGTAGCCATCACTTCTGCCAGGCGCATAAGTGAGTTACAGGCTTTATCAGTGGAGACTGACTTTATTTCCTTTCACAGGGATAAGGTAGTCCTCAGGACTAACAGGAAGTTTTTGCCTAAGGTGGTTTCAGATTTCCACCTTAACCAATCTATTTCACTTCCAGTCTTCTTCACTGACCATTCCTCGGTCTGGTGAGAGGAGGCGGCACAGCTTAGATGTTAAGAGGGCCCTAAGTTACTACATAGAGCGTACCAAGGGTCACAGGTTTGACTCCCTCCAACTATTTCTCACTTATGGTGAGGTTGGGAAAGGGAAACCTGCCACTAAGAAGATCCATTGCCAGGTGGATTGTCTCTTGTATCCAATTTTGCTATCAAAACTGGGTAAGGTTCCCCTTCAGGCCTGAGGGCTCACTCTAGAGAGGTACAGCTCGTCTCTAGCTGCTGCCAGAGACATCCTATCTTAGAGGTATGTCAAGCAGCTACTTGGAAAACAGTACACACTTTCACCAAGCATTACTCCTGGATATCCAGGCCAGGAGGGATGCTCGGTTTGGCACAGCCGTGCTTCAGAGCCTATTCCCTAAGTAGGTTCTGTCCCTCCTCCATGGAGGTACTGCTGTGTAGTCTGCATTAGTCATAATATAGCAAGACTTCATGTTGTTTGAAGAAAAAATTACTCACCTTAGTAATGTTGTTTCTTCTAATGGAGTCTTGCTATATTATGACCTCCCCCCCAGCCTGCCCCTCTCAGAACTTCTACTTTGGGTATGGGGTGGGCAGTTCACTGTTGGCACTTATTGATGCCCCCTTTTATGTTTTCCACCCCTTCTTGTTGGGGTGTTTGGGTGTTGTGTTTTATTTTATCTTATTTTTTCTGGTCCCCTGACTTGAGTCTTGGTGTTGGGACAAGAAAAATGTGTTAATATTTTAGTAGCCAGTTGGCTAGTGTAGGTTACAGATTCCACACAGAGCCTTAGTGAGTTTTTCTCGTAAAGATCTGACAGAGCTTTTCTAACCGAGCTCGCGCTCTAGGTTCCATGCCCTGCATGGAAGTTAACTCTTTCACCTCCGGAGCAGTTCTAATGGTGGGACAAACTGCATTAGTCATAATATAGCAAGACTCCATTAAAAGAAACAACATTACTAAGGTGAGTAATTTTTTCTTTGGGGAGTAGACACAGTATTACATGAAAAAGATGGATGCGTATAGGACCACCTATAGGAGTGCACAGGCCAAGGAAAGGCAGGCAACTCCTCAAAGGCAGCAGGCTAGGGGCAGGGGCAGGCCTTTTCATAGGCCTTTCTACCAAGTACAAGCCTCTTCCTTTCCTCAGAGGGGGTTCTTCAGAGGGAAAGGCAGAAGTGGGATGAGCAGGGCTGCATCCATCCCTCAACCTAAGGCTCCTGCCAAGCAGACACCCTGATGTGTCAGCCTGGGTCGACTCCCCATTCCTGTAGAGGCAGGCTGGCTTGCCGTCCCGGACTGGATGTCTGTTACCTCAGACAAGTGGGTCCTGGAGGTGGTAAGCCAGGGGCTGGTTCTCAGCTTCAAGAAATTTCCAAAGCTGAGGGCCAGATCTTTTCCACCTGCAAGCATCTCCGAAACCATTGCCCTAGATGCAGAGGTTTCATCTCTACTGGCTCTAAAGGCTGTAGAGAAAGTTCCTACATTGCACGGGGCAGAGGTCTGTACTCCAAGTACTTCCTTACCCCAGAAAAGACAGGGGAGTGGTGACCCATCCTAGACTTAAGATACTTGAACAAACATCTTTTAAAACCAAAATTCAAAATGTTGACTCTGGGAATAATCATTCCTTCTCTAAGGCCAGGGTACTGGCTAGCCTCCCTGGACTTAAAAGATGCCTGCTTTCATATTCCCATCAGGTGCTCCCACAGAAAGTACCTCAGGTTTGAATTGCCTTCAGGCCAATATCAGTTCAAAGCTATGCCCTTTGGCCTGACACCAGCTCCAAGGGTATTCACAAAATGCCTAGCAGTAGTAGTGGCCTTTTTAAGAAGGAAAAATATTTCCATACCTGGATGACTGGCTCATTGTGGGTCATTCCCCAGACCAAGTCAAGTCAGACCTTCAAGTGACTCAGCAAGTGCTCACTTCCCTAGGATTCCTTCTCAGTCTTCTCAAGTCAGTTCTCGAGCCTGTACAGCTCCTCACCTTCACAGGGGCAGAGTTGGATACAGTCAAAGCAAGAGCTTTTCTTCTCCTGGAAAGGGCAAGGGCTATTGTAGAGCTGGCTTCTTCATTCCACCTTCTGATCACTCGGCCAACAAGGCATTTCCTTCAACTTCTGGGCCACATGGCAGCTTCTACAGCAGTGGTCCAAGAGGCCAGATTTCAGATGAGGGACATTCAGTTTCACCTGAGGGCCTTTTGGTCTCAGAAGAAAGATTCTCTAACCAAACTAGTTCCAGTGACCCAGACTCTGATCCAGGCTCTCCAGTGGTGGCAGGATCAGGACAACCTCAGGCAAGAGTCCCATTTGTCACTCAGTCTCACTCTGTGGTCCTAACCATGGATGCTTCTCTATTGGGGTGAGGAGTCCATCTGGGAGCACTCACAGCCCAGGGACTGTGGTCCCCTTAGGAATCCCTTCTTCTTATCAGTCTCTTGGAACTCAGGGTGATCTTTCTGGCCCCGCAAGCTTTCTCTGTCAGTGCAGAACAAGGTGGTTCAGGTCAGGACAGACAGCACCACCACCATGTGGTACATCAACAAGCAGGGAGGCACTCGGTCCATGGCCTTGTGCGGAAACCATGAAATTGTGGTCCCTAGCTTATTCTCTGCAGACCTCTCGATAGCAGTCCACCTTCCAGGGAAGGACAATGTGCTAGCAGATGTATAAACATGATTCTCCAGGGCCATCACGTATGGTCTCTGGACTCTCTGGTGTTGAAAATGATTTTTCAAGGTGGGGCACTCCAGAGATAGATCTCTTTGCAGCCCAGACAATCACCAACTTCCTCTGTTTTGTTGCAGACCCTCAGTCTTGGGCTCAGTCCTCTGGATGCTTTGATTTTTGAACTGGAAGGAAATTTCTATATGCTGTCCCTCCTGTCCTCTACTGTTCAAGGTTCTGGTCAAAGTAAGGTCACAACCTTGCAAAGTGATTTTGATTGCTCCAGACTGGGCCAGGCAGCCTGGTACCCCATGTTGCTGTCCCTAGCAGTCCATCTTCCCTGTCTCTTCCCAGAAATTATAACTTGTAACCTCCTCTCAGGGAGGATTTGGTACCCAATCTTCGTCGCTCAATCTCAAGGCATGGCTCTTGAAGAGTTAGAGTATGCAGATTTGCATCTGTCCCAAGGGGTTCTGGATATTCTCAAAGCCTCTCAAAAGCCTGCCTCCAGAAAACTTACAACTCCAAATGGAAAAGATTCAGCATTTGGTGTTCCAAAGCTATATATCCCCAGGCACTGCTGAATTGTCTACAGTTCTGGATTATATGGTCCATCTTAATGGCCTGGGCCTCAGACCAGCTACTCTCAAAGTACATTTGTCAGCTATTTCTGCTATTCTGTCAGTGGGAAAGCCTTCCTCACTGTCATCTCACCCTGTATTCTGTACATTTTTCAAGGGATTGCTTCATACCAATCCCCTCTTTAGGTATCCTACCCCTGCTTGGGATCTTGATGTTTGCATTGCTCAGCTTATGCAACCCCTTTGAGCCTTTGTCTTCAGCAGAGCTTAAGTAATTGACTTGGAAAACTGTGTTCTTGGTATCTATTACCTCTGCCAGGCGTATCAGTGAATTACAAGCTCTGTCAGTGGAGCCTGATTTTATCTCATTCCACAGAGATAATAAAGGTGGTCCTTAGAACTAATAGGAGGTTT
Source organism: Neoceratodus forsteri (assembly GCA_016271365.2). Lineage (NCBI taxonomy): Eukaryota > Metazoa > Chordata > Ceratodontiformes > Ceratodontidae > Neoceratodus > Neoceratodus forsteri. Next base: position 369,628,619 of record CM057449.1, on the reverse strand, counting down.
TTACCTAAAGTGGTTTCAGATTTTCATCTGAACCAATCTATGTCTCTCCCTGTGTTCTTCACTGATCATTCTTCTTCAGGAGAAAGACGTTTACACAGTTTGGATGTTAAGAGCCCTTAGTTACTACATTGAGCATACTAAGGCTCACAGGTTTGACTCCCTTCAGTTGTTTCTCACTTACGGGGAAGTGGGTTAGGGCAAATCTGCCACTAAGAGAACTGTTGCCAGGTGGATTGTCTCTTGTATTCAATTCTGCTATGAGAAGCTAGGCAAAATACCTCCCTCAGGCCTGAGGGCTTATTTGACTAGAGGTACAGCTGCTTCCCTGGCTGCGGCCAGGGATATTCCTTTGCTAGAGATATGTAAAGCAGCCACCTGGAAAACAGTCCATACATTTACCAAGCATTACTCCCTGGACATCCAGGCTAGGAGTGATGCTCGGTTTGGTAAAGCAGTACTGCAGAGCCTGTTCCCAAGGTAGGTTTGTTCCCTCTTCCATGGAGGTACTGCTTGGTAGTTTGCAATAGTCAGAATACAGGAAGGCTTCATGTTGTTTGAAGAAAAAAATTACTCACCTTAGTAATTATGTTTCTTCTAATGGAGTCTTGCTGTATTCTGACCTCCCTCCCTACCTCCCCTCTCAGAACGTGTTTTTGGGAAGTGGACTGGCAGGTGCAGTGTTGCACCCAGGGGTGCATTTGGATACCCCCTCCTTTTAGAGAGGGAGAGTGGGTTTTGTTATTAATTTAACAAGCTTAAGTTGTTCACTACCTGGTTTTTGATTTTGGATTTCTTGACTTGAGTCTTTTGGGGATCCAAAATATTTGGTTGCCATTTGGCTACTAACAATTTTACAATTTCCACATAGAAGTTAGCATTAGCTCATAAGAATCTGACAGTTGTGCTTTAAAGTGCAGCAGACAGAGGTTTGAACCAAGCTCGAGCTCAACGTTCTATGCTCTGCATAGAAAATTAACCCTCTACTCTCCGGGGCAGTTTGAGTGCTGGGGCTATCTGTAAAAGTCAGAATACAGCAAGACTCCATTAGAAGAAACATAATTACTAAGGTGAGTAATTTTTTTCTTCTGTCCCCCTAATGTCCCCTCAGTATGCCCCATGACAAACCACTATGCTCCCATCACCACCCTATCAGGAGACTCACTCGAAGTGGTGAATAACTTTAATTCTAGGGACATGGATATGTTGTTCATCCACACTTATTGGCAGGTTCCTTGCCACTTTAAATCTGCCAGAAGGTCTTCAAACTGGCTCCTCCACCCACCCGTGTGGTAAAACTATTAGCTCCGCCCCCATGACGCCAGATCTTCCTTACCGCTGGAAGCTCAGGTTCCCTCCTTAGCGCTCTGCGTTTTCGACTGGTTCCTGGAAATTTTGGTCTTCGAAATCAATTGTAAGTTTTCTGAAACTTCTTCGCTGCGGCGATGGCTCATTCGTTTTCCGGCTCTCGGAGGCGCCCGGCTAATTCCTCCAGGAAAGACCCGCACTCCACGTGCGTTTACTGCCTTGACTTGGATCATGATCCTCAACTTTGCGAATTTTGTTGTGCCCTTTCGGCCAGCTCTCTGGAGGATCGTGCGGCCCATTCAGGGCTCGGGTGTCCGGAAATTTTTCCCGCTCCGGAAAATTCCTCGGAGACTCGTCGGGCAGTGTCCGCGTCGGCTGTCTCGGCTGAACAGCTCAATCTTCCTTCCTCCGGTGAGGGGGTGGCTGCCCCTCCCTCTTCCTCGGTCGCGGCGCTCATCTCGCTCTCCTTGAGTTCTCCTCATGCAGCTTCATTCAAGGAGCTTCGCCAGTCCCTTTTCTCGAAGGGAGAGGGACCTTCGGGACCTGCCTCTGGGCCCAAGTCCAAGGAGTCGCAGGCTAAGTCCCTTCGTCGGCGCTGGTGGGAGGCGGAGAGTTCCCCTCCTGCCGGCTGGCGTTTGACTTGATCGAGGATGCGCTCTGGCTGCTGGCCTCACGGTGTCCCGTCAGGTCAGCTGGCCAGGACACCGTCGGCGTCGTCGAGTCTCTCGACCGTCATTTGGGCTGTCTTCTGCTAGAGCCGCCATCCCGCCAGCGGTTCCCCGGCCCGGAGGCTAAGGTTCTGCCTGCACCTTTGGGTCCACAGACCTCGGCCCTTTCTTCCGAGCCGAGGGAGGAGCGGGCGCGCCCCGCTTCTTCCCAGGCCCGCCCTTGGTTCCCCCGAGGATTCGGGTCTCGGTCTCGGTCCTCCTCTCGGTCTAGCCGCTCACGCCGTCCTCGGCGTTCTCGGTCGGGGCACCGAGTCAAGTGGCATTGCCGTTCTTCCTCGTCCCTCTCCTTGGATGAGGAGTGGCTTCGATGCTGATGGCGTTATTGTCCAGGAATCAATCGACCCCAATTCATTCTCCAGCTAGTAAGCAGCTGCCGCCTGATCGGCCGACTCAACCACTCGAGGCAGTTGGAGGTGCTCTCCGGGGCGGTTGCTCGTCGATTCTGCTGCCCCACCGTCCCTAGGTGGAACCCAGGCTTGGTCATGACTTGTCCTGCAGGTTATCTGTTCCCTCACTCCGCCCGCCCTCTCGTGAAGAGTGTCTCAGGCCTGAGGCAGCTTTTTTCAGACCCCTCGGAGCCCGAAATCGACTCCTCTATGTTCCCTAGCGGGGAGGACCCAGGGTCTTCTCCGGAACATTCCGCGAACGACAGCCCATCGTCCTTTATGGGTCTGCTCCAGCTCATCTCGGAATTCACCGGGATGCAGCTCAAGCCCGTTTCCAAATGGGTCCCTTACCCCCTTATGGAGATTCTAGACCGAAGGGGTTCACCCTCAGAGGCCTTACCGGTGGCTGAGGCTATTGTGGGCCCGGCCTTGGAGCTCTGGCGGCGGCCTACTTCCTGCCCTGAGCCCTCGGCCAGGATGGCCAGGAAGTACTCTGTCCCTGTCAGTTCTCTGCCCGGTTTCTCGGAACACCCCTTGGCTGAGGGGTTAGTTACCGACAATGTTTTCCAGTGTTCTGGAAACGCTAGGGATGTGGATAGGCCCCCTGAAAAGGAGTCCAAAAGGATGGACTATGTCGGGCGCAAAGTTTACGCTTCGTCCTCCCTAGGCCTCCGTCAGGCCAGCTCAGCTGCACTGATGGCACATTTTTCCCACGCCCTTTTGGGCTCCCTGGACGAGGTCCTCCCTCATCTCCTGGCCGACCTGCGGACCACGGTCCGGCGGGTGCGGGACCAGGGTAGGGTGGTGGCGAAGCAGCAGCTCCAGATGGCTCTGGATGTAGGCGACTCCTGTGCCAGATCGGTGGCGGCCACAGTGGCCATGCACCGCAGGAGTGGCTGAGGTTATCCTCCTTCTTTTGGAAACCCAGCACGAGTTGGCGGACATCCCTTCTTGGGGACTGACTTTTCAGCCCTGGAGTGGAAGGACACCTCCTGGGGTCCGAGAAGTCCGATGCCACTCCGGACTCAGTCACTCCCGCCAGGAGGGACAAGGGCAGCCAACAGCCTCTACGTAAGCCCCTTTGCGCCCCCCGGTTCCTGCAGCTTGATCGGCCCAGCAAGAGGGCCAGCAGGCATGCGCTGGGCGGCCTGACTCCAAACCAGCATCTTCCTCTAAAAGGAAGCAGGGAGGTAAAGGCCCGAGAGCTCCCTCTGCCTCTTCCTCCCCCAAGCCTGCTCAGTGATGGGCTAGGGGCTCTGTCCCCAGCCCACCCGCCTATGGGTTCCCCTTGAGGGATGCTTCCGACCTCCACTTGGTCCGCTTCCCGGACCTCTAAGGGTCGGAGGTGCTAAGGGAAAGCCCTGTCTCGGGTTTGCGAGTAGGTCCCACCCTCTCGAGCCGTTGCCCCACGGGGATCTTGGGGTCCACAGCCTCTTCATCGGCCCGCTGAGCTGACTTGCCTGGCCCTCTAAATAGAGGTGATCAGGAAGGTTGCGGATCCTCCTTCTGACCCTGGGTTCGTGTCCAGGTATCCCTGGTCTCAAACGGACAGGGGGCTTGCGCTCCATTTTTCCACATGCCTGGATGGTCTCTCTGGCTTAGATATCCCATCCTCCGAACGGGCGTGTGGCTTCGCTCCTGGGCCTCCAGGACACACTTACTCCTCATTCCATCCGTTTCCTGTGAGACTCCCCCCTTTCCTAGCAGGGGATCTCCTTACGAGTTCTAGGCCAGGCCGTTCGGTCTCGGCCCAGCAGCTTTCTGCGGGAGTGAGGGGCCCGGGCATAACCCCACCCAGACGGCGGCCTGACTACAACCCTTCCCAGGCGGAAGAGGTCGATTCAGAGTTCTGGTTCTCAGGCGGGTCTCCTGTTATCAGAGCCACATTGGAACTTGTGCCTAGGCGGGTGATCCTTCTTCAGGACCAGGCTTGACTCTTGAGTCCGAGCTCGGCTCCCGGCGGACAGGGCTGAGGTTCTTCCTCCCTTACCTGGTCAGGTCTGACTGGGCAATTGCGCCCTGTCGGGACCTTCTGCTCCTCCTGGGCCTCGCGGCGGCTGGCTCCAACGTGGTCTGTTGCACCCGCTGGTTCATGCGTCCCTCTTGGGGGGGACTGGACACCCAGCGGTCACAGTGCTGCGTCCCTTCGGACCAGTTCGTGACTACAGCCCAGGACTTAGGGAACGCTGTCCTTCAGACCATTCCAGCTCTTGCAGGAGTACATCCTGTTCGTCCGCCCCGAGTCGACTGTCTGCTCCGACCGATGCTTCTCAGATGGGTTGGGGTGCCCATCAAAGGGAATACAGAGTGCTCCGCCTCTGGTCTTCTCGGGAGTCCCGATGTCTTCCTACCTGCTGGAGCTCATGGCGGTCCTCTTTGCTTGCACCTCTCGCTCCGTTTGTGCGGGGTCCAGTGGTTTAAGTCCAGGCGGACAACACCATGACCTTGTGCTACCTACCCCGCCAGGCTCTGATGAGCCCCTTGCATCTCGTAAGGAGGTTCTCCGTATTGGGTCTTTCGCGCAGCTGGGAGGCGGTTTCCTAGCCATTCGATGGCGGGAGCCTCCAGCACCCTGGCTGATGCCCTAAGCCGGGCATAGGCTGCGCCTCACGAGTGGTCTTCCTTGCCGGAGGTAGCACAGGATCTTCTCCCTCCTTCCCTCCAGGGAGAATGTGAGGCCGAGACTGTCTCATGCCTGCCCCCTCAGCAAGGTTTGCTGTAGGGGATGCCGTCGAGGTCGCGAACCCCGGGCCTCTTCTACGCCTCTCCTCCATTTCCCTTGACCCACAGGCAAGGCGAGGAGGGATTAGGCACAGGCGATGCTGGTAGCCCCAGATTGGTTGGCCAGCTCTGGTATCCAGTTCTCCTCAGTCTCAGCCCCAGGCTCCCGAGGCGGCTTCCAGCCCGCCCGGTCCTGATCTCTGTTTTCAGGGGAAGGTTTTCCATCTGGACCTTCAATCCCTGCACCTAAGGTCCTGGTCCCTGTGCGGCTAGGGCCAGGCCTGGGGTCCTTCAGCAAGGTCCTCGACGGTTTCGAGGTGTCCTGCCGGGAGTCGGTCAAACATGCTCGCTTTCAAATGGTGGAGTTCTCCATTTGATGTTGGGACAGGGGCGGGGCCCCCTCTCCTGTCCCTCGCCGAGAGTTTTACCACCCAGGTGGGTGGGAGGAGCCAGCTTGAAGACCTTCCGGCAAGATTTAAAGCGGCAAGGAACCTGCCAATAAGTGTGGATGAACAACATATACCATTCCTAGACGACCTGTTACGGGTGAGTAACCTGTATATACGTAGGCTTCATACTCGGCTCACACCTATCCTTTTCATCACATGTCGAAGCTCTTACACAAAAACTGAAATTTAGGCTTTACTTCTTTTTCATGAACAAATCATTGTTTTCCCCAAGATTCCAGAATTAGACTGGTACCAGCCACCTTCATGCCTGTTCTTGATTACGCTGATAGTCTCTATAACAATTGCACACCCATCTACCTGTGTAAGTTAGACACGCTCTGTCACTGAGCCATCCGTTTCATTACCAGTGCCCCAGCCAGAACCCATCATTGTACCTTGTGTGAGGCGATCAAGTGGACCTCCTTATCCACCAAGAGAATGGTGCACATTTACACTTGAACAGTATAAGCACTCCTCATAAGCTACCCCTTATATATCAGCCTTCTACTCACACTCAACTAGCACCTACACCCTCAGAAAATGTCATATATTACCTTGAATGTGCCAAATTATCGGCACTGTTTGTTAGGCATCTATAAGCTTTTTCTTCTCTGCCTTTGGAATAAGCTTCAAGCTACCCTAAAACTCCATACCCTTATCCCAGTTAAGGCTTTCATTGGTAGGGTACATGAGATCAATGCTGAGACCTGCAACTGCACTTACCTTCCCTCACGGGTCTGTCCTCTCTCCATCCCTCTCCTATTGTCTTTGTAGATTCCTGTGTATACTGGCAAGCACCTTCCTTTCTTCCTTCCTTTATTCCCTTTTGTCCATTCTACCCAAGTTATATCCCATATTTATTTGGTGTGGTAAACTTGTTAAGTGATGCTTCTAATTTATCTCTATGTATTGCTCTAACCAACCTACTCTACGTACCGTGATATTTCTGCTGTTTTTCTGTAATGTACTGCTTGTACTGATTGTCTGTGATTTTTATTAGGTAGTGATAAACTTACTGTCATGTGATGCTTTTGCCTTTACGTATTTGTTACAATCAGTCTACTCTATGTACCATGGTATACCTGCTGTATTACTATTCTTGTACTGACTGTCTGTGATGTTTAGTACTTTGTATCAGGGATCTCCTTGTGAATGAGCATGCTCATTGGAAGCTGTCCCATGATAAACTGAACTAGACTTTCTAGGGACATGGATATGTTGTTCATCCACACTGTCTGGCAGGTATCCTTGCCGCTTTAAATCTTGCCGGAAGGTCTTCAAGCTGGCTCCTCCCACCCACCCGGGTGGTAAAACTCTCGGCTCTGCCCCATGACGCCAGATCTTCCTTACCGCTTGGAAGCTCAGGTTCTCTCCTTAACGCTCTGCGTATAAGACTGGTTCCTAATTCTTGGTTTTCCGAATTTAAAAGTTTTTGCATTTATAGACTTCGGTCTTCTATCCCTCGCGGCTGCGATGGACAAATCGACTCCGGTTTTGGAGGTGCCCTTGTGGGCAGAAGATGTCTCGGTCGGATCCGCCTCCATATGTGTCTACTGTTTGGGCCTTGAGCCCGACCCTCAGGCTTGCGACCTGTGCTCTTCTTTCGGCCTCACGTCCACCGAAGACCGTGCTGTCCGTTTACAACAGGGGCGTCTGAGAAGCGTTTTCTCCGGTGAAGTCAAAAGAGGCCGGTCGGCGGTTTCGCGGCGTGAGGGCTCGGCAAGATCAGCTAGAGCAGATGATCGCCCTTGAAGAGGAGGTGCGGTCCGCATCTTCCTCAACAGCAGCATTTATCCCGCTCTCCTGGGTTCCTCTTCACAGCTTTCTTTAGGAGCTTTGTCTGTCCCTCTCCACTAGAGGAGAGGACCAACGTCTGCTGGACCTTCTTCCGGTCCAAGAAGAAAGACAAGAGGCCAAGTCCCTCCATCGGCGCTCTTGGGATGGGGAAAGGTCCCTCTCCCGGGTTGTCGGCCGCCGACTTGGTCGATCGTTTGGCTTCGGCCACTGGTCTCCGCGGTGTCCCGTCAGGTCAGTTGACCGCGACTCCGTCGGCGCGGTCGAGATCTTTCTCGACCCGTTGGACGGGTTGTCGACCAGTAAAACGAAAATCCCCTCACCGGTTCCCGGTGGGAGTTTGAGATCCGTGGGCTTGCCAGTGCCTCCGGTTCCGGAGCCCCTCGGGTGAACCCTCAAAGCCGAGGGAGGAGCCGGTTCCACCTGTTCCCTCCCCGCACCGTCCTCGGAAAGGCCGAGGTTCTCGGTCTCGGTCTCGGACTTCTTAGCGGTCCAGCCGATCCCGCCATCATAGGCGGTCTCGGTCTCGTGGCGCCGACGCTCGTCCTCGTCCTCCTCCTTGGATGAGGGAAGGCTTCGACGTAAGTTACGTCGACGATACGAGGACCTCATGTGGCAACAGCTCCTTCTGACCAGGAACAAGCCGACGCCATCGCCCTCCCCGGCCATCAAGTGGCTGTCACGGGAGCGGCCGAAACAACCTCTCATCTTACCCGAGGAGCCTGTTCCCAGGCGGTTGTTGACGCCAAAACCAGCTGCTCCACCGATTCCGGTGGAACCTCCGCCTCCATAGCCGCTGTTTGGGGCTCCGACCAAGAACTCTCGGTCGGCTCAGGGCCTGCCCATAGGCTGTCGGTCACCCTCACTCCCGATCGCCCTCGGCAGGTGGAGGGTGGCTCAGGCCCGAGGCAGCTCTTTGCAGACTCTTCTGAGTCGGCGACTATTCCTCCCTCTTCTCCAGGTGAGTGGACTTGGAGTCCTCTGGAGGTCAGTCGCTGGACGACAGCCTTTCGTCCTTCCTGGGTTTGCTCAGGCTCATCTCGGAGTCCACCGGGATGCAGCTCGAGGCTGTATCCAAGCGGGCCAAGTATCCCCTCACGGAGATATTGGACCGAGGGGATTCCCCTACGGAGGCCTTTCCTGTGACCGAGGCCATTGTGGGCCGGCCTTGGAGCTCTGGCAGTGCCTGCTTCCTGCCCTCGCCTCGGCCAGGATGACCAGGAAGTATCACGGTCCCTACCGGTTCCTGTCCGGTTTCTCGGAACATCCGTCAGCCGAGGGTTAGTTACCGACAGCGTTTTCCGGCATGCGGAAGCGCTGTGACGTGGACAAACCTCCCGACAAGGAGTCCAAGAAATTGGACTGTGCCGTCGCTTGAAAAGTCTACGCTACGTTCTCCCTTGGCCTTCGTCAGGCCAGCTCGGCGTGCCATGGCACATTTCTCCCATGCCCTGTTGGGCTCCCTGGAAGGTAGTCCCTCATCTCGGCTGACCTGCAGACCCACGGTTGAGGCAGGTGCGGGACCAGGGCAGGCGGTGGCCAAGCAGCAACTTCAGACTGCTCTGGACATTGGAGACTCTTGCGCCAGGTCAGTCGCGGCCGCAGTGGCTATGCGCCGCCGGGCATGGCTGAGGATATCCACCTTCACAGCGGATACCCAGCACAAATTGGCGGATGTCCCCTTCCTGGGGACCGACCTCTTCGGCCCTGGAGTGGAAGGCCACCTCCAGAGGATCGAAAAGTCCAATGCCACTTTGGACTCTGTCTCATCCGCTCAGAGGGACAAGGGCCGCAGACCGCAACCCAAGCCCTTTCGTCCGTCCGCGCCCGCGGCACGTCCGGCCCAGCAGCATCAGGGCCAGCAGGCTCGCGCTTGGCGTCCCAAACCCAAGCCCGCGGCTTCCTCCTCCAGGAAGCAGGGAGGTAAAGGCCCTGGAGGTCCCTCGGCCGGTCCTTCCTCCAAGCCTGCCCAGTGACGGGTTGAGGGGTGTCGCCCCCAACCCCGTCGCCTCACCCCAGGTGCCCCCCGTGGGGGAGCGGCTCCGCACTTTCTTTCCGCCTTGTCCGTTATCACCAGAGCCGGTGGGTGTTGGAGGTGGTGGGAAGGGCCTGCCTCTGGAGTTTGAGCAGGCCCCACCCTTCCAGAAACCCGTCGCACCTCGGGGCCTCTGGGTCCAGAAGCCTCTCTGTCAGCTGCCGAGCCGACGCCGGCTCTCCTCCTCGAGAAGGAGGTGATAAGAGAGGTGGCGGACCCCCCTCAACCCGGGTTCGTGTCCAGGTACTTCCTGGTTCCAAGCAGGGACGGGGTCTAGCGCCCCATTCTCGACCTACACGACTCTAAACAAGTTCCTAAGGTCTCGAACCTTCAGGATGGGTCACTCTGGCTCAGATAACACCATGCTTGGAACACGGCGTGTGGTTCTGCTCTCTGGACCTGCAGGGACGTGTTCTTTCCGTCCCTATCCATCCGTCACATCAGAGGTTCCTTCACTTTCGAGCGGAGGGATCCCTTTTCAAGTTCCAAGCCATGCCCTTCGGCTTATCTCCAGCTCCCAGGGTCTTCACCAAATGCATGGCAGTGGTGACAGCATTTCTGCGGTGCTGAGGGGTCCAGGTTTACCCTTACCTGGACGATTGGCTGATAGCAGCCCCCTCCAGACAGGAGGTGGAGCGGTCCAGAGATCTGGCCCTCTAGGTTTGCTCTCAGGTCGGCCTCCTCATCAACGAGGCCAAGTCAGAACTCGAGCTGAAGCAGGTGATTCTTTTCATTGGGGCAGAGCTCGACTCTCTTCAAGCCAGGGCACGGCTCCCAGCGGACAGGGTCGAGGTTCTTTCCTCCTTTGCCCAGTCATTTCTGGTTGGGCAGTTGCGCCCTGCCGGGACTTCCTGCGCCTCCTGGGTCTCATGGCGCGCGTGCCTGGCGTGGTCCGTTGGGCCCGCTGGAACATGCGCCCCTTCAGTGGGGCTGGCCAGCCAGTGGTCCCAAGCGCTCGCGATCCATTGGACCAGCTAGTGATGGTGACCCAGGGGATGTGGCAGCTGTCCAGTGGTGGACTGTTCCAGTTCATCTGCAGGAGGCATCCGTTTGTCCGCCCGAGCCGACGGTCTCTCTATCGACCGATGCCTCTCTGATGGGTTGGGGTGCCCATCTGGGGGAACACAGGCGCCCGGCCTCTGGTCCCCAAGGGGTCCGATGCCACATCAACCTGCTGGAGCTCTGGGCGGTCCGCCTAGCTCTCACTGCCTTTGCTCCGTTTCTTGGGTCAAGTGGTCCGGGTCAGACGGACAACACCACGACCATGTACTATCTAAACCGCCAGGGCAGGATGCGCTCCATGCTTCTATGCAAGGAAGCTCTCGCATCTGGTCACTCGTGGCCAGCCTGGAGGCGGATCTCCTAGCCATTCATGTGGCAGGAGCCTCCAACACCCTGGCTGATGCCCTAAGCCGGATAGGGGCTGCGTCCCACGAGTGGTCTCTCCTGCTGGAGGTAGTACAAGATCTATTCTCCCATTGGGGCACACCTCAGGTGGACCTGTTTGCCTCCAGGGAGAATGCGAAGCTGAGGCTGTTCCATGCCTGCCCCCCTCAGCAGGGATCGCTGCAGGGGGATGCCTTCTCGAGGCCGTGGACCCCGGGCCTCTTCTACGCCTTTCCCCTGTTCCCCTTGATGCACAAGGTGCTGCTCAAAGCAAGGAGGGACAAGGCGCAGGTGATTCTGATAGTGCCAGACTGGCCCCGCCAGTACTGGTACCCAGATCTCCTCAGCCTCAGCTTCAGGCTCCCGAGGCATCTTCCAGCTCGCCCGGACCTGCTCTCAGTCAATCAGGGGAAGGTATTCCATCCGGACCTTCAATCCCTGCACCTGACGGCCTGGTTCCTGAGCGGCTAGAGTTCCAGGCCTTGCGTCTTTCCGACGAGGTCCTTAACGTAGTTGAGGCGTCCCGTAAGGAGTCAACCAGAAAATGCTACGCCTTCAAATGGAAAAGATTTTCCATTTGGTGTCAGAGCAAGAGCCTGGACCCTTCCTACTGTTCCTTGGCGAGCATATTGGACTACCTTTGGTCCCTTTCTCAGCAAGAGCTTAGGTCGACGACCCTTAAGGTGCACCTGGCAGCCATCTCTGCTTACCGGGCGCGGGCCAGGAAGCAGTCGGTGGTGCAGGAGAAGGTGGTCTGGCGCTTTTTCAAAGGCCTTGATCACATTTCCCCTCCGGTGCGAGAACCTCCACCTCCGTGGGATCTACTGCTGGTACTGGCAAAGCTCATGGGCAAGCCATTCGAACCAATGCACAGGTGTGAACTCTCTCACCTGTCGTGGAAGACCGCCTTCTTGGTGGCTATCACGTCAGCCAGAAGGATGGGAGAGCTCCAGGCGCTCTGCATCGAGTCTCCTTACCTGGTCTTCCACAGGGACAAGGTTGTCCCTCTTCCCCACCGAAATTCCTTCCGAAGGTGGTGTGGGTTTCACCTTAACCAGGTGTTGACTCTGCCAGTGTTATACCCCAATCACCCTCGGGCCGAATATAGGCTCCATACTCTGGACCCTAGAAGGGCTCGCTTACTATAAAGTGCGGCTGAAGTCGGGAGAGGTTGCCAGCTGTTTGTCACCTACGCTGAACGCACCTGGCAGACCTGCAGCCAAGCGGACGATAGGCAGGTGGGTCACCTCCTGCATAGATCTCTCTCTATAAGTTGGCGGGCATGAGCCTCCCAGAGGGTAAGAGCTCATTTTACCCGCCATACTGTTGCATCGGTGGCTGCTTCCAGGGACAGCCCTATCCAGGAAATCTGCAGGGCTGCTACCTGGAAGTCAGCACACACCTTCATCACCCATTACCACATCGACCTTGAGTCAGCGCGGGATGCTGGTTTTGGGGCCTCGGTTCTCCAGTCTCTATATACACTAAGTAGGGGTGTCGCCTGCCTCCCTCCTCCCGGAGAACTGCTAGAGTCTGCCAGACAGTGTGGATGAACAACATATCCATGTCCCTAGAAATACAGGTTACTCACCTGTAACAGGAGTTCTAGGAATGGTATATGTTCATCCAAACACCACCCAACCTCCCTGGCCGATGCTACCTGAGGCTTCCAGCGGGCAGATCTGGTGTCATGGGGCGGAGCCGAGAGTTTTACCACCCGGGTGGGTGGGAGGAGCCAGCTTGAAGACCTTCTGGCAAGATTTAAAGCGGCAAGGATACCTGCTAGACAGTGTGGATGAACAACATATACCATTCCTAGAACTCCTGTTACAGGTGAGTAACCTGTATTTACTGCACCAAACATGCTGTTCTAGGATCACACTAATTGGCATGTCCTTTCCCTTTAAATATCTTGCTGGAAGGTCTTCAAGCTGGCTCCACCCACCCACCTGGGTGGTATAACCCTCAGTTCCGCCCCATGATGCCAGTGCTTCCTTTCCGCTGGAAGATGCAGGCTCCCTCCTCACTCCCACGTGTAGTAGGCCCTGGCGCTTCAAAACTCGGTTTTACTGATCAAGATTCGCGGAATCTCTCCAAACTGTTCTGTTCTTGCGACTGCGATGGAGGACAAGTCCTCGCCCAGGTTCTGCCGGTGTCCCTGTGGGCAGAAAATGTCTAGGACTGACCCGCATGCCACGTGCGTGTACTGCCTGGGTCTCAATCGTGACACTCAGGCCTGCAACCTGTGTTGCTCTTTTTATCCAAATGTTCTGGATAATCGCCTTCGCGTCTCCAGCTCTGACGTCCAGAAAAATGGTACCCGCCGGTCAAATTGAAGGATGCCCACTGTGCGATCTCTGTGGCCACGGGGTCCGTGGAACAACTGGAACAGATGAAGGCCTTTGAAGAGGCGGCTTGTGCCGCTGAGATCTTGTCTTTGCCCTCAGTTTTCTTTCCTCTAAAACTGGGCTCCTCTTTCTCGGGGTTCCTTTAAGGAGCTGGTTCAATCCCTTGCCACTCGTGGGGAAGGCCCTCGCTCGCATAACTCTAGATCCTGCAAAAAGGAATCTAAGGAGTTGAGAGAAACCACGTCTCACCGAAGTCACTCTTGGGACAGAGAGCAATCTCTATCCCAGGAATCTCCTCTTTTGACTTCGGTCGAAGTTGTGGCCTCGGCCGCTGACCTCACAGTGCCCCCATCAGGTCAGCTGACCCAAACACAAGGGCGATGATCTGGTTGAGATCATCCTCAACCCATTGCTGACCGAGGAGGTCGACAACTCCGGTCCTTTCGACCTCGCTGATGAGGCTTAACTTGTCAGCTGGGAAGCCCCGGCGGTGGTCATCCCTGACCGGAGGAACCAAAGTTCTCTCCAGCTTCTCCCGAGCATCCTTGTCTGTTTCCCTGCTGGTCAGTGTCCAGGTGTGGGACATCCTTGACGAAGGCCGAGGAAGTCACATAAGCGGCACTCTAAGTAGCAGTGCGCTGCCATTTGTCCTCGGATGAGGCGGCTCTGGACTAAGTTGCATCAGTACTCACGAGGACATGCTGTGGCAGCAACTTGTTCTGGCTGGGCCGGAAGTGGTCCCTTCCACCCCAGTCATTACCTGGCTGTCGCTCTCCAGGCCGAACTGCTCGCAGAGCCAGCGACGTCACTCCTGACTTGGCCAAGGCTGGTCTCTCCACCTATCCCGGTGGAGCCACCACTGAAACAGCCTTCCTCAGGGGCTCCCCGCAAGGAGTCTCTGCATGCTTCAGGCCTCCCGCACAGGCTGTCCGTTACTTTGACTTCCGACTGCCCATGGCAGGTTTGCAGTGACTTTGGTGGCGGCGCCTGTATCCGGACTCCTGGAGTCTGACAACTCGGTTTGGCATCTCGTTCTCCAGGCGGTGATGCCACGAGTCTATCTGCCCAGGAGGGGCCCACCTCCTTTATAGGCATCCTCCGCCTCATCTCCAGATCTATGGGGATGAAGCTGGAGCCTGTTGAGAAGCAGTAGAATACCCTTAACTGACATCCTCATAGAGGGATTCTCTGACCGAGGCCTTTCCAGTAGCTGAAGCCATTGTTGGCCTAGCTCTGGAAGCACCCAGCCTCCTGTCCCACACCGTCCTCCAGGATGGCCCACAAGTACGCGGTACCTACCGACTCCCTTTCCGGGTTTTCACAGCATCCTTTGGCTGAGGGAGTGGTGACAGTCTGTGTTCAGGCGGGTTGGGAACTCAGGAGACTCTGATAGACCACCGGACAGAGAATACAAAAAGCTGGATCACTCCGCCTGAAAGGTCTATGCTGACTCATCGCTGGGTCTCCGTAACGTGAGCTCAGCTGTAATCGTGGCACACTTCTCCCACGCCCTGTTGGGCTCCTTTGATGAGGTGCTCCCTCACCTTCCTGCGGACCTTCAGACCACAGTCTAGCAGGTCCGGGACCAGGGCTAGGCTGTTGCCAGACAGCAGCTCCAAACAGCCTTGGACATTGGGGATTCCTGTGCCCGTTCTGTTGCAGCCGCATTTGCCAGGTGCCGTCGGACTTGGTTTCGGGTCTCGACTTTCATGGCCGACACCCAGCACAAGTTGGCAGATGTCCCATTCCTGGTTACCAGCTTATTCAGTCCAGGTGGGACGGTCACTGTGAGCGTGTCGAGAAGTCCAATACCACGTTAGACTCCTACATCTGCCCAAAAGAATCCCAAGGTTCCAAGAAGCAGAAGTAGAAACCATTTGCCCTTCTGCCCTGCGACCAAGCAGCCCCAGTTTCAATCTGGGCAGCAGCAGCAAGCCCAGTCTTGGCACCCTCAGCCCAAGTCAGGCACTCAGTCACACAAACCAGGAGGAAGGTCCGGCGGTCCCCTTCTGGATCCTTCTCTTCTAGGCCTGCTCGGTGGCGGGATGGGGTGACCAGCCCCATACCCGTTGCAACTACTCTGGGTCCTCCTGTGGGGATCGGCTCTGCCACTTCTTCCCACCTGGTCCATTGTTACCACGGACAGGTGGGTGTTGGAAAGTGGTTGGTCAGGACCGCCTCTAGAGCAGTACCGCCAAGCCGAGCCCACTCCCCATGCGAGGAAAGTGTATCAGTCTACACTCTGTCAGCTCTGAGAGACAACATAGTCCAGCTCCTCCTCAAGGAGGTAGAAGCCAGAGTGACAGATCCCCAGTTGACCCAGGGTTCATTTCAGGTACTTCCTGGTCCCGAAATGGACAGGGGCTGTCGCCCCATTCTTGATCTGCATGACCTGAACTAGTGTCTCAGGCGCACACCTTTGGATGGTAAATCTGTCCCAGATCATACCATCCCTCAAGCAAAACGTCTGGTTCTGCTCCCTGAATCTTCAGGGTGCATTCTTCCATGTCCCGATCCATCCATCACATTGAAGGTTCCTCTGCTTCAGGCGGAGAGAACCCTCTATGAGTTCAAGCCATGCTGTTCAGCCTGTCATTGGTCCCCGGGTCTTCACCAAATGCATTGCAATGGTGGCAGCCCATCTTTGGCATTGAGGGGTCAGGGTCTACCCCTAACCTCGAGCGATTGGCTCATAGTAGGTCCCTCAAAGCGGAGTTGGGGAGGTCCAGGGACCTGGCCCTCAAGACCTGTCTCGAACTTGGCCTCCTGATCAACAAAGCCAAGTCTGAGCTTGTGCCCTCGACAGGTGATCCGCTTCATCGGGCAGAGCTCGACTCTTGCGAGCCTGAGCCCAGCTCCGGTGGACAGGCGGAGGTTTCTCCTCCTTTGCCCAATCATTTCTGGTTGGGCAGTTGCACCCTGCCTGAACTTCCCTGCATCTTCTGGGTTACATGGCAGCCTGCACCACCGTGGTCCGTTGGGGCCCAGTAGCGAATGTGTCCCATTAAATGGGGCTTGGCCAGCCAGTGGTCCCAGCGCCTAGGTCATTCGACCAGCTGGTCACGGTAACCCAGAGGTTTTGGGACGCTCTCAATGGTGGTCCGTCCTAGAACATCTGCAGGGAGGAGGGATCCCATTTGTCTGCTCCAAGCCGATGGTCATCCTCACGACCGATGCCTCTCTCACGGGCTAGGGGCTCACATGGGAACCACAGGGTCCACGGGCTCTGGAACCCGAGGAGTCCTGATGCCACATCAGCCTGCTGGAGCTCCGAGCAGTACAGCTGGTGCTGACTGCATTAGCTCCGTTTCTGTGGGGTCAAGTGGTCCAGGTCCAGATGGATAACACCACGACCATGCACTATCTCAACAAACAGGGCAGCACGCACTCACGGCCTCTGTGCAGGGAAGTGGTCCACATCTGGACCCTTGTGAGCTGACTGGAGGCAGATCTTCTAGACATCCATGTGGCAGGAGCCTAGAAACAACTGGCGGATGTCCTCAGCTGTGTAGGCGAGGTGTCCCATGAGTGGTCTCTTCACCCAGAGGTAGTTTGCAGCTTATTCTCCCTGTGGGACACCCCTCAGGTGGACCTGTTTGCCTCCAGGGAGAACACAAAGCTGAGGCTGTTTCACACCAGCCCCCTCAGCAGGGCTCGCTGAAAGGGGATGCCTTCTCGAGGCTGTGGACCCCAGGCCTCTTCTACGCCTTCCCTCCATTTCTTTTGATCCACAAGATGCTTCTCAAGTCGAGGAGGGACAAGGCAATGGTGATCCTGGTAACCCAAGATTGGCCACGCCAGTTCTGATATCCAGAGCTCCTCAGCCTCAGCAAGAGGCTCCTGAGGCATCTTCCATCATGCCTGGACCTGATATCAGTCAGTCAGGGTAAGGTATTCCATCCGGACCTTCAATCCCTGCACCTAAAAGCCTGGTTGCTGAGCAGTTAGAGTTCTAGGCTTTGGGTCTTTTCATGAAGTCTTCAAGCGCAGTTGAGGCATCTATTAAGGAGTTGACCAGGAGGTGCTATGCCTTCAAATGGAAAGGATTTTCCATTTGGTGTCAGAAATGGGTTAGACACTAGTTCTGTCCTGTGGCCAGTATCCTCGACTACCTTTGGTCCCTCTCAAGGAGGTCTCAGGCGAATACCCTTAAGATGCACCTGGCAGCCATCTCCGATTGACCAGGCACAGGCCTGTCAGTAGACAGTGGCACAGGAGATGGTGCTCTGGGCTCTTTTCAAGGCCTTGATCACATATCTCCTCCTGTGCATGAACCTCCACCTCTGTGGGATCTACTGCTGGTATTAGCTAAACTCATGGGCAAGCAATTCGAACCAGTGCACAGGTGTGAGATGTTGCACCTGCCATGAAAGACTGCCTTCCTGGTGGCTCTCACATCAGCTAGAAGGACTGGGGAGCTCCAGGCGCTCTCAGTGGAGTCTCCTTACCTGGTCTTCCACAGGGACAAGATTGTCCTGCGCCTAAACCCGAAGTTCTTTCTGAAGATGGTGTCGGAGTTTCACCTTAACCAGGTGTTTACTGCCTATATTTTTACCGAACTACACCTCGGAGGTCAGTACAGGTTCCATACTCTGGACCTGGGCAGGCGTTCTCTAATCATAAGGAGCTTCTGGCGAGTTTGGGGAGAGGTTCACCAGCTGTTTGTCACCTAAGCTGAAGCTGCACCTGACAGACCTGCAGCGGCGGACAGCTTGCAGATGGATTACATCCTGCATTGATCTCTACTATAGATTGGCAGGTAAGGAGCCTTCCGTGGGGTAGGTCATGCCAGATGAACCAGATAGAGTTCTTCCACTGGGTGACTGGTGGCCAGAAAGGACGTGCTAGGGGGGGGGTAGAAGAAGTAGGCTGCTGGTTAACTAGGATCTGCAGCTTATCCATCAGGTAGGGAATGGGCAGACTGGTGGGCCAAGCGGTCCTTATCTCATCAATTTCTATGTTTCTATGTTTCAGTCAACATACTGCACCTGGACTTAAGTAAGGACTTTGGCTTGAGCTTGATGTGCAATGTAGCAAGTGGACCTACATTCCATGGCAGAAACTCATGCTTGCTGTGACTGGACTATGAGCAGTTTTGCAGCAATTCATTGATGAAATTTACCTTCTAGGGACATGGATATGTTGTTCATCCACACTCATTGGCAGGTATCCTTGCCGCTTTTAAATCTTGCCGGAAGGTCTTCAAGCTTGCTCCTCCCACCCACCCGGTGGTATAACTCGGCCCGCCCCATGACGCCAGATCTTCCTTACCGCTTGGAAGCTCAGGTTCTCCTCTAACGCTCTGCGCTTGAGACTGGTTCCTATTTCTCCGCTTATGGATTTAAAATAAATTTTGCGAAAAGACTTCAGTCTTCTATCCCTCGCCGGGGTTGCGACGGACAACCCACCTCGGATTTCTTGAGATGCCCATGCGGGCAGAAGATGTCTCGACGGATCCACACTCCACGGTGTTCACTGCTTAGGCCTTGAGCACACCCGCAGGCTTGCGACCTGTGCTCATCTTTCTGCCTACGCCCCTCGAAGACCGTGCTGCCCGATTGCAACTGGGCCGTCCCGAGAAGCGCTTCTCCGTGAAGTCCAAGGAGGCCCGCTGGGCGGTGTCCACGGGGCGCGGGCTCGGCGGATCAGCTCGAGCGGATGGTCGCCTCAAAGAGGAGGCGGCGCGGGTCAGATTCTTCCTCGCGCCGGGCATTTATCCCGCTTCTCGGGTTCTTCCTACACGGCTTTTTAAGGAGCTTTGTATGTCCCTCTCCACTAAGGGAGAAGGGCTCATGCCTGCTGGACCTTATTCTCGGTCCAAAAGAGGGACAGGGTAAGTCCTCCGCCGACGCCTCTTGGGAGCGGGAAGGTCCTCTCCCGGGCCGTCGACCGTCGGCTTCGGTCGACCGCTCGGCTTCGGCCACTGGCCTCACGGTGTCCCCGTCAGGTCAGTTGACCGAGACTCCCACCGATGAAGTCGAGATTTTTCTCGACCCATTGGACGGGCTGTCGCCTTTAGCAGCCGAGATTCCCCTCTCCCCGGTTCCCCCGGGAGGAGTTGAGGATCCCGTGGGCTCGCCTGCGCCTCCGTTCGGAGCCTCGGATGGACCATCCGAGCGGGGGAGTGCCGGTTCCGCCGACACCTCCCCGCGACCGACCTCGGAAATTCCGGGACTCTCGGTCTCGGTCTGGACCTCTTCGCGTCCAGCCGATCCCACAGTCATAGGCGGTCTTGTCCCGGCACTCGCTGTACAGCGGCGCCGCTGTCCTCGTCCCCTCCTCCTCGATGAGGGAGGCCCGACGAATTACGCCGACGGTACGAGGACCTTATGTTGCAACAGCTCCTCCTGCCGGGAGTAAGCCGACCCCGCCGCCTTCCCGCCATTAGTGGTTGTCACCGGAAGGCCATACAACCCTCGACTTATCCGAGGAGCTTATACCCAGGCCGTTGTTCGGCCAAAACCAGCTGCTCCACCGATTCCGTGGAACCTCCGCCTCCACAGCCACCATTGGGGCTCCGACCAAGGATTCTCGGTCGCTAAGGGTCTACCCCATCGGCTGTCAGTTACCCTCACTCCCGACCGACCTCGGCAGGTGAAGGTGGCTCAGGCCAGAGGTAGCTCTTCGAGGACTCTTCCGAGTCTGAAGATGATTCCTCCTTTTCTCCAGCGACTGGACTTGGAGTCTTCAGGAGGTCAGTCAATGGACGATAGCCCGTCGTCCTTCCTAGGACTGCTTCGCTCATCTCGAGTCCACGGGATGGAGCTCGAACCCGTTCCAAGCGGGCCAGGTATCCCTCACGGAGATTCTGGACCGGGGGATTCTCCGACGGAGGCCTTTCCGGTGGCCGAGGCCATAGTGGGTCCGGCACTGGAGCTTTGGCGCGCCCTGCTTCCTGCCCTGCGCCCGGCCAGGATGGCCAGGAAGTATGCGGTCCCTACGTTCCTTGTCCGTTTTGAACACCCTCTGCTGAGGGGTTGGTTACCGACAGCGTTTGGCCGCAACGCCCAGGGATGGACAAACCTCCTGACAAGAGTCCAAGAAATTGACTATGTCGGCTAAAAGTCTACGCCATGCTCTCTCTGCTTCGGTCAGGCCAGTTCGGCCGTCCTCATGGCACATTTTTCTCATGCCCTGTTGGGCTCCCTGGATGAGGTCATCCTCATCTTCCGCCGATCTGCAGACTACGGTTAATCAGGTGCGGGACCAGGGCAGGGCAGTGGCCAAACAGCAGCTCAGACTGCTTTGGATATAGGGGACTCATGTGCCAGATCGGTGGCGGCCGCAGTGGCTATCAGCGTCGCGGCTTGGCTGAGGATATCCACCTTTACTCGGATACCAGCACAAGTTGGCGGATGTTCCCTTTGGGGACTGACCTCTTCGCCCTGGGGTGGAAGGTCACCTGCAGAGGATCGAGAAGTCCAGTGCTACCTTGGACTCGGTCTCTTCCGCTCCAGAAGGACAAAGGCCGAAACCACAGCCTAAGCCCTTTCGGCCCTTCTGTGCCCCGCGCCGCCCGGCCCAGTAACGCCAGGGCCAGCAGGCTCGGCCTTGGCATCCCAAACCTAGTCAGCCGCTTCCTCTAACAGGAGGCAGGAGGAAAGACCCAGGAGGTCCCTCGGCCGTCCCTCCTCCAAGCCTGCCCAGTGACGGGCTGAGGGTGTCGCCCCATTCCGCCACCTTACCCTGGGTCCCCTGCGGGGACGGCTCCAGCACTTCCGCTCCGCCTGGTCCGCTGTTTCCACGGACAGGTGGGTCTTGGAGGTGGTGGGAAGAGGCCTGCCTCTGGAATTGAGCAGGCACCACCCTTCAGAGCCGTCCGCCTCGGGGGCTTCGGATCCCAGCTCACTGGCGGCTCGCCGAGCCGACATCGCCTCCTCCTCCAGAAGGAGGTGATAAGAGAGGTGGTGGACCCTCCTTCAGACCCAGGGTTTGTGTCCAGGTACTTCCTGGTTCCGAGCGGATGGGGCTGGCGCCCATTCTAAACCTACGACCTAAACAAGTTCCTAAGGTCTCGAACCTTCAGGATGGTCACTCTGGCTCAGATAATACCATCCTTGGACGCAGGCGTGTGGTTCTGCTCTCTGGACTTGCAGGACGCGTTTTTCACGTCCCTATCCGTCCGTCTCACCAGAATTCCTTCGCTTCGAGCGGAAGGATCCTCTTCGAGTTCAAGCCATGCCCTTGGCTTGTCTCCAGCTCCCAGGGTCTTCACCAAATGCATGGCAGTGGTGACAGCATTCCTATGGCGCCCGAGGGTCGGTGTGCCTTACCTGGGCGACTGGCTGATAGCAGCTCCCTCAGCAAGGAGGCGGAGTGGTCAGAGATCTGGCCCTCCAGGTCTGCTCTCAACTGGGCCTCCTTATCAGCGAGGCCAAGTCGAACTCGAGCGAAGCAGGTGATTCTATTCATCGGGCGCAGCTCGACTCTCTTCGAGCCAGAGCGCGGCTCCCGGCGGACAGGGCCGAGGTTCTTTCCTCCTTTGCCCGATCATTTCTGGTTGGGCAATTGCGCCCTGCCCGGGACTTCCTGCGCCTCCTGGGTCTCATGGCGGCCTGCACCAGCGTGGTCCGTTGGGCCCGCTGGAACATGCGTCCCCTTCAGTGGGGACTGGCCAGCCAGTGATCACAACGCTGCGATCCTTTGGACCAGCTTGAGTCGGTGACACAGGGGATGTGGAACGCTCTCCAGTGGTGGACCGTTCCAGATCATTTGCAGGAGGGCATCCCGTTCGTCCGCCCCGAGCCGACGGTCTCTCTATCGACCGATGCCTCTCTGATGGGTTGGGGTGCCCATCTGGGGGAACACGGGCTCATGGCCTCTGGTCCCCGCGGGAGTCCCGATGCCACATCAACCTGCTGGAGCTCCGAGCGGTCCGCCTAGCTCTCACCGCCTTTGCTCCGTTCCTCCGGGGTCAAGTGGTCCGAGTCCAGACGGACAATACCACGACCATGTACTATCTAAACCGCCAGGGCGGGACGCGCTCCATGCTTCTATGCAAGGAAGCTCTCCGCATTTGGTCACTCGTGCGCAGCCTGGAGGCGGATCTCCTAGCCATTCACGTGGCAGGAGCCTCCAACACCCTGGCCGATGCCCTGAGCGGATAGGGGCTGCATCCCACGAGTGGTCTCTCTGCCGGAGTAGTACAGCATCTGTTCTCCCATTGGGGCACACCTCAGGTGGACCTGTTTGCCTCCAGGAGACGCAGGCTGAGTCTGTTCCATGCCCCCCCTCAGCAGGGCTCGCTGCAGGGATGCCTTCTCGAGGCAGTGGACCCCGGCCTCTTTACGCCTTTTCCCCATTTCCCTTGATCCACAAGGTGCTTCTCAAGGCGAGGAGGGACAAGGCGCAGGTGATTCTGATAGCCCCAGACTGGCCTCGCCAGTTCTGGTACCAGATCTCCTCAGTCTCAGCTCCAGGACTCAGGCAGCTTCCAGCTCGCCGGACCTGCTCTCAGTCAATCAGGAAGGTGTTCCATCCGGACCTTCAATCCCTGCACCTGGCCCTGGTTCCTGGCTAGGTTCCAGGCCTTGGGTCTTTCCGGCGAGGGTCCTCAATGTAGTTGAGGCGTCCCGTGAGAGTCGACCAGAAAATGCTATGCCTTCAAATGGAAAGGTTTTCCATTTGGTGTCAGAGCAAGGCTTGGACCCTTCCTCCTGTTCCTTGGCAAGCATCTTGGACTATTTATGGTCCCTTTCTAGTCAAGGGCTTAGGTCGACGACCCTAAGGGTGCACCTGGCAGCCATCTCTGCTTACCGGGCGCGGGCCAGGAAGCAGTCGGTGGCGCAGGAGAAGGTGGTCTGGCGCTTTTTCAAAGGCCTTGATCACATTTCCCCTCCAGTGCGGGAACCCCCACCTCCGTGGGATCTACTGCTGGTACTGGCAAAGCTCATGGGCAAGCCATTCGAACCTATGCACAGGTGTGCTCTCTCTCACCTGTCGTGGAAGACCGCCTTCTTGGTGGCTATCCGTCAGCCAGAAGGATGGGAGAGCTCCAGGCGCTTCCATCGAGTCTCCTTACCTGGTCTTCCACAGGGACAAGGTTGTCCTGCTCCACCGAAATTCCTTCCGAAGGTGGTGTGGAGTTTCACCTTAACCAGGTGTTGACTCTTGCGGTGTTCTACCCAATCACCTCGGAGGCCGAATATGGGCTCCATACTCTGGACTGGGGGAAACCGCTTATTATAAGGAGCGCCGCAGCTGAAATGAGAGGTTATGAGCTGTTTGTCACCTACGCTGAAGCCGCATCTGGCAGACCTGCAGCCAAGCGAACGATAAGCAGGTGGGTAACCTCCTGCATAGATCTCTGCTATAAGTTGGCGGGCATGGAGCCTCCCAGAGGGATAAGAGCTCATTCTACCCGCCATACTGCTGCAACGGTGGCCGCTTCCAGGGACGTCCCTATCCAGGAAATCTGCAGGGCTGCTACCTGGAAGTCAGCAAACACCTTCATTACCCATTACCACATCAACCTTGAGTCACGCCGGGATGCTGGTTTTGGGGCCTCGGTTCTCCAGTCTCTTTTTCCCAAGTAAGTATTGGGGGTGTGCGTCTTGCCTCCCTCCTTCCGGAGAACTGCTAGGAGTCTGCCAATGAGTGTGGATGAACAACATATCCATGTCCTAAATACAGGTTACTCACCTGTAACAGGAGTTCTAGGAATGGTATGTATTGTTCATCTACATTCCATTTACTCCGGCCGGCCACAACCTGAGCTTCCAGCGGGCAGATCTGGCGTCATGGGGCGGAGCAGGAGGTTAACCACCCGGTGGGTGGGAGGAGCAAGCTTGAAGACCTTCCGGCAAGATTTAAAGCGGCAAGGATACCTGCCAATGAGTGTGGATGAACAACATATACCATTCCTAGAACTCCTGTTACAGGTGAGTAACCTGTATTTTGTGGCAATTCAGATGAGCCCCAAAATTAAATCTAGTTTTCCCAAAAGAATGGCCAGAAAAAGACAGACTGTGGCAGTTCAGCAGTTGCACAGGTGTGGCAATAGAAAGCATTTCTGGCACCATGATTTACACTGGATGTTGGGCATGTGGAACTAAAGGGTTATATATTTTGTTCTACAGTCTGTTTTATTCTCTCATGACTCCTCTAACCTGCCCAGTGCTGGTTTACTGCAGCAGTGCTCTTGTGGATTTCTCTCCTGCCTGCCCACTTATTTGAAGACAAGTACTGCCAGGTTGTAAACATTGCTGATCCAGTGGCTCTCTTCTCTCACCCACTTTCTTGAAGCCTGTTGGTGCTGGTTGTGTGTAATGCTGCTCCAGTTGCTTCCTCCTGCTCACCCACTTTGTCACATGTGATGTAATTTGGGTCAGTTCCACTTGGCCTTCCACATTTCTTTCTCTATCACCGTATAAGGATTTACTGTGAGACTAGAGTGCATCTGGACCCTTTCACATTAGGCATAGGTCCAGAAAGCCTCCTATTTTGTGTTTTTCAATAAGTACTAATATTTTTTCAGCCCAGAATTTTGCAATCGGCAAATAGAACCACAATTTTTTTTAATTTTTTTTTTTAACCATGAAACAGACTTAATGAATTTCCTCAGTGTTTGTTTGTAGAAAGCTATAATGGTCATAAACTTCAGGGCTAAGTGCCAGTGGATTGAAAAGGGGTTGCTTCACTGACATCTGCAACCCAGGGGAAGGGTGTTTAATGGAGCTGCCAGAAAACTGTCACTAGTGCCAGTTTAGGCTTGCTCGCATTTGTTTAAATAGTTTAGTTAGGGGGGTTTCATTGCTGGCAGCCAGACTGTTCTCCAGTGTGATTTTTGTCAAACTTCAGCATAATTTGATAACAGCCAAGCTGCTCCTAAATGCAACCCCGAAGGTTATGTTCTTCAAACAACATGAAGTCTTGCTGTATTCTGACTATTGCAGTTAGGCCCAGCACTCAAACTGCCCCAGAGAGTAGAGGGTTAATTTTCTATACAGTGCATAGAACGTTGAGCTCGAGCTCAGTTCAGACCTCTGTCTGCCACACTTTGAAGCGCAATTGTCAGATTCTTTACTCCGCCTAACTGAACGACCGCTGCAGATATTTCTCCTTTGCTCATGGTTCGTGAGTCGGTTAAAGTCCTCGGTTTTTGAGGTGCTGAACACCACACCTCGAACCATGCCTGCGACCCGGGTTTGGGAATGGACTCGGGTCATCGGGGGCTGGCTGGGGAAGGACAGGATTAAGTGTCCTGAGGACTGCTCTCTCCTCTCCTGGGGAGGGTGGGTGGAAGCCCACTCTAGTAGTGGCCCCAGGTGGAGACCAGGGTACTACATGCAGCGGTGCAGAAGGACAACCAGAGAGCCTGAAAACAACCGTGCCACTCGATGACGCCCGTGCTCCATGTCCCTCGGAACCTCCGGGAGCATCCTTCACCACAGCAGCCCGGATCATAGAAAAATAGTGTGCCGGGCCCGCCTCGACGATGGAATATGTCGGGACAAAATCGGGGGTCGGCTGCGATTTGTGTGTGTGGGTGGAGCTCCAGAAGAGGACAGCTGAGGCATGGAAGCACTAGGTGGCCTGAAGGAGAGGTGGACACCGGAGTGTGAGGGGAGGTAAAAAAAGAGTATACAAAACAATTATTTTTTGCAAGTTTCGGTTCCGATCTCTGTCTGTGGTACGGTAAGTACTAGGTAGTGAACTAGACACAGTAAACTTGTGGAAATTATAAAAACTGATTTTTCGACTGGTTCGACTGAACTGGCGGTTAAGTGATTTATATATTCTGTCTTTGTTTTTAGACTTAGTGTGGTTACCAGTCCTTATCGTTTAAAAAAAAAAAAAAACCTGCATTTTCTTGTGTTTTTTTCCAATACCCGTGACACGGTTAGAAACTGATAAGGGTGTCTTGCCTGGTTGTTTGCCATAAAAAGTGTAAGTTTATGGTTAGGATGGCTATGTCTGAGATACCCAAAAGAAAAACCGGGCCCACAGGGTTTCAACACTGCAGTGTGTGTGGGGAGGTCTTTGCTAAGGCTGATCCCCACACCACCTGTGTTTATTGTCTGGGGTTTGACCACCTCGATTCAGACTGCCAAATCTGTAAAAATTTCCCTAAGTCTACCCTGGAAAAAAGATTAGGTAGGCTCAGGGATAAGGAGGCCGTGAAGTCCGCTGACCCAGATAGCCAGCCCAGTTCGGTTCCGACCAACCTGAGGGAGTGCCTCTGACCAGGGTGATACTTTTTCAAGGAGAGCCGATCCTGAGGATCGGTTCCTACAAAAAGAAAAGAAAATTGTCCGGTTCAGTCTGAGACCCATTTTCCGACTGTCAAGAGATTGCCAGTGCAATGAGTATAGAATTGCTTCGTCCAGTTCCGCTTGATCTGACACCTTCTGGCAGGCGCCGTTCAGTCGGTTCCTCCAGTTAAAGATTATGCCCTGAAGATTTCTAGAACCGGATTTGAAGGGGATGAAGATTCTGATGATGACGATGACGATGGTGTAGGAGGTCTGGTTGAGCCCATTGAACTGGACATCTTCCCAGACAGGCCTTCTGGTGTTTACCCTCCTAAGTTTTCTGAGTCCCCTTCCCACTTCATGTTTTACAGGAAAATGGCAGAAACTCTCCAGCTCGCTGTGGAAGAAGCTGTAGAGGAACAAGAGGAACCTGATTATGTGGAGATGATGGACACCCAGAGTCCACGAGACCGTCTATTCCCTTTATAAGTCTTTTGGGAAACAGACACTAAAGATTTTAAAACTCCAAATTCTGTACCTCCTGTCAACAGAAGGATGGAAAAGGTACACCTTATCAGGTTCTGGTACAGAGTACTTGTATCGACAATGCAGCCATGTTGGGGTTTTGCAGGCTGCAGCCTGTGATAAGGCTAATATACCCTTGGCTTCACACCCCCCAGATAAAGATTCTAGGAAGCTGGATGCCATGGCACAGAAACAGTACATGGCATCCACCTTGGGACTCAGGCAGGCTAATTATATGGCCTATGCAGTCAGGTACCGGAAGTCCAGGTGGGACACTGTACTGGCACTGGCTAGAGGCCTCCCAGCTAGCCTTGGAGCTGGAGGGTGGCTGCTGATGGGACTGAGGCATCTAAGATACAGTTAAATGCTGCTGTGGACTCCATTGATGTTTTCTCTGGAGTCATGGCTACATCTGTGGCTCTTGGAGAATGGCTTGGCTCAGATGTACTAGTCTTCACAGGACACCCAGGCTAAGGCCATGGCTTTCCCTGTGGTGGGTAATTCTCTATTCAAACAACATGAAGTCTTGCTATATTATGACTAATGCAGTTTGTCCCACCATTAGAACTGCTCCGGAGGTGAAAGAGTTAACTTCCATGCAAGGCGTGGAACCTAGAGCACGAGCTCGGTTAGAAAAGCTCTCTCAGGGATATTTCAAACCGAAACTGTCAGATTCTTTACTCCGCCTCACTGAACAGTCACTCCGGAGATTCCTCCTGCTGCTCGGTTCATTTTCTCGGTTTAAAGTGTTTTTTCTCAGTTAAATTCAACCGCGATTATCATTATTTTAACCGCAAACTGATCGGTTCAAGCTCTGTCTATGGTATTGTAAGTAATAGATAGGTTTTCTGTGTGGAACTTGTAAATGTTTAGATTGTATTTAAACTTCATTCTGAAGCGTTTTAAGGCTTGTTAGAGTGCGGTTCGGTTCTTATCGGTTCTAAAAAAGCAGTTTCATTCACGGTTTTCCGACCCGTATTACGGTTGGGAACCGATAAGGGTGTTTTGCCTACTCTGAAAAAAAGGGCAAGTTTTTGGTTAGGCTGGCATTATGTCTGAGAAACCCAAAGAAAACCGGGCCCACTGGGTTCAACACTGTAGTGTCTGTGGGGAAGCCTTTGCCAAGGCTGACCCACACACCACATGTGTTTATTGCCTGGGCTTTGACCACCTCAATGCAGACTGCCAGATTTGCAAGAATTTCCCTGCAGCTACCCTAGATAAGAGAGTTGGTAGGCTCAGGGAACCAGAGGCCAAAAGTCCGCTGACCCGATGAGCAGCCCGTTCGTGCCAACCGAATCGGAGGGAGTGCCTCTGACCAGGGCCAGACTTCCTCGGCAAACGTAAGCTGACTCTGAGGAGCCAGTTCCAGCAAAGAGAACTAGAAAGTCAGCAGGTGGAGTCAAAATCCTTCTCCAACTGCTGCAGAGATAGCCAGGGCAATACAAATTGTCCAGTCACTTTCCCGGTTCCGTCCAACCACCACTATCTGGCAAAGGTCGGTTCGGCCGGTTCCACCGTTCAAGAATATGATATAGAGGAGTTTTATGAATCAGAGGAGGGGAGGATGATTATGAACAATGTGAATGTGACTTTGAAAGTCTGATGTGCCCATTGAACCGACATCTCCCCAGACAGACCTTTAGGAGAATCTCCCCCTAGGCTTGCTGAGTCCCTTCTCATTTTCTGTTTTATAAAAAAGTTGCTGAAACCCTCCAGCTTCCTTTAGAGGAGGCTGTGGATGAGCAAGAGGAGCCTGACTTTGTAGAGATGATGGATATCCCAGAGTCCAGGAGATTGTCTATTCCTTTACATAAATCTTTTAGGAAACAAACAATAAAAATTTTAAAAGCTCCTAATTCTGTGCCTCCTGTGGATAAAAGATGGACAGGAGGTACACTTTGTCAGGTCCTGATACAGAATTTCTATCACAGCAATGCAGCCATGTTGGTAGTTCAGGCTGCAGCCTGTGATAAAGCTAATATTCCCTGGCTTCACATCCTCCCTGACAAGGACTCCAGGAAGTTTGATACCATGGCTAAAAACAATACATGGCAGCGTTTGGGATTCAGACAAGCAAACTATATGGCTTATGTTAGGATACCAAAAATCTAGATGGGATACTGTCATGGCTTTAGCCAAACAGGCCCCTGGCCAGCTTGCCAAGGAGCTGGAGCAGGTGGCTGCTGATGGTATTGAGGCATCTAAGGTGCAATGTCATGCTGCAGTGGATTCTAATGATGTATCCTCTAGAGTCATGGCTACATCTGTGGCTTTTCGTAGATTGGCTTGGCTCAGGTGTACTACTTTCACAGGATACCCAGTCTAAGGCTATGGATTTTCCTGTGGTGGGAAATTCTCTTTGGGGAGCAGACAGAGAATTATATGAAGAAAATGAATGAATATAGAACCACTTATAGGAGTGCACAAGCCAAGGAACGGCAAGCCACTCCTCAGAGGCAGCCCCCCAGGGGTAGAGGCAGGCCTTTTCACAGGCTTTATCAGACCCAGGCCTCCTCTTCAGCTTATGTTCAGAGGGGGTTCTTCAGAGGGAGAGGCAGACGGGGTACAAGCAGGCCTGCTCCCACCCCTCAGCCTAAAGCCCCTGCCAAACAGGCACCCTGATGGGATGCCCAGGGCCAGTTCTCCACTACCTGTAGGGGCAGGCTGGCTTACTTATCAGGACTGGGAGTCTTTAACATCAGACAAGTGGGTCCTGGAAGTAGTAAGCCAGGGTCTGTTCTCAGCTTCAAAAAATTTCCAAAGATGAGAATCAGATCTTTTCCACCTGCAAACCCTCTAGAGACTCTTGCCTTGAAACAGAAGTCTCAACCCTCCTGGTTCTCAGAGCTGTAGAAAGGGTTTCTCCCCACACCAGGGCAAGGGTCTGTACTCAGGTACTTCCTTACCCCAAAAGACAGGAGTGGCGGCCCATCCTGGACCTAAGATATCTGAACAAGCACCTTTTAAAACCAAAATTCAAAATGGTGACTCTGGGAATGATTTTACCCTCCCTAAGGGCAGGGGACTGGCTAGCTTCCCTGGACCTCAAGGATGCCTACTTCCATGTTCTTATCAGAAGCTCCCACCGAAAGTACCTCAGATTCAAACTGCCCTCAGGCCATTATCAGTTCAGAGCAATGCCTTCGGCCTTACTCTCTGCCCCAAGGGTATTCACAGAATGTCTGGCAGTAGCAGTTGCTCATGTAAGAAGGCAAAAGATTGCCATCTTTCCCTACCTGGACGACTGGCTCATTGTGGGTCAGTCTCAGACCAGGTCAAATCACACCTGCAAGTTACCCAGCAGCTGCTTAACTCTCTGGGCTTTCTTCTCAATCTTCCAAAGTCAGTTCTGGACCCTGTCCAGGTACTCACCTTTATAGGTGCAGAGCTGGACACAAAGCAGGCCAGAGCCTTCCTTCCCCTAGAAAGGGTAAGGACCCTGGTGGCCCTGGCTCGTTCTTCACTTTGCAGGTCTCTCGACCAGCAAAGCATTTCCTGCAGCTCCTAGGACACATGGCTGCTTCCACAGCTGTAGTGCAAGGTGCAAGATTTCAGATGAGGGACATTCAGTTCCATTTGAGAGCCTTCTGGTCTCAAAGAAGAGATTCCCTATCCAAGTTAACCCCAGTGACTCGAGCCCTGATCCAGGCCCTTCAGTGGTGGCAGGATCAGAGCAATCTGAGACAAGGTGTCCTTCATCCTCTATCTCACCCCTGACCTTACTACAGATGCGTCCCTCTTGGGACTGGGATAGGGGAGCTCACATGGGCGACCTCTCCACCCAGGGGTTGAGGTCTCCTCAGGAATCTCTGCTCCACATCAATCTGTTGGAACTCAAGGCTGTTTTTCTAGCACTTCAGGTTTTTTCTGCATCTGTTCAGAACAAGGTGGTACAGGTCAGAACAGACAACACCACTACAATGTGGTACATCAACAAACAAGGGGGCACTCTGTCTTCGGCCTTGTGCACCGAGGCGATGAAGTTGTGGTCTCTGGTTTATTCCCTGAACACTTCCCTCATAGCAGTTCACCTCCCAGGCAAGGACAAGTGTCCTGGCAGATGCTCTCAGCAGGATTTCCCAGGGCCATCATGAATGGTCACTGGATCCCCTAGTACTGGGGATAGTTTTTGCCAGATGGGGCACCCCTCAGATAGATCTTTTTGCAGCCCCAAACAATCATCAACTTCCACTTTTTTGTTGCTGGCCCCCAGTGTTGGACTCAGTCCCCCTGGATGCCTTTCTCCTTGATTGGGAAGGGAAGTTTCTCTATGCCTTCCCCTTCCCCTCTTGTTGATAGGTGCTAGTCAAAATCAGATCTCAGCCCTGCAAGATGATCCTGATTGCTCCAGACTGGGCCAAGCAGCCTGGTACCACTCCTTCTGTCCTTAGCAGTCCATCTTCCCTGTGTCTCCCAGGAACCACAACCTGTTAACC
This sequence comes from Neoceratodus forsteri, assembly GCA_016271365.2. NCBI lineage: Eukaryota > Metazoa > Chordata > Ceratodontiformes > Ceratodontidae > Neoceratodus > Neoceratodus forsteri. The sequence goes on along the minus strand of CM057449.1, from coordinate 369,597,310 downwards.
TGTGCCCAGGGAGAGTCTGGTATCCGATCTCAAATCCTCAACCTCAAGGCCTGGCTCTTGAGGAGTTACAGTTGCTGATCTTCAGCTTTCTCAGGGTGTTCTCGAAATCTTGAAAGCTTCTAGGAAGCCTTCCCACCAGGGCTACCTATAACTCCAAGTGGAAAAGGTTTCCCTATGGTGTTCTGGGAAGCATATTTCCCGAATCTGCTGTGTTGCCCACTGTTTTGGACTATATGGTCCATCTTAATTCTTTGGGACTGAGACCAGCTACCCTGAAAGTGCATTTGGCAGTTGTCTCTGCTTTATTTCAGCAGGAAGCCCTCTTCTCTTTCTGCTCACCCTGTATTTTCCAAGTTTTTAAGGGATTGCTTATACTAATCCACCATTCAGGACCCTGCCCCTGCCTGGGATCGTAATGTTTGCATTGCTTAGCTGATGCAACCCTTTGAACCTCTGTCTTCGCAGAGCTTAAGTATTGACTTGGAAAACTGTATTTCTGTAGCCATCACTTCTGCCAGGCGCATAAGTGAGTTACAGGCTTTATCAGTGGAGACTGACTTTATTTCCTTTCACAGGGATAAGGTAGTCCTCAGGACTAACAGGAAGTTTTTTCCTAAGGTGGTTTCAGATTTCCACCTTAACCAATCTATTTCACTTCAGTCTTCTTCACTGACCATTCCTCGGTCTGGTGAGGAGGCGGCACAGCTTAGATGTTAAGAGGGCCTAAGTTACTACATAGAGCGCACCAAGGGTCACAGGTTTGACTCCTCCAACTATTTCTCACTTATGGTAGAGGTTGGGAAAGGAAACCTGCCACCAAGAGATCCATTGCCAGGTGGATTGTCTCTTGTATCCAATTTTGCTATCAAAAACTGGGTAAGGTTCCCCCTTCAGGCCTGAGGGCTCACTCTACCAGAGGTACAGCTGCGTCTCTAGCTGCTGCCAGAGACATCCCTATCTTAGAGGTATGTCAAGCAGCTACTTGGAAAACAGTACACACTTTCACCAAGCATTACTCCCTGGATATCCAGGCCAGGAGGGATGCTCGGTTTGGCACAGCCGTGCTTCAGAGCCTATTCCCTAAGTAGGTTCTGTCCCTCCTCCATGGAGGTACTGCTGTGTAGTCTGCATTAGTCATAATATAGCAAGACTTCATGTTGTTTGAAGAAAAAATTACTCACCTTAGTAATGTTGTTTCTTCTAATGGAGTCTTGCTATATTATGACCTCCCCCCCAGCCTGCCCCTCTCAGAACTTCTACTTTGGGTATGGGGTGGGCAGTTCACTGTTGGCACTTATTGATGCCCCCTTTTATGTTTTCCACCCCTTCTTGTTGGGGTGTTTGGGTGTTGTGTTTTATTTTATCTTATTTTTTCTGGTCCCCTGACTTGAGTCTTGGTGTTGGGACAAGAAAAATGTGTTAATATTTTAGTAGCCAGTTGGCTAGTGTAGGTTACAGATTCCACACAGAGCCTTAGTGAGTTTTTCTCGTAAAGATCTGACAGAGCTTTTCTAACCGAGCTCGCGCTCTAGGTTCCATGCCCTGCATGGAAGTTAACTCTTTCACCTCCGGAGCAGTTCTAATGGTGGGACAAACTGCATTAGTCATAATATAGCAAGACTCCATTAAAAGAAACAACATTACTAAGGTGAGTAATTTTTCTTTGGGGAGTAGACACAGTATTACATGAAAAGATGGATGCGTAGGGACCACCCTATAGGAGTGCACAGGCCAAGGAAAGGCAGGCAACTCCTCAAAGGCAGCAGGCTAGGGGCAGGGGCAGGCCTTTTCATAGGCCTTTCTACCAAGTACAAGCCTCTTCCTTTCCTCAGAGGGGGTTCTTCAGAGGGAAAGGCAGAAGTGGGATGAGCAGGGCTGCATCCATCCCTCAACCTAAGGCTCCTGCCAAGCAGACACCCTGATGTGTCAGCCTGGGTCGACTCCCCCATTCCTGTAAGAGGCAGGCTGGCTTACTTCGTCCCGGACTGGATGTCTGTTACTTCAGACAAGTGGGTCCTGGAGGTGGTAAGCCAGGGGCTGGTTCTCAGCTTCAAGAAATTTCCAAAGCTGAGGGCCAGATCTTTTCCACCTGCAAGCATCTCCGAAACCATTGCCCTAGATGCAGAGGTTTCATCTCTACTGGCTCTAAAGGCTGTAGAGAAAGTTCCTACATTGCACGGGGCAGAGGTCTGTACTCCAAGTACTTCCTTACCCCAGAAAAGACAGGGGAGTGGTGACCCATCCTAGACTTAAGATACTTGAACAAACATCTTTTAAAACCAAAATTCAAAATGTTGACTCTGGGAATAATCATTCCTTCTCTAAGGCCAGGGTACTGGCTAGCCTCCCTGACTTAAAAGATGCCTGCTTTCATATTCCCATCAGGTGCTCCCACAGAAAGTACCTCAGGTTTGAATTGCCTTCAGGCCAATATCAGTTCAAAGCTATGCCCTTTGGCCTGACACCAGCTCCAAGGGTATTCACAAAATGCCTAGCAGTAGTAGTGGCCTTTTTAAGAAGGAAAAATATTTCCATACCTGGATGACTGGCTCATTGTGGGTCAGTTCCCCAGACCAAGTCAAGTCAGACCTTCAAGTGACTCAGCAAGTGCTCACTTCCCTAGGATTCCTTCTCAGTCTTCTCAAGTCAGTTCTCGAGCCTGTACAGCTCCTCACCTTCACAGGGGCAGAGTTGGATACAGTCAAAGCAAGAGCTTTTCTTCTCCTGGAAAGGGCAAGGGCTATTGTAGAGCTGGCTTCTTCATTCCACCTTCTGATCACTCGGCCAACAAGGCATTTCCTTCAACTTCTGGGCCACATGGCAGCTTCTACAGCAGTGGTCCAAGAGGCCAGATTTCAGATGAGGGACATTCAGTTTCACCTGAGGGCCTTTTGGTCTCAGAAGAAAGATTCTCTAACCAAACTAGTTCCAGTGACCCAGACTCTGATCCAGGCTCTCCAGTGGTGGCAGGATCAGGACAACCTCAGGCAAGGAGTCCCATTTGTCACTCAGTCTCACTCTGTGGTCCTAACCATGGATGCTTCTCTATTGGGGTGGGGAGTCCATCTGGGAGCACTCACAGCCCAGGGACTGTGGTCCCCTTAGGAATCCCTTCTTCTTATCAGTCTCTTGGAACTCAGGGTGATCTTTCTGGCCCCGCAAGCTTTCTCTGTCAGTGCAGAACAAGGTGGTTCAGGTCAGGACAGACAGCACCACCACCATGTGGTACATCAACAAGCAGGGAGGCACTCGGTCCATGGCCTTGTGCACGGAAACCATGAAATTGTGGTCCCTAGCTTATTCTCTGCAGACCTCTCTGATAGCAGTCCACCTTCCAGGGAAGGACAATGTGCTAGCAGATGTATTGAGCATGATTCTCCAGGGCCATCACGTATGGTCTCTGGACTCTCTGGTGTTGAAAATGATTTTTTTCAAGGTGGGGCACTCCAGAGATAGATCTCTTTGCAGCCCCAGACAATCACCAACTTCCTCTGTTTTGTTGCAGACCCTCAGTCTTGGGCTCAGTCCCTCTGGATGCTTTGATTTTTGAACTGGGAAGGGAAATTTCTATATGCTGTCCCTCCCTGTCCTCTACTGTTCAAGGTTCTGGTCAAAGTAAGGTCACAACCTTGCAAAGTGATTTTGATTGCTCCAGACTGGGCCAGGCAGCCTTGGTACCCCATGTTGCTGTCCCTAGCAGTCCATCTTCCCCTGTCTCTTCCCAGAAATTATAACTTGTTAACCTCCTCTCAGGGGAGGATTTGGTACCCCAATCTTCAGTCGCTCAATCTCAAGGCATGGCTCTTGAAGAGTTAGAGTATGCAGATTTGCATCTGTCCCAAGGGGTTCTGGATATTCTCAAAGCCTCTCAAAAGCCTGCCTCCAGAAAAACTTACAACTCCAAATGGAAAAGATTCAGCATTTGGTGTTCCAAGAAGCATATATCCCCAGGCACTGCTGAATTGTCTACAGTTCTGGATTATATGGTCCATCTTAATGGCCTGGGCCTCAGACCAGCTACTCTCAAAGTACATTTGTCAGCTATTTCTGCTATTCTGTCAGTGGGAAAGCCTTCCTCACTGTCATCTCACCCTGTATTCTGTACATTTTTCAAGGGATTGCTTCATACCAATCCCCTCTTTAGGTATCCTACCCCTGCTTGGGATCTTGATGTTTGCATTGCTCAGCTTATGCAACCCCCTTTTGAGCCTTTGTCTTCAGCAGAGCTTAAGTAATTGACTTGGAAAACTGTGTTCTTGGTATCTATTACCCTGCCAGGCGTATCAGTGAATTACAAGCTCTGTCAGTGGAGCCTGATTTTATCTCATTCCACAGAGATAATAAAGGTGGTCCTTAGAACTAATAGGAGGTTTTTACCTAAAGTGGTTTCAGATTTTCATCTGAACCAATCTATGTCTCTCCCTGTGTTCTTCACTGATCATTCTTCTTCAGGAGAAAGACGTTTACACAGTTTGGATGTTAAGAGCCCTTAGTTACTACATTGAGCATACTAAGGCTCACAGGTTTGACTCCCTTCAGTTGTTTCTCACTTACGGGGAAGTGGGTAAGGGCAAATCTGCCACTAAGAGAACTGTTGCCAGGTGGATTGTCTCTTGTATTCAATTCTGCTATGAGAAGCTAGGCAAAATACCTCCCTCAGGCCTGAGGGCTTATTTGACTAGAGGTACAGCTGCTTCCCTGGGCCTGCCAGGATATTCCTTTGCTAGAGATATATAAAGCAGCCACCTGGAAGCAGTCCATACATTTACAAGCATTACTCCCTGGACATCCAGGCTAGGAGTGATGCTCGGTTTGGTAAAAGCAGTACTGCAGAGCCTGTTCCCAAAGGTAGGTTTGTTCCCTCTTCCATGGAGGTACTGCTTGGTAGTTTGCAATAGTCAGAATACAGGAAGGCTTATGTTGTTTGAAGAAAAAATTACTCACCTAGTAATTATGTTTCTTCTAATGGAGTCTTGCTGTATTCTGACTCCTCCCTACCTCCCTCTCAGAACGTGTTTTTGGGAAGTGGACTGGCAGGTGCAGTGTTGCACCCAGGGTGCATTTGGATACCCTCCTTTTAGAGAGGGAGAGTGGGTTTTATATTAATTTAACAAGCTTAAGTTGTTCACTACCTGGTTTTTGATTTTGGATTTCTTGACTTGAGTCTTTTGGGGATCCAAAATATTTGGTTGCCATTTGCTACTAACAATTTTACAATTTCCACATAGAAGTTAGCATTAGCTCATAAGAATCTGACAGTTGTGCTTTAAGTGCGAGCAGACAGAGGTTTGAACCAAGCTCGAGCTCAACGTTCTATGCTCTGCATAGAAAATTAACCCTCTACTCTCCGGGCAGTTTGAGTGCTGGGGCTATCTGTAAAGTCAGAATACAGCAAGACTCCATTAGAAGAAACATAATTACTAAGGTGAGTAATTTTTTTCTTCTGTCCCCCTAATGTCCCCTCAGTATGCCCCATGACAAACCACTATGCTCCCATCACCACCCTATCAGGAGACTCACTCGAAGTGGTGAATAACTTTAATTCTAGGGACATGGATATGTTGTTCATCCACACTTATTGGCAGGTTCCTTGCCACTTTAAATCTTGCCAGAAGGTCTTCCAAACTGGCTCCTCCCACCCACCCGTGTGGTAAAACTATTGGCTCCGCCCCATGACGCCAGATCTTCCTTACCGCTTGGAAGCTCAGGTTCCCTCCTTAGCGCTCTGCGTTTTCGACTGGTTCCTGGAAATTTTGGTCTTCGAAATCAATTGTAAGTTTTCTGAAACTTCTTCGCTGCGGCGATGGCTCATTCGCTTTCCGGCTCTCGGAGGCGCCCTGCTAATTCCTCCAGGAAAGACCCGCACTCCACGTATGCTTACTGCCTTGACTTGGATCATGATCCTCAACTGCTATGAATTTTGTTGTGCCCTTCGGCCAGCTCTCTGAGGATCGTGCGGCCCATTCAGGGCTCGGGTGTCCGAAATTTTTCCCGCTCCGGAAAATTCCTCGGAGACTCGCCGGCAGTGTCCGCCGGCTGTCTCGGCTGAACAGCTCAATCTTCCTTCCTCCGGTGAGGGGGTGGCTGCCCCTCCCTCTTCCTCGGTCGCGGCGCTCATCTCGCTCTCCTTGAGTTCTCCTCATGCAGCTTCATTCAAGGAGCTTCGCCAGTCCCTTTTCTCGAAGGGAGAGGGACCTTCGGGACCTGCCTCTGGGCCCAAGTCCAAGGAGTCGCAGGCTAAGTCCCTTCGTCGGCGCTGGTGGGAGCGGGAGAGTTCCCCCTCCCCTGCCGGCTGACGTTTGACTTCGGTCGAGGATGCGGCTCTGGCTGCTGGCCTCACGGTGTCCCCGTCAGGTCAGCTGGCCAGGACACCCGTCGACGTCGTCGAGTCTCTCGACCCGTCATTTGGGCTGTCTTCTGCTAGAGCCGCCATCCCTTCGCCGGTTCCCCCGGCGGAGGCTAAGGTTCTGCCTGCACCTTTGGGTCCACAGACCTCGGCCCTTTCTTCGAGCCGAGGGAGGCTGGAGCGCGCCCGCTTCTTCCCAGGCTCCGCTTGGTTCCCGAGGATTCGGGTCTCGGTCTCGGTCCTCCTTCGTCGTCTAGCCGCCACGCTGCCCCGGCGTTCTCGGTCGGGCACCGAGTCAGTGGCATTGCCGTTTCCTCGGCCCTCTCCTTGATGAGGAGGGTTTCGATGCTGATGGCGTTATTGTCCAGGAATCAATCGACCCCAATTCATTCTCCAGCTAGTAAGCAGCTGCCGCCTGATCGGCCGACTCAACCACTCGAGGCAGTTGAGGTGCCCTCTCCGGGGCCGGTTGCTCGTCCGATTCCTGCTGCCCCACCGTCCTAGGTGGAACCCAGGCCGGGTCATGACTTGTCCTGCAGGTTATCTGTTCCCCTCACTCCCGCCCGCCCTCGGCGGACGAAGAGTGTCTCAGGCCTGAGGCAGCTTTTTTCAGACCCCTCGGAGCCCGAAATCGACTCCTCTATGTTCCCTAGCGGGGAGGACCCAGGGTCTTCTCCGGAACATTCCGCGAACGACAGCCCATCGTCCTTTATGGGTCTGCTCCAGCTCATCTCGGAATTCACCGGGATGCAGCTCAAGCCCGTTTCCAAATGGGTCCCTTACCCCCTTATGGAGATTCTAGACCGAAGGGGTTCACCCTCAGAGGCCTTACCGGTGGCTGAGGCTATTGTGGGCCCGGCCTTGGAGCTCTGGCGGCGGCCTACTTCCTGCCCTGCGCCCTCGGCCAGGATGGCCAGGAAGTACTCTGTCCCTGTCAGTTCTCTGCCCGGTTTCTCGGAACACCCCTTGGCTGAGGGGTTAGTTACCGACAATGTTTTCCAGTGTTCTGGAAACGCTAGGGATGTGGATAGGCCCCTGAAAGGAGAGTCCAAAGGATGGACTATGTCGGGCGCAAAGTTTACGCCGTCCTCCTAGGCCTCCGTCCAGGCCAGCTCAGCTGCACTGATGGCACATTTTCCCACGCCTTTTGGGCTCCCTGGACGAGGTCCTCCCTCATCTCCTGGCCGACCTGCGGACCACGGTCCGGCGGGTGCGGGACCAGGGTAGGGTGGTGGCGAAGCAGCAGCTCCAGATGGCTCTGGATGTAGGCGACTCCTGTGCCAGATCGGTGGCGGCCACAGTGGCCATGCACCGCAGGGCGTGGCTGAGGTTATCCTCCTTCTTTTTGGAAACCCAGCACGAGTTGGCGGACATCCCCTTCTTGGGGACTGACCTTTTCAGCCCTGGAGTGGAAGGACACCTCCTGGGGTCCGAGAAGTCCGATGCCACTCCGGACTCAGTCACTCCCGCCAGGAGGGACAAGGGCAGCCAACAGCCTCACGTGAAGCCCCTTTACGCCCGTTCCTGCAGCTTGATCGGCCCAGCAAGAGGGCTAGCAGGCATGCGCTGGCGCCTGACTCAAACCAGCATCTTCCTCTAAAAGGAAGCAGGGAGGTAAAGGCCCGAGAGCTCCTCTGCCTCTTCCTCCCCAAGCCTGCTCAGTGATGGGCTAGGGGCTCTGTCCCCAGCCCCATCGCCCTACCTGGGTTCCCCTGAGGAGTTTCGACCTCCACTGGTCCGCCTCGGACCTCAGTCGGAGGTGCAAGGAACCCTGTCTCGGGTTTGCGAGGTCCCACCCTCTCGAGCCGTTGCCCCACGGGGATCTTGGGGTCCACAGCCTCTTCATCGGCCCGCTGAGCTGACTTGCCTGGCCCTCTAAATAGAGGTGATCAGGAAGGTTGCGGATCCTCCTTCTGACCCTGGGTTCGTGTCCAGGTATCCCTGGTCTCAAACGGACAGGGGGCTTGCGCTCCATTTTTCCACATGCCTGGATGGTCTCTCTGGCTTAGATATCCCATCCTCCGAACGGGCGTGTGGCTTCGCTCCTGGGCCTCCAGGACACACTTACTCCTCATTCCATCCGTTTCCTGTGAGACTCCCCCCTTTCCTAGCAGGGGATCTCCTTACGAGTTCTAGGCCAGGCCGTTCGGTCTCGGCCCAGCAGCTTTCTGCGGGAGTGAGGGGCCCGGGCATAACCCCACCCAGACGGCGGCCTGACTACAACCCTTCCCAGGCGGAAGAGGTCGATTCAGAGTTCTGGTTCTCAGGCGGGTCTCCTGTTATCAGAGCCACATTGGAACTTGTGCCTAGGCGGGTGATCCTTCTTCAGGACCAGGCTTGACTCTTGAGTCCGAGCTCGGCTCCCGGCGGACAGGGCTGAGGTTCTTCCTCCCTTACCTGGTCAGGTCTGACTGGGCAATTGCGCCCTGTCGGGACCTTCTGCTCCTCCTGGGCCTCGCGGCGGCTGGCTCCACGTGGTCTGTTGCACCCCGCTGGTTCATGTCGTCCCTCTTGGGGATCTACACCCAGCGTCACTGTGCGCGTCCCTTCGACCAGTTCGTGACTACAGCCCAGGACTTAGGGAACGCTGTCCTTCAGACCATTCCAGCTCTTGCAGGAGTACATCCTGTTCGTCCGCCCGAGTCGACTGTCTGCTCCGACCGATGCTTCTCAGATGGGTTGGGGTGCCCATCAAAGGGAATACAGAGTGCTCCGCCTCTGGTCTTCTCGGGAGTCCCGATGTCTTCCTACCTGCTGGAGCTCATGGCGGTCCTCTTTGCTTGCACCTCTCGCTCCGTTTGTGCGGGGTCCAGTGGTTTAAGTCCAGGCGGACAACACCATGACCTTGTGCTACCTACCCCGCCAGGCTCTGATGAGCCCCTTGCATCTCGTAAGGAGGTTCTCCATGTGGGTCTTCAGCGCAGCTGGGAGGCGGTTCCTAGCCATTCGATGGCGTGAGCCTCCAGCACCTTGGCTGATGCCCTAGGCTGCATATAGGCTGCGCCACTTATGTGGTCTTCCTTGCCGGAGGTAGCACAGGATCTTCTCCCTCCTTCCCTCCAGGGAGAATGTGAGGCCGAGACTGTCTCATGCCTGCCCCTCAGCAAAGGTTTGCTGTAGGGATGCCGTCGGTCGCGAACCCGGGCCTCTTCTACGCCTCTCCTCCATTTCCCTTGACCCACAGGCAAGGCGAGGAGGGATTAGGCACAGGCGATGCTGGTAGCCCCAGATTGGTTGGCCAGCTCTGGTATCAGATTCTCCTCAGTCTCAGCCCCAGGCTCCAGGCGGCTTCCAGCCCGCCCGGTCCTGATCTCTGTTTTCAGGGAAGGTTTTCCATCTGACCTTCAACTGCACCCAAGGTCCTGGTCCCTGTGCTGGGCTAGGGCCAGGCCTGGGGTCCTTCAGCAAGGTCCTCGGACGCCGAGGTGTCCTGCCGAGTCGTCAAACATGCTCGCTTTCAAATGGTGGAGTTCTCCATTTGATGTTGGGACAGGGCGGGCCCCTCCTGTCCTCGCCGGAGTTTTACCACCCAGGTGGGTGGGAGGAGCCAGCTTGAAGACCTTCCGGCAAGATTTAAAGCGGCAAGGAACCTGCCAATAAGTGTGGATGAACAACATATACCATTCCTAGACGACCTGTTACAGGTGAGTAACCTGTATATACGTAGGCTTCATACTCGGCTCACACCTATCCTTTTCATCACATGTCGAAGCTCTTACACAAAAACTGAAATTTAGGCTTTACTTCTTTTTCATGAACAAATCATTGTTTTCCCCAAGATTCCAGAATTAGACTGGTACCAGCCACCTTCATGCCTGTTCTTGATTACGCTGATAGTCTCTATAACAATTGCACACCCATCTACCTGTGTAAGTTAGACACGCTCTGTCACTGAGCCATCCGTTTCATTACCAGTGCCCCAGCCAGAACCCATCATTGTACCTTGTGTGAGGCGATCAAGTGGACCTCCTTATCCACCAAGAGAATGGTGCACATTTACACTTGAACGTATAAAGCACTCCTCAGTAAGCTACCCCCTTATATATCAGCCTTCTACTCACACTCAACTAGCACCTACACCCTCAGAAAATGTGCATATATTACCTTGAATGTGCCAAATTATCGGGCACTGTTTGTTAGGGCATCTATAAGCTTTTTTCTTCTCTGCCTTTGGAATAAGCTTCAAGCTACCCTAAAACTCCATACCCTTATCCCAGTTAAGGCTTTCATTGGTAGGGTACATGAGATCAATGCTGAGACCTGCAACTGCACTTACCTTCCCTCACGGGTCTGTCCTCTCTCCATCCCTCTCCTATTGTCTTTGTAGATTCCTGTGTATACTGGCATGCACCTTCCTTTCTTCCTTCCTTTATTCCCTTTTGTCCATTCTACCCAAGTTATATCCCATATTTATTTGGTGTGGTAAACTTGTTAAGTGATGCTTCTAATTTATCTCTATGTATTGCTCTAACCAACCTACTCTCGTACCGTGATATTTCTGCTGTTTTCTGTAATGTACTGCTTGTACTGATTGTCTGTGATTTTTATTAGGTAGTGATAAACTTACTGTCATGTGATGCTTTTGCCTTTACGTATTTGTTACAATCAGTCTACTCTATGTACCATGGTATACCTGCTGTATTACTATTCTTGTACTGACTGTCTGTGATGTTTAGTACTTTGTATCAGGGATCTCCTTGTGAATGAGCATGCTCATTGGAAGCTGTCCCTACGCAATAAACTGAACTGAACTTTCTAGGGACATGGATATGTTGTTCATCCACACTGTCTGGCAGGTATCCTTGCCGCTTTAAATCTTGCCGGAAGGTCTTCAAGCTGGCTCCTCCACCCACCCGGGTGGTAAAACTCTCGGCTCTGCCCCATGACGCCAGATCTTCCTTACCGCTTGGAAGCTCAGGTTCTCTCCTTAACGCTCTGCGTATAAGACTGGTTCCTAATTCTTCGGTTTTCCGAATTTAAAAGTTTTTTGCATTTATAGACTTCGGTCTTCTATCCCTCGCGGCTGCGATGGACAAATCGACTCCCGGTTTTCGGAGGTGCCCTTGTGGGCAGAAGATGTCTCGGTCGGATCCGCACTCCATGTGTGTCTACTGTTTAGGCCTTGAGCACGACCCTCAGGCTTGCGACCTGTGCTCTTCTTTCTCGGCCTACGTCCTCGAAGACCGTGCTGTCCGTTTACAACAGGGGCGTCCTGAGAAACGTTTTCCTCCGGTGAAGTCAAAAGAGGCCCGGTCGGCGGTTTCCGCGGCGGCGGGCTCGGCAGATCAGCTAGAGCAGATGATCGCCCTTGAAGAGGAGGCGGTGCGGGCCGCATCTTCCTCAACCGCGGCATTTATCCCGCTCTCCCTGGGTTCCTCTTACACAGCTTTCTTTAAGGAGCTTTGTCTGTCCCTCTCCACTAGAGGAGAGGACCAACGTCTGCTGGACCTTCTTCGGTCCAAGAAGAAAGACAAAGGTCAGTCCCTCCATCGGCGCTCTTGGGAGCGGGAAGGTCCCTCTCCCGGGTTGTCGGCCATCGACTTCGGTCGATCGTTTGGCTTCGGCCACTGGTCTCCGCGGTGTCCCGTCAGGTCAGTTGACCGCGACTCCGTCGGCGCGGTCGAGATCTTTCTCGACCCGTTGGACGGGTTGTCGACCAGTAAAACGAAAATCCCCTCACCGGTTCCCGGTGGGAGTTTGAGATCCGTGGGCTTGCCAGTGCCTCCGGTTCCGGAGCCCTCGGGTGAACCCTCCGAGCCGAGGGAGGAGCCGGTTCCACCTGTTCCTCCCCGCACCGTCCTCGGAAAGGCCGAGGTTCTCGGTCTCGGTCTCGGACTTCTTAGCGGTCCAGCCGATCCCGCCATCATAGGCGGTCTCGGTCTCGTGGCGCCGACGCTCGTCCTCGTCCTCCTCCTTGGATGAGGGAAGGCTTCGACGTAAGTTACGTCGGCGATCGAGGACCTCGTGGCAACAGCTCCTTCTGACCAGGAACAAGCCGACGCCATCGCCCTCCCCGGCCATCAAGTGGCTGTCACGGGAGCGGCCGAAACAACCTCTCATCTTACCCGAGGAGCCTGTTCCCAGGCCGGTTGTTCGGCCAAAACCAGCTGCTCCACCGATTCCGGTGGAACCTCCGCCTCCATAGCCGCTGTTTGGGGCTCCGACCAAGAACTCTCGGTCGGCTCAGGGCCTGCCCCATAGGCTGTCGGTCACCCTCACTCCCGATCGCCCTCGGCAGGTGGAGGGTGGCTCAGGCCTGAGGCAGCTCTTTGTAGACTCTTCTGAGTCCGACGACTATTCCTCCCTCTTCTCCAGGTGAGTGGACTTGGAGTCCTCTGGAGGTCAGTCGCTGGACGACAGCCTTTCGTCCTTCCTGGGTTTGCTCAGGCTCATCTCGGAGTCCACCGGGATGCAGCTCGAGGCTGTATCCAAGCGGGCCAAGTATCCCCCTCACGGAGATATTGGACCGAGGGGATTCCCCTACGGAGGCCTTTCCTGTGACCGAGGCCATTGTGGGCCCGGCCTTGGAGCTCTGGCAGTGCCCTGCTTCCTGCCCTGCGCCTTCGGCCAGGATGACCAGGAAGTATGCGGTCCCTACCGGTTCCCTGTCCGGTTTCTCGGAACATCCCTCAGCCGAGGGGTTAGTTACCGACAGCGTTTTCCGGCATGCCGGAAACGCTAGTGACGTGGACAAACCTCCCGACAAGGAGTCCAAGAAATTGGACTGTGCCGTGCGAAAAGTCTACGCTGCGTTCTCCCTTGGCCTTCGTCAGGCCAGCTCGGCCGTGCTTATGGCACATTTCTCCCATGCCCTGTTGGGCTCCCTGGACGAGGTAGTCCCTCATCTCCCCCGGCTGACCTGCAGACCACGGTTAGGCAGGTGCGGGACCAGGGCAGGGCGGTGGCCAAGCAGCAACTTCAGACTGCTCTGGACATTGGAGACTCTTGCGCCAGGTCAGTCGCGGCCGCAGTGGCTATGCACCGCCGGGCATGGCTGAGGATATCCACTTTCACAGCGGATACCCAGCACAAATTGGCGGATGTCCCCTTCCTGGGGACTGACCTCTTCAGCCCTGGAGTGGAAGGCCACCTCCAGAGGATCGAAAAGTCCAATGCCACTTTGGACTCTGTCTCATCCGCTCAGAGGGACAAGGGCCGCAGACCGCAACCCAAGCCCTTTCGTCCGTCCGCGCCCGCGGCACGTCCGGCCCAGCAGCATCAGGGCCAGCAGGCTCGCGCTTGGCGTCCCAAACCCAAGCCCGCGGCTTCCTCCTCCAGGAAGCAGGGAGGCAAAGGCCCTGGAGGTCCCTCGGCTGGTCCTTCCTCCAAGCCTGCCCAGTGACGGGTTGAGGGGTGTCGCCCCCAACCCCGTCGCCTCACCCCAGGTGCCCCCCGTGGGGGGGCGGCTCCGCCACTTTCTTTCCGCCTTGTCCGTTATCACCACAGACCGGTGGGTGTTGGAGGTGGTGGGAAAGGGCCTGCCTCTGGAGTTTGAGCAGGCCCCACCCTTCAAAGCCGTCGCACCTCGGGGGGCCTCGGGGTCCAGAAGCCTCTCTGTCAGCTGCCGAGCCGACGCCGGCTCTCCTCCTCGAGAAGGAGGTGATAAGAGAGGTGGCGGACCCCCCCTCAAGCCCGGGGTTCGTGTCCAGGTACTTCCTGGTTCCGAAACGGACGGGGGTCTGGCGCCCCATTCTCGACCTACACGACCTAAACAAGTTCCTAAGGTCTCGAACCTTCAGGATGGTCACTCTGGCTCAGATAACACCATGCTTGGAACACGGCGTGTGGTTCTGCTCTCTGGACCTGCAGGACGTGTTCTTTCACGTCCCTATCCATCCGTCACATCAGAGGTTCCTTCACTTTCGAGCGGAGGGATCCCTTTTCAAGTTCCAAGCCATGCCCTTCGGCTTATCTCCAGCTCCCAGGGTCTTCACCAAATGCATGGCAGTGGTGACAGCATTTCTGCGGTGCTGAGGGGTCCAGGTTTACCCTTACCTGGACGATTGGCTGATAGCAGCCCCCTCCAGACAGGAGGTGGAGCGGTCCAGAGATCTGGCCCTCTAGGTTTGCTCTCAGGTCGGCCTCCTCATCAACGAGGCCAAGTCAGAACTCGAGCTGAAGCAGGTGATTCTTTTCATTGGGGCAGAGCTCGACTCTCTTCGAGCCAGGCACGGCTCCCAGCGGACAGGGTCGAGGTTCTTTCCTCCTTTGCCCAGTCATTTCTGGTTGGGCAGTTGCGCCCTGCCCGGGACTTCCTGCGCCTCCTGGGTCTCATGGCGGCTTGTACCAGCGTGGTCCGTTGGGCCCGCTGGAACATGCGCCCCCTTCAGTGGGGGCTGGCCAGCCAGTGGTCCCAACGCTGCGATCCATTGGACCAGCTAGTGATGGTGACCCAGGGGATGTGGAACGCTGTCCAGTGGTGGACTGTTCCAGTTCATCTGCAGGAGGGCATCCCGTTTGTCCGCCCCGAGCCGACGGTCTCTCTATCGACCGATGCCTCTCTGATGGGTTGGGGTGCCCATCTGGGGGAACACAGAGCGCACGGCCTCTGGTCCCCAAGGGAGTCCCGATGCCACATCAACCTGCTGGAGCTCTGAGCGGTCCGCCTAGCTCTCACTGCCTTTGCTCCGTTTCTTCGGGGTCAAGTGGTCCGGGTCCAGACGGACAACACCACGACCATGTACTATCTAAACCGCCAGGGCAGGATGCGCTCCATGCTTCTATGCAAGGAAACTCTCCGCATCTGGTCACTCGTGCGCAGCTTGGAGGCGGATCTCCTAGCCATTCATGTGGCAGGAGCCTCCAACACCCTGGCTGATGCCCTAAGCCGGATAGGGGCTGCGTCCCACGAGTGGTCTCTCCTGCTGGAGGTAGTACAAGATCTATTCTCCCATTGGGGCACACCTCAGGTGGACCTGTTTGCCTCCAGGGAGAATGCGAAGCTGAGGCTGTTCCATGCCTGCCCCCCTCAGCAGGGATCGCTGCAGGGGGATGCCTTCTCGAGGCCGTGGACCCCGGGCCTCTTCTACGCCTTTCCCCTGTTCCCCTTGATGCACAAGGTGCTGCTCAAAGCAAGGAGGGACAAGGCGCAGGTGATTCTGATAGTGCCAGACTGGCCCCGCCAGTACTGGTACCCAGATCTCCTCAGCCTCAGCTTCAGGCTCCCGAGGCATCTTCCAGCTCGCCCGGACCTGCTCTCAGTCAATCAGGGGAAGGTATTCCATCCGGACCTTCAATCCCTGCACCTGACGGCCTGGTTCCTGAGCGGCTAGAGTTCCAGGCCTTGGGTCTTTCCGACGAGGTCCTTAGCGTAGTTGAGGCGTCCCGTAAGGAGTCAACCAGAAAATGCTCACGCTTCAAATGGAAAAAATTTTCCATTTGGTGTCAGAGCAAGACCTGGACCCTTCCTACTGTTCCTTGGCGAGCATATTGGACTACCTTTGGTCCCTTTCTCAGCAAGAGCTTAGGTCGACGACCCTTAAGGTGCACCTGGCAGCCATCTCTGCTTACCGGGCGCGGGCCGGGAAGCAGTCGGTGGTGCAGGAGAAGGTGGTCTGGCGCTTTTTCAAAGGCCTTGATCACATTTCCCCTCCGGTGCGAGAACCTCCACCTCCGTGGGATCTACTGCTGGTACTGGCAAAGCTCATGGGCAAGCCATTCGAACCAATGCACAGGTGTGAACTCTCTCACCTGTCGTGGAAGACCGCCTTCTTGGTGGCTATCACGTCAGCCAGAAGGATGGGAGAGCTCCAGGCGCTCTGCATCGAGTCTCCCTACCTGGTCTTCCACAGGGACAAGGTTGTCCTGCGCCCCCACCCGAAATTCCTTCCGAAGGTGGTGTCGGAGTTTCACCTTAACCAGGTGTTGACTCTGCCAGTGTTATACCCCAATCACCCTCGGAGGCCGAATATAGGCTCCATACTCTGGACCCTAGAAGGGCGCTCGCTTACTATAAGGAGTGCACGGCTGAAATTCGGGGAGAGGTTCGCCAGCTGTTTGTCACCTACGCTGAAGCCGCACCTGGCAGACCTGCAGCCAAGCGGACGATAGGCAGGTGGGTCACCTCCTGCATAGATCTCTGCTATAAGTTGGCGGGCATGGAGCCTCCCAGAGGGGTAAGAGCTCATTTTACCCGCCATACTGTTGCATCGGTGGCTGCTTCCAGGGACAGCCCTATCCAGGAAATCTGCAGGGCTGCTACCTGGAAGTCAGCACACACCTTCATCACCCATTACCACATCGACCTTGAGTCACGCGGGGATGCTGGTTTTGGGGCCTCGGTTCTCCAGTCTCTATACACTAAGTAGGGGGTGTGCGCCTTGCCTCCCTCCTCCCGGAGAACTGCTAGGAGTCTGCCAGACAGTGTGGATGAACAACATATCCATGTCCCTAGAAATACAGGTTACTCACCTGTAACAGGAGTTCTAGGAATGGTATATGTTCATCCAAACGACCCAACCAACCTCCCTGGCTCGATGCACTACCTGAGCTTCCAGCGGGCAGATCTGGTGTCATGGGGCGGAGCCGAGAGTTTTACTGACTGGTGGGGATAGCTTGAAGACCTTCTGGCAAGATTTAAAGCGGCAAGGATACCTGCTAGACAGTGTGGATGAACAACATATACCATTCCTAGAACTCCTGTTACAGGTGAGTAACCTGTATTTACTGCACCAAACATGCTGTTCTAGGATCACACTAATTGGCATGTCCTTTCCCTTTAAATATCTTGCTGGAAGGTCTTCAAGCTGGCTCCACCCACCCACCTGGGTGGTATAACCCTCAGTTCCGCCCCATGATGCCAGTGCTTCCTTTCCGCTGGAAGATGCAGGCTCCCTCCTCACTCCCACGTGTAGTAGGCCCTGGCGCTTCAAAACTCGGTTTTACTGATCAAGATTCGCGGAATCTCTCCAAACTGTTCTGTTCTTGCGACTGCGATGGAGGACAAGTCCTCGCCCAGGTTCTGCCGGTGTCCCTGTGGGCAGAAAATGTCTAGGACTGACCGCATACCTGCGTCGTGTACTGCCTGGGTCTCAATCGTGACACTCAGGCCTGCAACCTGTGTTGCTCTTTTTATCCAAATGTTCTGGATAATCGCCTTCGCGTCTCCAGCTCTGACGTCCAGAAAAATGGTACCCGCCGGTCAAATTGAAGGATGCCCACTGTGCGATCTCTGTGGCCACGGGGTCCGTGGAACAACTGGAACAGATGAAGGCCTTTGAAGAGGAGGCGGCTTGTGCCGCTGAGATCTTGTCTTTGCCCTCAGTTTTCTTTCCTCTAAAACTGGGCTCCTCTTTCTCGGGGTTCCTTTAAGGAGCTGGTTCAATCCCTTGCCACTCGTGGGGAAGGCCCTCGCTCGCATAACTCTAGATCCTGCAAAAAGGAATCTAAGGAGTTGAGAGAAACCACGTCTCACCGAAGTCACTCTTGGGACAGAGAGCAATCTCTATCCCAGGAATCTCCTCTTTTGACTTCGGTCGAAGTTGTGGCCTCGGCCGCTGACCTCACAGTGCCCCCATCAGGTCAGCTGACCCAAACACAGGACGATGATCTGGTTGAGATCATCCTCAACCCCATTGCTGACCGAGGAGGCCGACAACTCCGGTCCTTTCGGACCTCGCTGATGAGGCGAACTTGTCAGCTGGGAAGCCCCGGGCGGTGGTCATCCCTGACCCGGAGGAACCAAAGTTCTCTCCAGCTTCTCCCGAGCATCCTTGTCTGTTTCCCTGCTGGTCAGTGTCCAGGTGTGGGACATCCTTGACCGAAAGGCCGAGGAAGTCACATAAGCGGCACTCTAAGTAGCAGTGCCGCTGCCATTTGTCCTCGGATGAGGGGCGGCTCTGACGCAAGTTGCATCAGTACTACGAGGACATGCTGTGGCAGCAACTTGTTCTGGCTGGGCCGGAAGTGGTCCCTTCCACCCCAGTCATTACCTGGCTGTCGCTCTCCAGGCCGAACTGCTCGCAGAGCCAGCGACCTCACTCCTGACTTGGCCAAGGCTGGTCTCTCCACCTATCCCGGTGGAGCCACCACTGAAACAGCCTTCCTCAGGGGCTCCCCGCAAGGAGTCTCTGCATGCTTCAGGCCTCCCGCACAGGCTGTCCGTTACTTTGACTTCCGACTGCCCATGGCAGGTTTGCAGTGACTTTGGTGGCAGACGCCTGTATCCGGACTCCTCGGAGTCTGACAACTCGGATTTGGCATCTCGTTCTCCAGACGATGATGCCACGAGTCTATCTGCCCAGGAGGGGCCCACCTCCTTTATAGGCATCCTCCGCCTCATCTCCAGATCTATGGGGATGAAGCTGGAGCCTGTTGAGAAACGAGTAGAATACCCCTTAACTGACATCCTCATAAGAGGGGATTCTCTGACCGAGGCCTTTCCAGTAGCTGAAGCCATTGTTGGCCTAGCTCTGGAAGCACCCAGCCTCCTGTCCCACACCGTCCTCCAGGATGGCCCACAAGTACGCGGTACCTACCGACTCCTTCGGGTTTTCACAGCATCCTTGGCTGAGGGAGTGGTGACAGTCTGTGTTCAGGCGGGTTGGGAACTCAGGAGACTCTGATAGACCACCGGACAGAGAATACAAAAAGCTGGATCACTCCGCCTGAAAGGTCTATGCTGACTCATCGCTGGGTCTCCGTAGCGTGAGCTCAGCTGTAATCGTGGCACATTTCTCCCACGCCTGTTGGGCTCCTTTGATGAGGTGCTCCTCACCTTCCTGCGGACCTTCAGACCACAGTCTAGCAGGTCCGGGACCAGGCTAGGCTGTTGCCAGACAGCAGCTCCAAACAGCCTTGGACATTGGGGATTCCTGTGCCGTTCTGTTGCAGCCGCATTTGCCAGGTGCCGTCGGACTTGGTTTCGGGTCTCGACTTTCATGGCCGACACCCAGCACAAGTTGGCAGATGTCCCATTCCTGGTTACCAGCTTATTCAGTCCAGGAGTGGACGGTCACCTTGAACGTATCGAGAAGTCCAATACCACGTTAGACTCCACTACATCTGCCCAAAAGGAATCCCAAGGTTCCAAGAAGCAGAAGTAGAAACCATTTTGCCCTTCTGCCCCTGCGACCAAGCAGCCCCAGTTTCAATCTGGGCAGCAGCAGCAGCAAGCCCAGTCTTGGCACCCTCAGCCCAAGTCAGGCACTCAGTCACACAAACCAGGAGGGAAGGGTCCCGGCGGTCCCCCTTCTGGATCCTTCTCTTCTAGGCCTGCTCGGTGACGGGATGGGGGTGACCAGCCCCATACCCGTTGCAACTACTCTGGGTCCTCCTGTGGGGGATCGGCTCTGCCACTTCTTCCCACCTGGTCCATTGTTACCACGGACAGGTGGGTGTTGGAAGTGGTTGGTCAGGGACCGCCTCTAGAGCAGTACCCGCCAAGCCGAGCCCACTCCCCATGCGAGGAAAGTGTATCAGTCTACACTCTGTCAGCTCTGAGAGACAACATAGTCCAGCTCCTCCTCAAGGAGGTAGAAGCCAGAGTGACAGATCCCCCAGTTGACCCAGGGTTCATTTCCAGGTACTTCCTGGTCCCGAAATGGACGGGGGGCTGTCGCCCCATTCTTGATCTGCATGACCTGAACTAGTGTCTCAGGTCGCACACCTTTTGGATGGTAAATCTGTCCCAGATCATACCATCCCTCAAGCAAAACGTCTGGTTCTGCTCCCTGAATCTTCAGGGTGCATTCTTCCATGTCCCGATCCATCCATCACATTGAAGGTTCCTCTGCTTCAGAGCGGAGAGAACCCTCTATGAGTTCCAAGCCATGCTGTTCAGCCTGTCATTGGTCCCCCGGGTCTTCACCAAATGCATTGCAATGGTGGCAGCCCATCTTTGGCATTGAGGGGTCAGGGTCTACCCTAACCTCGACGATTGGCTCATAGTAGGTCCCTCCAAAGCGGAGTTGGGGAGGTCCAGGGACCTGGCCCTCAAGACCTGTCTCGAACTTGGCCTCCTGATCAACAAAGCCAAGTCTGAGCTTGTGCCCTCGCAGGTGATCCGCTTCATCGGGGCAGAGCTCGACTCTTGCCGAGCCTGAGCCCAGCTCCCGGTGGACAGGGCGGAGGTTCTCTCCTCCTTTGCCCAATCATTTCTGGTTGGGCAGTTGCACCCTGCCTGAACTTCCTGCATCTTCTGGGTTACATGGCAGCCTGCACCACCGTGGTCCGTTGGGGCCCAGTAGCGAATGTGTCCCATTAAATGGGGCTTGGCCAGCCAGTGGTCCCAGCGCCTAGGTCATTTCGACCAGCTGGTCACGGTAACCCAGAGGTTTTGGGACGCTCTCCAATGGTGGTCCGTCCTAGAACATCTGCAGGGAGGGAAGGATCCCATTTGTCTGCCCCAAGCCGATGGTCATCCTCACGACCGATGCCTCTCTCACGGGCTAGGGAGCTCACATGGGGAACCACAGGGTCCACGGGCTCTGGAACCCCGAGGAGTCCTGATGCCACATCAGCCTGCTGGAGCTCCGAGCAGTACAGCTGGTGCTGACTGCATTAGCTCCGTTTCTGTGGGGTCAAGTGGTCCAGGTCCAGATGGATAACACCACGACCATGCACTATCTCAACAAACAGGGCAGCACGCACTCACG
The DNA here is from genome assembly GCA_016271365.2 of Neoceratodus forsteri. Classification (NCBI taxonomy): domain Eukaryota; kingdom Metazoa; phylum Chordata; order Ceratodontiformes; family Ceratodontidae; genus Neoceratodus; species Neoceratodus forsteri. The sequence continues at coordinate 369,576,370 of CM057449.1, read as the reverse complement.
GCCTCTGTGCAGGGAAGTGGTCCACATCTGGACCCTTGTGAGCTGACTGGAGGCAGATCTTCTAGACATCCATGTGGCAGGAGCCTAGAAACAACTGGCGGATGTCCTCAGCTGTGTAGGCGAGGTGTCCCATGAGTGGTCTCTTCACCCAGAGGTAGTTTGCAGCTTATTCTCCCTGTGGGACACCCCTCAGGTGGACCTGTTTGCCTCCAGGGAGAACACAAAGCTGAGGCTGTTTCACACCAGCCCCCTCAGCAGGGCTCGCTGAAAGGGGATGCCTTCTCGAGGCTGTGGACCCCAGGCCTCTTCTACGCCTTCCCTCCATTTCTTTTGATCCACAAGATGCTTCTCAAGTCGAGGAGGGACAAGGCAATGGTGATCCTGGTAACCCAAGATTGGCCACGCCAGTTCTGATATCCAGAGCTCCTCAGCCTCAGCAAGAGGCTCCTGAGGCATCTTCCATCATGCCTGGACCTGATATCAGTCAGTCAGGGTAAGGTATTCCATCCGGACCTTCAATCCCTGCACCTAAAAGCCTGGTTGCTGAGCAGTTAGAGTTCTAGGCTTTGGGTCTTTTCAACGAAGTCTTCAGCGCAGTTGAGGCATCTATTAAGGAGTTGACCAGGAGGTGCTATGCCTTCAAATGGAAAGGATTTTCCATTTGGTGTCAGGGAAATGGGTTAGACACTAGTTCCTGTCCTGTGGCCAGTATCCTCGACTACCTTTGGTCCCTCTCCAAAGGAGGTCTCCAGACGAATACCCTTAAGATGCACCTGGCAGCCATCTCCGTTGACCAGGCACAGGCCTGTCAGTAGACAGTGGCACAGGAGATGGTGCTCTGGTGCTTTTTCAAGGGCCTTGATCACATATCTCCTCCTGTGCATGAACCTCCACCTCTGTGGGATCTACTGCTGGTATTAGCTAAACTCATGGGCAAGCAATTCGAACCAGTGCACAGGTGTGAGATGTTGCACCTGCCATGAAAGACTGCCTTCCTGGTGGCTCTCACATCAGCTAGAAGGACTGGGGAGCTCCAGGCGCTCTCAGTGGAGTCTCCTTACCTGGTCTTCCACAGGGACAAGATTGTCCTGCGCCTAAACCCGAAGTTCTTTCTGAAGATGGTGTCGGAGTTTCACCTTAACCAGGTGTTAACACTGCCTATATTTTACCCGAACTACACCTCGGAGGTCGAGTACAGGTTCCATACTCTGGACCTGAGACGAGCGTCCTCTAATCATAAGGAGCTTCTGGCCGAAGTTTGGGGAGAGGTTCACCAGCTGTTTGTCACCTAAGCTGAAGCTGCACCTGACAGACCTGCAGCGAAGCGGACAGCTTGCAGATGGATTACATCCTGCATTGATCTCTACTATAGATTGGCAGGTAAGGAGCCTTCCGTGGGGTTAAGGGCTCACTTCACCCGACATACCGCTGCATCGGTGGCTGCTTCTAGGGGTGTCCCTATCCAGGATATCTGCAGGGCTGTTACCTGGAAGACAGGAAACACCTTCATTACCCATTACCACATCAACCTTGAGTCACGCCGGGATGCTGGTTTTGGAGCCTCACTTCTCCAGTTTCTATTCTCGAAATAGGGGGTGTGCGCCTTTCCTCCCTCCTCCTGGAGAACTGCAGGGAGTCTGCCAATCAGTGTGGATGAACAACATATCCACGATCCTAGAAAAACAAGTTACTCACCTGTAACAGTAGATCTTCTATGGAATGGCCTCTTGTAGGTTATTACTTTTGGGAGGTTCCAGCAGAGGCTGCTGTTGCAGCAGCAGCTTCTTCAGCAGTCTTTTACCAGGGACTGCCCACACATGACATCACTTCCTTGCTCCCTATATAAGTTTGGGCGGTCCCTAACACCCTCTGTTCATTTTCCCGCTGGCTTCAGCTCGCACAGCAGCTAGCTCAATCTTCTATGAAGCAACTTATTACATCTGAAGCCTCCTATACGGCATCCCATTCCTCCATGGGATCTGAATTTTATGATTGAAAAATTAACAGTGGACCCCTTTGAACCAGCGGCCACTTGTGACCTTCGTTTCCTCTCCTGGAAAACCGTATTCAAACAACATGAAGTCTTGCTATATTATGACATATGCAGTTTGTCCCAGCCTTAGAACTGCTCCGGAGGTGAAAGAGTTAACTTTCCATGCCAGGCATGGAATCTTGAGCGCGAGCTCGGTTGAAAACTCTGTCTGTTGTTCTTCAAACTCAAACTGTCAGATTCTTTACTCCGCCTCACTGAACAGTCGTTCCGGAGATTTCTCCTACTGCTCGGTTCATTTTGTCGGTTAAAAGTGTAATTCTCGGTTTTTAAACCGCATTTTGTTTTTATTTTAACTGCAACCGGTCGGTTCAAGCTCTGTCTGTGGTATCGTAAGTAATAGATAGGTTTTACATTATTTCTGTGTGGAACTTGCAAACGATATCATCGGTTCGGTTTGAACCGATCAGGTTGTGTTTAAACTTTGTTAAATTGCATTTAGAGTGCGGTTCCCGATTCTTATCGGTTCTAAAAAAACCGGATTCCATTACGGTTTTTTCCACGACCCGTGACACGGTTGGGAACCGATAAGGGTGTCTTGCTTGGCAAATTGCCGTAAACGGGCAAGTTTTTGGTTAGGCTGGCACTATGTCTGAGAAACCCAAAAGAAAACCGGCCCACTGGGTTTCAGCACTGTAGTGTCTGTGGGGAAGCCTTTGCCAAGGCTGACCCACACACCACATGTGTTTATTGTCTGGGGTTTGACCACCTCAATGCAGACTGCCAGATTTGCAAGAATTTCCCTGCAGCTACCCTGGATAAGAGAGTTGGTAGGCTCAGGGAACGAGAGGTCAAGAAGTCCGCTGACCCAGATGGCCAGCCCGGTTCGGTGCCAACCGAACTGGAGGGAGTGCCCTCTGACCAGGGCGAGACTTCCTCGGGCAAACGGAGAGCTGACTCGGAGGAGTCAGTCCCTGCAAAAAGAACTAGAAAATCAGCAGGTGTGGAGCCAAAATTTCCTTCTCCAACCGCTGCAGAGATAGCCAAAGTGATCAAAATTGTCCAGTCGCTTTCTCCGGTTCCGACCGAACCGGCACCATCAGGTAAGCGGTCGGTTCCACCGGTTCAGGAATATGATATAGAGGATTTTTATGAACCGGAGGAGGGGGAGGAAGATTATGAAGAGGGTGAATGTGATTTTGAAAGTCTGGATGTGCCCATTGAACCGGACATCTCCCCAGACAGACCTTCAGGAGTGTCTCCCCCTAGGTTTTCTGAGTCCCCTTGTCATTTTATGTTTTATAAAAAAGTGGCTGAAACCCTCCAGCTCCCTTTGGAAGAAGCTGTGGATGAACAGGAGGAGCCTGACTATGTAGAAATGATGGATATTCCAGAGTCTAGGAGACTGTCTATTCCTTTACATAAATCTTTTAGAAAACAGACAATAAAAATTTTAAAAGCTCCTCACACTATACCTCCTGTGGATTAAAAAAAAAAAATGGACAAGAGGTACACATTGTCAGGCTCTGATACGGAGTTCCTTTCACAGCAATGCAGTTATGTTGGGGTAGTGCAGGCTGCAGCCTGTGACAAGGCAAATATTCCCTTGGCTTCACACCCCCCTGACAAGGACTCCAGGAGGATAGATGCCATGGCTAAGAAACAGTACATGGCAGCATCCTTGGGACTCAGACAGGCAAATTATATGGCCTATGTTGCAAGATACCAGAAATCCAGATGGGATACTGTTATGGCTCTTGCAAACAGGTCCCTGACCAGCTTGCTAAGGAGCTGGAGCAGGTGGCTGCTGATGGTATTGAGGCATCCAAGGTGCAATTCCATGCTGCAGTGGACTCTAATGATGTATCTTCAAGAGTCATGGCTACATCTGTGGCTTTTCGCAGAATGGCTTGGCTCAGGTGTATTAGCCTGTCACAGGATACCCAGGCTAAGGCCATGGATTTTCCTGTTGTGGGTAACTCTCTGTTTGGGGAGCAGACAGAGAATTACATGAAGAAAATGGATGAGTATAGGACCACTTATAGGAGTGCACAGGCCAAGGAAAGGCAAGCCACTCCTCAGAGGCAGCTTTCAGGGCAGGCCTTTTCACAGGCCTTTTACCAAGCCAGGCCTCCTCTTCAGCCTATGCCCAGAGGGGTTCTTCAGAGGGAGAGGCAGACTGGTCGAGCAGGCCTGCTCCCACCCTCAGCCTAAAGCTCCTGCCAAACAGGCACCCTGATGGGATGGCCAGGGACTATCTCTCTATTACCTGTAGGCAGGCTGGTTTACTCGGCCCAGGACTGGGAGTCTTTAACATCAGACAAGTGGGTCCTGGAAGTAGTAAGCTCAGGGACTGGTTCTCAGCTTCAAAAATTTCCAAAGATGAGAACCAGATCTTTTCCACCTGCAAATCCATCAGAGGCTCTCGCTTTGGAAACAGAAGTCTCAACCCTCCTGGCCTCAGAGCTGTAGAAAGGGTTCCTCCACACCAGGGCAAAGGACTGTACTCCAGGTACTTCCTTACCCCAAAAAGACAGGAGAATGGCGGCCCATCCTGGATCTCAGATACCTAAACAAGCACCTTTTAAAACCAAAATTCAAAATGGTGACTCTGAGGTATTTTACCTCCCTAAGGCCCAGGACTGGTTAGCGTCCCTGGACCTCAAGGATGCCCTACTTCCATGTTCTCATCAGAAGCTCCCACAGTACCTCAGATTCAAACTGCCCTCAGGCCATTACCAGTTCAGAGCAATGCCCTTCGGCCTCACCTCTGCCCCAAGGGTATTCACAAAATGCCTGGCAGTAGCAGTTGCTCACTTAAGAAGGCAAAAGATTGCCATCTTTCCTTACCTGGACGACTTTCTCATAGTGGGTCAGTCTCCAGACCAAGTTAAATTACACCTTCAGGTTACCCAGCAGCTGCTTACATCTCTAGGTTTTATTCTCAGTCTTCCAAAGTCAGTTCTAGAGCCTGTTCAGCTACTCACCTTCATAGGCACAGAACTGGACACAAAGCAGGCCAGAGCTTTCCTTCCTTTAGAAAGATCAAAGACCCTGGTGGCTCTGGCCTCCTCCTTCACTCTGCAGGTCTCTCGACCAGCAAGGCACTTTCTACAGCTCCTAGGGCACATGGCTGCCTCCACAGCTATAGTGCAAGGAGCAAGATTTCAGATGAGGGACATCCAGTTCCATTTGAAAGCCTTCTGGTCTCAAAGGAGAGATCCTCTAACCAAATTGATCCCAGTAACTCGAACCCTGATCCAGGCCCTGCAGTGGTGGCAGGATCAGAGCAATCTGAGACAGACAGGGTGTTCCTTTCATCCCTCAATCTCACTCCTTGACCCTTACTACAGATGCGTCCCTCTTGGGATGGGGCGCTCACATGGGCAGCCTCACCACCCAGGGATTGTGGTCCCCTCAGGAATCTCAGCTCCACATCAATCTGTTGGAACTCAGAGCTGTTTTTCTAGCACTTCAGGTTTTTTCTGCATCTGTTCAGAACAAAGTGGTACAGGTCAGAACAGACAACACCACTACAATGTGGTACATCAACAAGCAAGAGGGCACTCTGTCTTCGGCCTTGTGCATCGAGGCAATGAAGTTCTGGTTTCTGGCTTATTCCCCGAACACCTCCCTTGTGGCAGTTCACCTCCCAGGCAAGGACAACGTCCTGGCAGATGCTCTCAGCAGGATTTCCCAGGGCCATCACGAATGGTCGCTGGATCCCCTAGTACTGGAGGTAGTATTTGCCAGGTGGGGGCACCCCTCGGGTAAATCTTTTTGCAGCCCCAGACAATCACCAACTTCTGGATGCCTTCCTTCTCGACTGGGAAGGAAAGTTCCTCTATGCCTTTCCCCCCTTCCCTCTCTTGTTCAAGGTGCTAGTCAAAATCAGATCTCAACCTTGCAAGATGATTCTGATTGCTCCAGATTGGGCCAGACAGCCCTGGTATCCACTCCTTCTGTCCTTAGCAGTCCACCTTCCCCTGTCTTCCCAGGAATCACAATCTGTTAACCTGTGCCGAGGGGAGAGTTGGGTATCCGAATCTCAAATCCCTCAACCTCAAGGCCTGGCTCTTGAAGAGTTAGAGTTTGCTGACCTACACCTTTCTCAAGGTGTACTCGATATCTTGAAGGCTTCTAGGAAGCCTTCCACCAGGGCTACTTATAATTCCAAATGGAAAAGGTTTTCCATATGGTGCTCTGGGAAAGCATATTTCCCCAGAATCTGCTGATTTGCCCACAGTCCTGGATTATATGGTCCATCTAAATACTTTGGGGCTGAGGCCAGCTACCCTGAAAGTGCATTTGGCAGCTGTCTCTGCTTTTATTTCAGCAGGAAAGCCCTCTTCTCTTTCTGCTCACCCTGTTTTCTGCAAGGTTTTTCAAGGGATTGCTTCACACCAACCCTCCATTCAGGGACCCTGCTCCTGCCTGGGATCTTAATGTTTGCATTGCTCAGCTTATTCAACCCCCCTTTGAGCCTTTGTCTTTAGCAGAGCTTAAGTACTTGACTTGGAAAACTGTGTTTCTAGTAGCCATCACTTCTGCCAGACGCATAAGTGAATTACAAGCTTTGTCAGTGGAGCCTGATTTTATCTCCTTTCACAGAGATAAGGTGGTCCTCAGGACTAACAGGAAGTTCTTGCCTAAGGTGGTTTCAGATTTCCACCTTAATCAATCTATATCTCTTCCGGTGTACTTCACTGACCATTCCTCCTCTGGCGAGAGGAGGCTGCACAGTTTAGATGTAAAGAGAGCCCTTAGTTACTACATAGAGCGTACCAAGGGTCACAGGTTTGACTCCCTCCAACTGTTCCTCACTTATGGTGAGGTTGGTAAAGGGAAACCTGCCACTGAAAGATCCATTGCCAGGTGGATTGTCTCTTGTATCCAATTCTGTTATCAAAAACTGGGTAAGGTTCCCCCTTTAGGCCTGAGGGCTCACTCTACCAGAGGTACAGCTGCGTCCCTAGCTGCGGCCAGGGACATCCCTATCTTAGAGATATGTCAAGCAGCTACCTGGAAAACAGTTCACTCTTTCACCAAGCATTACTCCCTGGACACCCAGGCTAGGAGTGATGCTCGGTTTGGCACAGCTGTGCTTCAGAGCCTATTTCCTAAGTAGGTTCTGTCCCTCCTCTATGGAGGTACTGCTGTGTAGTCTGCATATGTCATAATATAGCAAGACTTCATGTTGTTTGAAGAAAAATTACTCACCTTAGTAATGTTGTTTCTTCTAATGGAGTCTTGCTATATTTATGACCTCCCCGCCTGCCCCTCTCAGAACCTCTGTTTTGGATGTGGGTGGCAGTGCAGTGTTGGCACTTAATAGATGCCCACCTTGTGTTTTTCACCCCTCTTTTTTGGGGTGTTTGGATGCTGTATTTTATTTTTTGGATCCCCTGACTTGAATCTTTGTTTTGGGACCAAAAAATGTGTTAATATTTTAGTAGCCAATTGGCTAGTGTAGGTTTACAGCTTCCACACAGAATCTTAGTGAGTTTTGCTAGTAAAGATCTGACAGTTTGAGTTTGAAGAACAACAGACAGAGTTTTCAACCGAGCTCGCGCTCAAGATTCCATGCCTGGCATGGAAAGTTAACTCTTTCACCTCCGGAGCAGTTCTAAGGCTGGGACAAACTGCATATGTCATAATATAGCAAGACTCCATTAGAAGAAACATTACTAAGGTGAGTAATTTTTTCTTCCTGGTAGCTGTCGCTTCATGCCCTCATGAGTAGAGAACTCTTATCTTATTTTTCATAAGGATTGGGCCGTGCTTCGCACTAACCCTTCCTTTCTGCCTAAAGTGGTTTCGGGACAAACCTTGAATCAGTCCATGGAGTTACCGTTTTTTACCCTGCGTAATCCAATCCAGGAGAACATCTTCTACATACAGTGGATGTTCATCGCATCCTTCATTACTATACTGATTGGACGAAGTCCCTTCATGAAACCTCACAACTGTTTGTCACTTTTGCCCCAGGTCATGAGGCTTCTTCCAGTTGCAAAACACACCCTCTCTTGCTGGCTAGCCCATTGCATTACTTTTTGTTACAAAAATTACATTAAGCCCTTACCGGGTCATGTCCAAGCCCATTCTACTTGGGCAGTAGCAGCCACAGCGGCTTGTTTCAAGGGTGCTTCCATTACTGATATTTGCAATGCAGCCACCTGGTCTACCATCCATACCTTTACCAGGCATTACAATCTGGATGTTGCCTCAAGACACAGAACAGCCTTCGGCCATGCCGTGCTACGGGGTATCCTGTCATAACTGTCCTCCCTCATGGACATTCTGTAGAAGATAGTGCAGTTACGTAAGAACTTACTGTAACAGTAGATCTTCGAGGAATGTCTCTTGCAGTAGGTACAATCCCACCCTCCGTCCCCATGCCTTCTCTAATGAAAAAATCCTGATCTAAGGACTTAGGGTTGGGACTCGCTAGTACCTCAGTTTCCCTCGGTCCTCGCTTTTGCGAGCTGAAACTGGCAGGGAACTGAGGATACCAGGGACCACCCACACTTTTATATAGGAAACTAGGAAGTGATGTCATGTGTGGACGGTCCCTGGTAAGACTGCTGAAGAAGCTGCCGTGTGACAGTGCCCTCTGCTGGAACCTCACAAGAGTAATAACCTACTGCAAGAGACATTCCTCGAAGATCTACTATTATGGTAAGTTCTTATGTAACCGCACTTTCTAGGAGTGGTGCATGTTGTTCATCCACACAGACCCACCCAACCTCCCCGGCCTCGACGCACAAACCTAGCTTCCAGCGGGCAAGATCTGGCGTCATGGGGCGGAGCCGAAGGTTATACCACCATGGTGGATGGGAGGAGCCAGCTTGAAGACCTTCCGGCAAGATATTTAAAGGGAAAGGACATGCCAGTTAGTGTGGATGAACAACATATGCCACTCCTAGAACTATTGTTACAGGTGAGTAACCTGTTTTTTCTGCAGTGGAGGCTGTTTTTTGTAGCAGGACCATGTTTCTGTGGCAGTTGCTGCAGCTGCAGAATCGCAGGAAACCGTGTGTCCTTTCTTTGACTGTCTCCCACAGAAGACTGGGCAGAAAACTGAGACCTAGCCGGCCTGGTGGTGCAGAGGGCTGAGGCACGGTAGCATCCTTCTTCTCTTCTCGCTACACTGGTGACCCGAGTTTGGCAGTGAGTTTGGGGGATGGGACAAGACTGAGCAACTGTCTGGCAGCTGTGCTGTCATGCTCTGGGGTAGAGTGTTGACCCAACTCATGGCCGCCACCAGGTGGAGGCCTGGTGGTAGTGCCACTGCTTGGGAGACTGACATAGATCAGGAAGGGTAGAAGGAGCCGCAGTTCTGGAATGCATACGTACCTTCATGCTGCCGCGGCTCTGGGACCTGTCAAGGAAAAACAGGAGAAAAAGGTGGGACCAGGGCAAAACCCCACATGTGGCACAGCGACCCGCCCTGCTGCTCCGGTCAGGGGCTATTCTGGATGCGAGTACACCCAAGGGGGGTTGGGAAGATGACTGTCCCTCCTCTGGCCACATCACAGGGTGGCAGTCCATGGAGGAACCTAACCCCGACCAGGAGGGAGGCAAGGAATGGTTGACAGTGCCCGTGGATGCGGTGACAGATCCCAGTTTGACCAGGAGGATAAAAACCTTTTATTAACAAAAAAAAAAAAAAAGAAAAGAGGGGCCTGAGGGTAGAGGAATGTATGTCAACATGGGTGGAAAGTTGGCTGAGAGACAGAACGTGGGGGGAAGAGGTAAATGGCAAATTATCAGATGTTGGAGGTTAGAAGTGGGGTACCACAGAGCTCGGTCCTGGGTCCTGTCTTCTTTTTACTATTTTTTCCTTTATCCTCCTTGGCAAGCTGGGTGGCTGTGTTAGCACATCCTGTTCATCTCCACGGCTGTCCCAAGTCACACCTCCTCCAACTTTGGGTAGACTGTCAGTGCTGCGGGGGGGAGCTTCATTTAGCAGCTACCCCCATTTTTCCACCGTTTTTTCTTCCCATTAACCCTGGAGCCCCAGACAAGGTCGGACATGTGCGTGGAGGCGCGCATGCACGCCTTGGCCCGAGCAACTCTGCTCCACCCATCGCTGGCCTATTGCCTGACTCCCCTCTCTTGCCCGCACCACCAGCACGCCTCCACATGGTGATTGTCAAAGGCCGGGAGAGTCAACCTCCCCTGTCCGGGAGAGGAGAGCTGCCAAGTGAATGCCCAGCCCTCACCCATGCCGCCCCGCGGCCGACCTACAGAAACCCGTGCTCATCACTGAACATGGGATGCTGGCATGGCAGGAGGTAAGAAGTAGCACCCCAGCCCTCCACGGGGTCCTGTCGTCTTTAACATATTCATGTGATACATAGGGGTGGGCATGCAGGGCAAGATTGGCTTCTTTGTGGATGACTCTAAATTTGCTTAACGGTAAACACTGAGGATGGGATTATGGCCTTAAGGGAGGACCAGGGTAGGCTGGTTAAATTGCCCATGAGCTGGCAGCTGAGCTTTTATGTAAAAAAAAAAAAAAAAATGTAAAATAATGTACATCATGAAAAAGAACCCAAGAACCCAGTACATGACTGGGGGGAGGTGGTGATACTGGAAAGCACCACAGGAAAAAAAAAATACCTTGGAGCAATAATATTGGAAAATCTGAAATCCTCAGCACAGTACAGCAAAGCCAGAAGGAAGGGAAGCAGGAATCTGGGGTGCACAGGGGGGAGGGAAATCCCCAGCAGAAGCTGCGAGGTGATCCTTTGCTGTGAGTTTCATTGGTGAGACCACACCTGGAGTACTGCCCAAGGTTCTGGACTCCATACCTGAATAAGGACTGTGAGACGGCATAAGCAGTGTAGCATAGGGCAACTAAATTGATCCAGGTTATGGGGAAAAATGTACGAGGATAGACTACAAGACCTCAGCATGCACACTCTGGAAACTAGAAAGGAGTTTTTGGGGCATGTTAGAAACTTACAAATACCTTCACAGGGTAAACAGTGAGGCTTGCACAGACATAGTCCTCTTAAATAGAAATACAGATATGTAGGGGAATTTACTGTGGCTGGTGGATGGTATATTCAGGAGGGCTGTCTGCAAGTACTTCTTCACCGAAAGAGTGGTGGACAAATGGAACAGACTGCCTGAAGATGTCGTGAAGGCCAAAACTGTGGAGGCCTTCAAGTCAGGGTGGGACAGGCACATGGCTACAGTAAGAGGGGAGAGGGATGGTCCCAGGTAGGGCCAAAGTAGGTTAGTATGATGTGCAGAGTGGATGGGCCTCTGGGCCTTTTTCTGCCATTATTCTCCATGTTTCTGGATTAATTGGAAAAAAAAAATACATTTATGCATACTTTTTTCCCAAAATATTTTTATTGAAAGTTTAAAAAAAAAACATACATGTACAACAACATAAATAATTTCATTTCATTTCATGGCATTGAATATACAGTACAGCATCTTAGAAGCACATTCTTGCTTGACACATGGAGTAGTTAGACCAGGGTGCTGCTGTTAAATGCATACACGACAGTTTGAGGAATTTAATTATTCTAGTTCTGTTTCAGGTTACATTTTGTTATATGCTCTTGTACTTTTCCACTAATTTTTTTATATCATAGGACTGTCAGGTTGACAGACTGTGGAACAAGATCTGATACCAGCTTATACTGGGAAGCGATCCCACTTTAGGGCCTTCACAATTGGAGACCATATGAATTCAGAGATCCTCTTGGTTATTCGCTTGGGACACCTCTAGCTGAAGATAGTCCAATAAGTTATTTGATCATTGGGCAATGGTGGGTGCGACCACTACCAACCAATCTTTTTTTTTTTTTTTTCCGTTCAGTAAAGCCAAGCCCCAAAGCAGATTCCTTTTGCAGAACTACATGGATGAATCCTCAGCAGTTCTTCAGCTGAAAATGGCAGCCTTCCCCCAGGACACCTTCCATTGTGCAGTGTATGTCCCACCAAAAGGTTTTCATCTTAGGGTGACTGTGGGCCAAGTGCAGGAAGGTGACTTCCTGTCACCCACACTTGAAGCACATGGGATCTGATGTGAGTTTCATTTTGTGGAGTCTACTAGGTGTATTATAAGTCCTATACATAAAATTGTATTGAATTTGTCAAAGCTTGTTATTTCTTGCTCCATAAATCGCATGGTTCACTGCTCTGTGCCATGCATATTTGGTGGGTTCTCCCAGATCTGCTTCACATTTTTGCTCAACATGGAAGGCCCTGGAAGAGGTAAAGGAGCCTGGGTCGAATACACATCTTAACACTGTTCACCCTTCTGATAGTTGAGAGTGGTAATGTTGTTGTCCAGCTCTCAAGGGTAGTTCTAATATTCTTGAGGAGTGGTATAAAATTTCTGTTAAACAGGTCTGATACCACATTTTTGTATACATCAGTGCAGCAAAAACACAAAGTAGACAACATAAAGGAATGAAAAAAATTTAGGGATGAAAGTTTTATGAGTTTTGGCAAATATGGGTGGTGGTGTTCCTCTGGGTTTCCAACTCTGATCCCCAGCTTCCACCCTCAGCCCTTGGCTTTGTGACCCAAGGACATGCTACATATCCAGGCCTGTGCTCCGTAGGTCTGGTGTTTGAAGCTGCACAATTATAGCTGTTCACAGGGGGCCCAAAAGAATCAGTCAAAACTTCTTTGTGCAAGGTCCTGTGGACTCTGCATATCAAGATCATTCACCACTGTCTTCGCGCAGTGGCCGTGTGCCTTGGACCTGTAACTCGTCCATGATTGACATGACCTACCTCTGGTGAAACCAAGTCATCTCTTGTCCTGTAGTCCATTTGACTCCAGGAAGTCCATTAATCTTTCCTTAATAATGGTTAGTAGCATCTTACATGTTATGTATTTCAGACTTACCAGCCTATAGCTCCCTGGCTCATCCTTTTTCCCCACTGTTATACAGTGGCACCAGATTTGCTGTCATCAACTCCACCAGCACCACGACTGTCTCCAACAAACAGTTGCAGAGGTCTGTTAATGGTGCAGCTAGCACTTCTTCCACCTCCTTTAGCATTCTTGGATGTAAGTTGTCTGGGTCCATAAGACACTTCAGTACCCAGTCTTCTGTTATTGGCTGACTCGTAACCCCGGCACCTGCCTCCCTTTTGGCCTTGTATGTACAGTCTATTAGTGGACCATTTTCCCCTACTGTAAATACCAAGCAGAAGTTCTTGTCTCCACCAAATCTCCCTATTCCCATCCTTCTGACATACTAACATACTAAAAAGCCAGCAGAATAAGCCAAATGGTCTGTCCTGTCTGCTTGAAAGCCAGCAACCTAATGGCTGCCCGCCTCACCACCCCCCTAGCCCCCAAGAGTGTCTTCTCTAGATTGTTTCCCCTTTTACCTGTCCCAACCCTTCTTGAAGCCCTCCACTGTGCCCTCCTCCACCAGCCTCCCGGGAAGTGCATTCCACATCTCTACCACCCTCTCAGTGAAAAAATGCTTCCTACATTCCCCCCTGTAGCTCCCCCCTCCAGCTTCCACTCATGGCCCCTAGTCACTCGCCCCTTCTTCAGCTTAAACTCCTCCCTGGTTCCACTCCTAATTATTCCCTTTACATACTTGAAAACATCTATCATGTCTCCCCTATCCCTCCTCTCCTCCAGTGAGTAAAGCCCAAGCTTTTCCAGTCTCTCCTCATAAGGCCTCCCCTCCATGCCCTGAATCATCCTGGTTGCTCTCCTCTGAACCCTTTCCAGCAGCGCTCTGTCCTTCTTCAGGTGAGGTCTCCCGAACTGCACACAGTACTCAAGCTGCGGCCTGACCAAGGCATTATATAGAGGGAGGATCACCTCCCTGCTTCTGGACGTAATTCCCCTGGCTATGCAACCCAATATCCTGTTTGCCTTGGCTGTAATTCTTCTACAGTTTTCAGACTTATTCATTTTGACATCTACCACCACCCCTAAATCCCTTTCTCCCAAGGTGGCATGCAGTGTGACCCCCCCCCCCCCGGAATATACATGGCCCGGGGTTTTTTGACCCCCAAATGAAATGCCTTACATTTCCCGGCATTAAATTTCAGTCCCCACCTCCTTGACCACTCCTCCAGGGTATCCAGATCCCCCTGGACCGTCTCCCTCGCTTCCTCACTATCCACCAGTGCTCCCAATTTTGAATCATCCGCAGAAATACTCAACCTATTCATAACCCCCCTCCCTATATCCGAGACGTAGGCAATGAACAAGAGTGGCCCCAATACCGAACCTTGAGGGACTTCAATGACTACCTTCCTGGGGAAGGATATTATCCCATCCACCATTACCCTCTGTAAACGCCCCGAAAGCCAATTTTCAACCCAGTTCAGCTCCTGTCCTCCCACCCCCATCTCCCCCATTTTTGCCATCAGTCGTCTATGAGGTACTGAATCAAACGGCTTGCTAAAATCTAGGTATAGGACATCCATCGGGCTATGTCTATCCAAGGCCCCCCGTCACCCAATCATAAAACTCTACAAGGTTGGTCTGACACGATCTCCCTGGGACAAAGCCATACTGTTTATTATCCTGGTGTCCTAACTTTTCCAACTGCCTCCCAAGCCTCTCCTTGATAAAGCCCTCCATTACTTTGCCCACTATAGACGTCAGACTGACCGGCCTATAATTCCCCGTCTCCTTCCTAGACCCCCCTTTATGTATAGGTACTATGTATATACTATGTATAGGTACTATGTATATACTTCTTGCTTCAGTCTTACATTGCATCTCACCTTCTTGCTAGCCTTTCTCATATTGGCTAGGTACACTTCCCTTTTCTCACCAGTTTGATTTGCCTTAAAGTTACTGAAAGCTCTCTTTGTCTCCCACACTGCCAACATCACATCCTTATTATACCACAGTAGCCTTTTCTCTCCCTCTTATTTTTGTCAATTACCTCAATACATATTGAGACTTGTTGCCTCCATTAACGTCTGCCTAATTTGATTCCATGTACTTTCCACCCACTGCATCCTTCTCTCATGGTAACTTTTCCAGTTTCGCTCATCCTAGAAAAAAGTGCTCTCCTAAAATCTAGTACTTTGGTTAGTGATCTTTTGAACCATATTGTCAGGTGGTCACTGGATCCCAGAGGTTCATGAACCCTGACATTCTTCACAGAATAGCCTTTTCCCTTGTAGATTTATTTGCCATCTGTGTTAGAATGCCTTTTGCATCATCACCGCCAACATTTAGTTTTACATGTGCCACTACTGGGACACTTCAGTCCACATCAGGCATATTAAAGTCTCCCATCAACAGGACCACCATTCCTTTCTGCAATCCTTTTGATCCTCTCTCGCTTCTCCTTGTCTATGTCCTCCTTTTGAGAGGGTGGTCTATATATTACACCACCTTAATTACTCTTCCCCCATTGCAACTTATGTAAGCCATAACATTTCCATTACTATGCTCCCCTGATCGTCTCTCATCTCTGTTGCTTCTATGTCCTCCTTCACATATGGTGCCACACCTCCCGTTAACCTTGTTCACTATCACTTCTGAATAATGAGTACCCTGGGATTGACAACACCACTCATGATAGTGCATGGCTCATGTTTCTGTTACTGCTACCAAATCTACATGAGTTTCTCCCACCAATGCCTGTAACTCATTTTATTTCCCAGGCTCCGGGCAATTATGTGTAGTACTATTTACTTCCCTTGTGTATTCATTTTCTTTCCCTCACTTGTTATTACTCCAGTGTCCTTTCCTGATTTATATCTTTATACCCCCCCCCATTTCTATTTCTTGTCACCTCCATAAGACCTTGTCTACAAATGCATGAAGGGGGAGTGCCTGTTTGGCTTCTTGTGGCTAATGGAATCCCCTGACTAATCTCTGCAGCAGTCTTCCCCCTCCCGCGGCTGATTTTCAATAAAACACAGCAAACTTCTGCCCCAAGACACTTACTCCATCTGGTGAGGGGTGCAGGCAACCCTTCAAGTATAGCTTTTGTCCCTCCAGAATTTCCCCAAATTCTTCATGAAACCAAATCCCTTCTTCCTGTACCACTCATCCAGCTAGGTGTTAACACAAGAAATCTGGTCAGTTCTGCTGTCTCCCTTGGACCAAACTTGCAGAATCTCTGAGAAAGACACTGGTGATGCTGCTAGTTTGATCCTCCTACCCAACTTTCTAAAATCATCTTTAACCTCCCTTGTGGACTTCCTCGCCACGGCATTTTTCTCTAGTTGGATAAGGATGCTAAGGCCCTCCCTACCACCAATTTCCTTTACTATGTTCTCAGTCATATCTACATTGCTTCCTGCTGAGGGTCCGAGAAGGCACCGAAGTATCCTTTATCCCTGGTGCTCTGTACATGCTACCTTTTCAATACCTCTTAGAGTCCAGTATTATCAATATTGTAGATTTTACTTTACCTGTGGACTGTACATGTTCATTTTGTTTTACACAGAGAGATACTGAGTTTTTGTATGATACAATGTAACCACATCCCATCCATGATCATGTCCCCGCTTAGCCTTCCCTTTTCTAGTAAATAATTTGAGTACGTTCACTCTCTCGTTATAACTCTTTGCTACTAAGCCACTAATCAGCTGAGTGGTCCAGTGCAGAGCCCTCTTGATCTCTTCAATGTTCATTCTGTACTGCGGTGGTCAGAACTGGACTTGGTACTCCAAGTGTGGTCATACCCAAACCTTGTAAAAGGACAGTATCACTTCCCTTAACCTGGTCGTTACAGCCTTCCTAATGCATACTAGCTCTGCACTTGCTTTCTTGACTGCAGCAACACACTAGTTGTCTAGCTTCAGCTTACAGTCCACTGATAGCCCTAGATCCATTTTCTCTGCAGTGCTGTCTGCTGTTAACCCACACACAGGGTGTATGTGTGATTCCAGTTCATGCACCTAGGTGTTGTATCGTGCACTTCCCCTCATTAAAATCTAAACCTTCATTTCACACATAGAGCTCTTCGTAGTTCATGAGCTGTGGTCTTTGACCCTCCATTTCATACTGTGGTCTCTTCCTGTTTTTTTGTTATAAGAGTCCATGCAACTGTTCTTCACAGATCCTTTTCTAAGGTTTGCATTGGCACAATTAGCAACGACAAGCAGCTGGAAATTACCCAGGGTGACCTGTTCATGATGTATAAGGAAAATTCCAAATAGTAGAAAAATGGAGAACTGATATTTTAGGATGAGCCTTTTGTCAGAAAAAAATTTTTTTTTTTTTTTTTTTTGTGAATTTTCAGTTCGTAACACATTAGCCAAAGAAGGGTCGTGTTCAGTTTGTAGGGGGTGGTGGCGGGGTGGTGGCAGAGTGATCCTTCACTGAGCAATGGCATGTTATTGGGGCTGTACTCAGCTCTGAAGGGGTTCCTGGATGACTTTGCAGAAGTGAAGCATCCTGTCGGTACAAGCGGCTATCACTGACATTTTATTTTTTTATTTTTTCCTCAGGGTTTGCCTTCTGAAATCCCACAGGGACAGAACTTGCCGAAATCCCAAGATGGACTCTGCTCTTTAGCTCAGGCTGCTCTATACTTAATGGAAGAGGTTTGTGATGTAACTCAATATTCTAATTAAATGTTGAGGGAATTGGGACTGGGGAGATTCGACTGTATGTGGCTATACAAAGTTCAGGGGTCCTTACATTCAAACCATTAGCGCAGCGGTAGCAGGCTTGTCGCTGGTCTAATGGGATATTAGTGCCATTGACGGCCTGTTACTGCGGCTCCTCATGTATTCATATGTACGTTTAGCACATTGCTAGCACAGTTCTACCAAATATACCATCTTGCCCTGGCAAATGAGGTGAATATCTGACATAGGTGCAGTAGTATATTGAGGGGATTTTGAAAAGTGCTAAAAGGCTGCTGAGCTGACTGTTTACTGCTTCAAACCACTACGCTCAGTGACCGGTACAATGGCACACTACTCTCTCTCCCCCAGCAACAATAGTTCCAAGCAATAACAGAAAAATGCCCCCCTCCTTCCTGATCCTCATTTTCATAATGCATATATCCTTGACAGCCTAGTAGTACCCGGTCTTTTACTGCATAAAAGCATAGACAGTAAAGGCAGAAAAAGACCAAGGGTCCCTCTAGTCTGCCCGTAGTTTCCTTTCTGTATCGCTCCATGTTGTCAGTGGGGAATTGATACATGCGGCAGACCATGGTAGGAAGGCAGATGCTCTATTTAGCACTTAAAGTTAGTTCAAGCAGGGAGGCACAAAGAGGTCTGGGGCAGGCACAGCAACGCTCAAGGTGAGCAGATCACTTATTGTTGTAGCCTGCAGTTTGAGCTAGATCAGCTTGTGAAATGAGGCTGTTATACTGTTTACAGCAGTAGCTCTCTGGTTGGTGTATTGGGGGGGGTGCAGTACAGTTTTTTTTTTTTTTTCTTGTCTGAGTGACAGTTATTGGATTTAAGGGGTAATACAGCTTGGTTGAGCTACCTTCAAGCGCTAAATAGAGCATTTGCCTCCCGACTGCTGCCTGCCACGTGCATTAATTCCCCATTAACATCATTGGCACAAACAGAAAAGGAAACTATGGTAAATGTGAAGGAATTTCTGCTATCTGCCGCAGGACCTATTGTCCATACAGGGTTCTCTCCCTCCCTGTCCACCTTCCTGCGCCCCTTCCTGTGGCAGAATCACACCATGTCATATTTCAGTTGTTTTTTATAGTTAATATTCCCTTTGCTCTTATGGTGGTGGTCAAGCTTGTTTTTATTTCTATAATTTCTTTTTGCATGTAATATTTCTTTGAGTTTATTCTGTAGTAGGAGTTCAAGGGAAGAAGCTCTGCTTGTTTTACTTCCAGGGCGTGGAGTTTTCTGGCGAGATGCGTTGTCCCTCTCCTGGAGTGGGAGGTTCCTTTATGCCTCCCTCCATGTCCTGTGATTCAGATGGTGGGGGCCAGCATGATTCTGGTTGCCCCATTTTAGCCACAGCAGATATGGATCTTCTCAGTGTCCGTCTTCACCATTCATCACTGGTGGGTGTTAGCCATGAGGGCAGCACCCTGTGGGAGATTTTTTATTTTATTTTTTTCAAGGGGGAGGAGCTGGTGCCAGTGGCACCACCCATGAGGCCGATGTATGTCATGGCCCTCATGGGCTGGCCAGTAACGGCTGTTGGCTCCTCCTCTGCCTCAGTTCTGCTTCTCCTGCCGTTAGAGACAGCACTTCGCATCCTGCTCTGCTATTCTACTACATCAGTGGCCTAGTCTAGCACAGCACCGCCTCCTCAAGCTCGGGGCCGTTCTTGTGGACACCATTCATCTGGTCTTCATCTCAGTTCTGCCATCAAAGTTACTCAGCGCTGCTCCTGAATCTCGGTAAGACCTTTCCTTTTGTTTTTACCCAAGTGGCGTCGAGTCTGTACTGTATTGTGATTTAATTTCTTGCACGCATCATGCCTGGTTCAGGGAACAGAAAGCGTTCTTCTAAAGTGGGCCGGCCTCCTGTGCATCAGTGTCCTTGTGGCTGGCAGTTTTCCGTGACAGACCGGCATGATGTTTGCCTTGCCTGCCTTGGACCGCAGCATGACATGAATCACTACAACACCTGCTTCTCGACGGACCGTCATGTTCTCAAGCACTGCACAGTAAAAGTTGATAGGGCTCCACAGACTTTCAGGGCGCGGCATTGCTCTCGTCGGTCCAAGCATAGGTCTCTTCGCCCTTCCTCTGGGTCCCCTCCTGAGTCAGTACAGTCCTCCGGTGAGGAGAAGGCCACTTCTTCTTCCAGCCTTGCTGCGGAGGTCTCTACCGTGGTACTGGAGGACTGGCCTGGCTCCACAGGGGGCCAGGCTGGGAGCACCGCCCTGGCAGTTACCTCTTCGGAGGTGCAGGCTCCCCCGTTGTCGGCACCCACTGTTGCTGTGTGTGGTGCGGGGCATTCCTCAGTGTGGTCTGCCAGCGCTGCCCTGGATCCTGGAGCTGTTCGCAGCTCTGGTGATTGGGGTGCCACCACGAGGGGTGCTGGGCCTACCAGTGGTGCAGTTTGTGGGAAAGTACCTGGGGTCGCAGTCCCCTCTCCCAGATGCTAGAGCTGGAACCCCTCTCTGTAGCTCAGAGAGCCTGCAAGTGGAGAGGTCCTGTGGCATAGGGTGCGAGGAAGAGGTCTTCCTCGGAGTCGATGGGGTTGAGAGGATGAAACAAGGAGCTGCGGCACTCCCTTGTAGTCCTTTGGGGCTTGGGAAGGAGCGGCAGTGCTGAGCCCAAGTTTTCTCCTTCGTTCCCTTCAAGAGAGTCCTCGTTGGGTAGGGTTGGGTCAGCCCTTCTGGATTCATGCAGCCCCAGCCCCCTTATAGGGATGCTTCCTCTACAGGGCTCAGTCTGGACTGTTTCAAGTTTCTTCAAAGGCTGGTCACAGAGCAGACCTGTGGATCCTCTAGTCATCCAGGATCACCTGTTGGGTCTCCTAG
The DNA here is from genome assembly GCA_016271365.2 of Neoceratodus forsteri. Taxonomy (NCBI): domain Eukaryota; kingdom Metazoa; phylum Chordata; order Ceratodontiformes; family Ceratodontidae; genus Neoceratodus; species Neoceratodus forsteri. Next base: position 369,555,978 of record CM057449.1, on the reverse strand, counting down.
CCCTGGCAGAGGTGCTCCACTTGCTGTGGTACGTTCTTCTCCCTTGCCTCTGTGTCTAGCCCCTCTTCTCCCAGGCCATGTGGGTCTTTTGGGTCCTCTGACCTGGGAACAGTTCAGATCCCAGGATGTGGATTTCCCCTGCTATGTTAGGGCCATGGACAAACAAGTCGTTCCCCTGTCTCCCCCTCCACAGCCGGAATTTGAATAGTCCAGTTCCTCGGCCTCCTCATCTTCCTCCATTGAGGAAGAAGAGACCTCCATCCACCTGTCCTCTGACGCTGATCAGACACTGTATCAGTGCTTCCTGGCAAGGCTGGCCGAGGACCTGCACATTTCTTATGTTGCTCGCCGCAATACCGAGCATACGACGTGAGCCTTCTTGGGCGAGTACAGTGTAGATCACCTGGTGGTCCCGTCCTGGCCTATCCCTTTCCAGGAAGCATCATTCAGCGCCTGGCAGCTTCCATCTGCCCCAGCTCCTGCCCCTTTGGACTGCCAGCATCAGTACTGCGCACCCCAGTGTTCTCCAGGTACACTGCCGCATCCCCTGTGGGACTGACATGACTGAACACCCCTACCGGGCATAAACGTCCAATCCGCGACTGACCCCTGGATCTGGACTCTATGTAGTTCGACTGCCTGGGGTGGCGAGTCTTCTCCTCTGCGTGGATGCTTATGTGCATTGCTTCACATCAGGTGCACCATGCTGCCTATAACAGGCACTTATGGGCGATGCTGGACCAGGCACTGGCATTGCTGCCTGATTCGGAGGCAGCCAAGCAGGCCACAGCTGTCCCACGATAGGCCAGGAGTTGGCAAGGCACCAGACAAAGGCATCTTATGATGCCAATGAGGTTGCTTCACAGCTTGCAGGGACAGCGATCTGCATTAGGTGGACGGCGTGGCTTCGCCTTTCCCGGTTATCACTCCTGGTCTGGCGTAGAGTGATTGCCTCCATGTTCCAGGGGACCCGCCTTTTCACCCGCAGGGTGAGATGGGAACTGCAGGGTCGCCTTCCTTCCTCCAGGGAACGGGGGCCCTGCCTTGCCCTGACTAGTCTCAGGCCTAGCTGGTCTGTAAAGGGTCTTCTCCTCCCATGTTCCCCCAATAGGAGGATCAGGGATGTTAGTTCCTCAGGGAAGTGCTGAAACCCCTTTGGGGGGGCTTGGTACTCACCCACCAGTGATGAATGGTAAAGATTGACACTGGGAAGATATGAAAATGATATACCTACCATAATTCTTGATCATCCAATGCATCTTCACCATTCAACACTGAATCCTGGCCTCCTTACCCTCAGAAGGCCCCAGTCCCTGGGCAGTTCTCCACCCTGCTGGCTCTTCTCTCTAGGTCCGTGGGAGGGACGCCCTTCCTCTCATGGCATTAAAACCTTCTCCTCCCAAAATTAGGGAGGAGTCTCTTGGGAGAGGAGCCAGTAGGGCTTCTCTTTGGGAGAACTTGTGGAGACTTCCAGAGGCTCCTTCCCTCGGCCCTCGAGGGAGCCTCCAGGATCAGTTCCCCCTTCCCTTGGAGGGCCGGTTCATCTAGAGGTCCCAAGCTTGGGCGTGGAGTCGGGGGGCAATAGGACCCTCTCCTTGTACTTCCTTTCTTTTCTTCCACTCCTTAACAGCTCCTTCCTGAGGAGGGGGCGAGTTACAGGTGGGACACACTCTCCCTCCCCGACCCTGTAGGTTCACCCTGTGAGCTTTGGCTGGGGGGGAGATGTGGTCTATCATTCAGGGGGATTCCTCCCTGATTAACTGGGGTGGATGGGGGGCCTTCCCAGTTGCTGTTAGCAAGGAGGATTAGTTCTACTGTATGCACTCTAACTCTGTCTTAAAATTGCTGCTCCTCTGGAGTCATTCTTTGTCTCCTCTGGGCTATGGTTTGGGCTTCAGGTCCTCCGCTTCTCCCATTCCACATTTTTTTCTGCTTTTCTCTTTCTTCTCCCTTCTTCTTTTCTTTGCAGTTTTCTCTGGCCATCCAGGGACTGGGGCCTTATGGCCCAAATCCCCAGAGTCGTCTCCTCCTCTGGCTGGTCTATTCCTTTTTTTTTTTTGTATTGTTTCTCTGGCAACCTGGTCTGCTCCCATTACCTTGGTATCCCGTAGGACTCCATCTACTGCACTCCCCTTAGGGTCCATTGCTGTCTTCTACTCCTGCGGCTTACCCTCCCCTCAGCGGAGTGGTGGGGAACCCTCATCTCACCCACCCTGTCCAGATTCAGTTCAGGCGATGAGCCCCCCCCAACCCCAGAGCAGGTGATCGTTGGACAGCCATCAAGCGGCTAGACCAGGAAGCCTTCTGTTTCACTGTTTTTCTCCCTCATGGGCATTGGCACGTGCAGTGCCATCAGGGGACGCACTACGCACTCATCCTCCTGTAGCACGTCCGACGGCTGCTCCTCTGCCCCCCAGTAAGCACAGCATCATTGAGCCAGCCCCCAGCCGCTGCTAGGGGCCATGCAAGCACAGACTGCTGGGAACCCCCAACCATCCCAGAGAAGGAGAGCTGTCTGCAGACGCTTCATCCTTCTACACCCCTGCCGACCTCCGGTGACCCACACTCATTCACGAACAGGGGTCATCAGTGTGGCACGAGATGTGGCATCCAGCACCTCAACCCTCCGTGCCACCTGGCCAGCTGTCTATTCTTTTTTCAGTTTGTCTTTTCTTTTTGCTGTCACTTGTGCTTCCTTGCCCACTCCCCCTCTCATTTTTTCTCTACTCTCTTTTCCTCTGTGTCTCTGGTGTGCAGAACTGAGGCGGAGGAGGAGCCAACGACTCGCTACTAGCCAGGCCTCATGGGCGCGCGCTGAGCCAGCTCTCCCTTGAAAAAGTAATCCGGGGTGCTGCACTCACGCCAACACCCACCAGTGATGAATGGTGAAGATACACTGGAAGATCAAGAATTACGGTAGGTATGTAATTTTTATTTTCCATTACTGCAACAGTTAGAGGAGTGTCTGGTCCCTCTTCCCCTCTGCAGGGCTCTGTGGATGGAAGCTTGGGGGGACCCTGGTGCATCCCAGCCTGAAGTCCCTTCGTCTGCATGCCTGGCTCTTGAGGACATAGCCATCGCCTGGTTTGGGGTGTCTCAAAGAGTGGCGCGAGTCCTCATGGCAGCTCAGAAGCTCTCCACTAGAGCCACATATATCATGAAGTGGAAGAGATTTGCCATCTGGGTTGCCAAGTATCATCTGGACCCTTTTGCTTGTCCAGAGGGCCAGATTCTGGACTACCAGATGTCTGTCTGACTCGGATCTCCAATACTCCTCCCTCAAGGTGCACCTTTCAGCTATCTCGGCCTTTCATGAGCCCATAGGCGACCGCACCATGGCTCATTTGGATGTATCCTGTACTTTCCTCAGAGGCATCCTGCATCTGAAACCTCCAATATGTTCCCCTGTCTCGACTTGGGATTTGAATTTTGTTTTTGAGAAGTTGACCATGTCTCCTTTTGAGCCATACATGACTTGTGAGCTACGCTTTCTTTCTTGGAAAGGGTTATTTTTAGTTGCTGTTACTTCCGCTCAAAGAATTTCCAAGCTTCATACCCTTTGGTGCGAGGAGCCTTATTTGATTTTTGTCAAAGACAGGACTCCCTAAGGTGGTGTCTTAATTTACTCTGAACCAATCTATCCACCTACCTGTTTATTTTCCTGAGCATGCCTTTCTACGGGAAGCACTGCTCCATATGTTTTATGTGCACAGAATTTTGAAGTATTCAGTCAGTCAAGTCAATCAAACTTTATTTAACCAGGCATTTACATCGTTGAGCAAGCTCATTTGCAAGATGGCCCTGGGCACAGAGGACAAATTTATTTACAATATTCAACATCATTTCATAACACAGCAGACACTGAAGCAGACTATTTATAAGTAAGTAATCATTAGGTAACTGGAGCAAGACTTGGATAACGAAGGCCATATACATATGGCAATTCATCATATATAGATTAGTAGACAGTGGAGGACAGAGAGAGGAGAGGAGGGCAAAGACACATGAGGGATTGGGGGGCAGCCCTGTTAGGTGGAGGACCCCAGGGGGTTGCCACAGGGAAGGAGGGAGGAGCTGGGGTAGTTACACTAAAAGGAATGCTGGCCAACGGGGGAAAGAAGGCCAGGGAGGTCCAGGAGCTAGGGGAATATTCAGTCCATATGCCAGTGATTACCTGAAGCAATCGCTAGCAGTCTTCAAGCATCGATAAAGCAGCTGCCTGAATAAGTAGGGGCTTGGCAGGAGGGAAAGTTTAAGTGCTTTTTACGTGTTGTTCCAAAGTGATGGTAGGAAGGAGCTGATGGCAGTTGTGCCATTATGTGTCCTCATCCGTGGTAGCTTGAGGAGGACAAAGGAGGAATTCCGTAGGCCATACGCACCTTTAGACCATTCAAACAGCTTGCAGATATAGGGTGGGAGTTTGTTAGAAATAGCCCTGAAGAGCCACTTGAGGGCATTTATTTGCCTCCTCATGAAGAGGGACGGCCAGTCAGTTGCCTGGTAGAGAAAGTCAGTGTAGTCAAGCAAGGGTAGAAAGGTTGTTTGAACCAGTCACTTCCTAGCTTTGAGAGTGAGTAGATGTCTTATGCGGTAAAATATGCCAAGGCGCTGTCTTAGCTTTTTTGTTAACTCACTTAGGTGTACAGTGAAAACTGAGTTTGTTATCCAACCAGACTCCCAGATATTTACATTTATCCACTATTTCCAGAGGTTCACCAAGGAGGGTGATAATCTGGGGGTTACCAGGTGTCCCCATATTGAGGGGGGAGTGCGGGGAGATAATCATGGCTTTGTTTTTTTTGACATTGAGCAAGACCTTTAGGCTCAGCAGGTTATGTTGGAGGATGATACTCCTTGTATAGCAAGATCTAGAGAGGGGTTGATTGTATAGAGGACTGTGTCATCCGTGAAAAAGTGAACATTTCCTATGAGTAAGCCAGAATCTATGTGGTTAATATAAAGTGCGAAGAGGATAAGCCCCAAGATAGAACCTTGCGGGATGCCTCAGGGCAAAGCTTTTAGTGGGCAGAGTTCCCCGTGTGCTTTAATTTGTTCTTCCATTTGTGAGGTAGCAGTGGAACCACTTTACTGCAGATGGGGTTAGACCAGTACTACCCAGAGTATCAAGCAGGATGGAGTGATCAGCCATGTCAAAGGCTTTGCTAAGGTCAGGGAAAAGTGCATAGATGTGCTGTTTACTATCCAGGGCTTTTAACCAGTCATTAGACAGTTTGGCTAGAGCCGACACTGTGCTGTGCTTAGGTTTGAACCCTGACCGGGCTGGGTTAAGGATATTTTCACAGTCCAAATACTCCCTCAGTTGTGAGTTGACAGTTTTTTCTAGTAGCTTGGATAGTACAGGAAGAAGCGAGATTGGTCTGTAATTATTCAAGTCTGTAGGATGTCCCAACTTGAACAAAGGGATAATACACGCAATTTTCCAACTGAGTGGTAGCTCCCTTGGGTAAGTGAGCTATTAAATAGATGAGCGATAGGTGCTGTCAGATGATAATAGCCTGCTTTTGGAAAGAAGTGTTCTAACGAGTCAGCACCAGCACTCTTTTTGGTATCTAGCGAGAGAAGAAGGTTCTCCACCTGTCTTAAAGGATACTGGCTGGAAATCAAAGGGAGGGTGGCCGGTACAGGGGACAGAAGTAGGGCTAGTACCTACACTGGTGGCACATGGGGCACTCTGTTTACTAACAGGCAAGGCATTGAATGCAAGGCCTGCAGTAGCAAAGTGGTTATTGAGCTGGTCATGGATCTCACACCTATCTGTGAAGGAGTTATTGTTCACTACAATTTTGGCCGGAATTGGGGTGGCAGGGGAGTGTCCTTCGACCTCCCTCAAGATTTGCCAAAACTTGGCAGAGCAGTTTTTGTTTTCCTCGAGGGCGGAGTGAAAGAAACATGATTTTTATCGTCCTGATCAGTTTGGTGCAGGCGTTCCTGGCTGCCCGAAAGGAGAGCCGATCTGAGTCGGACTGCAAATTCCTTGCCCATGTCCATAGTGTGTCTCTGGATCGCAGGGCCCTCTTCAGGGATGGGCTGAACCCATCAGGTGCCAGTTTCCTTGATTTAACATTTCTTAAATGTGCATGTTTATTGATTACCCTTAGTAACAGATCCTGGAAGATACAGAAAGCTTCAGACACAGAAGGTGCGAGATAGAAGTCCTGCCACTTAATATTCACAAGATCTGTCAGAAAGGCAGGGAGACAGAAGTGTTTTAGGCTGCACTTTAGCTTGAAGGTAGAGGTGGAAAATAGGGATGGGGAACGCCTGACACAGGCAACAGTGCAGTGGTCACTCAGGTCATTTTGGAAGACCCCTGTATGGGAGATATTATGTGGCTTGTTGACAAGCATAAGATCTAGCAAGGAGCTTCGATCGTTTTTTTTTTTTTTTTAATTAGGTCAGGTAACCTCAGGGGTAATCTGAGTTAGCCCGTGCTCATCTCAGAAATCCTTGAGCCTGTTGGCGCAGGCATTGTTCCAATTAAAATTAAGGTCCCCCATTATGACGCATTCAGTAGTTGCTTTCTCCAAGAGGCAGTTAAGGTGAGGTAGTATACACAGGCCAGCAGCAGGCGGCCTATAGCACGCAGCTACCAGTAGGGCTACTCCAGGCGATAAGGTTAACTTGCGGGCAAGACACTCAAATTCTTTGGGCATTGATGTACGGACAATATCAGAGGTTAGGAATTTGTCCTTAATATATATGGCAACGCCACTGCCTCTGGTCAACCTGTCACACCTGTGTAGGTTGTAGCCAGGGATGTTAAGCATTCTGTCGGGTACATGATTCTTAAGCCAGGTTTCTGAGAACATTGCTACATCAGGCGTTGCGTGTAGCACCCAGGCTTGGACCAGGTCAGATTTATTGACTAGGCTGCAAACATTCATATGCAGGAAGCTCAGTTCCTTTAACTGTGGGAGCTCCCCTGGAGCAGTTATCAGATTGGGGTTAGTTCCACATTACCTGCACAGAGCAACAGCAGGATTAATAGTTCCTGAGACATCTTACAAGGAATCTCAGGGAGGCTTTGTTAGGTTGCTTAGCATGGGCACTGCCTAGGACAGCAGAACAAGAGTTGGAGGGGCAATGAAACGTGGTCAGACCAAATATTGCTACCCTAACAGAGAAGATAAGTGGTGTCTGCTTAGGGGGGTGTAGGACAGTAAGGGATGTGAAACGTTTTGATTGCGTGTGGATTACTGCCTTTGGAAGGAGTTAGCTGAGTAGCAGACACCGCCAGACTTGATTCCTGGCATGTAGGAGAGTTCAGGAAGGTTGTTTCTTTCAGAGTGTCCGTATTGGGCTCCATGGTTAGATGGAGGACGTAGCCAAGGAGGAAAAGGTAAGCTATGGATGCCATCTTGGGAGTGCTGAGTAGCAGAGGAGAGGTGACACCTTATAGGCATTCTTGGGTAACTGACAGCAACCCTGTAAAGGCAAAGAATCCTGGGGCAGGCCAAGGGCTATAGGGCCAAGTGTTATGAGAACGATTTGGCGAGGTGGGTTAATAGAGCAGCTGAACAGGCAAAAAAAAGCCAGTGAAGGTTATAAACCAGTAAACATAGTGCAGTATAGGAAAGAAATGGAGGAAGAAGTAAAAAATGAAAAACAGAGCACCAGTTTGATATAAAATGTAGGTTAAAATAGGGCGTTTTAGCTAGGGCAGGGGGGTACCAAGGCAGCTTGGTGATTATTGGGACTGTGTAGAGGGTAGCAAGGGAAGAAGCTCAGGTATGGAACTGTAGAGTGGATAGCAGAGCAGGCGCTAAACAAAGCTGATAGATGAGCAGATGGCGAAAATGGGAAGATGTCTTTAAAGGGAGGGCAGGACTAGTGCTAGGCCTAATAACTGCACTCTGTATCTTTAAGGGGAGTTGCAATATTAGTGAGAAGGGAGGATGAAGATTGCCTAGGGGCAGTGCCGGGGGTATTTAATAAAGGCTGGGGTGGTGTAGAATTCAAGCAGGAAGGAGAGAAAGCGAAACAGAAATTGGATTATTTGCAGGGCATAGTTTATAACTGTGGCCCAAATGAAACCTGGTCTAAACAGAGAGGTGTTAGAGAGAACCGTAATACTTTAAAACCTACTAATCTGCACTCTAAAAGAACCTGCCCTTCAAACTACCCTTGGAGTGCAAAATTGCTGTAAACAGACTTAGGTTCGCATTTAAATTAGGATTCTCAGGACAATTTGGAGAAACTTAACCAGTACCAGAATCAGTAAGTAACATTAGCTTAAAGTCCAAAAGGAACAGGAGTAGCAAAGAATGAAAGAAGTGGAGCAGGCAGACCTGCTCCGAACTAAGGAATGCAGAAAGTCAAAGCAGCTTTTTGTTTCTGTTGCCCCAGGTAGAGTGGGTGTTTAGGTTTCTAAACAGTATTTGTCTAAATGGTTGGCACATTGTATTGTTCTGCTGTAATAGATGAGGCAAAGAGTTGCCAGGGGCAGTGAAAGCTCATTCCACAAGGGGCATGGCTAGCTCTGTGGCCTGTTTCAGAGGGGGTCTCAGTGGTGGACATTTGCACTGCTGCCACCTGGAGTACTGTTCATACCTTCACCAAGCACTACAGTCTGGACATTGCCTCTAGAGCCCATGCAGGATGTGGTAGGGCTGGACTTCCGGTGCAGCTTCCGGGTACATGGCAGCCTAACCCACAAGCTTTCAGCCTGCTCCTCTTTTAAAAGTTGTAAAAAAGAGCTGCAAGATTATTAAATCTACTTACATTGCAACAAAATCTTATGGCTACTAGTAAGTCACGAGGGAGTTAATAGATTCGCCCAGACACCGAGAACTCTGACGGAGATGCGACCAACTCGGGGGCGTCCAGTCGCTTCTATCCAGACGTCCAAAACCAAGCCGCGCAGAAAGAACAGATCTAAAGCAACACTACCTAGCAAAATGGATACTAAACTGGATAAAATCCTACAAGAACGTCAGGATTTTAAATCTGACTTTCGGCTATTTAAACAAAACCAAGAGACATTCCAAAGGGAACTCACGGAATTGCATTCTACAGTTTCTTCTTTAGATCAGTGTGCCCAAGAACAGGCCTCGACTACCTCCCAGTTGCAGGACACTTTAAATCAGGTGGCTCACCTTCGTCAGCTCACGGTTGAGCGTCAAGAGGACGCTGAAATCGGAGCCGCCAGAAGAACCTTCACCTGTACGGAGTCCCCGAAAATAAGGAAGGCTCGGATCTGCTTGCTTTTACGGAGACTCTCCTGCGAGAGGCCCTGGAACTTAGCCCAGACTTTAAATTTGAGATAGAAAGGCTCCACAGGGCGTTGGACCCGAAGCCCACACAGGCATTGGCTCGCCCCAGATCCATCATCATTAGGTTCCTCCGATTTCCAACAAAAGAATTAATTCTTAAGCAGGCATGGGCCAAATCGCATATCTACTGTGGGGACACTCGTATTTTCATAGGCAACGATTACGCCCCTGCCACCATGCAGAAAAGGTGGGCGTACATCCCCGTTTCCACTTCTCAGGCAACATAAACTTAAATTTAGAACCCCCATCCCAGGAGATTGGCGGTCCAGTTCCCCTCAGGGCAGCAATCCTTTGACACCATGGAAGACGCCTGTGTGGAACATAAAAAGCGGGGCTCTGCAATACCTCCCTCGGTTCATCTTCCTCAGAGAATTTCAGAGGACAGGGGATCTCCAAGAGTGACCACTCCCAGAAGGCAGCCAGACCAGCAAGCCACCATAGAGTCCATTAAGAAAATGCTGGCACAGTTCTCCAGGCTACCTAGTTGAAGACTTCTGGCTCCAGGCCTTTGGATCCGCAGTGAGTAGTTAAGGGGAATGGGTTGGGGAATTGGGTGGAGGTCCCACGGGGTGTGCCTTGTGGGTTCTGTGTGTGGTGCCCCCTCAATTTTTAAGTAACACCGCTAGAGCAGATACATTGTGATCTGTATTTCTGTGGGGTGCTTGAGGGGTTGGGGCTGGGATCCTGCCGAGACATTACAGTTGCACTGAGATGGCCCGGGGTGGGGGGGATCCTTCTGGGCCTTATTTCCTCATGGTGGCTGATCGGATGGGGGCGCAATCTACCTGGCTCTATTTGAATGTTCCCCAAGATGGATCAGATCAGGATATGGCTTGCCGTTGGGCTGATCATGGTTGGAGGATATGGACCCGGGCTTCACTCCTGAATTGGCAATAAAACAGCTTGAATAATCTCTATTTTACTGAGACTCCACTAGATAGGGGCTCTTGGAGGACCTTGTGATTGAGTTGGGACTGGCAGGCTCGGACCTGGTGTCTAAGAGATTGAGGCCCTGCTTTTAGGAATTTGGGCTGGTCATACTGCATTAGCCTAGTAAATAGGGCGCAGATAACGGGTCTCCTTGACCTCTGTCGGCATGGCAGTATCGAAATATATATTAGTTGTTGGGATCCATGGATGAACTGGGAATGCGGTTCTACATTTAACGGACTGGAAATCCCGCTGCTGGGTGGAGTTGGGCCCTGTCTGCTCTGCATCTCGCTGGGAGAGAATGTGATGTTAAGTCAGGCCCGGGATTGGGTCCCCCTGGTCGCCCTTGACCCCCAGTCACCTTTAGGGAGCGGTATATCGGTTGAACACCCAGGTGGGTTTTCCGGCTCGGTCCTTTCTTGAGCCCTTGGGGTGCCCCCGTAGTCTCCTATTTTAAGAGGTGCGCCCTTGTGGGGCGGCCCCTGAAACCTCTGGCCTCCTGCTGACTCTATGCGACATACCATTATGGTTTTTCTTGGCAAGCTCCAATATTTGAGAACTAATTCTGTGAAGGGACTTGAATTAATGAACTATATGCATACTGTGCCCTTGAACATACCAAGCAGTTAATTAATGAGCACGTAGATTGTACTATTGGATGTATTACCAGGGGTATTTTCCCCGAAATTAAAAAAAAAAGGGAAAGAAATGTATTTATATTGTCACTAAACCTTCTGTACTCATTGGGCCCCGGGCAGGACTAGTTCTCCCCTGTAAGCTCACCCCACTTGATCAGTCTCCTGATATATGTAGCCTGAAGCAGAATCACTATATCTTCTCAGTTTCTTCTCCTCCCCCCTCCCATTTTATCTACTGAGGGGTGGTGGGCCCTGGTCTCAAATGCCATCTGGGACCCAGGCTATAAAGGAACTGCGCCATTTCTCCCTAGCTTATACCACTACCCCTTTTTTTTTTTTTTTACTCTTCTGGATATTAGTTGTCTTTATTCCTATCCTTCCCCTTCCTGGAGTTAGGGGCACGTGTTTCCCCAGGGCCACATATCACTTAGGTGATTGGGAGCCCACCCTTGGACGGTCAGATGACCGGTCCCCAATACATGCCACCTCTGAGCATGTATTGTTGGAAGTCATAGACCCTCCCCTTTATGGGGGACTGTATATAGTGCTTAGTTTCTCCTCAACCATACAAACTAACATACGTACTCCCAGTTGGCATACTAGTTACCTCACAGTTCTTTTTCTGATTTTATTTGTTTGTTTGTTTTTTAATACCCTATGGATCACAGAGCACTTTATTTTTGCAACTTGCTCAGATAACGAATATTGCAGAAGACAGGAAGATGCATTCAATGATTGTGTGTGGGGCCCTCCTTCTTTGGGGGGAGGCTCGGGAAGCCGTAAAGCAGTTCAAGCTATACCCAGATATGCTGAGTCCCTTTAAAATTATTTCCCACAATGTTAATGGGCTGGCCCACCCCATCAAGAGGGATCTCACACTCCGGGCACTTAAAAAATTAAATCCCGACATTCTTCTACTACAAGAAACCCACCTATCATCAGCAGAGTATCAAAAACTGCTCAAATTCGAATTTTCACACCTGGTGGAGTCTTCGTATCAGAGAGGCAGGAGAAGAGGCTCGGTGGTCCTGATCCTGACACGATCCAAATTACAACTCCTTGACCAATACTCTGATAGAGAGGGCAGATTGGCTTTGGCCATGATTAAACTGAGCCAGCAAATTTTTGCAGTATGCAGCATCTACATTCCACCTAGATCGGATGCTTCTACTGTACAACAATTGATAGATGCTATCCTGACATGGCAGCAAGGAATTTTAATCCTGGGTGGGGACCTTAATTGCCAACTTAGCCCTTCACTAGACTCACCTGCAGCACGTCCCTCCCCACAGTCCTTTGGGCTAAAACACCTCCGTCATCTACTACGTGATGTGGGCTTGGTGGAGGTGTGGAGACAGCTTCACCACTTGCAACGGAAGTTCACTTATTATTCTAATGCTTTTAAACATTCGAGACTAGATTACTTATGTATAGGCAAGGAACATTTTGACCTAGTTTGGTCAGCAGATATTCTTAATATGTCTGTCAGACCACACCCCCATTACCTTGGAACTTAATACCCGAAAGGGTAGGACAAATACACATTGGCGATTTAATCCATCCCTGCTTAGAGATAGAGAGTAAAGGGATCTGTTGGAGAAGCGCATTCAGAAATTATCAGGATAAAATATCCCCGGACTCCCCCCAAACCCTCTGGAATAAGCTTAAAGTGGTTCTCAGAGGCTATATTATAGCGTATGCTACACATAAGAAAAAGCAGGCGGAGTCCACTCTGCTAGACCTACTGGAGAAACTCTGGTTCCTCCAGGAGGCTCACATGCAGGGTGACACCGATGATCTCCTCTTGATATCTCAGACTCAGGCTAAGATTCAAAACTTGCTGACGGCCAAAACTGAACAGGTTCTAGCCTGGCCGAGACATCGCTATTATGAGGGAGGGTCCCGGGCCTCTAAATTCCTAGCTTATCGCCTAAGAAATCAAATACAATGCACCATCTCTAAAATTAAGGACCCCATATCCGGACAGACCCAATATTCTACCCCACATATTTTAGATGCTTTTAGGAAATATTATCAGTCCCTTTATTCCCACCTGACTGAGCTTGATCCACAAAGAATGACAGCCTTCCTTTCCCAGCTCCATCTCCCTGCCCTTACGGCCTCTCAGCAGGCACAGATAGTAGCTCCCATTACTGAATTGGAGCTTCAGACCACAATTCAAGGACTTAAAAACAGGAAGTCCCCAGGCCCCCGATGGCTTTGGGGCAGAATTCTACAAAGGAAAATGGAATTTAGTGAGAACTCCCCTCCTACAAGTGTTGCAAAATGCACATATCACTTCTTCTTTCTCCGTCTCATGGAGACAGGCAATAATTTCTGTGATCTTAAAACCCAAAAAAAAAAAAGCCCACATCTGTGTGACTTACACCACCCTATATCAGTACTTAATCAAGATTATAAGATCTACACGTGTATCTTAGCCCATAGACTTGATCACATTCTCCCTTCATTAATTCATCCGGATCAGTCAGCATTTATCAAAAGTAGGTAAACAGACAACATCAAACGAACACTATATCTTACAGACCATGGCCAGTCCACGAAATCTCCTTTTCTGATATTGAGCCTTGATGCTCAAAAGGCCTTTGATATGGTCTTTTGGGAGTTTTTTTCAAGTGGCTCTACAAAAATTTGAATTTCTCACTCTTTTTTTTTTTTTTTTTTTTTTTTTAAATTGAAATTACTATTTATTCTCCCCCTTCCCCTCCGGAGCCGCTTCTTCAGGAGAGTCAATTGAGCCTGTCCCTACCCCCGTCCTACTCACCGGTCAGGATCCTCCATCTTGCTGTGGTTTACCTCCCACACGGGGTCGGGGTAGGGGCACCCCTGAACCTTCAAATCTCGTCAGGATCTGATCCGGCTGGGCAGGCAGAGTGGGACCAGGCTCGGCTGTCTGTCTACCGGACTCGAAGGCTTTCCAATTTTCCGTATTAAGCAGACTTCACGTGCCCCCCCGGCGTCAAGGTGAAGGCGCCCGGCGCTCCCAAAGTCCCACCCCCAAGTTCCCATTCCCGAAGCTGATTGGCCCATGGCCTACGCTTCCCCGACCAATCACACCCCAGTGACTCCAGCAGCTGTCACGCCCCCCAGCCTCCTCCAGGGGTCACTGCTTGCCGGTGTAAGTACCCACCCTCACCCCGGAGAAGGTGAGCCGTCATCGGATGCTCAAGCCTTCTCCCCCCAGACAGCCCCCCGGCAGCCCGAGCTCGTTCCCGAACCCGGGTCGCCAGCATGGAGCGAGGTGTGCCGTCCAGTGCCTCAACCCTCAGTGCCACCAGGCCGGTTTTCCCACTCTTTTTATGGATGCTATCAGAGGAATATACACTGGCCCGGAGGCGGTCGTGACACTTGACGGGTCTCACTCTGACCATTTCTCTCTGTGCCGGACTGCCGTCAGGGCTGTCCCCTCTCCCCATATCTGTTTGCCCTTTTTGTTGAGCCCATAGCTCAACTATTTCGACAAACCCCCAGCCTTCATGGGTACAGAGTTTCTGAGTCATCATACCACAAAATAGCCTATTATGCAGATGATCTCCTTCTCTATATCACCTGCCCTGAAGAATCATTACAAACTTTAACTTCTCTCCTGAAATAAATAGAGACCCTCACAGGCTGTACCATCAATCAAAACAAGTCTGAAGCTTTGCTTGTTCAACCCCCTCTTCACCCGGATCTTCTCTGGAGATATCCGTATAAATGGGACAAACCATACATAACTTATCTAGGAATTAAAATCCCACAGAACTTTTCAGATTTATATATCTTGAATTATTCCTCAACCCTCTCTAAAATAAATTTGAACCTATTGAGGTGGACACCCCTTCCCCTCTCATTGATGGCTAGAGTCCAATCCATTCAGATGGCCTCTCTTCCAAAGATTCTATACCTAATGTAAAATATTCCCCTGCCTCTTTCAGTGCAGGATGTTCGGTGGTGGGACAGATCTATTAGTCGTTTTTTATGGGCGAATCAACGTCCTAGACTAGCACCGACTAAACTTCAATGCCCCAAAGACAGTGGGGGACTCTCCCTTCCTAATGTCTACCATTATTGGATAGCCACCCTACTTACACACAAAACTACCCAGCTTTTGCCTCAGGCTCATGCCCCGCCATGGCTGAGGGTGGAGCGGGCTATGGCAGATAGTCCCTTAAACTATTCCAGAGTGTTCTAACCTAACAATATAACCCAACTTCAGAGGGGCTCCAGATTCACTAAGGGGTTGCTCTAGTCGTAGCAGAAATTTCTAGCCCGCCTGTCAAATACGTTTTTGACCACTTGGTTGAGTATCCCGGCAGAAAACCCATTGTGGGCACCGGCGCGACTTGATGCCACCTTTCAGTCCTGGGCCTGGAGGGGCTTACGTCACACACATCAATTTTATGATAAAGCTGTATTTAAAATGTTTGACCACCTTAGACAGGAATTTTCTTTGGATAGGAACGATTTCTTTAGGTTTCTGCAAATCCGGTACTTCTTAAACTCAACAATCGGCCTAGACGTTACCACTCAGATTACACCCCCTTTATGCCCTCTCCTTATTCAGTTAGCAGGAGGTGGGGACTGAAGCCACCTGATCTCTTATCTCTACAAGGCCTAACAGGGGGCACCAACATATACTATGGACCTGGTACAATTTCACTGGGATGCCGAACTCCAGGTTGAATTATCCCAGGGGGATTGGCTCCAGATATGGCGACAGCAACACAAAACCTCTAGTTCATACATCTGGAGAGAGTACTCTTGGAAGGTGGTGTCTAGATTCTTCCGCACTCCTCAGATTACTGCTAAATACCTAGCTGGGGGGGGATTCCTCCTGCTGGAGAGGATGTGGTTGTAAGGTGGCCACGCTTATGCATATTTTTTGGTCATGCCCGGTGCTGACAATGTACTGGTCTCTAATAAAAAACAGAATCATACATCTTTTTCCAACTTTAGGTGTATTTTCTCCAGCGCTCTGGATTCTTCTCCATTACCTCCGTCACTTCAAATATCCTCATAAAGTATACCTTCTTAACATTTTGCTGGGAGTAGCCAAGAAATGCATCACTAGATTATGGCTTCGTCCGGAGTCTCCCTCCGTCACAGCCTAAGAGGACACTGTATACGATATTTATAAATTAGAACATATGACGGCTAGAATTCAAAATACAATTCCTCAGTTAATGAACTGTTGGAACGTATGGTTTCTTAATATCTCACAATATAGAACAGATCAGCCCTCTTAGGGTGGGGCACATGGGTGGGTGGGTTCTTGTATCCGTGCGGCAGGGCTCGGCCAGCCCTGGGCTTGTGGTCCCCCCTTGTGGAAACCTTCTTTTGATTGGTGGGGAGGGGACCCTATCCAATCCTCTTTTTGGTGGACAGATTGACTCCCGGGCTCCCTCCCCCGTTCCCCACTAGATCCTCAGATAGGAAAGTGTGAATCGGGCTTGTATATTGATCTTGAGTAAATATTGGTTTGTAGAATACAATTATAAGCTCCAAAGCCAGGCAAAGGATATTTATTATATATCTCATTTTAGATGCACCTTCCTAAGGATATTTACCCTCTTCCTTAGCCAAATTAATAACAAACGAATGTGATGTCCTTTTTATTATCATAAACTCTATTGATAATAGTCTGATGCACGTGTTATTGAATTCCTGTAAACATGCTCTGTGTTACCATATAACTTAAAAAAACTTGTAGTAAAAAAACAGTTTAAAAAAAAAAAAAAAAAGGACATGGTAGGGCTGTTCTGCAAGGCCTCTTGTCTTAAGTTCAGGGATGGCCTTCCTCCCAGACTGTTTTATGTACATCTGTAACTGCTTGAGACTCATTACATATGTGTGACCTGATGACTGAGATATCCCCAGTGAAGACAGAACAGTTATGTAAGAATTTACCGTAACAGTAGATCTTCAAGGGGATTTCAGTCATCAGGTCTGCCTTCCCTCCCACCATCTCCCTTTTAAGGGGCACTTTCTCAGAACTGGCTAACTGGTATATCCAGCCTTTTGTTTTGGCCTTGGTCCCCCATGGCAATAACTTTGCTCCCTTAGTCTCCGGAGGAAAGAACTGAGGAGGGAGCCGGGCTGCTCATGCCTTTATAGGGTTGGTAGCGTGGGCAGCCCCAGTGGTACTGCTGAAAATCTTCCATGTGTGTGATCTGATGACTGAGATCCCCTCGATCTACTGTTACGGCAAGTTCTTATGTAACTGTTCTTTTTGTCTACAATGTTTTCAGTTGATTATCACTGCCAAAATGTCTCCCCTTTTAGGTTTGGCAGAGGTTCTTTCAGACAAATGTTGTATATAGGTGCAGTCGTACGCCTATAGTTAGGGTTAAGTAGGCACTTCAGTGTTGAGCTCAAAATTTTGCACTTAACGGATTTGCATGCAAATTAGCATGCACCATCAGCTAGGGTAGACCTCTGGATGTGGCAAGTTACATTTTGGTCAGTTGTGCAATTTCTGAGTTCTGGAGAGGTGAAAAAAATCATTTTTTCACTCATTGACTGCTGTTTGTTTTTCTTCTCTAAACTTGCCTACAGCCTAGACGGTTTGGAATCTTGATCTGAAATTTTCAGGGCAGAAAGGGACTAGCCCACAGCTGTACCTTCTGCTAGTCTGGTGAAGAAATTACAAAGTTATTGCTTTTTTAAAATTTGAAAAAATGGATCTTACTTTGAGAGGGCTCTTGCAGTAGGTAATAACCTTGAGGACTGCGCCCCCTGATGTCAGGATCACATGGAAACTTTAGCTAGCTGCATCTGGCGGGGGACCGCCCACCTGGTGTCACGTGATCAACGTCCATGTGACATTATATAGTTGGCGGTCTCCATGCCCACCTTTCAGTTCTTTCCTGCTGTCAACTTGTGCACTTTGGACCTTGCGGATTCCTTCCTTCAGTTCGACTGCCATTTCTCGGATGAGTATCCTTTTTTTTTTTTTCTTATTCAAAACTTAATTTTTGTATATGTCTTCTCTATCGTCCGTTGAGTCGCATAAAAACAACTGTGACTCCTGCGGTATGCAGCTCCCACATAAGGACTCTCACACTCTGTGCCTCTTTTGCCTAGACCTGGAGCACGAGACCTAGGATTGTGAAGCCTGCTTGAGCTTCAACCAGGCCACACAGAAGCACCGCCAGCAAGCCCTCAAGGCCCACTTGCTGAAAAAGAAGATGGCCACCATGAAAAAAGAGCTGCAGAAGCTAAGGAGTGCTTTGTTCTCTCCTACTGACTCCCACAAACACAAGAAGAAGAGGGACAAGGAGAAACACCAGGACCAGGATAGGTCTCCCTCTCACCTGCAGCCGCCTTTGGATGACCAGTGGCCCTCTTCCTCCGGGAAGACTGCTGCTGCCGCCAAGTCTGCCCCACCTTCCTAGGAACAGCCCGTGGTCCCCCCACTGCCACTGATCATGGTGGCTGTGGCGCTTTGTCAGAGTCGGAGGCCTCCGCCACTCTTGGACCATTTCCTCCAAGAGTCTAAGCAGCCTGGCAGGACTGGTAGAGTAAGCAAATGAAGCGCTCAGCCCAGGCCAATAAGTGGGACACCAGGGACTCCGGTGCCCACACGGCTGCAGTTGATAATCCGGTTAACGGGTACTCTGATGACTGCCCGACCGAAACGCTCATGTTGGGTCCCGCGTTCGACCTGACTACATCCAGCTGGAAGTGAGCCAGCTACTGGTCCTACCGCAGCCTTCCCTGGTTGGGTCCCTCCACCGGGATACCCCCTTCTCTCCTTTTGTGGAGCTTTTTCCACCCTCCCCAGATCGGGGGGACGGGGGTCATCCATCAGGAGACATCACTGTCGGGTCACCTCTGGACCTCATGTCGGACACTCTGAGCAGCCTTCCGGATCCCTCCCATCCGGTTCTTCCGGGGGCTGACGCCGGGCTTTCCGCCCACCGGTCCCAGGCCTGACACTGTAATTCCGGGTCCTTCTGGGCTGAGTTTTAGGCCCCCTCAGTGTCCCATTGGGTCCTACGGCACCCCCAGCAGGGCCTCCGTCAGGCTACCCTCCGCCCAGTTACCTAGCGCCTCATTATGCTCCCGGGTACCCTCCAACAGGCTATCCAACTTCAGGCCTTAAGACGCCGGGTTATGCACCAGCTTACTCCTTGCCAGGTTACCCGACACACAGGTATCATACGCCGGGGTTTCATCCCGTCTTCCAGCTCCCTTAGCCTCAGGTGATTTCCAGGCTATTCTCTAGTGCTGGTGGGCGGAAACCCAAGTCACAGATCGTCTCAGAGCTGGACAGCTGGCGCTGCGGGGGCAGTTACCCCGGTTCATCTGGATCAGACTCCCAGGTTTGCCTCTCTGCTGGAACCATGCCAGTCTTTGTCAGGCCTGACGAAAGGGCCTCCGAAGGGGCCGACGATGGGCAGTATCCCTCTTAGACCTCAAGAGGCCTCTCGCCCCAACGCCAGGTCTCCGGAGTCCTCAGATTGGGACGCTGAATCTGGGTGCTCCTCCTCCGTTTCAGGCTGTGAGATTCCCCCTCCAGAAGAGCCCATGCCCAAGGAGTCCCCCAAATTGCCTCCAGAGGACCCCTCACTTGCAGACCTCTTGAAAAAGATTGCAGAGGTCTAGAAATTGAAAACTGACACCCAGGACCACAAGTGTCAGAGACTAGCGGAACACCTGGATATTCAGGGCGGCCTCTTCTGTCCTGATGCCCCCGTGGTTAGAGCCTCACGAGGACTTGGCCTCTACCATTTGGATGCTGCTTTCGTCTATCCCAGTGGTGGCAAAGAAGGCAGACAGAACATACAGGACACCAGAGAGTAAGGACCACCTCAGCATCCACTGTAGGATAGACTCTCTGGTTATTACGGCGGTTTATGACAGGTCCACCAAACCAGAGCACATGAGCACCTCCCCTCCAGGCAAGGAGTTGAGGCAGCTGGATCTATTTAGGAGGAAATTCCATTCTTCCTCCACATTAGTGATGCGCACCCTCAGTTATGTGGCGCATATGCTGGTGTGCCAAAAATCTTTTTTGTCAATTGGAGTTTGTCATTGAGGCCGTTCCGGGCTCTGAGTCCTGGCTGACACCATCAGGTCCAATAAGGTCGCCCGTCATCACTCTTTAAGGGTGACATATGATGCGGTGGACTCCTCGGCCAGGGGCACTGCAACTGCTGTTTGTCTCAGAAGGTATTCCTGGTTAAGGGTGTCAGGCTTGGCACCTGATGTCCAGGCAGCCATCCAGGATGCTCCCTTCCTGGGGGTTCTGTCCTCTTTGGGGCACGCGGGACATAATCACCAGCCTTCAGGATAAGGGCAAGGCTTTACGGTTGTTCCATACAGTGTGCCGCCCCAGATTTAAGGCCAAGCAGCCTTTTCGTCCCCAGACCAAGTGGCAGATGAAACAGCAATAGACACAGATGTCAAACCAAACGTCTGGCCCCTTCAACTGCAGTCACTCCTCCAGCCAAAGCTCAGAGAGTCTCAGGGGCTGTCCTCCCCAACCCTCCCTCTGCCTCCGAACTCGCGACCCGCCCTCCTCTCCTCCTCTTCCGTTGGGGGAGCCGGTGAGCGGAAGATTCGCCAGTCACCTGCTGGGGTGGGAGGCAGTCACCACAGATTCATGGGTCCTTCAGCTCATGGCTCAAGGCCACACATTGGAACTTCAACAGAGACCACCAAACGAGCCCCCGGGGGTAATCTCACTATCCAGAGGCACACATACCCCTCATAAGGAAGGAAATCAAGGCTCTTCTGTGAAAAGAAGCCATAGAGCCCGTCCCAGTAAACCAGGTAGGAAAGGGGTTCTTCTCCCACTTCTTTCTGGTTCCAAAGAAGATGGGAGATTTGCGTCCAACTCTGCGGGTTTGGAACTGGACAGTTTGACATCGAACGCACCTCACGGCAGTCCACGTTCCGGGCGTACAAAATGCTGTTGCGGGCAGTCTCAGCTGCACCAGAGTAAGAGCCCACGACTAGGAGATCAATCAAGCTGTAGTCAAAGACGTATTCGACCTATGGGGTTGTCTAGACCTGTATCTGTTCTCATCCCCATACAATGCAAAACTACCCAGGTTTTGCTTGCTCGCTCCCGGGCATGATGCTTTCTGGTGAGACGAGCTGTCTCTTTGCTGGACAGGGAGGTTTTCGTACACCTTTCCTCCCTTTCCAGTTCTGCAGAGGGTGTTGCTCAAGCTTCAAGCGGAAGGGGCTCTCATGATTCTGATCGCCCCATATTGGCCTCGTCAGGTATGGGTTTTGCTTCTCCAGCAGCGTGCAATGGAACCTCTGGTTCCCCTGCCCCTCTGCCACGATCTCCTAACCCAAAGAAGCACGCTGGTCCATCCAGGGCTGAAGTCCTTTCACCTTCACACGTGGCACATTCTGACATAGCTGCTTCATGCTATGGAGTCCCTCCAAAGTGGCTCAAGTCCTTGTGGAGGCTAGAAAGCCTTCCACGAGGATGACCCATGCTATTAAATGGAAGCAGTTCTCCATTTGGGCCACTTCGAAGGATTGGGACCCTTTCTCATGCCTTGTTCCTCAGATCATGGAGTACTTGCTGCATCTGTCTGACCTGGGCCTCAGTTACTCTTCACAGAAGGTTCACCTGTCCGCTATATCTGCCTACCACTCCTTGGTGGAGGGCAAAGCTATGGCTCAGCTGGAGGGCTCCAGAACTTTTCTGAAAGGGATCCTCCACCTGAAACCCCCAGTGCACAGTCCTGCACAACTTTGGGATCTGAATTTTATTTTAGAAAAGCTCACCCTGCCTCCTTTTGAACTGGCTGGTAGTTGCGATATGCACTATTTGTCTTGGAAAATGCTCTCTTTAGTTGCCGTTACTGCCTCTCGAAGGATTTCCAAGCTTCAGGCCCTTATGTGTAAGGAGCCTTATTTGATTTTGTCACAGAGACAGGGCGGCTCTGCGTATCAAGTCTCAGTTTTTACCAAAAGTGGTTTCTTAGTTCACGTTAAATCAGTCTATTCAACTGCCAGTATATTACCCTGAGTATTCCAGTGAGGGGGAGGCAAGTCTGCATACTTTAGATGTTCACAGAATTTTGCGTTGCTACACTAACTGTAGCAAATCTGTCCAGCAATCGGATCAGCTTTTTGTTTCTTTTGCACCCAAAAGGGAGGGTGCAGCAGTTTCCAAACGGTGCTTATCCAAGTGGTTGGCAAACTATATTATGTTCTGTTACCAGAAGTATGGTAAGACCCTCTCAGGGGAGGTTAAGGGGCATTCTAGCAGAGGCATGGCTGCTTTTACTGCTTGTTTCAGGAATGTGTCCGCCGCTGACATCTGCATGGCGGCCACTTGGAGTTCCGTCCACACTTTCACCAAGCATTACAGTCTGGACATTGCCTCTAGGTGCAGGGCTGGCTTTGGACTAGCTGTTCTCCAAGGCCTTTTGTCCTAATTTCTCTGTTTCTCTGCAGACTTTTCCTGCCTCCCGTGTTTCAGTTCCTTCTGATTCACACTGCATAGGTCTCCGTCTTCAAGGTTATTACCTACTGGAAGAGACCTCTTGAAATAAGATTCTTAGTTATGTAAGAACTTATCGTACCAGTAGATCTACGAGAGAGGCTCTTGCAGTAGGTAACCTTTTTTCCCTGCACTCCTTCCCCCAACTTCTGCTGCTTTTCCTCTATGAACTTATTTTGGCTCCAGGAGCCTCTTTTCCGTTCTCTTGTCGCTCTGTTTGGAGGTCTCCGGCGGGAGGACTGTAAGGCGGGTGTGGGGACTGCCCACTATATAGTGTCACGGTGACGTCGGGTGAACGGTCCCCTGCCAGGCAGTACTAGCTAAAGTTTCTGTATGATCCTGACACCAGGGGGGCGCAGTCCTCCAGGTTATTGCCTACTGTAGGAGCCTCTCTCGAAGACCCACTGTTACGGTAAGTTTTTACATAACTGTACTTTTCTGAGCATGCTCAGTAAGCACTTCAGGATAGCTGTATGAAACGAAAAAGGAATCCTGTTTTGTATTACAGTATTCCTTTTTTGTTTGCTGCCATTTTGTTTTAAAAAAAAAAAAGAATAATTCAAAAGCTATTAAACTGGCATAATTGATAGACACCAGAACATCTGCCTGTGTGATTGGGACCCCTTAGGTGTAATCTGCACTTCACACTGACAGACATGCCCTAGGAATGTTTTTTTTACTGTTATAAATCTTTTTTTGTTACCGCGTGATGCGATAAAGAATCTTTGTTCATATCATGAGTCATGAAAAAAAGATCCTTTTTTGTGAAGGGAAAATCCTTCTAAATTTTTAAAACCTAGCAAACAAACCAGTGGTCCTTTTCACATAGAGATATGCATGTTACATATACATGCAGGGGGCTATTATGTATGTCCCAAATGAGCTCCTCTAATCCCTTAAATTCTGTTTCTGGAATGCCTGCTAATTTAGATCTAGAGTGTCTAGTAATTTGGAAGCCAGTGTTTCATTTAAGGCTGTCAGCTGGATTCTTTGCAACAAAACTTCTGGGCAAATCTGGAAGTTCTGCCAACTCTTTTTAATCGTGTCCCAGTGTCAAATACCTGAAGCATGTACATTTCGTATAAGTTGCTCTTCCTGTCTGCTAAATAACCAACCAGGTACCAGTACCCACAGCTGGCGGATGTGTTGTTAAATAAACTCAATTTGCAGAATCTGTGTTACAAGGAAAAGCAAAATTGACCTCACTCCCATCCACTTAAACCAAGCAGAGAACTACCAAAATGATGAGCCGCCCCTGGGACTCGAACTACAGATCCCTTGTCTACCAAGTGAACAACCATGCTCTGTACCACAGAGCCACCTCGCATAAACTCTCCTCCTTTCCAGCTTAGCAAAGCTCTGCTGCCGAACAGTGCTGGTCAACCACCCAGACCTCATCTCCCTATTTGGTCTGCTGCCGTGCACCTATCCCAAAAACTTAGCAATACGCCCTTAGCCTCCATCTAACGAGTTGTCCAGCCACTCAGATCTGCTGAGGGAAGAACCCCACGGCTGCCAGCCCAATTCAAACTTTTTTTTTTATTACTTGCTCTGCTGCTTCACTTCCCTCCGACCAGCATGTCAGCCACCTCAGGGACCAGAACGTGGGAGGGGATCAGATCCCCACAGCTGATAGAGTGGAAGGGCTCATTGGGTGTCGCATTGTGGACCCTTCTGGGAACTGCCCTGGTGGGCTGAGCAGTCCTGACTTTTCTGTTTGGTAGATTTGCTAGATTGTGAGCCCGCGCTGCTAGTAGTGTTTTGGGACTTGGTCGGACTTGCCTTTTTTCAGTTTTCACTGCTGCCCGCCACCCATCCACTGGACTGTCCATTGCCCACTTTCTTCAGTCTACCTAATGAATGTTCACGGATTTGATTACTCCTAGTTTTGTAAAACTTTGCTGCACCTTGCTGCCAAGGTGAGTAGTGATGGTACATGTAAAGTTGCATTCAGGCTTCAGTGCTGCTTTTGATTTTAGGGACAGAACAAACATCCTGACCATCACAGGTACAGGCACCAGAGGGATTTAGTGATCAGTCAGTCCCTGGTGATGTCTAGTGGCATGCCCCACCTGCCGATCACTGTCTCCCTGTTCTGTCCATTAGTATGTGTACCTTTTTTTTTTATTTCATTTTCATTGACAGAGACAACAGTTTTACATCAGGTTATTACATCCGACCTTATAAAATAAAACTTTTTCCATACAGCATTGTTCTAGTTAAATAGAGAGTTGCTATAAGTCATGATTGTAATGTATTGTAATAAGTAGTATTAAATTAATCACACACCATTTCTGCTATAGTTACCTTAGGGGCCAAGGATAATCCTAAGTACATTTTAGCAGGTGGCTCATTGCGTTTCAGATTTATTTTAAGAAAGGGGGTAAGAAGAACCTCCCACAGTCCCCCGTCAGATTTAAAAACAAAACAAAAAAAAAAACAGAGGAGGTGGAAAGGGGGCCCTTCCGCCCTCATATTCTACAGGGTACCCTTATTCCTCCCCAACCTCTAAGGGACGAAAGTTGGGTCAATCTAAGAATAGTACAAAATCCACCTCTGCCATTTTCTCATTAAGGCATCCTGTTTATTATGGAGCTTAGCCGACATATATTTAAGTCTGTAGATTTCATATACTATTTTATGCCATTTTTGGGCTATCGGGATTAGAGGGGACATCCATCTATGAGTGATGGCTTTTTTTGCTGCTAAGAGGAAAAGAGGGAGGAGGGTATTAGCCCATCTGGGTCTATGGGAAGGGTATATAGACAACACAACCATCTCTGCTGTCAGATCAGTTGTCACCGAGACACCTCTCCAATTCTGTTTGTAAAGTGTACCAAAAGGGTATCAAGCTTGGACAGTACCAAAAGATGTGGCCCAGGTCTGCAAGCTGGCAGTTGCAATTTCTCTAACAATAGCCATATGAGGCTGGCATATATTTTGCCAATACTGCTGGAGGGCGAAAGTATCTAGAGCGGGATTTCCATGCAGATTCCTTCCATGTTCCTGAAGATGTCATTTTGGTTGCCTGTTGTTTCTTGCCAGAATGGGAAAGGGATCCCTAATTGTAAATCCTTGTTCCAGGCCTTTAGTATCGAGTGGGATGAGTCCCCCAAATTATCTCTTATTATTCTATATAGGGGACCTATTGGTTTCCTCCAGGGATTTGCAGCTAGGGTGTCCCTAAGTAGTGTCCAGAGAGTTGGTAAGGGGTTAGGGCTACAAGTGGGAAAATCCTTTTGTCTTAAAATATAGTTCTAGGGACATGGATATGTTGTTCAATCCACACTTACTGGCAGGTTCCTTGCCACTTTAAATCTTGCCGGAAGGTCTTCAAGCTGGCTCCTCCCACCCACCTGGGTGGTAAAACTCTCAGCTCCACCCCATGACGCCAGATCTTCCTTACGCTTGGAAGCTTAGGTTCCCTCCTTTGCGCTCTGCGTTTTAGGCCTGGATCCAAACTCTTCGGTTAACCCAAAACTAATCTTATAATTTACAAGACTTCGGCCTTTATCGTCCCTCACGGCTGCGATGGACAGATCGACTCCCGGATTTGATGGTGCTCCTGTGGGCAGATGATGTCCTGGACGATCCGCCTCTCGTGTGTTTACTGCCTGTAGGCTCGAGCACGGGTCCATTGTTACTGAGACATTGTTCGAGTCCTTTTCGGCCACGGTCTTGGATGATCGTGCTGCCAGATTGCAACTTGGGCACCCCGAGAAATGTTATCCTGCAGTCAAGTCGAAGGAGGCCCTTTGGGCAGTGTCCGTGTCGGCGGGCTCGGCTGAACAGCTCGAACAGATGATCGCCCTCGAGGAGGAAGCAGCCCAGGCCACATCATCATCATCATCTTCGGTCGCTGCATTTATCCCACTCTCTTTGGGCTCCTCCTACATGGCTTCATTCAAGGAGCTTTGTCAGTCCCTCTCCACCAAGGGAGAGGGACCTTCGGGACATTCCTCTCAGTCCAAGAAGGACTCCAAGGGTAAGTCCTACCGCCGACGTTCGTGGGAGCAGGAGAGGTCCCTTTCCCTGGATAGTCGACACTCGACTTCGGTCGAGGTTGTGGCTAAGGCTGCTGGCTTCACGATGTCCCTGGCAGGTCAGCCAGCCGAGACACCCGTCGATGCAGTCGAGATTTTTCTTGACCCGTCGGATGGGCTGTCGACTGGAGAAGCAGACAACCCTTCTTCACCAGTTCCCCCGGTGGAAACTGGGGACTTGCCTGTGCCTCCTGTGCCGGAGTCCCCGGTTAAGGTCCCTGAACCGAAGGAGAAGTGGGTTTTCCCCGGCCCCTCTCAGACCCACCCTCGGAAACACAGAAGGTCTCGGTCTCGGACCTCTTCTTGGTCCAGCTGATCCCGCCGACATCGGCGGTCTTGGTCTTGGCACCATGGAAAGCGGCGGCGCCGCTTATCCTCGTCTTCATCCTCTTTGGAGGATAGGCTCCGGGGCAAATTGCGTTGCCGCTGCGAGGATCTGATGTGGCAGCAGCTCTTTTGACCGGGAACAAGCTGACTCCATCGCCTTCCCCGGCCATTAAGTGGCTGTCACCAGAGCGGCCGAAACAACTCCTCGTTGTAATCGAGGAGCCGAAGCTGGCACCGGTTGTTCGGCCGAAACTGGCTGCGCCACCCATTGTGGTGGAACCCCCACCTCCACAACCAAAAACTGGGGCCCCTACCAAGGATTCTCAGTCGGGTCAGGGTTTGCCCCATCGGTTGTTGGTCACCCTGACTCCTGATCGACCTCGGCAGGTGGATGGTGGCTCAGGCCCTCGGCAGCTGTTTGCAGACTCCTCGGAGTCTGACGACTCTTCCCTGTTCTCCAGGCCTCTTGACCTGGAGTCCACTGGGGGTCGGTCGGTGGACGAGAGCCCATCCTCATTCCTTGGAATGCTTCGGCTCATCTCAGTGTGTACTGGGATGAAGCTCGAACCTGTTTCAAAGCGGGCCAAGTATCCCCTCATGAAGATACTGGACCGAGAGGACTCCCCCACAGAGGCCTTCCTGGTGGTTGAAGCCATTGTTGGCCCGGCCTTGGAGCTATGGCAGCGGCCAGCTTCTTGTCCAGCACCTTCGGCCAGGATGGCTTAAAAGTATGCCGTTCCCACTGGTTCACTGTCCGGTTTCTTGGAGCACCCCTCCGCGGAGGGGCTAGTGACCGACAGTGTTTTCTGGCGCTCCGGAAACCCTCAGGATGTGGACAAGCCACCCAATAAGGAGTCCAAGAAACTGGACTACTCCAGGCGGAAAGTCTATGCTGCTTCCTCCCTAGGCCAGCTCAGCCATTCTGATGGCACACTTTTCACACGCCCTTTTGGGCTCCCTGGATGAGGTGATTCCTCATCTCCAGGCTGACTTCCAGACAACAGTCAAGCAGGTGCGGGATCAGGGAAGGGCGGTGGTCAAACAGCAACTCCAAACTTCCTTGGACATAGCTGACTCGTGTGCCTGGTCAGTAGTGGCTGCAGTGGCAATGCGCCGCAGAGCTTGGCTGCGGATCTCCAATTTTACAGAGGATACCCAGCACAAGCTGGCAGACGTTCCCTTCTTGGGTACCGACTTGTTCAGTCCTGGGGTGGAGGATCATCTGCAAAGGATCAAGAAGTCCAGTGCCACCTTGGAGTCAGTCACATCTGCCCAGAAGGACAAAGGCTGCCAGCAGCAGCGTAAGCCCTTTCGGCCTTAAGCCCCTGCGGCACGTCCGGCCCAGCAACACCAGCATCAGGGCCAGCAGGCTTGCACTTGGCACCCTATGGCCAAGCCTGCAGCTTCCTCCAGCAGGAAGCCAGGAGGGAAGGGTCCAGACAGCTCCTCAGCTGGTCCTTCCTCCAAGCCTGCCCAGTGACAGTTTGAGAGGTGTCACCCCCAACCTTGTCACTCCTCCCCAGGTTCCCACCCATGGGGGGACGGCTGCGCCACTTCCTTTCCACCTGGTCCAGTATCACCACAGACTGCTGGGTGCTAGAAGTGGTAGGAAAGGGTCTGCCTCTGGAATTCGAGCAGTCCCCACCCTATCGAGCCGTTGACCCACGGGGGGGCTATGGGGTCCGCAGCCTCTCTTGCCCTGCTCCTCCAGAAGGAGATGATCAGGGAGGTGGTGGATCCTCCACCAGACCCAAGGTTTGTGTCCAGGTACTTCCCAAAATGGACGTGGGGCTGGCACCCCATTCTAGACCTACATGACCTCGACAAGTTCCTAAGGTCTCGAACCTTCAGGATGGTCACTCTGGCTCAGATCATTCCATCCTTGGAACAAGGTGTGTGGTTCTGTTCTCTGAACCTCCAGGACACGTTCTTTCATGTCCTGATCCGTCCGTCTCACCAGCGATTCCTCCGTTTCAGAGTAGAGGGATCCCTTTACGAGTTCCGGGCCATACCCTTCGGCCTCTCTCCAGCTTCCAGGGTCTTTACCAAATGCATGGCAGTGGTGACAGCATTCCTGCAGTGCCGAAGGGTCTGGGTGTACCCTTACCTGGACGACTGGCTGATTGCAGCCCCCTCCAGGCTGGAGGTGGAGCGATCCAGGGATCTGGCCATCCGGGTCTGCTCTCAGATTGGCCTTTTCATCAACAAGGCCTAATCGGAACTCGTGCCAATGCAGGTGATTCAATTCATCGGGGCAGAGCTCAACTCTCTTTGAGCCAGAGCATGTCTCCCGGCAGACAGGGCCGAGGTTCTTTCCTCCTTTTCCCAGTCATTTCTGGTTGGGCAATTGAGCCCTGCCCGGGACTTCCTGCGCCTCCTGGGCCTCATGGCGGCCTGCACCAGCATGGTCCGTTGGGCCCGCTGGCACATGAGTCCCCTGCAGTGGGGGCCGGCCCGCCAGTGGTCACAGCGCTCCGGTCCTCTGGACCAGCCAGTGATAATGACCCAGGAGACGGGGAACGCTCTCCAGTGGTGGATCGTTCCAGCTCATCTGCAGGAGGGTATCCCATTTGTCTGCCCAGAGCCGATGGTCACTCTAATGACCGACGCCTCTATGATGGGTTGGGGTGCCCATCTGGGGGAGCTCAGAGTGCATGGCCTTTGGTCCCCTCAGGAGTCTCGATGCCACATCAACCTGCTGGAGCTTCGGGCGGTTTGACTAGCCCTCACCGCCTTTGCTCCGTTTGTACGGGGTCAAGTGGTTCAGGTCCAGACGGACATTACCACGACCATGTACTGCCTAAACCGCCAGGGTGGGACATGCTCCTTGCCTCTGTGCAAGGAAGCTCTCCGCACTTGGTCTCTCGTGAGCAGACTGGAGGCGGATCTCCTAGACATCCATTTGGCGGGAGCCTCCAACACTCTGGCCAATGTCCTAAGCCGGATAGGTGCTGCATCTCACGAGTGGTCTCTCCTGCCGGAGGTAGTACACGATCTGTTCTCTCACTGGGGTACACTTCCCGTGGACCTGTTTGCCTCCAGGGAGAATGCGAAGCTGAGGCTGTTTCATGCCCGCCCCCCTCAGCAGGGCTCACTGCAGGGGGATGCCTTCTTGAGGCCGTGGACCCCGGGCCTCTTCTACACCTTTTCCCCCATTTCCCTTGATCCACAAGATGCTTCTCAAGGCGAGGAGGGACAAGGCGCAGGTGATTCTGGTAGCCCTAGACTGGCCCCGCCAGTTCTAGTATCCAGATCTCCTCAGCCTCAGCTCCAGGCTCCCGAGGCGGCTTTCAGCCCGCCCTGACCTGATCTCAGTCAACAAGGGGAAGGTACTCCACCCGGACCTTCAATCCCTGCACGTGACGGCCTGGTTCCTGAGCGGCTAGAGTTTCAGGCCTTGGGTCTTTCCAACGAGGTCCTCAACGTTGTTGAGGCATCCCTTAAGGAGTCAACCAGAAAATGCTACGCCTTCAAATGGAAGAGATTCTCCATTTGGTGTCAGGATAAGGGGTTGGACCCTTCCTCCTGTTCCTTGGCCAGCATTCTGGACTACCTGTGGTCCCTTTCTCAGTTAGGGCTTCGGTCGACAACCCTTAAGGTGCACCTGGCGGCCATCTCTGTTTACCGGGCATGGTCCGGAAAGCAGTCGGTGGTGCAGGAGAAGGTGGTCGGGCGCTTTTTCAAAGTCTTTGATCACATATCCCCTCCGGTGCGAGAACCTCCACCTCCATGGGATCTACTTCTGGTACTGGCTAAGCTTATGGGCAAGCCATTCGAACCTATGCACAGGTGTGATATCTCTCACCTGTCGTTTAAAACCGCCTTCTTGGTGGCTATCACGTCAGCCAGAAGGATGGGAGAGCTCCAGGCGCTTTCCATTGAGTCGTCTTATCTGGTCTTCCACAGGGACAAGGTTGTCCTGCGCCCCCAACCAAAATTCCTTCCGAAGGTGATGTTGGAGTTTCACCTTAACCAGGTGTTGACTCTGCCGGTGTTCTACCCCAGTCACACCTCGGAGGCCAAGTATAGGCTCCATACTTTGGACCCTAGAAGAGCGCTCTCTTATTACAAGGAGCGGACGGCTGAAGTTTGGAGAGAGGTTCACCAGCTGTTTGTCACCTACGCTGAAGCTGCACCTGGCAGACATGCAGCCAAGTGGACGATAGGCAGGTGGGTCACCTCCTGCATAGATCTCTGCTATAGGTTGGTGGGCATGGAGCCTCCCAAAGGGATAAGAGCTCATTCTACCCGCCATACCGCTGCTTCGGTGGCTGCTTCCAGGGACGTCCCTATCCAGGAAATCTGCAGGGCTGCTACCTGGAAGTCAGCACACACCTTCATTACCCACTACCACATTGACCTTAAGTCTCGCCGGGATGCTGGTTTTGGGACGTCGGTTCTCCAGTCCTTATTTCCCAAGTAGGGGGTGCGTGCCTTGCCTCCCTCCTCCTGGAGAACTGCTAGGAGTCTGCTAGTAATTGTGGATTCAACAACATATCCATGTCCCTAGAAATACAGGTTACTCACCTGTAACAGGAGTTCTAGGAATGGTATATGTTGTTCATCCACACAACCCACCCGACCTCCCAGGCTTCGACGTGCAACCTGGCTTCCAGCGGGCTAGATCTGGCGTCATGGGGCGGAGCTGAGAGTTTTACCACCCGGGTGGGTGGAAGGAGCCAGCTTGAAGACCTTCCAGCAAGATTTTAAAGTGGCAAGGAACCTGCCAGTAAGTGTGGATGAACAACATATACCATTCCTAGAACTTGTCACAGGTGAGTAACCTGTATTTTCTCACCTGGGCGTAGCGATATGAGCATCTCCCTCTAGAAGGGCATATTTTTGTTGTAGGTCTGAAAAAGGTAGGACACCAGAGTTAACTAATTGGTAGTAGTAGCTGAGACCTAATCTCTGCCAGGACTTAAATGAAGTATCTAGAAGAGCCGGATGGAAATTTTAATCTCCCGAATTAGTGAGAAAAAGAAGATGCTCTGTTTGAAGGGTTTTTTATGTTTGAAATTATTCCAGATTCTTAGAACCTGTGCAGTGAAGTTAGAAAAATCAGCTAGCGGTGGGGATAATCTGGACAAGTAAAAAGCAATTTTCTCTATATCATGTAGGTTGTTTATTAAGAATTCTATTTCTTTCCATGCCGAGAGATTTGTGGGAGTGAGCGAGAGAAAAAAGATTTTTAGAAAAGCTGCTGTTGCGTACATTTTCAGATCAGAAAGATTTACTCCACCCTGGTCCAGGGGTAAGGATAATAAAGAACAACAGATCCTTGGTTTCTGGCTCTCTCATATAAAGGAAAAAATTAATTTATTCCAGGATTTAAATAGAAAGTGGCTGGAAAGGTCAGGATGTTTTGAAACAGGTACAGTAGTCTAGGGAGTATATTCATTTGTATGGTTTCTATTCTTTGGAAGAAGGTCAGTTTTAGGTTGCCCCATTGTGTTAAATCATCTTGAATTTGAAGAGAGACTAGTTCATAATTTACTAATTCAAGATGTGCAAGGTTAGAAGGTGTATAGATACCCAAGTATTTAAACTTGGTGCTCTGCCATTTTAAAGATAAATAATTTTTAAGGTTTTGTGTTGGCTTAAAGTATAACATCATCGTCTCTGTTTTAGCAATGTTTAGTTTGAAGTTCGCTATCTTTTCGTAATTCCTGAGGGTCTCCCAGACTGCTGGTATTGAAATTTCAGGGGATAAAACTGTTAGAAGGATGTCGTCTGCGAATAAGGATATTTTGTAAGCTTTCTGGCCGACGGGAATACCTTCTGTCCGGGGGTCCTGTCTTATGGTCCTGGCTAGGGGTTCCATGTAAAGGGCAAACAAATACGGAGAAAGCGGACATCCCTGCTGTGTGCCCTGTTGTAAATGTATTGGGGGAGATATAGCTCCGTTTAAGCAAATATAGGCTGAGAGTATATATTTCAAACAACATGAAGTCTTGCTATATTATGACATATGCAGTGAGTCCCAACCTTTGAACTGCTCCGGAGGTGAAAGAGTTAACTTTCCATGCCGGGCATGGAACTTTGAGCACGAGCTCGGTCGAAAGCTCTGTCTGTTGTTCTTCAAACTCAAACTGTCAGATTCTTTACTCCGCCTCTCTGAACAGTCGCTCCGGAGATTTCTCCTTCTGCTTTCCGGTTCGTTTGTCGGTTAAAAGTATTATTTTCGCTTTTTACGAAATTAAACTGCAACGTTGGTTCAAGCTCTGTCTGTGGTATTGTAAGTAATAGATAGGCTTACATTTATTTTATTCTGTGTGGAACTTGTAAACGTTTTTTCGGTTCGGTTTGAACCGATCAGGTTATTCTTAAACTTTCTAGTCCTAATTTAGAGTGCGGTTCCTGGTTCTTATCGGTTCTAAAAAAAACGGATTTCATTACGGTTTTTTCCACGACCCGTGACACGGTTGGGAACCGATAAGAGTATCTTGCTTGGCAGATTGCCATAAACGGGCAAGTTTGGTTAGGCTGGCACTATGTCTGAGAAACCCAAAGAAAACCGGGCCCACTGGGTTTCAGCACTGTAGTGTTTGTGGGAAGCCTTTCTAAGGCTGACCCACACCACCTGTGTGTATTGTCTGGGGTTTGACCACCTCAATGCAGACTGCCAGATTTGTAAAATTTGCCTGCTGCCACCGTAGAAAGAGAGTTGGTAGGCTCAGGAAAGGAGGCCAAAAGTCCGCTGACCGGATGGCCAGCCGGTTGGTTTCAGCCGAACGGAGGGAGTGCCCTCTGACCAGGGCGATACTTCCTCGGGCAAACGAAGAGCCAGCACTGAGGAGCCGGTTCCAACTAAAAGGACTAGAAAGTCAGCTAGTGTGGAGCCAAAAGTTCTTTCTCCAACCGCTGAGGAAGTAGCTAAAGCAATTCAAATTGTCCAGTCACTTTCCCCGGTTCCGACCGAACCGGCACGATCAGGGAAGCGCTCGGCTCGGCCGGTTCCACCGGTTCAAGATTATGATTTTGAGGATTTTTATAAACCGGAGGAGGAGTATGAGGAGAGTGAATGTGGTTTTGAAGGTCTGGATGTGCCCATTGAACCGGACATCTCTCCAGACAGACCGTCAGGGGTTTCTCCCCCCAGGCTATCTGAGTCCCCTTCTCATTTTATGTTCTATAAGAAAGTTGCTGAAACTCTCCAGTTCCCTGTTGAGGAAGCTGTTGATGACCAAGAGGAGCCTGATTATGTAGAAATGATGGATATTCCAGAGTCTAGGAGACTGTCTATTCCTTTGCATAAATCTTTTGGGAAACAGACAGTAAAAATTCTAAAAACTCCTCACACTATACTTCCTGTTGATAAAAGGATGGACAAGAGGTATACATTATCAGGCTCTGATACGGAGTTCCTCACACAGTAATGCAGCCATGTGGGGGTAGTGCAGGCTGCAGCCTGTGACAAGGCAAATATTCCTCTAGCTTCGCGCCCTCCTAAAAAGGACTCCAGGAGGATTGATGCCATGGCAAAGAAACAGTACATGGCAGCATCCTTGGGACTCAGACAGGCAAATTATGAAGCTATGCTGCTGGGTACCAGTAATCAGATGGGATACTGTGCTGGCCCTAGCAAAACAGGTCCCTGACCAGCTTGCCAGGGAGCTGGAACAGGTGGCTGCGGATGGTATTGAGGCATCCAAGGTGCAATTTCATGCTGCAGTAGAGTCTAATGATGTGTCATCAAGGGTCATGGCTACATCTGTGGCACTTCGCAGAATGGCTTGGCTCAGATGTACTACCCTGTCACAGGATACCCAGTCTAAGGCCATGGATTTTCCTGTTGTGGGCAATTCTGTGTTTGGGGAGCAGACAGAGAATTACATGAAGAAAATGGATGAATATAAGACCACCTATAGGAGTGCACAGGCCAAGGAAAAGCAGGCCACTCCTCAAAGGCAGCATCCCAGGGGCAGGGGCAGGACTTTTCATAGGCCTTTTTACCAAGCCCAGGCCTCCTCTTCTGCTTATGCCCAGAGGGGGTTCTTTAGAGGGAGAGGCAGACTGGGTACAAGCAAGCCTGCTTCCACCCCTCAGCCCAAAGCCCCTGCCAGGCAGGCTCCCTGATGGGATGGCCAGGGCCGATTCTCCACCACCTGTAGGGGGCAGGCTGGCTTACTTTGTCCAGGACTGGAAGTCTTTAACATCAGACAAGTGGGTCCTGGAAGTAGTAAGCCAGGGACTGGTTCTCAGCTTCAAAAAATTTCCAAAGATGAGAGCCAGGTCCTTTCCACCTGCAAATCCATCAGAGGCACTTGCCCTAGAAACAGAAGTTTCTACCCTCCTGGCTCTCAGAGGTGTGGAAAGGGTTCCACCCCTACACCAGGGCAAAGGGTTGTACTCCAGGTACATCCTTACCCCAAAAAAGACAGGAGAATGGCGGCCCATCCTGGATCTCAGATAACCTAAACAAGCACCTTTTAAAACCAAAATTCAAAATGGTGACTCTGGGAATTATTTTACCCTCTCTAAGGCCAGGGGACTGGCTAGCGTCCCTGGACCTCAAGGATGCCTACTTCCATGTTCTTATCAGAAGCTCCCATCGAAAGTACCTCAGATTTGAACTGCCCTCAGGCCATTACCAGTTCAGAGCAATGCCCTTCGGCCTCACCTCTGCCCCGAGGGTATTCACAAAATGCCTGGCAGTAGCAGTTACCCACTTAAGGCAAAAGATTTCCATCTTTACTTATCTGGACGACTGACTCATAGTAGGCCAGTCTCCAGACCAAGTCAAACTACACCTTCAGGTAACTCAGCAACTGCTCACATCTCTAGGTTTCCTTCTCAATCTTCCAAAGTCAGTTCTAGAGCCTGTCCAGCTTCTCACCTTCGTAGGTGCAGAACTGAACACAAAAGAGGCCAGAGCCTTCCTTCCTCTGGAAAGAGCAAGGACCCTGGTCTCTCTGGCCTCCTCTTTCACCCTGCAAGTCTCTCGACCAGCAAGGCATTTTCTGCAGCTCCTGGGGCACATGGCTGCTTCTACAGCAGTAGTGCAGGGAGCAAGATTTCAGATGAGGGACGTCCAGTTCCATTTGAGAGCCTTTTGGTCTCAAAGGAGAGACCCTCTAACCAAATTGATCCCAGTGACTCGAACCCTGATCCTGGCCCTTCAATGGTGGCAGGACCAGAGCAATGTGGACAAGGGTCCCCTTCACCCTCAGTCTCACTCCTTAATCCTTACTACAGATGCATCCCTCTTGGGGTGGGAGCTCACATGGCGACCTCACTACAGGGATTGTGGTCCCCCCACAGGAATCTGTGCTCCACATCAATCTGTTGGAACTCAGAGCAGTTTTTCTAGCACTTCAAGTTTTTTCCGCATCTGTTCAGAACAAAGTTGTGCAGGTCAGAACAGACAACACCACTACAATGTGGTACATCAACAAGCAAGGAGGCACTCGGTCTATGGCCTTGTGCACCGAAGTAATGAAGTTGTGGTCTCTGGCCTATTCCCGGAACACCTCCCTTATGGCAGTTCACCTCCCAGGCAAGGACAATGTCCTGGCAGATGCTCTCAGCAGGATTTCCCAGGGCCATCACGAATGGTCACTGGATCCCCTAGTACTGGAGGTAGTATTTGCCAGATGGGGCACCCCGCAGATAGATCTTTTTGCAGCCCCAGACAATCACCAACTTCCCCTTTTTTGCTGCAGGCCCCCAGTGTTGGGTTCAGTCCCTCTGGATGCCTTCCTTCTCAGTTGGGAAGGGAAGTTTCTCTATGCTTTTCCCCCCTTCCCTCTTCTGTTCAAGGTGCTAGTCAAAATCAGATCTCAACCCTGCAAGATGATCCTGATTGCTCCAGATTGGGCCAGACAGCCCTGGTACCCTCCTTATGTCCTTAGCAGTCCGCCTTCCCTGTGTCTTCCCAGGAATCACAACCTGTTAACCTGTGCCCAGGGAGAGTTTGGTACCACGAACCTCAAATCTCTCAATCTCAAGGCCTGGCTCTTGAAGAGTTAGTTTGCTGACCTACACCTCTCCCAAGGTGTATTGGATATCTTGAAGGCTTCTAGGAAGCCTTCCACCAGGGCTACTTATAATTCCAAATGGAGGAGATTTTCCATATGGTACTCTGGCAAGCATATTTCCCCAGAATCTGCTGACTTGCCCACAGTCCTGGATTATATGGTCCATCTAAATACTTTGGGGCTGAGACCAGCTACCCTAAAAGTACACCTGGCAGCCGTGCCTGCTTTCTTATCAGCAGGTAAACCCTCTTCTCTTTCAGCTCATCCTGTATTCTCCAAGTTTTTCAAGGGGTTGCTTCATACCAACCCTCCATTCAGGGACCCTGCCCCTGCCTGGGATCTTAATATTTGCATTGCCGAGCTTATGCAACCCCCTTTTGAGCCCTTGTCTTCAGCAGAGTTCAAGTACTTGACTTGGAATACTGTGTTTTTGGTAGCCATCATTTCTGCCAGGCGCATAAGTGAATTACAGGCATTGTCAGTGGAGCCTGATTTTATCTCCTTTCATAGAGATAAGGTGGTCCTCAGGACTAACAGAAAGTTTTTGCCTAAGGTGGTTTCAGACTTCCACCTTAATCAATCTGTGTCTCTTCCTGTGTACTTCACTGACCATTCGAGAGGAGAGGAGACTGCACAGTTTAGATGTCAAAAGAGCCCTTAGTTACTACATAGAACATACCAAGGGTCACAGGTTTGACTCCCTCCAACTGTTCCTCACTTATGGTGAGGTTGGTAAAGGGAAACCTGCCACTAAAAGATCCATTGCCAGGTGGATTATCTCTTGTACCCAATTTTGCTATGAAAAACTGGGTAAGGTTCCTCCCTCAGGCCTGAGGGCTCACTCTACCAGAGGTACAGCTGTGTCTCTTGCTGCTGCCAGGGACATCCCTATCCTAGAGGTATGTCAAGCAGCTACCTGGAAAACAGTTCACACTTTCACCAAGCATCACTCCCTGGACATCCAGGCTAGGAGTGATGCTCAGTTTGGCACAGCTGTGCTTCAGAGCCTATTTCCTAAGTAGGTTCTGTCCCTCCTCCATGGAGGTACTGCTGTGTAGTCTGCATATGTCATAATATAGCAAGACTTCATGTTGTTTGAAGAAAAAATTACTCACCTTAGTAATGTTGTTTCTTCTAATGGAGTCTTGCTATATTATGACCTCCCCCCGCCTGCCCCTCTCAGAACCTCTA
Organism: Neoceratodus forsteri; assembly: GCA_016271365.2. NCBI lineage: Eukaryota > Metazoa > Chordata > Ceratodontiformes > Ceratodontidae > Neoceratodus > Neoceratodus forsteri. The sequence goes on along the minus strand of CM057449.1, from coordinate 369,518,100 downwards.
CTTTTGGGATGTGGGTGGGCAGTGCAGTGTGGGCACTTAGTAGATGCCCACCTTATTTTCACCTCTCCTTTTTGGGGTGTTTGGGTGTTATGTTTTTAATTTTCTTTCTTGGATCCCCTGACTTGAGTCTTTGTTTTGGGACCAAGAAAAATGTGTTCTTATATTTAGTAGCCAGTTGGCTGGTGTAGGTTTACGGCTTCCACACAGAGCCTTAGTGAGTTTTGCTCGTAAAGATCTGACAGTTTGAGTTTGAAGAACAACAGACAGAGTTTTCAACTGAGCTCACACTCAAAGTTCCATGCCTGGCATGGAAAGTTAACTCTTTCACCTCCGGAGCAGTTCGAAGGTTGGGACTCACTGCATATGTCATAATATAGCAAGACTCCATTAGAAGAAACAACATTACTAAGGTGAGTATTTTTTTCTTCTGAGCCAAAGAAGAAATTGGTCAGGGAAGGAGAAGCTTTTAAGGGTATCCCAGAGAAAATTCCATGAGACTCTGTCAAAAGCCTTTTCAACATCGAAATTTAGAAGGGCTGAGGGGATCTGTCTGGCATGTATGTAATCTAAAAGTAACATTATATGGCGAATGTTGTCAGTAGTACTGCGGTGTTTAATGAAACCAGATTGGTCGAGATGGATAATTGCGAGGAGAAGAGTCTCAAGCCTTGAAGCCCAGACAACCATATAAATCTTGTAATCTACGTTGAGAATAGAAATAGGCCGATATGAAGCTGGGTCTGTTGCGTCTTTGTTAGATTTAAGTAGAGGAGTAATGACTGCATAGTTCTAGGAAGGAGGCGGGGTCTCACCCTCTGCCACTGTTCTAAAAGAAGAGAGGAGCATGGGAAGAAGACCAGCAAATTTTTTTATACCATTCTGCCGTGAAGCCATCGGGGCCTGGGCATTTAAAGGGCTTTAGGGCTTGGATATGGGTTAGAATTTCGTCCTGGTGTATAGGAGATTCAAGGGCAGCTCGTTGTGTTTCTGTTAGTTTTGGGAAAGACGATTTGGTTAAGAATTCTGAACTATCTCTGGAATTTGAATCTGGGGGAGAGGAAGTGTAAAATGTTTGGTAAAATTCCCAGAAGGATGATCTAGTATGTTTGTCTGAATGGGAAATTTGTTTCGTTATTGGATGCCTAACTTTTAAAATAGTTGCAGTGTGTTTTCTGTTTCTTAACCTCCAAGCCAGGAGGTGAGTGGCCCTAACGTCCCCTTCATAATTAGCTTGTTTTAAATAAGTTGAGGTTTGAAGAATCTTTGAGTTCATTATGTTCTGCATTTGTTTTTTCAATTCCCTTATTCTTTGTTGTATTGCGTTGTCTCCTTCTCTGTATAACAGTTGGTAAGTTTGTAATTGTTCAGTATAGTGTTTATATAAAGCCTCTGCTTTTCGTTTTTTATGGGATGAGAAAGCTATTGTCTCTCCTCTTATGGTGGCCTTTAAGGTGTCCCATATTATAGGGTCTGAGATGGGCACTCCATTACTAAGGTAACCTACAGGGGTACTAAAATAGCTGTCCCACGTCTCCAGGCACTAGAGTGAGAGGATGCATACACTGTATAGCGGTGTCTCCACTTTAACTTGTGATGTTCTAAATCTGATAAGTGGGTCTCCTGTAGGAAAACGGGGTCCGCCGCCTGCTTATTTAAATATTGCATGAGGCGGGATCTCTTGATTGGGCTGTGTAGCCCATTTACATTCATTGAAAATATTTTTACCGGATTAACCGCCATCATCCATTAATACGGGTAAGTAGTGTAACAAAGGATCCTGTTGTAATAAAGCCTTTTCGAAACCTTGGTGTGTGTGTCTCAATTTCTTTTTTGTATCGATCCAACAAAATTATGTAAAACTTAGAGCATACCATGGGTATAACAACAAAATCCAGTGGGTAATAGGGATCATCAGCATAGATAAGTATATTATTGTAAAAGGGTCCGCTAGTAGGGTTGCAGCCCAGGGTGGGGATAAAGCATTCCCCGTACCAAAAAGCTCCTTTACAACCTAAGAAACTAAGAAAAGGGCTGTTAACAGTAGAGTCTGGGATTAACTGTGGCATAGAACTATTACTGTAGAAAACTATATACAGATTGACTTCCAGTGTGGAGTGGGACTATTCAGCCACCTCCGTGAGGGTTCACGGGTAAACTCTAGAATAAGAGTATTCCTGAAAGAGAGGGCTAAAGCCACAGCTGTGGCCGAGGGAGCCCTCTGGGTAACTAGGTTGTTCCCTGAGTAAAGGAACCTTGCCAAAATCGCCAGAAGAGTGAGGTTTGGTGACATCCAATGGGGGTAGGAACGAGAGCGAGCTCTCCCCCTGCTGTTGGCCTCAGAATATTTGCACTTGAGGTCCTAGGAGTCAAGGGGAAAGAAAAAGAGGAAGTATATGTTAACTTCCTCCGAAGGCTCCAGAATTTTGCTGGCCTTCTGTCTCACCCAGGCAGGTTTAAAGTGTACCCGTGGGAGGAGAAATCCCATAGGGCGATGGCTCCAGATGCCACCTGACTGATGCCTGTCCTGCAAGATAGTTCGCTGGCCTCGGCCAATCAGTAGACGGCATTTTAGAGTAACCTAAGGTGCCCAACCTTCTACAGGACTAGGGAGTAACTCCGAATGTTTGTCAGTGCCTCAGTCTCCTACAAGTTAGTTCTAGTATTTGCCATCTCATTGGTGGCCAGAACCATAAACAAGGTACCTTTAGTATCTCACTTTAGGTCTGTGAGCTCTTCTCTAAGGGGTACCTTCTGAAAGAAATGAATTAAGCTTATGGGTATGGTTATCTTGAGTTAAACCCCTGTTGAGGAATCCTGCCAGCGTGCCCCAGCCCATGTTTAGGCATAGATTCCAGGAAATGCTTGGGGAGGGAGCATGGAGGGCGAACAACGGATCTCAGCTATGACCCCAGAATTGCTCCAATATGGAGTTTATTATCCTGTCAAGACTTGTTCCCAAGCCCTCCCCATTTCGGTTCATGCGTGATCTGAATACCACAATTAAACATTAAATCAGGAAAAGCAAGTACGAAGGTGGGTGGGGGAGGAGACAGATGGGGAAAGCAAGTAGTGGGAAGGGAAGGTAGGGGGAGAAAGGGATAAAAGGGATAGGAGTGATTCCTGAGACTTTATGAAAATTAATGTCCTTGGTTTTCTTCAGAAGAATGTCTTTTATCCAGCAGCCAGCATGGAGCGGGTAGGATCCCAAGAGGACGGAGGGGAGAGAAGAACCAGGAGAGCAAAGCCGAACATCTGCGGAGAGCGTGCAGCTCCCTGTCCCCCTTTCGCAGCAAGACCCACCGGTCTTACCAATATCGGGGGAGACAGGAGGGGCCGCGGTGTCCCCGCCGAACTGACCAGCCAAGGAACCTGGCCAAAAGTCTCACTGTCCACTCCCTGAGGTCACATAACCCAATCCTGCCCGACTGGCCATGCTCTCGCCAAAGCGTGCAGGATCTGACTTTCCAGTGAGTCCTCTATAGGGATCAGTTGCAGAGCAGATACAAACTTCTGGGCTCCAGGCCTCGTGGTTCCAAGATTGGAACAAATGGTCATCACAACAGCTGTCTGGACAGTCAGATGAAGTTCTTCATTTTTAAAAACTGAGGACTGCTTTTGAAGGAGCCGCCGGGGGAGAACACCAAAGCCAGGAAAGTGTGGCAGGATAAAAATTAGGCCCAAAGCACGGAGTCCAGTAAAGAAATAAAAAAGAAAAGTGAGGATCTTGGCCAGACATATTTTGTCTGCCATCGGGAAACCTCTCAAAAGCCAGTTCACCATGTAGCTAGGCTCCTAGAGTGGTCATTGGGACCCGTCCCCCACACCTCACCAAACAGGGGCTCACCAGATCCATCTCTCCGAGCTTAAAAGTTATTCAGGAACAGCTGTATAATAGAATTGCTGAATGGACTGTAAAATGCCCTGTAGTGTCTGCCCAGTCCTGTGTGCGTGTTTCCCTTTAAGAGCCATCTTGGTCGAACTAGATCCTTTTTGGATCTCCTGGACCTCATGTTCTTTTAGTAAGGCTTTTTATATTAAGTCTTTTTTTGCTTCATCCGCCGATGCATAAGATTGGGGACCATTTGGAAAGAAAATCACCATCCTGGCAGGGTAGGTTTTTTTTTTTTAATTTATTTCCCTCTAGTCGCGGCCCCATGGAGCTTCTCTCGGGCATCCTAATCCTTGTCCTGCCCAGCCTGAAGCCTCCTCGATCTGTACCTCCTCTCCCCCCCCCCCTTGGGCCAGCACCCCCAGTTTAACCCGCCTGGGGTTGGTCGCCCTCTCCTCTTGGGCGCGCTTACTAGTCAGACTCTGGCCGCAGGGTAGGGCGACCTGGTGAAGGACCTGGAAGGTCATCTGGAGCTGGCCCGGCATGGGGCATGGGGACAGGTGCGTCGCCTCTCCATGGCGCCATTGTTTCCCTTGTTCTGTGTGTACCTCCCCTCCCTCGTGGGTGCAGCCGGCCGCCTACACGGCACCCTGCCGGCGTCGACCACGCTAGTCTGTATGCGTGTCTGGCTTGCTGTAGTGCCCCCGGCCTCCACCAGGGGACACCAGCACACCGGGACATCCCTCCCCTTCTACCTGGGGAGGAGAGCACCACAAAGGCACTCATCCTCAACACTCCCCGGCTGACCCCCGGTGGCCATAGCTCGCTCCCAAACCCGGGCTGCCGGGGTGGTGCGAGGTGTGGCGTCCAGTGCCTCAACCCTCAGCGCCACCAGGCTGGCGGGTAGGGTGTTTTGAACTTCAGCTTGTTAGAACAGAGACATGGGAAGAGGGAGGTGTATTCCCGCCTGAGTCATTGAGCTGCTGAGGCATAATCATTATCAATAAAGAGACTCTTATTTTCATACATTATGATTTTCTGGGCCCAGGCTTTCTGGAGCAGTGTCTCTTTCACAGCGTAGTTTAGGAAGCGCACCACTATAGATCTTGGGTGTGCAGCTGGTGGATGTCTGGGACCTAATGCACTGTAGGCCCGCTCTATATCTATGGGGAAGTCTGGGCTTAGGTCGAGAGTGGATCGTAGAAGGTGGTCTATAAAGGCCTGAGTGTCTGTACCATCCTCCCCCTCCGGCACACGATAGAATCGGAGGTTTTTCCTTTGAGCCCTATTCTCAGCATCTTCATGTCTTTGCATAGTTTGTAGTTGTAGGATTGCCAGCTCTTTTACAGAGGATTCTAGGGCATCTAAACGCTCCGTGTTAGATGTAATCTGTAAGTCCTCCTCGTCCAGACGGCCCTGTAGTAGTCCCAAATCCGTGCGAAGGTCAAGGAGGGTCTGCTTAACTTCTGTTCTAAAGTCCTGGATGGTTTGTAAAATCGATTCAGAAGGGGTCTTGTCCTGAGGGTTTTTGCTGTTATGGCGGTGGGTTTGTTGTCTTCCGATGCCGCCATCTCCCCCTTGTCGGCTGTAGTCTCCAAGTCTCCTGGATCGTTGAGCATATTAAAGATCCAGAAGCGATTCCATTCAGCCCCTCACAGGTTCATGCGGTAAAGTATTTAGTTTAGGAGGCTGTTAGTTTTTTATCCTATTTTGGAGGGTTTAGGTTTGCTTTTTAATATTTTTATATTAAATAGCAGGGGGAAAGCTCTGTCTCATGGTGTTGGTTACTACATGGTGCCACCGGGAGTCCCATTACTATATGTACCTGAAATAAAGAAAACCATCCTCAGTGTTTCGTTTTTTTTTTTTTTTGTTTGTTTGTTTAAACATACAGTGGTCCTTCGCCGATTAGCCCACCCCACCCCAGTACACTCCCACACACCCTCACTGACCTGAACAGGTCCCAGGTTTGAGATCCACTTTCTGATCAAAGACATGTTTTGCTGCTGGAACGGACGACTGCAATATGAGAAACTAAGGTAAATGGGGTTCAATATATTTCAATGGGGGTTTCAACTTTTACTCATAACTCAACCATTTTTTGACATTTTGACCCCAAATATTCAACATAGCCTTTTTGGGACCACACCTCATGAACAATATGACTGTTATTAAGCAACTCCAGCCTGAAAGGTGATTTTTGCGGTCGCATGGCAAATTCACCTTTTCGGGGGGGGATTTGCATAATGACAGTCATATTGTTCATTAGGTGGGGTCATAAGAAGGCTATGTTGAAAATCTGGGATCAAAATGTGTAAAAATGGCAAAGTTATGACCATCCATTGCAATTTTGCTACGCACGCTCGTAACTTTGGAAGTTTAAAGACTTTGACTCCAGATTTTCAGCATAGACTTCTTATTACCCACCCTCATGTATGTCAGAGCTGTCATTTTTCAAATCCTGGTCAAAATGTGTTTTTGCACCTGTGGCGCAGAATGGCGTTGTAGTTGTGTGGAATTACGTTTTGGCAGGGATTTGAAAATTTTCTGTACCAGGTACATGAGGTGAGGTAATAAGATGGCTGTGCTGACAATTTGGTCACTGTTGTCCAATAAATGGAAGTGCAGGGCCCTTCCACAGTGACTTACATATACGCATCTATGGAGAGATGGGAGAGCAGGGCCCAAAGGGCACTGCGCTCCCACACAAGCAAATAAGGATATGATTACTATATCTCAAAAACTATAAATGGGTGGGAGTGCAGGGCCCAGAGGAACCTTCGCTCCCACAGGCAAATATGGCTATGATTACACTATCTCAAAAGTAAGGAAAGTCTTTGTAAAAAAAAAACTACGTTAATGCATCAGTTAGGGTTGATATCAAACCTTAAAAAGGAGGGAAATACGATGTTAGGGTTTCCAACCCTAACCTCTCACCCCCAACCTGCACAGACCAACAGGCATCGGGGTGTGTCTTGGGATTTTCAGCCCTAACGCTCACCCCATTCTTCTATACTGTACCCCTCTCTGCTTATTTACTTGTGGAATGGGGTGAAAATTATGGCTGATGACCCAGTGAACACCTCGATGCCTGTTGCTGGGGGGGGGGGGGTTAGGGTTGGAAACCCTATTGTCTTATTTCCCTCCTTTTTATGGTGTGATATCAACTCTAACTGATGTATTAATTTAGTTTTTTGCAAAGAACATATACATATATATTTTTTTGTTGTTCATTTATGTTTAAGGTGTCTTACTGTGAGTTTTGGGGTTTTAAAGTTTTTTTAAAAAAGTTCTTCTGTGTAAAAGGTTTTTTAACCTTTCATTGTTTCAGTTTGAATTTGTATTTCATTTCCATAAGATATACTTGGCCTAGATTTTTTATACAGGTCTTATTGTCTTTACTATTGAATGATTTGTCAGTTGAGGCTCAGGGAATGCGTGATCACTGCTTGGATTGGTTCAAACTATGGGGAATAGAGAGCACATGCAGGCTGTCTACTTAAAGTACTAATCAGATGAAAACATTGATTAAAAGAACTAACTGAATTGAAAATGTAGAAAATCTGGTTTTACAGTAACTTTAGAGTTCTTGGTATATACAGTATGTCCCAACTTTTTGATTTATTGTCTTTTTTTTTGTGTCTTCAGATATGCAGATTAGCCACTGATTGCCTCTCAAATCAAACTGGCTATATGGGTTCCCATAAAAGAGAGGCACAGACAGTTGCAGTTTATGTGTGGGGCAGTAACAGCAGCCACCAGCTAGCAGAAGGGACCCTGGAGAAGATCCTGCAACCGAAATTGGCAGAGAAGTTCTGCAGTGCACAGATGGTAAGAACTAAGCAGGGAGGTGTAACACTCACTTTCTTGTCACTTCTGTTCATCTGTGTCTGAAATAAGCATGGATGCCCATACACTATAAAAGATAAACTATATGGGCATCCATACACAGACAAGCATGTGTGTTCGTCTTAAGTTTTCTGTGCTTCGCGCTTGAGGTTCCTGGTTGCTATAAAACCCTCTTGATGCAGACAGAGGCCTGTTGTGTATGGCTGACCATACATTATCCTTTGTGTTACTTTCTTTTGAATGTGGGCAAACAAACTGGAGGATATGACTGTATAGAATTATTAGATGGGGTGTGACACAATATAAACTTTACAGTGTAGTGGTCTAACCACTGTACTGTGCCACACTGCCTTCCTAAATTTGACTTTGTTCCTAGGGCTAATTTACAGCAGATCTCCGTGGTACTCTACACTGAAAAAGCTAATCACTATCCTGTGATCTATTCAGTTTGTTTATTAGCCAGATAGTTGATATATCGGGGTTTGTGAGTGCTGTAGGCATAGTGACTTAATACAATTTTCAAAACAAAGCAAATTTAAAGAGCAAACATTCACTAACTGATTAAAAGAGCAAGATCATGTGGAAACTCGCATCATAGGCAGTTTTTTGATGACGTTACCATAAGCTACAAGCCTAGATATTTTATATCCTGTGGTAATTAAAATGCAGATTCTCAAAACTTTGGACAGAAAGCATAGCCCTGACCTTCAGTGAGTAGAGAACTGCTATGGTGGAGGTTTTTAGAGTAGGAAAAACTATCCCATGGGGTCAGAAGTGATTACAGTGGCATATATTAGAAGTTGGGAATTTTACAGAAGAAATTCCTTTATACTTACTGTACTTTCAGGGGGACATTTATGAGCTAGTTTTGGATAAAAGTGAGACTTTTAATATTTTGGAGAAATGGGAAAACTATTCATTTATTACTTGGACCTAGATGTAAAACAACGCATTGTACTAGGACCCTTTATAAGAAATCTTGGTTTAACTTGGTATGTGCACAGGCAAAGAGAGAGTTCGGAGGAAAACTAAGACTGCATAAGTAAAAAAAAAAAAAAAAGTCTGCAGCAGACTTCAAAATATTAAAGATAGAGAAAAATACATGAAAATACTTGAACAGGAGAGACATCAACATACTCAGAAACTCAGGAGGGGGTGTGTGGACTGAGACAGGCAGTTTTGAACAGGGACGAGAGACGTTTCTGGAATATTGTGGCACAGGGATATAACAGATATGCCAGTAGGATTGAGGCCTGTATTACTCCTGATACTTAGGTTAATCATTTTTCCAAACTTTACTATTCTCCTGAAGAGCAGGAGATGCCTAATGTTTCCAAAATACAGGAGAATGAAATCTTTCCAAGGCCTCTTCTGATCACAAAGGATGAAATCCAGATGGTGCTGAGTGGGCTAAATGCAAACAAAGGACCAGGGCTGGATGGGGTCCTTGGTGACCTTTACAAGGCCTTCCCCAACTGGTGGATTTCTTTTCTCCTTTTATTATTTAACAGCCGGGTCCAGGGAGATTCTTGCCCTGCAAGTTGGGCAGGTAGTGTTATCTTCCCAGTATTTAAAAAAGAGAATCCAGATGACCCCAGGATGTACAGACTCATTAGCTGGATAGATGTCTCCCAGAAGATCTTTACTAGGATAATTTTGCCTAGATTGTTGTCACGGGCAGAGGAGAACTCAGTATTAAATGAGGCCCAGAATGGTTTCCGGAAGGACCGTTCTACAGTACAACATTGTTATGTGCTTCAGCACTTGATATGGAAATACAGTAAAGTAATACTGTTGTTTTGTGGACTTCACCTCTGCTTCAATAGCATCAGTAGAAAAATTATTTGGGCTACATTAAGGGTCTTGAAGTTGGAGGCTTCTCTTCTAGATGTAATCATTAGACTTTATGAAAATGTGTGGGCAAGGATTCAGTATAATCAGTATGGCCACCTAACTGATAAATTTGAGACAATTGTGGGGGTCAGATAAGGGTGTATTTTGGCCCCCACTCTTCAACATTTATATAAATAGAGTACTGGATTAGCTTGGTAACCTAGATTTTCATGCACCAAAAATGATTGCGTAGAGGGTAGAATGTTTAGCATATGCAGACAATTTAGTTCTGCTGTCTACCTCGGCTCTGGATCTCAAAAGAAAACTGGCCCATTTTGAATCTCTTTGTTCTCATAGGAAACTGAAAGTCAATCTTGGTGAGACTAACATTCTCGTCTTTGGTTCTCAAACCAAGAAAGCAGTAGGTTTTAGGTTAGGTGGTAACCATATAGATACTGTTGAGACCTACGATTACTTAGGGGTCCGTTTCCATTATAGCCTATCTTGGACTAAACATTTGGAGGCTATTCGTTACAAAATGGGATCTTCGGTAAATGCCCTAAAGATATTTAATAGTAAGATGGGGAAGACATCAGTTAGAGGGGTTTTAAGAGTTGTTAATGCCAAAATAAAAATGAGTATGTTATATGCCTTTGAAATATGGGGCTTTACCAAGGTTAGAGAATTAGAAATAATCCTGAATAAACTCTACAGATGTATCCTAATGCTGCCAAATGGAAATCCAAGCTGCATTCTTGCATTGGAGCTTGGACAACGTTCCTTGACTTCCCATATTAGTGAACAACAGATTCTCTTCCTATTGAAACTCTTCCATTGCAAACTTTTTAATCTCAACTCACCTGTAAAACTTTGCTAGAGAGATATGAAGGCTTGTGGTGGTTCTACTATGTTTAAAGACATTTAAGGAATTTTGCACTGTACAGATATACACGCTTAGTATTGTTTTATTTATTTGCTTATTTATGTCTTTCATACTGATTTTAGTATATTGTAACTGCTTTACGCTGAACAATAAATTGTACCTACCTACTGTACTTTCTGTTGGCTCCAACATTATCAGTGGGGAGTTAATAGATATGGGTAACGATCACCTCTGCTGGGTTAGTGGCACAGCCCAAAGCTGTCAATCAGCATAGAACCTTGGCCAGATGAGCATTCTGAGATCACTGATTCTTCAGTCACCCTTGTTCATGTAGTACCTGTATACGTCTGTGTAACCAGTAATCTCCATGTCGTCAAGGTCAATGAACTCCGTCTTTACTGAACACATACGTTTGAATAATTATGCATTCTCAATGGATAAACAGATGACCTACCCCATTTTGGTGGGCTGGTTGATGGTATCTTGACAACTGATTCTGATTCCTGCTTCTTGAGCGCCTGACCATTGATCCTTTGACAGGGTTGGTTTGCCGCTTTTAACACTTGGAACATAAAAAAGTTTATACAGCCATAATATTGTACATAACTGAAGAAAATAAGTTAAGCATTATTATAAAAAAGGTCTGAGAAATGGAGCTTTCTGATTGGCTGCAAACATTCTAACAGCCTTATGTTAATCTTTTATTAACATACATGTGTAGCTTGGCCATATGCTGAACAAGGTTTAACACTGTTTAAAAACATGTTTTATTATAATAGCAATAAGGCAGTCCCAGGGATTATGTTAATGGTCAGTTAATCACCCTCTAGGGGCATGTGGCACTCGGCTACACCTCGTGCCACAGTACACCCCTAGAAGGTGATCAACAGACCATTAACATAACCCTTGGTCATGCCTTATTGCTTAATTATAAAAAGGCTCTCAGAAATTCTGCAATCTGATTGACTGTTAGGATTCCAACAGCCTTACATTAATCCATGTTATACTGTCATGTACAGCCTGATCACCATGGCACATGGATTCTTCCTGTCAACATTCCATCCTCTAGCACTGCTGAATGTGTGGAATGATGCATTCTGATTCTGAACCAGCATTCTTAAACTGTTGGTGGAAGTACTATTTTATTAAAATCTCCCTCTAAATGAGGAAAACATTCAAAAGTATACTTTTGACACATTTCTTTTGGAACCATTTTTATAATAGCAATAAGGCAGTCCAGGAGTTAGATTCAGTCCCACCCCTAGTAATATAAGCAATTTCGGCCGCGCCTTTTGTGCCATATTACACCCTAGTGGTGATTAACAGACTGTTAATCTAACCCCTGGTCATGCCTTATTGCTTAAATCTGTAACAGGGAAGCACTGCACAGTGCTCAAAATCACAACCTGTTAACCTGCATGTCTGTAGCCCAATAAAATGCAACTGTTTCCATTATTAGTAGACAGTGCCGGATAACCAGACATAATCAAATACATAATATCTTTGTTGAAATTCAGAGTCCTTGGATATATCGGACAATATTTTTCAATAGGAGCCAGGGGGCTCCTGGGAGAGGCCCCATTGACCACGTTGGAGCTAAGAGGAATAGAAATTACAGTGAGTTTGAAGGAATGTCTCATTTTGGTATCACTCCACATTGTCAGTGGGGAGTTAATAATTATGGGTTCTAAAAAGCAGTACCCATCCCCAAACTGTCCCATATATAACCCGTACAGACGATGTATAGTATTTACATGCTAACCACCACTGTCGTAGAGGCATAAGTCGGGAAGCATAAGCAAACCAAGAGAAGTTGTGAAATTTGCAAGTAGTGTTTTATTATTAATATTAATAATAAAATAAAAAAATTGTACAGAATAGTGCTTCACAAAGGCAGTTCAAACAAAAGAAAAACAAGTCATTCATCTGAGAGTCTTTTTTCCATTTAATTCTCAGTCTCTCCCTCGCTCTAACCCAAACAAAGCATTGCTCTCTTTTTATAAGATGTCTTTACGTGGCAGTTTAACCTCTCCATCCAGTTCTCGTAAATTTCATCTCCTGTTTCAAAATGCAACAAGACTTTTTTACTGACCTTCCTGTGACCATTTTGAAGAGTACATTAGTCTTTCTAATGAGTGCAACCAATTAGGACGTCCTATCCCAGAGCTGGTTTTCTGTTAATAATTCTGAAAACAAGGTTGTGGAGGTCAAAATGCAGTTCAGGGTTAGCCTCTTTTATTACAGATTGACATTTTTAAAAGAAACCCAAATAGCTTTCTGCATTCCTTTTAAACAGTACAAGTATTATGCAAGGTTCTATGCTTCTGCCCTTCGATATGGTGGCCCCTAGGCATAGTCTCACCCAGACAGACATATTTCATTTTTATCAGCTCAGGGACTATGTTAGTTCACATTTTAATAATCCCATTACTATACAAGGAATAGATGCATCATTGCCTCCCTTTGAAACTGTCTGGGCGACACGTACAGCCAAAGGCACCATCATGTTACTTTATGCAAATTACATTGAGGATCAGGGTGTTGACAACGGCACAAGTTAAATCCAAATGGGAAGGAGAGTTTGGCCTACAGCTGCATCAGCGTGACTGGGATCAGAAATGGGCTGCTGTATGAACTACCTCCTCCTCCTCCTTCCCAGACTGACGGGAGTTTCTTTGGAGAGTTTGGATAAGATATTTTTTGGTCCCAGTGTTGCAATCCAAATTAGATCCATCTAAATCTACAAATTGCTGAAGACAATGTGGAGAGACCTATGCCACTCATGCTCACATTTTCTGGTTGTGCCCTCAACTTGCCACATACTGGGATTTGATAATGGGTAGTTTTAAAACGCTTTTCATGGTGGAGGGTGCGTTGAGGCCTGTGAATTTAGTTTTGGGAGCTGTCCCAGCTGTATTAATGTGAAAAGAAACTAAATACTTGTGGAATATATTAGTCGTCGCAGCCCTGAAAGCAATCACTAAACGCTGGTTGCAACCTAAGGTACCTGAAGAGAAAGACTGGTTTGTGATCATATCACAAATACAGTAAATGGAACGTATACCCTATTCTTTACAGCGTAGGCAGAATGCATATACCAATAGGTGGACACGTTGGGAGTTGTACACAGCTGACAAGCTCCCTTGAAAGCCCTACTGGAAGCTTCTTCTCAGGATAGTGAGATCATCATCTAACATACTGGAACTAACTGATACTTCATTACTCTTAACTAAACGATTCATCCTTTAAGGTATAACTAGGTATTAACTATAGGAGGGGATGTGTTCTAATCTCTTCTCTTGAACCGAAATTGACCCAGTGTAAGTTATACATTGCTGATAAACTATTTCTAATGGTTTATGGGGATAACACTTACTTAGATGTAATGACAATTGCTAAATAGATTCATAATGACCTGGAGTGGGGAGGACGACGCTTTGATGGTTTTACATTATTGGTTCTATTTCCCATACTTAGACTTATTGTATTGTTGATATCAAAAATTCATTTTAAAAGTTTTTTTTTTTTTTTATTAGACAAACCCTTTGTACTACTGTAAACCATGGTTGTGATAACCTGATCTGTTATGTAATACTGTATCTGCAACATTGGATCACTAGCATTATTGTTGTCTGTATTTGGGTTTGTACAAGTTGTATGATTCTCAATAAAAGAAGTATATAAAAAAAAAAAAAGGCGATCCAGATAGATTTTCATCCAGGCCCTCTTCTAGTCCAGACAGACAATATGTCAGTGATCTTTTACAGCAACAAGCAGGGGGGAACTCACTCGTATCCCCTCTGCGGGGAGTCCCTGAGGGTCTGGTACTGGGCCCCGAGAACATCACCTACAGCTCACCGCTGAGCATGTTCTAGGCACCCAAAACGTCTTGGCTGACAGCCTAAGCAGGTATCTGTCCAAATCCCACGAATGGGAACTACTCCAGTCAGTTGCAGAGCAGCTGTTCGACAGATGAGGATGACCAGAGTTGGACGCTGGACCTTTTTGCATCCCCAGTCAATGCCAAACTGCCCAATTTCTGCTCGCTAGATCCAGGGCCTGGTGTTTTTTTGGCGAAACTCTTTGTACTTCTGTTGGACATGGAGGTTTCTCTACGCCTTCCTTCCCTTTCCTCTACTCTGGCGGATCCTCCTCAAGCTGCAGGCAGAGGGAGCAGAGATGATTCTCATTGCTCCCTACTGGCTTCATTAGATTTGGTTTCGCTGCAACAGGAGTTAATGGCGAAACCTCCAGTTCCCCTACCTCTGAGCTCGCACCTGCTCTCCCAGAACCAGTACTGTCTAGTCCATCCGGACCTCAAGTCCCTGCACCTGCATGCATGGCTCCTGCAGACCTAGCAGTCGCCAGATTTGGGGGCTCTTCTAAAGTAGCTGATGTCTTAGTGGCCACTAGAAAACCTTCCACTAGGTCCACTTACTCCATGAAGTGGAAGTGGAAGTGGTTCTGTCTTCGGGCCTCTGCTCGCCGCCTCGATCCTTTCATTTGTCCAGTGAACTCCATTTTAGAGTATCTCCTCTCTGTCTCCAACTCTGGTCTGAGCTACTCCTCTATCAGTGTGCACCTTTCTGCCATCTCTGCATACCATGCACCGGTAGAGGGCAAGACCCTTGGCCAGTTGGGTTTGTCCTGCACCATTTTACAGGGCATCCTTCACCTGAAACCTCCCATTCAGGACCCAGTCCCTCCTTGGGATCTTTAGTTTATGTTAGAAAAACTTACCTTGCCTCCCTCTGAATCTGCCACGGAATGCAAGCTATGCTTTCTTTTGTGAAAAGCATTATTTTTAGTTACAATTACTTCTGCTCGAAGGATTTCCAAACTTCAGGCCCCGATGTGTAAGTAGCCTTATTTATTTTTTCACAAGGACAGGGTATCCTTGCGTACTAATCCTCAGTTTCTGCCGAAGGTAGTATCCGAGTTTACCCTGAATCAGAACATCCATCTTCCGGTTTATTATCCAGAGAATTCAAACAAAGGGGAGGCTTTACTCCATACTTTGGGCATCCACAGAATGCTTTGTTTCTACCTCTAGCACACCAGTACTACCAGAAAGACCGATCAGTTGTTTGTTTCTTTCTCCCCCAGATATGTAGGGGCACCTGTTTCCAAACAGACACTAAGTGGTTAGTTAGCTGCATCATTTTCTGTAACCATAGGTACGACAAGCCTTTACCGGGTGTGGTTAAAGGTCACTGTACCAGGGGTATGGCTACTTCATTTGCCTCCTTAAAGAATGTTTCAGCAGCAGACATCTGTGCAGTTGCCACCTGGAGTTCTGGTTATACATTCGTTAAGCACTACAGTTTGGACATTGCTTCCAGATGAACTGGTTTTGGCCTGGCTATCCTCTAAAGCCTGCTGTCCTGAAGGCTTCTGGCCACCTATAGCCACCACCTGTGCCTCTGTCTCTTCTCCTTGACTGCTTGGGACTCTGTTCTTATGATTATTGCCTGCTACAAGAGCTCCACTTCAAAGTAAGATAGTACAGTTATGTAAGAACTTACTGTAGTAGTAGATCTTCGAGAGGAGCTCTCACAGCAGGCGCTGCTTTCTCTCCCTCCCTCTTTCCTCTGATTTTCCTTCAGCTATCATTTATTATAACTCAAGCCTCCTCAGTTCTCCTTTCCGCCTATGCTCTGGTTCTCCGGCGGGAGAACTGAGGTGGGGCTGGGGACTGGCCCTTTTATACCACTGGCTGACAGGGGCAGGCCGATGTCAGGGAGCGGTCCCTGCTGAAGATTGCTAGCTACAAGTTTCCATGGGGGACTGGCTGCTTATTCATTATGGTTATTGTCTGCTGCAAGAGCTCCTCTCAAAGATCTACTGTTACGGTAAGTTCTTACGTAACTGTAAATCTTACTTCGAGAGGGCTCTTGCAGTAGGTATTTACATATAGGACTGACGTCGGCAGGCGGCAGGACCCTACGGAAAAATTTCTAGCTAGCAGTCCCTGGTGAAGGACTGAGCCCACGTTAGGTGACCGACGTCAGACGACGTCGGTATAAAGGAGCGGTCCTGGACGCCTGCCTTCCAGTTCTTTCCCGTCGTTAGCTCATGCAGCGCCTCGCGGTAAAGTTCGTGCTCAGCCCTGTTCTTTCGTCGGTTTTTAACGAAAATTATCAGTATTTTCATATTGTATTGTCAGGTTAATGTCGGTGTATGTCGTCCCCTTCCAAAAATAAGTGCGACTCGTGCGGCGCCCAACTGCCACACAAGGGCGGCCACTCTCTCTGCCTTTTTTGTCTAGGCCCCAACCACGCGGTCGACAAGTGCCCTCATTGCCTGCACTTCAGCGCGGCTACCCGCAGACGACACCAGCAGTCCTTGGAAGCCCATCTGCTCAAAAAGAAGATGTCTTCAATGGAGAAGGAGTTGAAGAAGCTTAGGCAGGTGTCAACCTCTCCTGAAGGACACCACAAGAAGCGGGACAAAGAAAGGCACAGGGAGAAGGCCTCCACATCCGCGACTCTGGCTGGAGTCGCGGTTCAGGTAATGTCCCCACCGGGGGATCGTCCGACTGCAGCCTCCAAGGTTTTGGAGGAGGCGTCGGCCCGCCCGTCTGGCTTGCGCTCTGGTCCAGCGGGTGCCTCCAGGCTAAAGGAGGCCTCTGCCCCCAGTACCACCGCAGGCTTGCGGCCTACTGGCGTGGACACCTCTCATAAGTCAGATGTCTGCTCCTCCGACGTCCGCCGGGAGAAGACCGATAAGAAGCCCGACCCTTCGGGGCGGCGCACGGTCGCGTCCCCCTTGGACCGGGCCGCTTCCCACCCTAGGCCCGCCTCTGAGGGACCCCATAAGCCGGACGCCGGCTCCTCTGGCGTCTGCTGGGATCCAGTCCCTAAGTTGCACGTCGGCCCCTCCGACGTGCGCCGGGTGTTGGAACCTATGACAGACCATCCATCGTCTGTCGTCCCAGGTTCCCTGCAGCCTTCGCTGCCGTCCGGGGAGCCCGAGTCGCCCCAGCCTGACCCCGGGGACTTTTCCCTTCCGTCCCCGGGGAGGTCGGGGATGTTCTTCTGCCGTCAGACCCTCCTCCTACAGAACCAGATCTGACGCTGGCCCCAACGCCTGTCCGCCTCGCTGGCTCTGACACCGGCCCGCCAACGCCCGGTTCCGGCGCCTGCCCACAGTCGCCGGCAGGGGATATCCCACCTCCGTCGGGCCCGACCCCCCCATGGGCCTATCTCTGTTGACCCGCCCGTGGGGCTCCCTACTGGGCCATCTGCTCCGGCAGCTCCTCCGGTACCTGGGTATCCAGCGTCTTATCCGACGCCGGCTTACCCGGGTCCACAGTATCCAGCGCCGCAGTACCCAATGCCGGCTCCACCAATGCCGCAGTACCCAGCACCGGTGTTCCCGCAGCCGGGTTATGGATACTCGCCTTACGGATATAATCCGAATAATTATCCCCCTCCTCCTCCACCACCGCCCCCCAGGCCGGCGGTGGATCTTCAGGAGACTCTGGCTTCCTGGTGGGCTGAGGACAAGGCTCAGCTCACCAAGGAAGTCGAGAGCTGCCTTACGACGATGGTGCCACCTACGGCCCCTGTACGCCTGAGATGGCACACTCCCTCTCCGCCTCCGGATTCCCGAGCTCTTCCCTCGGGATCCAGAGAGGGGCAGGACATGCGTCCAGGGATTCCGCTTAAGGAACCCGTTCTTCCCCCTAGACGGGTCAGGGAGTCTTACTCTGCTTCTAATTCTTCTTCTTCTTCCTCCCTCTCGGATTCCTCCGATGGATGCTCCGAGAGAGACGATGAGCCTCGCTCTCCATCCAAGCCCCAGCTGAGGACTCCTCCGGAGGATCCTTCCTTCACAGAGTTGCTCAGGAAGATCCAGGAAGTACATCAGTGGCGTTCTCTGGAACCAGATCCTCAGTGGGTTAAACTCGCTGAACATCTGGACCTGCCCCTAATGGCCCCTACTCTAGTGCCACCCTGGATTGAGCCTCATGCCCACCTTGTTTCCACTATTTGGAAACAACCGTCGGCTTTAGCCTCGCTTCCTCAGAAGTCCAACCGACTATACCAGGCTCTGGAGGGTGTAGATTTTTTGGATTCTCACCCCCATGCAGAGTCGGTCGTGATTAGTGCCGCTCACGGCCGGTCAGCACACCCCAAACATTTAAGCTCGTCTCCCCCGGATAAGGAATCTCGCCTTCTGGACCAGTACAGAAGAAAAATATACGCTTCTTCCACACTGGGAATTCGCGCCCTGAATTATGTAGCACATATAGTGGATTACCAGAAGGCTATCCTTACCCAGGCGGAATCTAAGATTGACTCCTTACCTGACTCCCAAGTCAAGCAGGAGTTAGCTGACCTAGTCCGTTCTGCTGCTCGCCAGTCATCATCACATCCTGAGGGCGACCTATGATGCAGTGGACACTGCCGGCTGAGCTCCGCGTCGCCATAAGTCTTCGGCGTCACGCCTGGCTTCGCGTGTCAGGTTTGGTCCCGGAGGTGCAGTCAGCAATCCAGGAAGCACCTTTCAGGGGTTCAGTGCTTTTCGGCAGTGATGTCAAGGACATCATCACTGATTTGCAGGAGAAGGGGACAGCTCTGAAATCTGTGGATTCCATGTACCGTCCCCATCCCCCGCATCACCGTCCTTTTCGCAGACGCAGCCGGCCTCAAGCGAAACTCCAAGGAAGGCGGGCCACCAAACGCTGGGCCCCCACAGCTGCTAGGCCCCTGCCTCCCAAAAAAGCAGTGGGTGCCCCAGCTGCGGCGCTGCCCCACACCACCTGACTCCTCCCCTCTCCCACTGCCTCCGGACTCCCTGGAGGAACCGGTAGGAGGGAGATTCTCCCTTCACCTTCCGGGTTGGGAGAGGATAACAACGGATTCATGGGTGCTTCAGATTATCGAGGGCACTCCATAGAGTTTCTACAGAAACCTTCACACCACCCCCTTCTGAAGTCCTCTTATGCAAGGGACCATCTTCCTTTGGTCAGGGAAGAAATATCTGCCCTTGTCGCGAAGCAGGCCATAGAACCCATCCCTCCTCACCTTCAGGGGACGGGTTACTATTCCCATTTCTTCCTGGTACCAAAGAAGACTGGAGATCTCAGACCCATTCTCGATCTCCGCTCCCTGAACTTCTACGTGGAATACAAAAATTTCAGGATGCTCTCCCTTCAAACCCTTCTGCCCCTTCTTTGGCCGGGTCAATGGCTTTGTGCGCTGGATATGCAGGATGCATATCTGGACATCCCCATTCGTCCCTCGCATCGCAAGTACCTCCGGTTTGCTTTCCAGGGGGACCATTACAAATTCCGGGCACTACCATTTGGTCTTTCCTCGGCTCCCCGAGTTTTTACCAAATGCCTGGCGGTGGTAGCGGCCCACCTACGTACTTTGGGAGTTCAGGTGTTTCCGTACCTGGACGACTGGCTCCTGGCGGCCTCGTCCAGGGAGGAGCTCCTGCAATTTCTTTCCCTCACCCAGCAGGTTTTCACTTGCCTAGGTATCACCATCAACCATTCCAAGTCTCATCTGGACCCCTCCCAGAGACTTCAGTTCATTGGGGCTATCCTCAACACGACAGTGAGCAAGGCCTTCCTTCCTCCGGACAGGGCGGCCTCCCTCCAGTCTCAGATTTCCCTGTTATCAGAACGCAGGAAGGTTCCGGCGAGGTCGGTTCTCCGTCTCTTGGGGCTTATGGCAGCCGCCATCCCGACGGTTCCCCGTGCGCGGCTCCACATGAGGATCTCTCAGTGGACTCTCCGCTCTCAGTGGGATCAACTCGTAGATGACCTAGATAATCTGGTGCTGATCTCCTCGCCGATGACAAGAGACTTGCAGTGGTGGATGGTTCGAGAGAACCTGTTTCGGGGGGTCCCCTTCTGTCATCCTCCCCCCTCCCAGACTCTGACCATGGACGCATCAGGCGAAGGTTGGGGAGCCCATCTGGGTCCTCACGAACCCAGGGTTTATGGTCCAGATTGGAGCTAGCTCTCCACATCAATGTGCTCGAGCTACGAGCAGTACTATACGCTCTCCAAGCCCTTCACCAATACATCCTTCCCGGTCACCTAGCTGTCCAAACGGACAACATGTGCATGGTGTGGTACATCAGCAAGCAGGGAGGGACTTGATCCTACCCGCTGTGCAGGGAAGCAATGAGGGTTTGGGACTGGGCAACGCTTCACAACCTTCACCTCATGGCAATCCATGTTCCAGGAGTCGACAATACCCTGACAGACAAGCTAAGTCTCTCCTCGGCTCTGCCACACGAGTGGGAGTTGGACCAAAAGGTTCTAGATGACATCTTCCAGCTTTGGGGGACTCCACAGGTAGACATGTTCGCCTCTTCCCAAAACGCAAAACTTCCCACCTTTTGCTTGCTCGCTCCAGAGCGAGGCGCTTTCTGGAGCGACGCTCTGTCTCTAAACTGGAAGGGCAGATTTGTCTATGCTTTTCCCCCCAATTCCTCTGGTCCCTCGTGTACTGCAGAAACTTGCAATGGAAGGAGCGATAATTATTCTGATCGCTCCTTTCTGGCCCAGGCAAATCTGGTTCTCTCTTCTACAACAATACTCAGAGGTTCCTCCTCTTCCTCTTCCTTTATCTCGAGGATTGCTGACCCGGGATCAGGGGACCCTGGTGCATCCGGGACTCAAGTCCCTACAACTTCATGCATGGCTCCTGAAGACCTAGCCCAATCTCGCTTTGGCGTCTCGCCAAAGGTGGCCGAGATTCTGGTGGAGGCTAGAAAACCCTCCACTAGGTCTACTTATGCCATGAAATGGAAGAGATTTTCTATTTGGGCTGCCTCCAGGAAAGTAGAGCCTTTCTCCTGTCCTGTGGCCGTTCTGCTCGATTATTTACGTCATCTCTTCGACCTGGGTCTCAGTCCTCTTTGAAAGTTCACATGGCTGCTATTTCAGCCTACCATGTTCCTTTCGCTGATAAAGCCTTTGCCCAATTAGAGGTATCCAAGACTTTTCTCAGAGGGGTCCTTCATCTCAGGCCCCCTGTCCAGACTCCTGCTCCCCCTTGGGATTTTAACTTTGTTCTCGAGAAACTTACCCTTCCTCCCTTCGAGCCTGCGGCCTCCGCAGGTTTGAAGTTCCTGTCGTGAAGGCGCTGTTCTTGGTGGCTATTACTTCTGCTCGAAGAATTTCCGAGCTCCAGGCCCTTATGTGTAAAATCCCTATCTGATTTTTCACAAGGGCAGTAGCTCTTCGTAGAACCCTAAGTTTCTACCGAAAGTGGTAGGCGAGTCGACCTTAAATTAGTCTATAGAGTTACCTGCCTTTTTCACGCAGTATTCCAACCAGGGAGAATATTTGCTCCTTCCCATGGATGTTCACAGGATTCTGAGATACTACACCGATAGGACAAAGGATCTCAGAAAGACTGATCAGTTGTTCGTCTCTTTTGCTCACAAAAGGGAAGGCAATGCTGTTTCCAAGCAATGCCTGTCAAAGTGGTTGGCTCATTGCATCACTTTTGTTATGACAAGTACAACAAGACCCTTCGGGTCAAGTCAGAGGTCACTCCACTCGTGGAGTAGCAGCCTCTCTGCTTGTTTCAAGAATGTGTCTGTGGCAGACATCTGTGCTGCCGCCACTTGGACTTCCATCCATACCTTTCTGAAACATTACAGTTTGGACATTGCCTCTCGCCGTAAGTAGGCTTGGTTAAGCGATTACGCGACCTCTTGTCTTGAGGTTCTGAGGTTTTTGCTACTTCTTGGAGTAGTTCCTCCTCCCGGTGCCTTTCATTTGTTCCAGACTGCTTGGGATTCTGTCCTATATGTAATTACCTACTGCAAGAGCCCTCTCAAAGTAAGATAGTACAGTTACGTAAGAACTTACCGTAACAGTAGATCTTCGAGAGAGGCTCTTGCAGTAGGTAATACCTTCCCACCCTCCATCCCCCTAGGCTTTTTCAGCTCCTTTTCCATTGCAGGAAATATGTGCTTCTCTCGTCCGGGCTTCGGGCCTGTCGGCAGGAAAGAACTGGAAGGTGGGTGTTGAGGACCGCCTTTATACCGGCGGCGTGCCTGCGCCAGTCACCTGGGACGTGGGGCGGTCCTCGCCAGGACTGCTAGCTAGAAATGTTTCCGTGGGGTCCTGCCGCCTGCTGACGTCAGTCCTGTACGTAATTACCTACTGCAAGAGCCTCTCCCGAAGATCTGCTGTTACGGTAAGTTCTTACGTAACTGTACTTTTCCAAGACTAGGGGACATGAAATGAAATTGGAGGGAGGGGAGGTTCGGAGAGAACATGAGAAAGAATTTCTTCATGGAGAGGGTGGTGGACAAATGGAACGCCCTGCCAGAAGAGACGGTAGGGGCTGAAACGATTACAGGATTTAAGAAAGCATGAGATAGGCATCAGGGGATCCTGGTAGTCGGACGAAGGGGACAGCCTAGTTCTGAAGAAATTTGAAGAAGCTAAGTACATGTACACATGTGCAGACTAGGTGGGCCGTAGGCCCTTATCTGCCGTCAACATCAGTGTATCTATGAGAATTGAGCCCTTTGTGTGCCATGGCTAACACCCTATGTCTGTGGTTGAAATTGCATGTAAAACCACAATTCTAGCAATTATTCTTTTTATGCCAGGACCTGGCTAATGATGTTGAATTTACCCCTTTCAAATAGACCATATCTTTTGTAGATGGAAGCATTTGGGTCTGAGCTATTTATTCCAATTTCTAGATATTCAGGAAGTATACCTGCTTTGGGGAAATACAGAACAAATATAGTCTGACTATTTAGGGAACATTTCCATTACCTACAGGTGAGAACTTACTTGTTGAAACAGGGACTTGAGTGTGCCAAAGTGTCGGACCCCTCGGTTTTGATTTTTACATCTTTTCCTGGGACCTATTCGAGGAGATAGATGGGAAAACTATTAATAGGGAAATTTTATAAGGGTCTTTGAGAGTTAGAGAAGTTGGATTCAACATTAATATTCGATAAATGGAACCGAGATCTCCTGTCAGACCTTAGTTATGCTACCTGGACAAAATATGCCCTTTTAACAGTTAAAGTAACATCCTCACCATGCTGGAGGGGGTTTTCGTGGAAGTGCTGGAGTCAGTTTTTCAGGACTACAGCAAATCAGGGATCATGCAGTATAGCTTAAGGGTTAAGAGCACTGAGTTGCAAATATGGAGGACTGGGTTTGAATCCCCTTGCCACCCACTTGCATGCTGTGTGACTATGAGCAAGTCACTTAACTTCCCTGTGCTCCCTGGATGCTCCTGGAAACAAGCCTTGGCTTAGTGTGTCTTTCCTGGCAAAAACTTGTAAAATAAATAAATACATAGTGGAACCATGGGGATAGTGCTCGTGGAAATGTGGTAAAGGAGAGGCAGATGAAGCGCACATATTTTGGCACTGTCCAAAGCTGTCTTCTTCAGCAGGAGCTTGAGCTACATTTGCAAAAGATATTCTCACAATTGCCATATTAACTGCTCCCTTCATGCTCCTCAGTGTACTCCCAAGAGGGTATTGGGCAAGGGGTGGCTCCCCATCGGTAACGCTTCTCCTAGCAGCCTATAAAGCCATTACAAGACTGTGGTTGAAGAAAGGACCCCTCAAGCTACAACAGTGGAAAAAAAAAAAAAAAAATATATATATACACACACTAACATACTATTTGCCAGCAGATTAGGCCTTACAGTCTATTGAGTCTGCTCGAACCTTAGATCCTTAGTTGGGTGCCGAGGCCCTCCCATCCCTTGTGCTCCAGAAACCCCTATCATCCATCCCCACCCCCCTGGGACAGGCCATCATCTGATACATCCACTTTCTGTGTCTGTCCCACCCTCTCTTGAAGCCCTCCACTATGGATCTCTGAACCAGCTCGCCAGGCAGTGCATTCCAAGGGTCCACCACCCTCTCAGTGAAAAACCTCCTCCTCTTTTCCCCCCTCACCCTTCCACCTTCCGACTTCAAACCATGCCCTCTGGTGATACCTCCCTGCTTTAGTGTAAAGATCCCCTCCTTGTTTACCCTATTTATTCCCTTGAGGTATTTGAAGACCTCAATCATGTCCCCCCTGTCTCTCCTCTCCTCCAGTGAAAATAGGCAGAGCTCCTCAAGTCTGTCCTCATACGTCAAATCCCCTAGCCCTCGTATCATCTTAGTTGCCCTCCTCTGTACCCTCTCCAGGAGCTGTATGTCCCTCTTCAAATGTGTTCTCCAGTACTGTACACAGTACTCAAGGTGTGGTCTAACCAGTCCATTGTACAGCGGCAGAATCACTTCCTTGCTCCTAGAGGTGATCCCCCTTACGATGCATCCCAATATCATGTTTGCCTTGCTAGCAGCTCTCCTGCACTGCTCGGAGTTATTCATACATGCATCCACCATGACCCCTAGGTCTTTTTCCCCTATTGAGGCCTCCAGTGCCTCCCCTCCCAGGGTGTACCTGTGTTTAGGGTTTCCCCGACCAAGATGCAACACCTTGCACTTGGTGATATTGAAATTTAATTTCCATGTGTGAGCCCAGCTTTCCAGGGTGTCCAGGTCCCCTTGCAGGGCCAACCTCCCCTCTTCTCCCATCTTGGAGTCATCCACGAAGAGACTCATTTCACACCCTATACCCTCCCTGATGTCCGATATGTATGCATTAAACAGGATCGGACCCAGGACCGAGCCCTCGTGCCCACTACCAACCTCTCTAGGTTCAAGAGCTCCCCACAGACCACTACTCTCTGGGTGCGTCCAGCTAGACAGTTTTAAATCCATCTGACCGTCAAAGGGCCTACTCCTAACCCCATCAGTTTCTCCACCAGACCATTGTGAGGGACAGAGTCAAACGCCTTGCTGAAGTCCAAGAATAATACATCCACAGGCTTTCCCCTGTCCAGTTTTGATGTTACCCATTCGTAGAACTCCACAAGGTTGGTTTGATATGACCTACCTGGCACAAACCCATGTTGCCGACTATCCAGACCTCTCACCTCCTCCAAGTACACCCCCAATCATTCCTTTAGTATACTCTCCATTAATTTTCCCACCACCGAGGTCAAACTGATGGGTCTATAGTTACCTGGTACTTCCCTCGACCCCCTTGTGGATTGGCACCACATGTGCCTCTCGCCAATCCCTAGGTACCCTCCCTGTCTCAAGTGACCTGTTGAAGAGCTCCGCCAGGGGTGCAGCCAGTATGTCCGCCAATTCCCATAGTACTCTCGGATGAATGCCATCCGGCCCAGGAGATTTGTCTTTCTTTAGGGTCTTGAGGGCTAACCACACCCTTTTGACGGAGATAGCATCATCCGTCCCCTCCACCTTACTGGCCTTTTTATCCTTATCCAGATGTGACACCCCTGGGGTACCTCTCCCTCCCTCTTGCTCCATTTCTGTTGCTCCCCTGATCCCACTTACTGCTGCTTCTATCCCCTTCGTGCCTTGCTTTGTAGATATCCCATCCCCCTCCCTAGTGAACACAGAGGCAAAGTACTCATTAAATACCTCTGCCTGGTCCCTCGCCTCTTCCACCCACCCTCCTTCTGATCTCAATCTGCTGAGATGGCCTTAGTTTTCTCTGCTCCCCAATGTACCGGAAGAACCCCTTTCCCTCCATGTATCCCTGTGCCAGCCGCTGCTCTTTTACTGGACTTTGCTCCCCTCACCTGGTGACTTTTCTAGATGCAAGATGGTACACTTCATATCCTATATCCCCTCTTGTTGTTTTATATTTTTAGGCGACTTCTCTTCTCTGACTGCTACCTGTACCTCACTGGACCACCAGCATGGTTTATGTGACCTTGCTCCCTACGTTTCAACTTAGCGCAGATCCTGACTGCCTCATGAAGTCCCCGCTTTATGACCTCCCATCTCCTTTCCACACTTGTCATTGATGTAATCCCTTCAAGTGATCCTTGAGAATATTTCCCATGCCCACAAAGTCTGCCCCTGAAGTCCACTGCCAGTGTCCTAGATCCCACCCCTCCCCCATGCTTATTTGAAACCAGACAGTATTGTCACTCCCAGTCGGGGTCCTGCACAACCATGTCCCTTACCAGATCCCCATCTGCCAGAACCACGTCCCAGGACATGCCCTCCCTTGTGGGCTCCATCACATGCTGTGTTAAGAAAACATCCTGGAAGCCGCCCAGCAGCCTCTGCTCCTTGGCCACCTTAGAGGACATGGTTCCCCAGTTTGTACCTGGATATTAAGGTCCCCATCAACACCACTCCTTCCCCTTTTGGTCCACACTGGGCAATGATGTTGTCCAGCAAACCATCCTCTAGAACATCATTCATCCTGGGGCCTATATACTACACCCAGCTTGACCTTATCTCCTGCTGGGATCGTAGGTGACCCATAAGGCCTCCACGCTTCTCTGCCTCTTCTACCCTAGCAATTTCTATGTCATCTCTAATGAACATAGCCACTCCACCCCTCTGCCCTCCTTTCTATCCTTCTAAGCATAGTGTACCCCATACGTTTAGGTCCCAGTCATGGTTTTGTTGTTCCGTCTCCGTGACTGCCTCCACATCCACCCCCTCGAACAGCATGGCCTGGAACTCTGGCAACTTGTTTCCCAAGCTCCTGGCATTTACTAACACCAACCCCACCCTTATCCTGATCCTCTTTTCGAACCCGCCCAGATTCCTTATACTTCCATCCTCCCTCTGCACCTCCTGAAACCTCCACCCCAATCTGTTTCCCCCTCGGGCTTAAGCTACTCCCTCATCTGGAGGAGAGGGCTTCTGGTCAGCCCTCCCTTATCCCTTCCCCCCTCACAAGTTTAAACCCCACCTTTCTTGAATGTAGTCAGCCATCCCCTGTTTAAGGACTTCCTTCCCTAATGGGGCAAGATGAAGCCTGTCCTTGGCATATAGTCCCTTATCCTCCCAAACTCCATTCCAGTTCCCCAACACCCCCAACCCACTCTCTTCACCCCACTTCCTGAGCCAGTCATTAACCTCTGTGAGCTTCATTTTTTTCTCCACTGAGGCCTTTGGTACTGGCAATATCTCCGAAGAGGAAATGTTGCATCCGTTATCCCGACAGACTCTGGCAAGTTCTTGGAACCTTGCTTGGATTTCCAAAACGCTATTTCCCTCTAGGTCGTTAGTTCCCAAATGCACCAGGAAATCCGGTTTCCCTCCACAATCCCTAACCATTTCATACACCATGAACTTTGCTCTGTGCACTGTCAGCCCAGAGATGCTCACTACCGTCACCTGGCTGTGGCATCCACCCCCCTGTCCCTCCCACTGGATACCCCTAATCATCGAGTCTCCCAATAACAGAACCTTAACACCTCCATCATCGTTATGGTTACCTCCACTATGCCCTCTCAGTCCCCCTTCCCCCACTTTATTCGTGATCTCAATTCCATGGGAGTCTTCCTGCCTTATTAGAGACCCCCTTCCCACTCTCCCCTTTCTGCCTCCCTCGTTATTTTGCCCACTTAACTCAAACCCCCTCTGAATAGGTGTCCCCTTTAACCCTCTCTTATCCGAACCATTTATCCTGGCCCTGATGGTTTCCCCTTCCCCCACACTGCCATCCTTCCCCCTTGTAATAGTACCCCTGCCTCCAGAGGCTCTCTGTGGGTCCCCTTTAGCTAGGGCCCCATCCTTGGTACTGACCCCCCTGCTGAAGGGGGGCTCCTCTCCCACCTCCTTGTCTCCCAGTTTCTCTCCAATCATGCTCTCCTCCCTCATGTCTGCAATATGTTGCATCTCCCCCATTTGCTTAACATTTATGTTTCCCCTTCTCCCTCTGGGAATATTTCCATCCTTTCCATTGCCGGTCTGTGATGCCCTATGGGTATCCGACTCCCTCCCCCCGGCCTCTGTATAAGTTTCCTCATTTCCAGCAACCCCTTCCTCCCCCTCTAGGTTGCTTAGTAGCTCAAATTTATTGTGTCACTCTGTCAGCCTCCATCAAGTAACCCGAGTTTCCCCTGACTGCACCTCTAAACTGCCCCTCTTCTTCCCCTCTTGCTCTGTTCACCTTAGGAGCTCCCTTCCCACAGTCTGCTGTTTTAGGCTTCTGCACAACAGTCCCTCCTGACTCTTCCCCCTCCACTCTCTTTGTATTCAGACTCTTTCCCCTTAGCATCAACATCCCTTTCTAAGGGTCCTCTGTCCCTAATATCCCCCCTCCTGCTTGCTGTAACATAACGTCCTGTAATTTCAGAGCGTTGCCCCAGCCTCCCCTCAGCCCCACCCTTCTGATGCCCATAGCCACACCCCTTATCCTTGGACCCCCCCCCAGCTCCCCCAGCTTACTCCTTAACCAGTATACCTCACTCCTGATACAAGATAGCTGTCTACAGAGTGGGCAGCCTCCCTCTCTCCAGGCCCAATTGAGAATTATTGCCATCCCACAGCCTGTGCGGCCTACAACCCTTCCGAAGATGCCTGCCATGGTGGAATATGGCCACTCTGTTTATCCTCCTCTGTTTATAATGGCACACCCCTTTTTCTCAGTCCCTTTCCCCTTGAATACAGTTTCTCTCTATACTGACTGCAGTTATTTACAAACCCAATTTCAACCCCACCAATAAAGTTCCCAAGTCTCACAAACGCATACAGTCCAGTGTGTGTATGCAGACATCAGGTACCGTATGATGTCACAGGCCCACCAGCTCCTGTTGC
The DNA here is from genome assembly GCA_016271365.2 of Neoceratodus forsteri. Classification (NCBI taxonomy): domain Eukaryota; kingdom Metazoa; phylum Chordata; order Ceratodontiformes; family Ceratodontidae; genus Neoceratodus; species Neoceratodus forsteri. Next base: position 369,489,097 of record CM057449.1, on the reverse strand, counting down.
TTCGAATTTCAGTCCCAAACAGAAGTACTCAGCCCTTCAATCCCAACCCCCAGTGGCTTTTCAGTATTTAAGAACACCAGGCAAACAACACATTTAAATTTTACTCTAATTATCACTGCCAAACAACTGTTCCCAAGCCTCCAAAGTTACAATATCACAGCCCAAGTAACAGTTCTAACTCAAGGTAATAATTTTTAACACAAAGAACTAATTTCACTTACAAAACTATTCAAATATTTCAGTTAAAACAGAATATAACCCCAGACCTCTGTCCTTACCAGCCTGCTGCTTATGTTCCCAAGTGAACAATGAAAGCCAAGGTAATTCCTGTTAAAGACAAGGTAATTCCTGCTAATGTCCCTTCCCCTAACACCAGGCAAACACATTTAAATTTCACTCTAATTATCACTGCCAAACAACTGTTCCCAAGCCTTCAAAGTTACAATATCACAGCCCAAGTAACAGTTCTAACTCAAGGTAATAATTTTTAACACAAAGAACTAATTTCACTTACAAAACTATTCAAATATTTCAGTTAAACTGAATATAACCCCAGACCTCTGTCCTTACCAGCCTGCTGCTTGTTCCCATAATATATGCATACATACAGTAAAAAGACTATGCAGTATATAGAAACTAACCTTTACTATTAAAAATCATACTGTTAAAAATCCCATTGGTTCTTAGATCTTTGACAATTCTTGATTACGTATGTTATGAACTTGGACCCAGTCTTTGTCCCTTGAACATTGATTATATAAACTGAGTAGGATAGTAGTACAGTTATGCTATGCGAAAGGTCACAAAGTGTTTGGTTTCTATTAACTTTAATAGCTAATGTTATGACAAGAATTAGCAAAATTGTACGTGAGTTTTCATTTCCATTAAGGGACAGCAGTCTTGCTGAAACATATGTGATTGCCATTTGATTGTAGCCGTTAACACTGTTTATCTGCTGCTGCATTTCTCTTTTCCTGCAATATAAAAGCAAAAACTCAAATACAATATAAAATAATTACGTTACTTATTTATTAGAAAAGTCGGATTTACAACCTTTGAGTCATGGACTCATTTACAAAGGCACCTCGTCGCAGGGGAGGCAGACAGTTACATAGTGTGGTTACAGCAGTGAGAACAGTACAGGTGCAGAACATTAAACATAAGAGTACACATAGGTTACATAATAATGTTGCTTATAATAGGTTACAGTCAAATACAAGGTACCCAAGGGTTACATTGGGGTTACAGCCCTGGACATGCCTAGAAAATACAGTGCTCTTATCCTAAATTCTATTTTATGTGTTAAAATTGAATTGAGAGAAAAAAACAAGACAGAAAAATCATGCACCAAAACCCATTGTTACCTATTTATAGGCAGTAATTAAATAAGTCTGTCTTTCAAGGAGCCAGGCTATAGTAGAATTTAACTTGTCAGAGATTCTGGTGTAATAGTTTTACTAGAAGGTGGATTGTTATGTGCGATATCTTATGAAATTAAAAGCATTTTTCACCTTTTTTATTTTCCTCCTCCTTCCTCCTCATTTCAGATTGAAGCTGGACAGTACTGCACATTTACAGTCTCATCCGATGGATCCGTGAAGGCATGCGGAAAGGGGAGCTATGGAAGGCTGGGGTTAAGTGACTCCAACAACCAGACCACACCCAAGAAACTGTCACTAGATCCTCCCCGCTCCATCTGCAAGATCTCAACATCTCGAGGCTCTGATGGACATACGCTAGCTGTAACGACCGAGGGGGAAGTTTTTAGCTGGGGAGATGGAGATTATGGAAAGCTGGGACATGGAAACAGTGCAACTCAGAAATACCCCAAACTGATACAAGGGCCATTGGTAGGAAAGGTAAAAGAAAGTGTATTTTATTTCTTTTTCTAATAATGTTACTGTTTTCATCTGCTTACCAGGTTAAGCAGATAGGCTGCATGTATTCTGTGCTCCCAAATATTCACAGTGGTTTGAACCAATCCAAGCACTGATCACACAACCCCTAAACCTCAGCTGCAGATTATTTTCAGCCACAGTAAAGACTCGAGTAGTCCATTTCAAATTTGTACTTTGTTCTGATTCAAGCACTGATCGTTTGTTTTTCCAGTTCTGTTGGTTTGGTTAATTTTTGTTAATTTTGGTTCCATTTTTAAAATATGAACCAAGAGGTTGCATTGTTTTGGTTTAGTTTTTCTCCGTGTTTTAGGTGTTTGGGACCAGAACATTTTAGACAGGAGTATGAGTCTTGCCAAAGATACTGCCAAAAGACTGTAAAAGGAGCGATTCTTAGATGTCATTTACAGCACCTGTTTCAGCTCCTCCTGACAAAGCTTCTAGAAAAACTGACTAATGTGCTAAAGAGTGCCATTCTACTGGAACCCTGGCATTTTAGTAGGCTTCCTACATTGGTTATACTTGTAATTATCCGTTTTCTCTTTGATCTTTTATACTGCCCATATGAGAGAATATGCCACAGGAAGAGACAGTTCATATTGCTCACGTTGTGAAGGCTGGTTTGGAGGCTTCTAGACAGCAGTTTCAGATGTCTGTTGATTTGAATGGTACTGCAGCTAGTATTGAGAGTGATTCAGTAATCACAAAGAGCTTTGCATGTCTCTAACCTACAGCAAAAAAGCTTCTGATTCTCCTTTTTATAGAAACTGAAAATAGAATAGAGGTTTATGTGGAGAAGGTCAGAAAACAGAAAACCACGTACTCTGCCTTCACAAAGTAGGACTGCAGAAGTTGTGGTTATTTCAGATCTTGCTCTAGGGGAGGTTACGAGAGGGATGCCCAAAGCAGGCCTTAATTCCAGTCTTATTATTCTGTAACAAGAGGCACTACTGGAGGTAAAAGTAAGAGAGGATATAGACCTCAGGCTTTTTCAAACAGCAGGAATCCATCAATGCACTTTACAGTACGCATCATCTTCCTGCCTGAGTGTGATGCCATGGAGATGGAACTTAAGCAAATTTTTCAATTTAGAATGCAGAGTTCAAGCTCTATACAGTGGTCACTCTCCTCCTAGTGTCCTGATGTCAGATTTGTTGCTCTGCTGAAGAGAGCAGTTGCCCCAACTACAACTGTAGTCTTCTAGTCAACAAAATTTAACCTGTTACTTTTTTTTTTCTTTTGTCTGCACACCGCCCCCTCTCCTCCGCCCGTCCCCCTGTCACCCACTCTGTTTCCGGACTCTATTTTCTAGGCAGGTACCCCCTGGCTTGCCCCCCAGGACAGGGCCATGGCACCAGGTGGACCTGTGAAGGATGGGAGAAGGTGTCGTTGGGGGGGGGGGTGGCATCCATCAGCATTGTCTCCCTGGCTTATCTTGCAGGGTGGGGTTCAAGGTCGGCTGGAGCCACAGACCCTGGAATTGGTCAGGGGAGGGAGAGCAGGCAGGAGCGATAAGGGCCAGGCCGGGCATCATTGTATGGCATGCAGTTTTGTATTGGTGTTTCCCTGGGGCAGGGATATGCAATAATGCCCTGCGTCCACCCCGCCTCATATAACAGTGCCAGCAAAGAGGTGCCCCCAGCCTCCGCCAGAGGTCCATGTTGTGCCGGACACTCTACCCCCCCGAAGAAGGAGAGGAGTCCCAGGGGCACTCAGTCCTTCTCCCCGTGACGGCCCGCCAATGTCCCGAGTCCGTTCCCGGGTCATTGGCATCGCAGACGGGTGCTCTGCCTCTGCGCCGGTGCACCAGCCTACCCTGTTACTTGTTTGTTGTTTTATTCAAAGTTTAGTCAGGTTTTACGCTACTCTGTGTTAGGGTATATTTCTTTTATTTAATATCATTTTGTGGCCTCATTTGTTCCCAGGAACCAGAGAAGGCTGCATGGTAATGCAGTCCCTGCCTTAGGGAACCACCAGAGTTTCAGAAGAAACTTTTTAAAACCGTTAACTTTGCAGCATTTTAAAACAGTTTTTAGTACGTACACCCCTCAGTTCCTACCAGAAGGCAACCAATCAGCATTTCAATTTAAATCTGAAACCGCCTTTTATTAAGGGCATATTCAAGAGGTTCCCTAGTTTTTTTTGAGGTAAAATATTATTTTAAAGCAATGTTTGAGACTAGGAATCAAATTATATTTTATG